>JAEQBH010006756.1:0-734376 GCA_016808115.1 Tetrastigma voinierianum | reverse complement strand
AATACACGCATACATGCGAGATGTTGTCAAACATTTCAAATACTAATCATTGAATCGATATATGCATATTTATGAAATGAGAGCAATATGAGAATAAAGGCGTGGTGAACAAACTAGAATAAGAACAAGTATAGAACAGAACGAAAGAATAAAAAACTTGAATAAACGGACCAATTATCGATTCCGTTCTTTCTGATGTCAATCCTAGGTCAGGTTATCGTCTTCACCGCACCCTAGCCAAATACGATTTATTCACTCTTAGTGATTGGCAAATAATCATACTAAGCGAATATCGCCGGGGCAAGCGAAACTGCGGAGGCGGCGGAGAATACGATGCGTTTTGACTTAGTCTCATTCTTATTCCTCTAGAGTCTACTTTACTCATAAGTGGAATCATTCCAATGGATTATAGAACTAAAGTTATACTTTCATGCCAACTAATAAATTCTAGATTACACTGGGGACTGTTTGTATTGCTCATTTTTTCCGGGGTCTTAACTTCATGTTTGACTCACAAGTCATTGTACTCTTTAAATCCCCTAAGGTGCTAGGGTTCTATTACAACTGGAATCACCCAATTGAACTTCCCGAAACTCCAAATTCTGTCAGAAACAACCGGACTACTCTATGTTCAAAGCTGGAACCAGAATTTGGCTTGCACATAGCCCCACTTTGAGTGAATTTTTTAGGCCACTTATGATCAGGGTTGACGATAACTTCTCTTTAAGTTTGGTTCTCATGAAGTCTATTTTACATGTACTTGAATCACTCAAATCGGATAAGAAATGAGGAAGTTATGGCCAAAAAATCACAGTGGTCGGCTGGGAAGCGAGCAGGTTGTACCGGTACATGTCTAACTTGTCTTAGGTACAAGTTGACTAAAAATGACCAAAACACAAGTTGTACCGGTGCAAGTTTGATTATTGCCGGTACAAGTCTCCGACAAGTGCCCATAATGTGTATTTTCTCCCCATTTTTCATGCACTCTTCCCATCCCGAACCAAATCTATACTTCATATACACTTCAGAATATTCGAATTCATCTTTTAACCTTGTAATTATCCTCCAAATCATCTTTCCAATGGATATCTTTCATAAAACCTTTCATGATTTTCTCCCAGAAACAATTCTAATATGGGTCATAACCCATACACATACCCTAATACCTAATTTTGTTGGGTTTGTTCCTTGAGCCCTTTACTTCTTGGTCTTGAGTAAATCCAACCTCGAAAGGGAGGATTCGTAATAACTCTTGTACATTTGGGGTTTTTACCCACAACACTCAATAAGTTAAGGGTTTGTGTGATCTCTTCACAAAAGCCCTAGGCAAGGAGGATCAATTCTCGCTGAAGCCTAGGAATCCAAAATATATTTGATTCTAAGACAACATACCATGATCTTTGGACTCCTCCTCCTCGCCTTGCTTCCTTCCTCTCTTCTTCCTCTTGTTTTCTTTGCTCTCTTTCTCTCACACGTTTTTGCTAGGGCAAATTGGAGACCAAATATGAATTTTGGTCTTATCTCCCTATATACTCCATAAGTCTCAAGTGCAACTAAGTCCTTCACACTTTTAATTTTGCAAATCAATTTGTTTTAATTCTGTGGCCCATCTACACTCCCTTTTTGATTTTATATCCCTTATGGAAATTTCAATTTTATCCTAATTAGCAAATTTCCGGGTTCACTAAATTTTTCTATTTATATTTATCAATTTATCAATTTTCGGAAAAACACAAGTTTATTTCAATTCATACCCCGGAATATATATGAAATTATTATAAAAATTCTAGGGTTTTATGGCGATTACACCTGTGCATATCGGATAAAACCTTCTCCCCATACCACCTGGCCAAAGCCTAATCCACGAGAAAGAATACCACCAACCCAAACAAACCAAACAAATCCATGTATAATAATGAAGTATCATAGAAACGACTCTCGGAGTGTAAGGGGCTTACCACATCTGTCTGCATGACTGAGAATAGTGCGAATCGGAATGATGGAATCCTTTGGTGGGGAACATGCAGACTCGGATTCACTTTATTGTGAGAGGACAAAGGGCTGGAGTTTTCTTATATGGTGAGGGGGGAGGATAGGGAATGAAAATAATGACAAAAGGGGGTTTAAAAACCACTAGCGCCCCAATACGCGGATGTACGGTACGGGTTAGTCTTTGTCTGGAGTGCAGTTAGTGCATGCGGTGCAGGGTTAGTGTGAGTGCAGTTCACTCTGCCTTTGCAATAAGCGATGCCGTACAAGTTAAACTGTGCGATACAGGTGTCCCGATTTTTTTTTTTTTTTTTTTTTTTTTTTTTGTCTTCTTTTTTTTTCTTTTTTTTTTTTTTTGTATTGGGAACAGTAGTGTCGGTGTAAAATATCCTTTTCGCATGCCTTATCCGGATTTCACGGCATGCTCATTTCTCTCCACACTCGTATTACCCTAGTATTTGCGTTCACTTCCTTCTTTTGACACTTTCACAACTACCATGGGGCCCACTGCGTTTCTTGTGACCAGGGTTCCTAAGGTTTGAACCAAATTGGTAACTCAAGGCTCAAAATAGGTGCAAGGGTTAAGTTAAAATGAGTTCACAAGGTGTAACACATAAATAATGGCCTTAAATCACTTCCCAGTTATGCATAGTGTTCCTCAAAGAATATGAGTACTAGTTAACATGACATGCCAAATTAATGCCTGAGATGGGAGCCTGACGGAGCAAAACAAAGAGTATGAGCAAGGAAGGTCAGTGGTTTTGTGTAGGAATTAGAGAGAGCGAGGTCGGGAGATAGATCCAGTATGAGCATGCTAGATTTTGTGCATGCTTGTTAAAGTGTACATGCGAGATGGCGTGGGTGTGTATAAAATCATGCGGCGACATACATTGCAGGTCAAGTACTATACCCAAAAGAGCCACAATTCGAAAAAAATTTGCCATACATTGAACATATAACAAGAGCATAGTTGGGATCAACCAGTGTATGCCTACCCCTACAACAGAAACAAGCATTGTCCTCGATGCACATAGAGTACCCCCACAACAGAAATGAAGGCGGTTGAGAAGCTAGGGTACATGGTTAATTTTTTTTTTTTTTTAAAGCAATTGAAATAAAGAAAGCAAAAAGGAAATGCAAGAAAGAAAAAAAAAAGAAAAGAAAAACTATACAACAAGGTTGGGAGTAAATTCTGTTGTGGTGTATCTGGTAGGCGGATCTACGATCCTCACTACTTTCTACGATGGTGAAATGCTAGAGAAATGGCTTTAGCGTTGGCCATTGACTTTAAATGTTTCCATTGTGCGGGTTTCAATCTCCACTTGCTCATATGGGTGCCTGTGACAATAAATAGCCCGAGTCCAAGGCGGAGTTTTCACGAAACATGTGCGGCAGAGGTATACGACGGTACTTTTTGGTTAGGTTCAAAAAGTTTTCCGGCGTAATGGAGATTATCATGGAACTAGCTTGAGCTCCTTTGCCAAATTGAGGCTCTCATACGACTCACGCGCAATTCCTCAGGCGTTCAAGCGCATGATCATTTTGCTTACACTTTGAACCACATTAAAATTAAAAGTTTTAATAATGATATGCCACAATGCTCCATTTCGGCCAAATGGATGACAAGCCTTAAACAAGCCTATAGGGAGACATACCAAGAATAGTTTTAAAGCGATGCGGTAAGCCCAGAAAGAGCATCGTTAAGTGGCGACCAAATCTTTGCGATTTGGGGCAGCGGGTTTTCAAAGTAATGTTTGATCTCTATTAGCTAATTAGAAACTGACCATTGGTTTGTGGGTGGTATGCCATTGAAACTTTGTGGGTGACTCCATACTTTCAACAAATTGTCAAAACGATTACAAAATGAAGTCCCACCATCACTAATAGTGCACGGTACTCGAATGTCGAGAAAAAATATGTTCGTTAATAAATTTCAAAACAACCTTGTATTCATTAGTTCTAGTTGGAATAGCCTCTGACCCATTTCGACACATAGTCGACAAATAACGAGGAATGTAAAGAGTACCGAAGGGAAAAGGCCCCGTGATCATACCCCAACGATTGAAAATCTCGATGATTAAAATCGGGGTAGAGGCATCATGTTAAGTTTGTGACCCCTCTAATTGTTGGCTTATATGACTAAAGTTTTGAAAAAATTAAACAATCTTTAACAGTGTAGGCCGGTAAGAAACCGACTTGCAAAATTTTATCTCTTTGTTTTCCTTGAAGAAATACCCTCCACAAACTTGAATGACAAAGGTGAAATCCCGATTTGATCATCATTGGGTACACACACTTCTCGTCAATTAATTACGAATGATATTTAAACGGAATGGATCATCAAAATAATATTTCTTAATGTCCACCAAAAATTTCCTTTTTTGTTGAGAAGTCCATTGGGGTGGAATTTGACCGATCCTTTAGGTAGTTCTTATGTCCACGTACCATGAAGCGTGACAAAGAGCAAAAGGCTGCTCATGGAAAAGCGCCGCTATGGGTATGCAGAAATTTGGATTAAACTAAGCGAGATAAATGGTGCTACCACATTCGACCCTTTTTGTCTTTAGTCGAGTTTGATTAGCACGATGGGTGTTAAGAGACGAAACACATGTACAAATTTATGACACTATCACGAAAATTATTGTCTAATCCCGGCCAGCGGCGCCATAAAACTTGTTAAAACCGATCACGTGTTGCACATTTATGCATTAGTTATGCATGCAAGATTATAGCGTTATTAGAAAGGACTATTATGCAATCACCGTGACGCCATAAAACTTGTTAAAATTATACTATATAAACACCAATCTCTTAGAGTAAATCATTTTTTCAAAGTTGGGTTTGAGTCACGATGTGAGTGCAGTCGACAAGTAATAAAATGGATTTTCGTCGAATATCGATCCCACTAGAGAGATCTCGAGAATTTTAAATCAACTACCACGACTACTCAATTTCCATACTATTTGGACCACAAAATGATAGTAGGATCAAACATTGAGTCTTTGGAAAATTAAACGAACAAGAGGAAGTCATGAACTATCAACTTATCTTTGGAAAATAAAGATTTAAAGAATAAGAATTTCTATAAAGAATGAATCTTGAATAGTTATCCTCGAGCACATCAATAGAAGCATTGATAGTGAACTATCGATTCTGTAGTTACTCACGATAAAATTTCTTGATTAATTCGGTTCAAAATACATCGGCGTTGTAATTGCAAGCGGATCTCTCACGCTCCACGTTTCATTATCTAATTTATGGCGATTCTCTGAGAATCGAGAGATTAGATATACTTTTAAAAGGACTTCCTTAATCTGGATATTTTTCTTTTCAATACTTCATGCCCATTTATGGGCGTAAACCTTAGCTCCAGTTATCGGTCGAGCAAGGATATCTGACTTCAGTTGCTCCTCCTCCGAAATTAGAATAAGATCTGACCTTTCCTTGATTAGATCCTGGCTAACACGGGATTAGTCTCTTTCTCCAGAATTAGAGTGAACTCTTTACAGCATTTAAATAGATAACTCATTCCTTTCGTTCTTGATTTCAAGTGAAGAGGATTTATCTAAGTGAACTTGCAAAGCTCAGATCCTAATAGCAGGTTAGTATACCTTCAAAGAAATGCACGTACTCTGGGGAATGTCTTCCTTGTGTCCTCAGAGGACCTCAGAAATCGAGCAATGGCGCCAAATCTTACTTGGGTATAAGAGCGATATTCGGATCCCAGACAATAAACCCACAGCTTAGTAAATTCTGGCGGAAATTAACAAGGCTGCATATGATCTGAGGAAAGAGATAAATTCGACTATCATGTTCACTTAATGGGCTTTAGTTCCTCAAATTCACAGAATCACCACGTCGACATTCCTTTGATCATAAGAATGACTGCAAATGTAAACTGGAACAATCGAATTTGAGAATTTATGCGAGGAATTCCATACGTTCGGTAGTAACTTGAAAAGAAATTGATTTGACATTCGGCTTCAGCGCGATAACATTCGGTCAAAACAAAACAAAGCGAAAAGAAAAGAAAAAGAAAATCACGAAACAATCATTCTAAATAGAAAATAGAAAAATAAAAGAAAAATAAAGAAATAAAAGAAAAATAAAAATGAGCTTTTGGTATCAGACCTCTAAATGCATGGCCTTGGCTTTGCTTGAATAGGTTGGATAAACTGCGTATTTATAGGGTTCCTCAATTGGGCCCTAATCCCCCGATATGAAGCTAGCGTGGATTTTAGAGTAGCCGGACTGATTCTTTAACTCAGTTCGAGTCCCTCACTTTCTCTTGTTCGCGACCTTTGAACTCATGTCGCGACATTGACTAAAGTTACGCACCTGGGCGGTCGTTCATGTTAATCACGACCTCCAATCTTATGCCCTTGTAGGTTTGATTTGATCGCTTGTGATGCCAGCGACATCATGGCCTTCTCCAGCGACATCATAGCCTTGCCGCGACATCCATTCTAGTCCTTTGCAGTCTTCAATGGTTTGTTCCTGATGTCGCGACATCAGGATGTTGTCGCGACATGGGCTCAGGAATCACGCACCTTACGCTGGATTTGTCATGATGCCGGCGACATCAGCCTCATAGTTTTGAAGCCTTGGATGTTTGTCTTTATTGATGTCTTGACTTCATCCATAATTCTCTGCTTAGGTATCAATTAGTTTGTGCGGGTGCCGCGACATCATTAACAACGCCAGCGACATCGCCCGATCTTTGGTGGAGATTTTGGTTGTTTATGATGTCTGGCGACTTGGACTTCACATCGCGACATCACTCTTTATAATTTACGCTCATTCCTCGATTACCCTCTGTTGTGATCCTATCCTTGACTGCATCAAATTCCCTTTAATCTTCCTGATGTCGTGACCTCGGGAAGCTGGGCCCAATGTAGACCTGAGCATCGATAGTTCGCTTATTCTTGCGTTTTTCATCTTTCTTGCTTCCTTCTGCTAATGACAAATTGGTGAGTTTCTTCGTAGTGCATATATTAAATATTCAATTTTAGCGAAAATGGCTTGAAAATTGGACTAAAGGAAGAGATGACTTTTAAGCTCATCGGTAGGATCCACTAGTCAATAGAAACGGTATCCTGAGCCCAGTACTTGATTACGTGATGCGTGAAAATGGTTACGGGAGACCCTCCTGATATATGACTGACTTTTCTAAAAAGTAAAGGCAGACGGCTAAAAACTCTTTTACGTATAGTTGTGTACAGTTTGCTTGAGTGGAATCTAGAGTCTTCTCTTGGCATAGTAGATCCTGAAGCGCCTTTTATCTTCTCTTTGTCCTAAAGCGGCCCCTCTGTATAATCACTAGCGTCACACATGATCTCAAATGGAAGGTTCCAATTAGGAGGCTAGCATGATGGGAGCGACACTAACATAGTTTTGAGTTTAGCAAAGCGACCTGCAAGCCTATGACCATCTCGAAAGGGACATCCTTGCAAAGCAAAGTACATAAAGGGACGAGTTATAGCACTAAAATCTTTTATCAGTCTCCTAGAATCCGGCATGTCAGGAATGACCTTATGTCTCTAACACACTTAGGAGTAGGTAGGTTGGAGATCAGCTCGACTTTGTATATCCACCTCAATTCCATTTTTGATACTATGTGGCTAAAATGATCCTGTGTCACCATGAAATGACACTTTTTCCCGATTTAACACGAGGTTTTTCTCTTAACATCTCTCAAAACCTTGGCCAAAATTCTCGAGAACATCCCTCGTATGAGTCACAACGGAAATCATCCGCAGAAGATTTCCAAAATGATTTCTATCATGTCCTTTGAAAATTCCCATCATGCACCATTAGGAAGGTTCGAGGGTGCATTACATATCAAAGGGCATTTTCTAAAGGCAAAAGTACTAAAAGGACGAATTGAATGTAGTTTTTCTCTTAATCTTCCAAAAGCTATCTCAATTTGATTGTACCATGAATACCCATCGAGAAAACAGCCAGAATTCATGCCACGCAGCTCTCTCTAACATTTGATCAACAAGCCGGAAAGTGGTCTTTCTAGTGCCGCATTAAGCACCACCATAATCTATGCACCCTCCAATGGAGGTGTGCGAGTGGGGTAGCTCATTATTTTCATTTGCGACCACAGTGACTCCAGATTTCTTAGGGACTACCTGGGTTGGGCTGACCCATTTGCTATCTGCAATAGGGTAGAAATATCCCTACATCGAGTTTTAAAACTTCCTTCTTTACCACTTCTTTCATTATTGGGTTGATCATCTACGCCCAGTTTGTCTGAAGGTTTAACATCCTCTTCCAAGTGAATCCTATGAGTGCATATCAAAGGGCTAATTCCCTTAATATCTGTGATTGTCCATCCTAGGGCAGTTCTATGGGTTCTCAATATCTCCAAAAGTTTATTTTCTTAATCCAACTCTAAGGAGGAAGATATGATTACCGGAAAAGTTTCTTCTACCCCTAAGAATGCATATTTGAGGTGTGATGGTAAGGGTTTCAACTCGAGTGGGTGGTCTCTCTTGGTAATGTCCTCGGTGGGTGCGATGGTTCAAATTTAGGTGCCCCACCCATTCACTTCCAATATCTCATTGTGCTTTCCGATTGTAATTTGTGTAGGAACTCAGATTCTAATGGTCATATAAATCCAATTAGGGCTTACGAACATGACATGAGAGGTCATCATGAGACATTATCTAAGTATTTATGTACCACAGAATCAACCATGTTTACCTCACAAACATCTTCATCATCCCACATTCCCTTGATAACATTAAAGATATTCAGATTAACAGTCATGTTACCAAATGATAGTGTCATTAGGCCTCCTCTACAGTGTATGATGGCATTAGCAGTTGCCAAAAATGGTCTACCAAGAATCACTTGGAACTGAGTTCCTTGGTTCACCACAGGTTGAGTGTCAAGCACGACAAAATCTACCGGAAAATAGAACTTATCCACTTGTACCAATACATCCTTCACTATCCCTCTAGGAATTTTCACACTACGGTCAGCTAATTGGAGGGTGATATTGGTTGGCTCTAATTCTCCTAACCCTAGATTGACATATACTGAGTAAGGCAACAAATTAACACTTGCCCCCTAAAATCCCACTAAGGCATGTCCCAACTTTGAATTCCCTACCCTAAAAATAGTAGAACTACTGGGTCTTTGTATTTTGAGGCAAATTGTTCCGAATCAGTAAGTGGAATTGCTTTCAGTCATAAATGCCTCATGTTGACTTTGGTTCCTTTATACAGTGCCTGACTCCTTTAGAAACTTAGCATATAGCGGAATTTGCTTAATGGCATCTAGTAAAAAGGAATGTTCAATTTAGCTTGTTTGAACAACTCATGAATCTCGAGGAATGATTGTTCACTTTGCTGGGGAGCTCTCGACCTGAGGATATGTTTGGAGGATTATGGGTGGCCTTGTCTTGTTTAACCACCATCGATAATATCATCCTAGGAACATGAGGCTTATCAGGCACCTCTTCATCTCCAGTGGTTCACTTTGAGACTCTTGTATTGGTTCACATGGTTTGAATGGTTTTGTCGATTACCTTACCAGCAGAAGAGTGGTGACCGACCTTACGTGTTCAAAGGTACCCTCACTTGGACTTGAAACTCCAACAACTATTTTGACCTTGGGGGTTTGGATGGTTTGAGATGGGGTTCCTTTTTCTTAATTGAAAATTTCCCGCGCCAGAGAGCTAGCTTAGTGATTTGGGATCTCACGTCATTGAGGCGATTCGGGTCGATGTTTGTGGATTGTTGGGTGCATGCGACCCGTAATGCTATATCCTCGAGCTTCTCTTATGTGGAGGTTGATAAGGCTGTGGGTTTGGATTCCCTTGATTCGATGGATGGAAACCTTGATTAGGGTTCCACGAAATCATGAGGACCTTGATTACGAAATGGAGGGTACAGTTTGAAAAACCTTGGTTTTGAGTGGGACCTTGATTGTTTGGCAAGTTATGTGGGCCTCCCTCATTTCTCCAACTAAAATTAGGGTGCTTACCCCATCTTGGATTATATGTTTCAGAATATGGAGAATTGAAAGGTTTCCTTTGGTAGTTATGGGCATTAGCTTGCTCTATTTGAATTGCTCCCTTAACTTGAGGAAGGTTTGGGCAGTTAATAGTTGAGTGCTTAGGGTCATAGCATATGATGCATGGCTCCTCACACTGCAGGTCAGGCCGTGCAGAGGTACTTGAGGCACACTAGTTACCTCGTTCACCTTTTGACTCTATAGCCTCCAACTTCCTTGTTAAATTGTTTTGCTTGAATCATCATTCTCTCTTAAGTGATGGATTCCTCCCCACGCCAGGTGTCTTGTGCACTTTAGCGATTAATACGGAGGTGTTAGTCTCCCATGTTGAGCATTTTTACGCTATGGTGTCAAAGAGTTGGTGCCTCCCTAGCACTCTTTTCATAAAACTCTCACTTTTATCATTTGGATGTATTGTTTATTATTAGGTGGCCCTTGATGAAAATACACACGATTTGGCCCACATCGAACCATGATGAGGATAGCATGTAGAGAGATCCTTGTATCTCCCATTACCACGTGAGGA
Organism: Tetrastigma voinierianum; assembly: GCA_016808115.1. NCBI lineage: Eukaryota > Viridiplantae > Streptophyta > Magnoliopsida > Vitales > Vitaceae > Tetrastigma > Tetrastigma voinierianum. Next base: position 723,833 of record JAEQBH010006756.1, on the reverse strand, counting down.
GTTCACGGCTTTTCGGAAAAATTACTTGAATTGCTTTCGCATGAGAGCATTGAATGCGTGCGGAGGAAGAATTTGTTAAGGAATTCATTCCGCATGTCTTCCCATGTAAAGATTGAATTAGGTGCAAGATAATGAAACCAGATTTTGGCCTTCTCCTTTAGAGCAAAAGGAAATAGAACCATACAGATTATGTGGAGAGGTGATCCAGTCGAGAGAAATGCACTGCAAATATCCTCAAAGTCTCTCATGAATGAATAGGGGTTCTCAGACTTGACCTTGATATCTGTTGAGGTGAAGGCGGGATCATTTCTGACTTCATGAGGAATTGATTAGCCTCTTCAGGAAGGCGAATACATGAGTTTGTTGTGGTTCTTTGAGGTTGCAAAATTTCTCGAAGGGTTCTTTCCACATTGGGTAAAGGAGCAGGGGGAGCTTGATATTGATTCCGCTGAAAGTTAACATTTCCCCCTCTGTGCGTTCTTTGGGAGTCGTCACAGTCTAAATGTTGTGGAGGTTCATGGAGTCCTTGTGGGTTAACGGGTATCACCAGGCATTTGATTAAACATAGGTTGTTGACTCAGGATGGTCCATTTGAGGTGTAAGATTCTCTTGAAACAATGGACTTAATATGGGTTCTTCAAATTTCTTGGAGAGTACGATTCTTACAGTCGGAAATTGTGGGCTGTGGAATCTGGCTTAGGCATGCGCTAATCTACTCCTTCTAGCAAACCTGCTTAGATTCCTCACAAAAACAAATTAAAAAAAAAAGTAGAGAACGTACCGGATTTGCAATGCAATTGCAAATTACCTTTAACTCTCTTCAGATCAACTGGATTGATCGCCACTCCCCGGCAAACGGCGCAAAAATGCCCGTTCTTACATTGTATATCTTGATTTTATTCCCGTGAGGTGGAGTTGTCTAACATTATGTCTTGTGGGAGTCCACAAGTCATCTCCACAGGGAGTGGTCTAATTGTTGATCCTTAGGAGCTATTCTCCAAAAGGTGTGTATTTAAAAAAGGAAATTATGGGTTTGTGGTTGGTTGATTGAAGGATTGATTAAATTGACTATTTTAAAATAGAAAGATAATTCTTTGGGATTCTTAGGTTTCCGCTCCACCGTTACTCACGTAATTCCACCTCTTCTTAGTTTATAGTCTCATCTAGAGTCATTGATGAATGGTCTTCGATGGAAAATTTGGCACTAAACGCTCTTTTAGAATGAAAAGCGATCGAGAATGTTAAACACTTGTTCCAGCAATTAAGTGCCGGACTCTTAGCTTGCATTTGAAATCAAATTACAAAACGTGTGCAGAGATCTCGTTCACACGTTGTCAAGGAAACCTAACGAGTTTATAAAGTTTCTCTACAAGTGATTAACATCACACAATCCCATTGAAGTATAAAGAGGGTGGGGATATTACCTTGATCGGGTGAGTTTCCACTTGGTAGAACCCGGCATAAAGTTAGAACTCCATGGAAATTATAAAGCAAATCATAATTGAAGAGAAATTTATTCATAAAAGGAACTTTGAAAATCGAATTCAATTGCAAAGCCAGGAATAGAAAAATACAAAATACTGAGAAAAACAAGATGTGTGGTCTAAGCGAAGGTTACATGCGCTTGAAATCAATCTCTGAAAAATGAAGTCTTCAACCTATAATCTACTCAAACCTTCTTGCCATGGAAAGAACACTCCTTCTATGAAAACCTAACCCTCAGAATCAAAAAGCTGCCTTCTCCCTCTATCCTTTAGCTTTTATACCCTTTTCCATTGTGATCCCGCATTGATAGTTGAATGACGAACGTGCCCTTGCATTAGAATCGAATTCCTGCTCAATTCCCGCAACTCTCTGCGCTGTCACCGTGCAGGGTTAGCTCTGTTACTTTCTAGCTTAGGTGTACCGGTACGGGTTGGGTTGTCTGGGTAAATACCTCCACACTTGTTTCTTTGCATTGTGCTTTAAAACTTCACCAAGCGGTTGCCATCATTCTCAATAACCTATATTCACTTTCTGGACACGAATCCTTGTAATAATTGTGTATAAAACCTGAAAAACCTGTACAAGTCCAAAAACACGGAAACAATTAAAAGTACCTATTCTTATGCAATATGTGAGCAAAGTATGACTTGAAGATGCTGAATTCCAATATAATTATTGCTCAATTGTGTATTCAACACATATCCTAGGTAAGACCTAGTCAATTTCTTCATGGCTCGAGGAATTTACATTAGAAGTCATATGATGAAAATTTATAAATGCATGTTTATTAATAGCTTGATGAGACTTAAATAAGAAAATCCTCCTTAAAAGCGACATTAAACCTATTGTCTTCCATTAATATGACTAAGGCAGAGTTCTTTTAAAGATGTGGTTGTTAAGGTAAACGAGATTTCTACGAATATGTTCAAACCATGGAAACATGTTTTCTGAATTAATGGGTCAGGTTTTACTGAACTCATTGATTTGTTGGGTAAACCCAAGGTCAATGGGCTTGGAGACAAGTTGGGTAGCGTATATATGAGATGTACACGTGTCAAAGAGGTGATAACCTGATGATGGTCCCATACGCCAATCAGTTGATAGCACCAGATTCGATAATTGCAAGTCTATGCAATTGGTACGTATGATACCTACCTTTTGACCCGAGGTGACTTGTTGGGTAAACCCAAGGTCATTAAGGTGAGATTGGATATCGACCCACTAGGAGAACTTCCATATAGGTTTTCTAGGGTTCATAGATGAGTCCGCAATAAAATAGTGGGAGCCATAATACGTTTATTAAAGTTTTAATAATCTGTATTTTAAGTACAATCTAACAATATCTTTATACATCTAGGTTGCTAAAATCAACATCATGTCTTCAAGCGTGAACGTACAATCCATTCTGGATAACAACAAATTGATAGTCCCGAACTTCTTGGATTGGTTCAAAAACCTAAAAATTGTTCTCAGGGCTAAAAGGATATCTTATGTCCTTAATAGGTCATTTCCCCAATCCCCATCTTTTGATGCATTTGATAGTGATCAGAGTGCGTATCATAAGCATATAGTTGATAATAAGATAGCTAGTTTTATCGTACTTGCATCATGATAACTGGGCTTCAAATCACGACATGGCTTATGGAAGCATATGACATAGTCATCCATCTTAAGGAGCTATTTGACAAGCATGAGAGATCCGAATGGTTCAAGATCTCAAAGCTACTCTTTAGCACCAAGATGCAAGTGGGGGCATCTCCAGTGCAACATGCACTGAAGATGAATATTTACATTGAGATTTGGGTTAGCTAAGTTTTGTAATGGACCATGAATTAAGTATAGACTTGATTTTGTGCAACCTAACTGATAATTTTGTGCGATTTGTGTAAGCTATCATATGTAGAGCAAAGAAACCTCTATATTATAGCTAATCAATATGCTTAAGACAGTTGAACCCACCTTGAAAAAGGAGGCCAAAACCATGATGCTGGTGGACTCTTTTTCTAAGAAAAGTTCTAAGAACAAGAAGAAGAAGAAAAGGCCCATGAAAGCAAAGGGAGGTGTAACCAAGAAGAAGGTTAAGAAAGCAGCACCAAAAGGCACTTGCTTCCATTGTGGCCAAGATGGTCACTAGATGAGGAATTGCAAAGCCTATTTAAGATCCTTAAAAAAGAAGGCATCAGATGCCCCATTTATTTCAGGTATGTTTGTCATTGTTATCACATTTCTAATAATAATCGATGGGTTATTGGATGCACGGTTGTGGTTCTCACATATGCCCAGCAATGTGTGAGAGTAGAGAACGATAAGCATTTCGACAAGGAGAGTTAGATTTGCGAGTTGGCAATGAGGCAAGAGTTGCAACTTTAGCCATAGGGACTTATATTCTAACACTTCCTAGTGGACTTATTTCATCTTTGGAGAATTGCTATTATATACCAACTTTAACAAAGAACATTGTTTCTATTTCTAGTTTGAATAAAAATGGATTTCATTTAACATTTAGATAAGTCGAATCTATACATATTAGATAAGTCCAATACAATATTAATTGTCCATGACAACAAGCGATCAAAACAAGATAATGTGAAACCCTCATATTTAAGGCATTGTTGTCTTGGCCCACGTAAATAGAGGCAGCATGGCTAAAATTTACACAAGAGTGGAAACTTTGGGTCATTTGATTATAGATCATATGACATTAATCTTTTTATTAGAGCGAGATGGCCCCAAGTTCCTTTTTGAGAAAGGGTGAACGTGCAAGTGGACCTTTAGACCTAATACATACGAATGTATGCGGTCCGATGTCCACACATGCCAAAGGTGGTTTCATCTACTTCATTACCATTAATGATGAGTTTTCACGATATGGGTACTTGTATCTTATGAAATACACATCAAAAGCTTTTGAAAAGTTCAAAGAATTAGAACTAAAGTGGAGAAACAACTTAGGAAGTAAAACATAAGATCCTGATCAAGGTGGTGATACTTAAGCTTGATAGTTTATGGATTATCTTGTAGATCATGGGATACAATCCCAATGGACTCCACCTTACACGCCACAACACAATGGTGTGGTTGAAAGGAGACAACGAACCTTGTTAGGCATGGTGAGGTCTATGATAGGCAAGGTAGACCTTCCAAAGTCCTTCTAAGGTTATGCACTCGAGACTACTGTTTATATCCTAAATAGATTGCCATTGAACTTAGGTGATGCTACCCCATATGACATATGGACTAACAAGAAACCCAATCTTTCTCACATGAAATTGTAGGGTTATTATTATATAGGCGGATATTTTCAGACCCCAGCTAAAATTAAATCTAACAAGTAGTGTTTCTAAGATATCCTAAAGAAAGCAATGGAATATGATTCTGACTCTTTGGAGCAAAGGTGTTGGTTTTCAAAGCATGTTGTTTTCTTAGAAGGTTTCTTAGAGACAATGAGAAAACAGTTGAGCTTGAAGTTGACTTGAGATGAATGAGCCGCGAGATCAACTGAGACTTTAGGTGACATTCATAGAGATGAAATATGGCCCCGGGTCAGCCGAGCACAAGTGCTTCTTATGTCGAGTAGGATACGTACTGTTCTAATGAGATATGGATTTCTCATCAGTGAATAGATGACGTATTGCTCATAGAGGATGGTGAGCCTACTATCTATGAAGAATATCTTAACAGTTTAGAATATGACAAGTGGCTTATAGCCATGAAGTCAACAATGGATTCCATATATGAAAACAAAGTATGGACTTTAGTTGACCCACCTGAAGGGCTAAAACCCATAGGGTGCAAGTGGGTCTTCAAAAAGAAGATAGACATGGAAGGTAAGGTTGTTACCTATAAAGCTAGACTTGTGGCTAAAGGCTATCGTCAAAGACAAGGAGTTGACTATGATGAGGTTTTTAGTTTTGTAGTTATGCTTAAATCCATAAGGACACTCATTAAATTACGACTTATTACGATTACGAGATATAGAAATGGATGTGAAAACAACTTTCCTTAATAGAAACCTATGAAGGATATTGTATAGGATACAATCGGAAGGCTTTACATCCGAAGATGGTAGTAAAGTATGCAAGCTTCAAAAATCCATTTATGGATTGAAGCAAGCATCTAGGATTTGGAACATTCGATTTGATGAGACAATAAAAGAGTTTGGTTTCTCATAAAATTCGAATGAGGCTTGTGTGTATAAGAAGGTTAGTAGGAGTGTTGTTGTGTTCCTAGTACTGTATGTAGATGACATACCACTGATAAGAAAGGATGTCTCGGTTTTACAATCTATTAAAATTTGGTTATTGATTAGTACCCAAAAAGTGCTATTTTGAACCCTATATTAGATAGGTTTTGAGTGCTTTGCGCACTAATCATGTCATTATGCCAATTGAAGTGTTCAAGTCTTCTTAGTATCACTTATGCTAGGTTAGAAGTTATTTTTGGTTGTTTGCGGGTTTTGCGCACTTTGGGAGTTCAATGTCGGAGTCAAATGATGAATGAAGATTGATCCCAATTGTCGATATCTGATCGGACCAAAATCAAAGAAAGAATGAAGGCAAAGTGATGGCTCCGTCACGATGAAGGGACGAGGAAGCAATGCACGGTGAAGATCGGCAAATCCCGGGAATTTCGCTAAGATTGCGAAAATTTATTGGGATTGCGAAAATTCGCAACCTTAGCGAAATTTCGCAACGGCTCGTAGTACCAATTTCGCTAGACACCGGGGTTTTAAGCTGAGCCTTTGTTCTAAATGAAATTTCATGTTTAAGCTACTCACGAAAATTTATTTAAGCTAAGCGAGAAATTTGGCTAACTAAGCGAGTACGAGCCTTAGCGAAATTTTCTTCGCTATGCATGATGATTTCGCTACCTAGCGAGATTCTTCGATCTAAGCGAAATTCAGCTGCCTAAATCATGATTTTGTAATTAATGCCAACCGACTTCAAATTTGATTAATATTACTCTCTTGTCCTTTAACTTAGCCAAATTGTTAGGTTTTTTGGTATTTTCATGTATTGAGGTGGCCTATATAAACCCCTCTCTTTTTGTAATCAATATAGAATTTTTGGGGAAAAAACAATTTGGGGAGAGAAGAAATTTGGTAAGTTTTCATTTTTGTAAATAAAGTTTCGTATTTTAGTTAGGGTTTTGCTTTTCTCTCTTCTCTCTCCTCTTTCCCTTATTTCTGGCTGCCCGAACACCCCTCTTGAGGATGTGACTCGAGGGTCTTGGCTAAGCCTCTTTCTTTGAAGATGAAGGAAGCTAGCTTGGTAGTGGGGCATATGCATGTTGTCTCTTGTGTTAAAAAAACTCGGTCTTTGTATTTATGGCCCCTCGTCTTCTCAAATTAGGGTTGAATAGCATTTAATGTTACTAGTTTGGCCAATACTCTCCATGCTTTAGGATACAGTGCATACTTAATGCTAGATGCCTTGTGGTTTTAAATGGTCTTCACAGGCCACTTGAGATGATATTGGATGTTAGGTTTCAAGGCGAAAAGGGCCATAGATGTATGTTACTGTGTTAACTCAAATAGGAGTTGTTTAGGGTGAGGTTTCTTTAGTTAAATATAGATCAGGTTATGCCTTGGACTATAGGTTTGTGTCATAGAGGATAAAACCCGAGGACACTTGTTTGCCTAACTTACCAAGTTAGTGACCTAAATCTTCAAAGTTAACTTTCACACTTCATTTTGATTTTACAATTTATCAGCTGATTAAACTTCTTCCTTGTTTTGAAACAAAATCCGAAAGTCGAATAGAAAGCCTTACCTTCTTGCACTTATACCAAATCACTTTTAGGATGAAAACCCATCCGTGTTCGACCTAGACCACTATCTTTGCGTGGCTTGACTCTCGTTGGCGGTAGTAGGAACAGGTGTATATAAATTTTGTTGATTTTGGCTCATTTCTTTGTGAGCGCAGTCGAAATAAGTCGTTTACTTGGGGATGAACTACGGAATGATAAGTTGGAAGAGTGTACTTTGTGATCAACATCACAAGTGAAGGTAATCTTTTAACTCTTTTTTGAAACCCGGTAAGCGATAGCTACGAAGTTTAAATCACTTCGCGTAACTTCAACTGTTTGTTTTTATATATACGTCGAGTTTTTATTTTAGCCTAACACAACAGCACTGCGGGTTGGTTTGTACTCTTTGTTATCTCGGTTATTATGCTTGATTGTGTATGCGATCTTTGGGACGGAGGAACTTCGGAAGACTGCATAGAATCGAGTACACAACGGCCCGGTCGATGAGAAGTCGATGTACACTGCTGATACCATGGATCCTTGCACGAAGAACAGTGACTGGAGACCCCGTGAATCAAGCGGCTATAGATCCGTGAGGATCCAAATCCGCCCCTCTAAGTTAGTGCCCCATCTTTTGTATCATTCCTCACTGCCCAAAGATGTAGCGGTGAGGCCGTATTTGGTACCCTGCTCCCCACATATCATGGTATGGAAAATGAAAATCCATACACTCATATTAGGGATTTTGAGGAGGTTTGCACTACCTTTAAGGAAGGTATGATGGACATGGATTTATAAAGACTGAAAGCATTTCCGTATTACAAGGGCGAGGCCAAGATTTGGTTAAGCTTCGGCTGAGGCCTAGAACCATTAGAAATTGGTGAGGCTGCTGACGAATTCTGAAGAAGTTCTTCGAGTGCTTTCGTAAGACTAATAATTTGAAGAGACAGAATTTACACCTTTGCGGCTCGGGATGGTGGAGGTTTATCGGTGTTGGGAGAGATTTATGGGTATAAGTGCATGCCTACCGTGGGTTTTGATACTTGGATGTTGGTGAACCAGCTACTGTGGTGGTATGTCTCCTGCCATGAGGCGACTTTTGGAAACCATGTGTGGAGGGAGACTTTCAAAGTAAGCTTGTCCAGGACCAGAAGCCATGGATTTTTAAATTCACGTCTTTCTGAAACTTCTAAGGGTTGGGATGAGCCTAACCACTAGAGGGTGGAAAGGATGGGACCCACGGTTAACTTGAGGGTGGGATGTATGCCTTGCGAGAAGAAATAGAGATGGTAGGATTTCAACCTGGCAAGGAAAGTGGGAGAGCTTGAAGGCAAACGGCTCCCGAGAGGTGCATGCAGTGGCGAAAATCTGCCCCTGAATCCTTGCACTAATTTTCAATCCCACAATACATCAGGTAGAGACGGTGTCGATAAGCCCCTTGATGAAGGATTTGATGTCGGAATGTGCGAAAATGGCTATAGGACAATCTGTGCAACAATCAATGCTCCATGGTAATACCTACAATTCCGATTGGAGGAATCACCTACAACCTTTCTGGAAGCCCTGCCACCTTATGTACCCCAGGGTGCCAGAGCCACAGTTTGGTTTCCCCTTCTGACCAAACCACCACCATCCTCATCTCTGTGGAACCCAAGCCATATTGAATTTGAGTAAAGTGGTAGAACCTTTGTTAGGAACAAAAGGAATCAATGCGGTAGCCTGAAAAGTTGATCTTGTAAGAAGTACACTAAATAAGAGGAATAGGAAGTGGGCTTGAGCAATCTCGACAGAAAATTGACAACTACGATGTTCAATCACCAAGATCAACAAGTTGCTAAGTCGCAAGAAAGAGGTTTCCATCACAAACACTTCAAATCCCGAGAGATTCATGAGGTGGGGGTCGTCAGAGCAATTCGGGGAATGGATGAAATTAAGGCAATAATTACTGAGGGTGGAAAGAGGTTGATCAACCCGTACGAAGCACATTGAAAGAATCAATCGAGGAGAAGAATTGCACTCTGACATATTCTCCTAAAGGAGGATTCATGAAATCTAGCATACCACCTCCATTTCCCTGAAGCACTTAGAGGTAAGAAGGCGTCTCGTGACGGGCATTTTAAGTCTTAAGGCAGAGTGAAGGTTAACATACCTTTATTGGACGCCATCCAGGCAGTGCACCTTGTCACGAAATTTTGAAGATCTTTTGCCTGATCAGAAGGGATTAGGCATTGAGAAGAAGGCATTTCTCCTTTGAGCAATTGAGTGCCGTAATCAACAAATACCACATCAAATATAAGGATCCAGGATCTCCCGCAATTTCGATCCAATATTGGTGGGAAGTGCATAGACAAATCATTGCTTGATTTAGGAGCCGAGTGTGAATCTAATGTCGTGTCGGTGCTCTGACGGAGTTAGGTTTAGGTGAACTTAAACCTACCTGACATCACCATCATTGGCCGATAGATCAGGTGAAAATCCCACAAGGCGATAGTTGAGGATGTCTTAGTGAGAAAATAGACAAATTCTACTACGGTAGATTTTGTAGTGCTTGACAGCCAATTGCAAAGTGAGACTGATCATGTTCGATCATCTTGGAAGACCATTTGGCCCTGGCCAATCACGATCATCAGTGCTTAGAGATGGAGTCGTGCGACTTACCTTTGGTAACATGACCTTGGAGTTGAACATCTTTCATTTGAACAACAAGCATGAGTTGCTAGAAAATGAAAATCAAAGAGACTAATGAGAGTTGTTTCAATTGGTCGGTGTGCAGGAAAGCAAATGTCGAGAATTGCGAGGAGAGATCGAGTCAAGAAGATGAAGAAAGTTTAGTCTTGCCATCGGCACGGCTACAAACGATTGCTCGGGTCGAGAAGCCATCACGGAGACGGATCAACATTTGGGCACCCAACACCATGGGAGTCAGCAGACTCTTTGCATGGGTTGAGGAGTCATTCTCATGACCCCCTTGATGGTACAGGATTGAAGCTGGTTCGGTGTTTGAGAGAAACCGAATTACGGTTCCACGATTTTTACTTTGTCTTAATTTAGTTAATTTAGTTAATTTTGATTATTTTTAGAAAATTTTTAACTTAACGAGTTTCACTTCGATAATTTAGTTTGTATATTATAGTATTGTATATTAAATTTTAATTATAGTTTATATAATAATTTTACTTATAATGTTTCTTAAAATATCAATATTTAATCTAAAAATTTTGATGCCGGGTGGTGTACTAGGTTTAGACCAAGTCGCTAAAAATAGAGGGAATTAGCGGGAGACTTTTAGGTACCCTGAAAACGAAGCCTATTTAAACCTGGAGGGGTTTGTCAGGTACCCGCCATTTCTCCTCATCTGGCGAGCCTGCGTCTCAAACCTACGCTAGCCCGTCATTCTTCTGCCGTTCCGCGAGCTTTCCGACTTAGTCACGCGTCATTGCCCTTTCTTAGGAGTTGCGACACGCGCGATTAAGGCCTTCGCTGCTGACTCACTGCGCATCCTTGCCTGAGTCGGCTGCCCTTTGTCATCTCGGTTAGCACCCACGAGCCTGCGCTTTCAGTCATCGGTAGGCTGGCTGGCAGAATATTCACGCACTCCGCGAGTGATTCGATGGCAGATGCCTTGGTTCGATGGATCATGGTGACTTCAACTGCCGCGCGCCACGAGCCACTGCAGGTTTCTGACCTCTTGATGGCTGCGGTAATGAGTACGATTCGTCCGGCTTGATTAGTGACTGATGATCTTAAGAACACCGGTTGGAATCTGAGCCTCGAAATTTGCATTTTAGTGAGTTGGGCCGCACTGGAATTATTTTATTTGTCTCGGTATGGTTCGTACTCGGGGTGGGTCCGCGTTCGGCGTGGGTGAGATTCGGTACAGGAGGCCCAACTCGGTCCGACTCCGGTGCCATCGCGTGATCCCAGAGGCCGTACGAGGGCCTCGAGGGTTAGGCAGCTGTCGAACACGGATGGGACCGTGCCCATCCTGTACCTCGAAAGGAGAGTTCGGAGGCCAGGCCCTCCCGAGCGGGCGCACGTTGGGCCCGGGCTAGTCATCAACCTCTACGGCGCGGTAGTCGCGAATCCACGTACGCGGAGCGACCATCACCTCGGTGTGCGCTACCTCGAGATTAGACGGCCATTGTTCGTAGGGAACCGAATTCCAGGGGGTGTGCGACTCCATCACGAGCCGTTCCATCGGGAGTGGGTACTACGACGTCCCGCTTAGCGAGGGCTGATCCCGAGATCTGGGAATCGTGAGGTTGATCGAGGGTATTCCTTTATTACCTTTCATGACTCAGGCGACGTACTACCCACAGTGGTGATTCAGTTTACCACTTTCGATGACCTCGGGACGATGGGTGCCAGGCTTGATTCGACATCGATGATGCGCCGGTGTGCACCGAGCGGTAGATATTATAAGCGACTTTGGGCTGCGCATGCAGAAATGCGCTCAATTCGGAGGGTTCACCAGAGGCATGGGCTCACCGCCTCGTAGGGAGATGGTCAGAGCGGCCGGGACACCAGCTTCTTTGAGTCCGGTGTTTTGGGAGGCGGCTCACTTTCGAATCTTCTTGATCGACCATATTCGTCTGAGCTTATTCCTGCTTGACGTATGCGGAGGGAGGAACTGGAGGCTCTTCTGCAGGATCTCGAGTTTTGGTTCGATCCCTGCGGCTGGTGATGGCCTCTCTTTGCGGTTAGGAAGGTCCATCGGAAGGACCCTAGCACAGCGAGAGAGCCTTCCATTACTTATGAGACTCACTCTGCCATGTTCTCGAGCATGCGGGATTTCAGTAGACCCGAGTTGAGATGAAATTACGATGCCCTCGGTCTTGTCGGTAGGCGGGTGATGACTATGCCGTCTCTTTTCACCTCACGAACGAGGGACCCAGGGAGGAGGTGCCGGGTCAGGTGGTTGAGGACTCCCACAGAGATGATATGCACCTTTGGGCCAGGGTGAGAGGGAGTCCGGCTACGCAGTCACCTGTCTCCCCTCCTCGACCTGCATCGGCCCATTGCGGTATTTTTGACCCATCTATCGGCCACACCGTTCGCGAGGTACATTTCATGCCAGCTCACAGAATGGCGGTGTGATGGATGCCATCTGTTCCGGCCTAGCGTCCTCTGTGACCCGGGATTGGGGCGGCGGTGTCACTCATGCTTCGACGGATCATGAGCGCGCCCAGGCGCTGCCGTGTTCACGATCGAAGGAGGCCCACCACGGGCGCGGCTATTTGGATGTTAAGCGGCGGCCGGACCCACCACCACCGGCGGTGAGGTGGTTAGGTTTCTTTATGATTTTGTATAGTTACCGGTTTTTATCGGCGCACTAATTTTGATTAGGATTACGTGTATTGCCCGTAGTAAGAGCGGTGATATTTTGTATGTTTAGCTTTGATATGCATGTACTAGCCACTTGGCTTATATCAAAAGCTATTAGTATATATATATCTGAGCTTTTGCATACCGTGTTTTGTGCCTTTACCATGTATATTTGTTTTTTTTTTTCAATTGAACGATTGAATTTACTCTGATTGAATGATTAGGAATTGCTTTTGTTGGAAAATTGAATCCTTTGTTTGTCACCCAACTATGTTAGAGCAAATTCCATGCTTGAATCGGTTTTGGTCGATTCACGGTTCGGCCTTCTCGACTTGAAAATTTCTCCCTTATACTAATTCACACACTACACTCAGTTATTTCAATAGAATTTGTGGGTGATTTACTCTTTAACTGCATATGATATAGGTATGTTGTGGCAACTAGGATAGGTTTGGCATCATTACCCATACTTTAAGACCAATGTTGTCTTCGAAAAGAAATAGAAAAGAAAAAATAAAGAAAAGAAAAAGCGAAAAGAAAAAGAAAAGAAAAGAAGAAAAGAAAAATAAAAGTCGTGAAGTTTTGCCTTGAAGCAGAGCACGGTCAGGGGTGTATGGCGGCCTTTGAAGCCCGATGCCTAGCCTTGGTGGTTGGGAGTCATCGATTTAGTGTTCGTTACATGGGTGGATAGGTGAGAGTCTAGCAGATTGTAGGTGCTGATTTTGAAGTCATTCGAATTAGAAATTGAAGCCTTTAGGATTTGTGGTCGGTGATCCTTTTGGCTTGATGCCTGAAGCCTTAATTGGTTGGGAGTCATCGGTGAATCCAGTTACGGACTTTGGTGAAGTCGAATTTAAGCATTGCATCCCTACAGTGTAGTTGAATAAAGAAAAGAAGTGCAACTATCCTTATCTAGGTTGTTAATGACTTAAGGCCATGTCGGTCTTAGGTTTGGGGAGGGACAAATTTTGCAATTTATTGGCGTAATCCTAGTTATATATAAGAACCATTGAACTTGGTGGAAATTCCAAGTTGAGAATCACGGAACCAATATTGACCTAAAATTGTTCTTGTATGGTTTTGGCTCTTTCATGTCGGTTTTCAAACTTGGTGTCCATTTTTCAGTTTAAGGTATTGTTTATATGAACATAAACCCATAAACTTTTTGAAAATCACTACATGCATCTCCTTTTTGTTTTGCATTGCTAAGGGACTAGCAACGTTTCGGTTGGGGGGTGTGATTAGTACCCAAAAAGTGCTATTTTGAACCCTATATTAGATAGGTTTTGAGTGCTTTTGCGCATTAATCATGTCATTTCTCTGATTGAAGTGTTGAGTCTTCTTAGTATCACTTATCATAGGTTAGAGGTTATTTTTGGTTGTTTGCGAGGTTTTTGCGCACTTTGGGAGTTGATATCGGGTCGAATGATGAATCACGAGATTGATCCCAATTGTCGACCATCGGTCGGACCCGAGAAATCAAAGAAAGAATGAAGAAGCGAAGTGATGGAAATCGTCTGATGGGGACGAGGAAACAATGCGGTGAAGATCGGCCAAATCGAATTTCGCTAAGATTGAGGAATTTATTTTGGGATTCTTGAATTCATAACCTTAGCGAAAGTTGTAACCTTAGCAATTGCGACCTTAGCGAAGTACGATTACCATGAACACCGGGGTTTTCATTTGAAACCTTTGTTCTGGCGAAATTTCATAATTCACTACTCACGAAAATTTAAGCTAGCTAGCGAATTTCGCTAGCTAGAAGAAATTGACCTTAGCGAGAAATTTTCTATTTCGCTGTAAGCGGGTGATTTCGCTACCTAAGCGAAATTCTTCAATCCTAATGAAATTCCTTGCCTCGTCATGATTTTGTAATTAATGCCAGCCCAGGCTTCAAATTTGGTGTATTACTCTCTTGTCCTTCTTAGCCAAATTGTTAGGTTTTTGGTATTTTCATGTATTGAGGTGGCCTATATAAACCCCTCTCTTTGTAATCAATATAGAATTTTGGGGAAAAAGCAATTTGGGGAGAGAAAGAAATTTGAGTAAGTTTTCATTTTGTAAATAAAGTTTAGTATTTTAGTTAGGGTTTTGCTTTTCTCTCTTCTCTCTCCTCTTTCCCTTATTTTCTCGGCTGCCAAACACACTCTTGGGGATGACAGGCTCAAGAGATCTTGCATTAAGCCTCTTTCTTTAAGAAGATGAAGGCCCCAGCAGTAGTGGGGGCATATGCATGTTGTCCTCTTGTGTTAAAAGCTATAGGTACTGTATTTATGGCCCTCATCTTCTCAAATTAGGGTTGAATAGCATTTAATGTTATTGATTTGGCCAATACTCTCCATGCTTTAGGATCGATTCATGCAATGCTAGATGCCTTGTGGTTTTCCCAAGTGGTCTTTTCTGAGCCTTTGAGATGATATTGAATGTTAAGGTTTTCAAGAAAAGGGCCATAGATGTATGTTACCTGTGTTAACTCAAATAGGAGTTGTTTTAGGGTGAGGTTTGCTTGTTAAATAGATCGGTTATGCCTTGGCTGTGGTTGCTTGTCATAGAGGATGGCTTAGGGACACTTGTTTGCCCTAACTTACCAAGTTAGTGACCTAAATCTTCAAAGTTAACTTTTCACACTTCATTTTTAGTTTTTATAATTTCTCAGCAGTTAAACTACTTCCACTGTTTTGAAACAAAAATCCAAAAATTCCAAATAGAAAGCCTTACCTTCTTGCACTTATGCAAATCATTCCTAGGATGAAAACCCGTCCAGTGTTCAACCACTGAACCCTTTATCTTTGCTTGTTAGCTTTGACTACGCGAGTAGTAGGAACAGGTGTGTATATAAATTTTGTTGATTTTTAGCTCGACCTCTTTGTTGCTTGAATGGTTATCTAAGAATTTCTCTATGAAAGACCTTGGAGAAGCGACCTACATCTTAGGAATTAAGATCTATAGAGATAGATCTAAAAGGTTGCTTGGTCTTTCTGATCAACATAGATAAGATGCCAAAGAGGTTTAGCGTGGAGCGATCAGGGATTAGATTTCCATAATTCATGGGATTACGCTCTCGAAGTCCCGTGTCCTGAACCGCGAGATGAAGGACACACATGAGTTTGATCCCTTATTCTACGGCTATAGGATCAATCATGTATTCTATGATATGTACTAGACCCGATGTATCATATGCTCTAAGTATAATGAGTAGTAATCAGTCGGACCCTGGTAAAGGTCATTGGGTGGCTATTAAGAATATCCTTAAGTACCTAAAAATGACTAAGGATGTATTTTTTATATATGGAGATGGAGATAGTGATTTTCATGTGAAGGGGTATATAGATGCTAGCTTCCAATATGATTAAGATGACTGCAAATCTCAATCAGGTTATGTGTTCACATAAATGGTGGGGCAGTCAGTTGGAAAAGTTTCAAACAGGAGACGACAACAAATTCTAAAATCGAACTAAAGTACATTGTGACTTTTAAGGCAGCTAAGGAAGCAGTTTGGATAAGGAAGTTCATTTCATAACTTGGAGTGGTACATATCATTGTATATTCAACACCCTTGTATTGTGATAACAATGGAGCCATTGGGTAAGCAAAGGATTCACGGTCTCATCAAAGGTCCAAACTAGTACTCAGAGGATGCCTATTTGATTTGAGTGATCATTGGTGATCATGATGTAATCATAGAAAAAGTGCCCACTTATCAGAATATTGTTGATCCTTTTACTAAGCCACTTCCCCAAAAGAAGTTTGACCCTTAAGTAGTCGCCTATGGTATTAGATATAAAGGTGATTAGTTTTAGTTCAAGTAGGAGATTATTAGTGAAGTGCTCTAAAGACAATCACCTTTAGCACTTATTATACGTCTTATACTCATTTATAATAAATGCATCTTCATTTCTTTGATGTTCATTTAATTTATGAATTGATAGCAATCTTAAATCAAATTAATGAAGTCCTTGATACATTACATAGCATAAAAGAAATCATGATGGTGATCAAGATAATGAGATTCCTATTATGTGTAATTATGTAGTATCTAAACTATCCCTAGTCATAGGATCAATAAGATTGGACATTATTGATCCAGACAGACTATCACATGTTGTACTCCTTGATTTGATCAAGCAATTAGTCTCATAAACTGTGATCATCGTGATGATTAGAGTAGACATATTGATGCTTGTTAAGAATAGCCAAGTACATCAGAGACCTGCTATGAGACAATCATATGGATTATCTATTCAAACATCAGTGATAGTCTCATCATAACAATGGTGCAAGTATCATTAGACTTGAGGTGCTCAATGGTATCTTGGATACTAGTTCTATACTTTGACTTCGATCCTTGTTGCCTCAAGAGAGGTTTCTTATAGGGTGATGATTGGGTATATCTTGAGGTATTAGAAGGTAATTGAGTAGCCTTACAAAGGATTCTACACTCTGACCAGAGGAGAGTATATCACAGGCCTCTTGTAGAGATCATTACTCATAATCTCTCGACCGGAGTGGTAATCTGATAAAGAGTCTTAGGTGGCATACTTTATGAGTAATGGATCTCAGAGACAAGATAAATACAATTGGGCTAGTTCATCTAGTAGGAGCAAATTCATAGTCCCATGCTCTGAACCAAGTCGGGTATAGTATGGAGTGAAATGATAGCATTGCACAATATATTGCATATGGAAGGTTTGTAGTCAGCCCTTGATTCTCTGGTCAATTAGAAGTCATGATGTGTAACTAGATACCTCTCATGACTTGCTCGAATCAAAGGTTTGATTCAAGTGGCCAACATAACTGGAAATCTAATGGGTCACACACTTGGATGAAGTGTAGAAAAATCAATTTGGTCTTGGATTGGATCCAAGTTGAAAGGAAATGTTTAGATTGGATCCAAATGGAAAAAGAGAGCTCTAAATATGGATAATCTTGGGATTAAGTGAATCTCGGGGCCATATGGATGAGTCCGTGGGTCATTGGGCTCAAATATGGGCTAAAAGCTCACAAGGAACAAGCCATAATAGGCTCAAAGCCACATGGCCGAGCACCCCTCTTTAATAAGGAGTATCTTGGTCCTTTTGATGTTCAGGAGCTGATATAAAAAGCTCCACTTCCAAACCTAAGCGAGTCACATAACACCTTTTCCCGATAAATCGAGTTCTCTCTAATGCTCTCTCTCTTTCTACGTTTCCTCTTTGTGATTCTAGGTTTAACTAGCACCAAAACCTTAGTCGAGCCATCCCATAGAGGCCTTTTCAACTTTCTTTGTGTGGTTCACCATTGTAGGTGTTACACTTGGAGCACTAGGTGTTTAACTATTTGCCCCTACGCCATTTATTCATCACTTACACCAAAGGACGCTAGAAACTACAAAGGTAACGGTATCTTTCCCTTATATGGAATGGCTTTTTTTATTTTGATGAACCAAGGGATCCCTTGGTTTGGATATCTCAATCAAAGTTTAAGTTTTTTTCTACTATGCAATCTGATATGATGTTAGATCAAGACCTTATACAAGGCTCCTGTCCAATCCTAGCATTTCATCATAATTCCTAGCAAATCAATCTTTGAATTTCTACAATAGTGAAATGATATGTTCCTTCAAGTCAGTGGGTAAGAGAGAACTAATATAAGTAATCTTTGGCTCATCCACAATGTCGAGATTTACTTCTTCTATAGGATCATGTACTTGAGGCTTGTTGTCTTCATTTTTGGGAGGTGCTTGCTTCAAATCTTCAATTTGAATTTCTTTCTCATCTTCATCTGATTCTTCTTCATAAATTACTTTAACTCCACAAATGCCTTGTAATTTTTTCTTTTCGATTTTGTTAATTTGTTGCATTTGCACTTTAAATATCGTGGCTATTGGCCAAATTCTCTTCATGAGAATAATTAGTCATTGATTTCCTCAATGGCGGTCTCTTCATCGGCAGAAAGGCACATTGCTTGATTATCTTCAGTTTAACATGGTCTTAGTTTCACCGGTATCTCTTGAATCCATATATATTTTCCTTGGGCCCCGTCCTTCTTCTTGCCTTTAAACTGTTGGACCAAACTCTTGGTCTATAATAACTAAACTCAATAGAATGCGAGATTTACAATGAAAGGTTGTTTGTCTACCCAAACTACTTACTTCATCACTCAGCGAAGTGGTGAAGGGGAGGACTGACACACGATTGGCATGAATCAGTCTTATCAGCAAAGAATTGTAATTACGCAATTAGAATTAATCACAGGAAAGATGAAGTCTTCTTACCCGCGAGTGATGTCGATGGGAGTACACCGGATTTTTAGAGATTTCCTCCAATGAAAGATTGACATGATACTTTTATTTCATTTTAGGTTATCAATGTTCCTTCTGTGCTCGGCATCACTTAATGGCTTCACATTGATTGCTAATCCCAGTTATCAACCAAACACACCTTGAATGCAGTTTATATTAAGTGTGCTTTCACATAGTGAGGTGCTTATGTGCCTTGTCATTTCCTTAGTAGAGTTTTCAAGTATCACTTCTATAGCCACACTTCCTCGAAGAGTCGATGGTGATTACCTTATTCTATGTTTTGTTTCTTGGAGGTGCTTTCTCTACTTCTACTAGGCTTTCCTCCACCTCTTTTGACTCAAAGAAATTTGGCAAAGTTAGAAACATGATAGACCATTTCAAAGAACTAAGTTATGTCTTTATCAAAAATGGTTCTAATTGTTTCTTGACCATTTCTTGAGTGGATCATGCATTTAGACTCATCATCCTCATAAGCTCTCCTTCTAAATTTGGTCTTAACGGGTTGGCTTCACTTCTTCTTTGGATTCTCTACTTCCTTGACTTCCTATGGAATTTCTTGAGTGGATTTATTTTTTCTCCACATAGCTCTCTATCTCTACATTCTTCTTTTTTGAGTTTTGGTGAGCCTTTGTGGAAATTTTCTATGTTGCAGTACATGCCATTTTTGTCCAAGTGAGATTAGAGGAGGACAGGATATGAGCCATGAGAGGCATTTCCTCCTCGAAGGATTGTTCATGCCCTTTTCCTTGGAAAGTATGTCTCTTTTGAAACATCATTTCCATGGAGGGATTTCTCCTTCTTGATTTCCTATTTTTGAATATGGTATGGATATCTTCCATTCTTCCTTTCTCTGGATCTGGAATGATCTTCTACTTGTTGCAGATCATCATATAGACCAAATATTTCTTAGAATCCATACCCTTCTTATCACGGAACTTAGAGAAAATCTCTCGGCCTTCTTTGCATTTAGCATAAAATCAATACTTGATTCTGTTGGCGCTACTAGTGGAAATGGATCCTCATCTCGATCACCATGGCCTTTTTCTCGGGAACTTTAGTATTCCCTTATTAATCACATCACCAGATAATATTCTTGAAACTCAACAGAATTAGTAACATGATTCCAAGAGTTGTGATACTTACAGTATACTTTTCCCCTAAGCTCCGCTTTGTTAGGGAGTTGGTGATCTTGGGGAAATGTGATGAATTTCTCCTTCAGTAAGAAATCAAAGATTTCCTTAGTCTTTGCCACATCAAATGTATATTGGACTTGTGTATTAGAGGTTTGCGACTTCTTTCATAAGTCGAGTGAATATTTCTTAGTGAGGAAAATGAATGAACATGTATATAGGAGGTCTGCTACTGCTATTTTTTCATAATTCACCTCATGGCAGTAAGCTCCCATGGAGGTTCTTTCTTCGTTGATTTTCTTCCCTGAGTAATTCTTCATACTCTGTTACCTTAGCAGCAAACTCATAGAAGTCTTTGAACTCCATACCTTGAAATTTCTTCCTCAACTCTATATCAAGTCCCCTTTAGGCCATCTTCACGTACTCTATTTTTGGGAAATGAATTTTGCATCTATTCCTCATTCTTTTGAAACAACTGATGAATGAATACGCACAGTTCTCTCAAGTAACGTCCTAAAATACCTAGAATTTTTTATAATAATAAATATTATATGCTAAAATGAGGTCAGTTGAACTCGAAACTCTTAGTGTAAAAGAACAAAAATTGAAAAATGTAAAAAATGAGGACCTAAGGGTCATTCGAGAAAATGTTTATGTGTTTAAGTGCAAATAGAAGTGATATATGTGCTATAAGGTAAATTGAGGCAACTTAAATCCAAAAATGGGTTTTGAGCCAAACATGGCCTTATAATGAACAAGGGACTTAAGACCACATTTGGTCTTAGAAAGGCACATTGTGCTAAAAACGTTTTGAGAGAGAGTGAGAGGAGAAAGCTAGAGTTTTGCAAGATGAAGTGATTTTTGGTGGGAGATAATCCCCATTCCTTGCTTCTAAGTTATCAAGCATCTTCGGTGAAGAAGATTCAAAATGATTTAAGGTAAGAACCAAACCCTAGATTTCTTTAAATGATGTTTGGGTTAGAAAAGCCTAATCCAGTGATGGGTTTTGCTCATGGTTGTAGTTTAGGATGATATTAGGATGTTATTAGAGATGATTCCTATGATTTGTTTTGAGTTTTTGAGGATTTTTGAAGAAAAATCGTAAAAATAGACAAGCGAAAATGCAGGCAAAGAACGGGCTCTACTTGCGGCATGGGATCTCTCCGCGGAAGGCAGAGGACGAGAATTGCACCCCTCCGGTATAACACGGTGTAGCTTTGCTACACCGCGGCGTAGCTGCTATTCATGGAGGGCAAAATTTTGGATTTTTGTTCCGAAAGCCTCGTATTTGTATACCGATAGTTTAAGGACCTTAATAAATGATTAATGGGGTCGAATAGGATAAACTAAATGAAGCGTCAGTACCTAACTAGGACCAAGATTGTGACAAGGCAAAAGAAAGAGATATATTAGTTTGTTCTATCTTCTCCTATTCTCGTTTGAGATTTGAAATGTTTGTTTACAGAAATGTATAAAGAAGCGTATTGATTTGTTTTAATTGATTTAGGCAATTGATTGTGAAATGTTTGCATATGAAAGGAAATTGCATGAGTATTGAAAATGAGCTATTTATACAAATGCCCGCATATTATCTTGTATTTTGCTACAAAGGATTTGAACGCCCTTAATAGAATGTTAACAGTTTAATTCGCATTAAGGATAGATTGGTATACCAATAAAGGTCAAATTAGTAGTATTGCGAACAAACGTATTGATGTGTCCTCCGTCGGCTGACTGGCGGGGCGATGCTCCGGTAGTGTTCACGAATTGATTTTAATAATCGTCAGCTGACCCAGTGAGACGGCGTGTTATAAAACAAATGTTTTATATCGACTCACGACCTAGCGGGATAGTGGTGATTAGATATCTATATACAGAAAATATAGGTTAAATTCGTTAGGGCATATGAATTGATTTTGAGGATTGTTGACATATTGGAATTGAAAATCATGATTGCAAATTGAAATGAAAAGAGCATTGTAAGAAATGCATGATTTGGTTATAAATGATTTATTGCATATGAAAGTGTATGTTGGAAATGATCAATGAACCATAAATGATTGTATATAAATAAGTATATGTTTGTATTAACATTGATCATCGAAAAGATTTGAAAGTATTGTTTAGTAAAATTGCATGATTTGACTTAAGGCGAAGCAAAAAGAATGGAATTGTATAAAACCACTAACATGAAAATGCTTAGCGTGTTTTATCGATGCGCGGTCTGCAGTGAACAGAGCGAAAGGCAAAATCCAGGAGCGTCGAGTCATAGAGAAAGAATTACGGAATATGCTCCAACATATGCATTCACTCCATTTTTTTTTAACATTGATATTTGCAACAATTTGAACTCACGAACATCTATTTTGTAAATCATTTTGAAAAGGCTTGGAATGCGCCATTGTAAATACATTTTTATTAAATGTAAATGTTTATGGGCCTCTGAGTGAAATCGCTTTGCACATGTTGAGAAAGTGTTTACACGAAATGGAATGTTGGCCTAAACGGTTATTTTGTTTTTATATATGTTTTGGTAAAAGGCTTCGGTCGGGCGTCCTCGGGTTTCAGTTCAGATCCGCCAACCGGGTCGGGCTGGGCTCAGGGGTCGCTACACTCCACCTCTTTAGGTTACCATTGATAATTATTCTATGCAAATCTCAAGTTCAGCTCTGAAGAAGTATGTGTGGAATTGTCTCTCCATTTCCTACCAACACACAATAGAATTCCTTGGCAATGTTGCATACCAAGTAAAAGCGCTCTTGTTAATGAGTTAGGAAATAACCTGAGTTTGAAGAAAGAGAAATTCTCTTTATTAATTTCTTGCATTGTGAACCTAGTCACATGCTCCAAGGTGGATTGTCTATCTTCTCCAAGAATAGGAGAATTCGAATTCTATACCCCACCCCAGGTAAGGATTCTCTGTATGTGCCTTTAGGAATGGCTTGAAGAATTATGGATAACCAATTTGTAAGGCACAGCCCGTATAGCTCTTTATGCAGCCTCCCTTATTGCTTCCAAGTCTAGTGGTGGGAGAATTGTGGTTGCTTAAAAAGGCTGGGAATTTGTTACCCTCTATTAGTACCTAACCATACCCAGGTGGTGTGCCCCATACCACCTCGAAGAAGGCCCGATTGATATGGATCGTATGTCTCTAGGTTACGTAACCAAGTTGGTGTTAGCAAATAACCTTTGAGGATCCATTGTTCTAACAAGATTAGAACATTCTCCATTCTCCATTGACATTCGTCGAAGGCCCATCCTCTGTCCTATAGGGAGGAAGATAGTGATTTTCAACCTGTATAGGTGAGCGGTGAGATTCACCTAGTTCCTGAAATTTCCTGGGGTGTTAACCCCCGCCCCTATATTTGTCTTGTAGGTCGAAAAGCAACTTCTTGTCTCACATTGTCGACAATGGCCTTTGTTTACCTTTCTTCCACAATGGCCTTGGCAGTGCGCTTGGTTGTTGTTTTGGTGTTCTTTCATCATGGCTTTGGCTTGATCAACGGGAGCCTTAGTTTTCATCCATAGCTTTGGTTCTTGTCAGCCCTTCAAATTCCTCAATAGCATTAGTGTAGCATGAAAATACCCTATAATTTTTATAATAAATTTTTTATATATTAAGGTATGAATTAGGCCAAACTTAGGTTTCTGGGAAAATTGATAAATTAGTAAGTTATGAAATGATAAATTTAGTGAACCACGGAAATTTTGGCACTAGAACAAGGATAAAATTTAGATTTCCAAAGGGGTATAAAAATCAAAAAGGGAGTAGAGATGGGCAATAGTAGAAATAAAACAAGTTGAATTGCAAAATTAAAGATATGAGGGCTAGATTTGCAATTTATGAAAAGTTGAAAAGAAATATAAAATGGAAAACAAAAGCTAAAGAAATTCATATGGTCTCCCGATTTTGCCCTAGCAAGCCGTGTGAGAGGAAGAAGGGAGAAACAGAGGAAGAAGAGGGAAGAAGGAGAAGGAGAGGAAGATCAAACTTCAAGGTATGTATTCATCTTAGGATCAAGTGTGTTTGATTTCCTAAGGCTTTGTTTTTGGAGAATGGTCCTCCTTTGTCTAGAGGTTTTGTGGAAGAGATCACACAAACCATAACTTGATGAGGAATATTTATTAGGTAAGGAAACCCGTATGGTGCAAGAGATAATCATGAATCCTCTGCTAGGATGGATCCATGGTTAATTGAGAGTCTTTGAGTTGGGTTTAGAATAAATACTGAACTAATCATCATAGTTGGTTTGAGGATGGATCACCTTATGTGGAATGATCTTTGAAGAAATTCATGAAAGAATTTTGAAGAAATATATATGGTGAAGAGAATTAGTAGAAAAGAGATTCCCGAGGTGAATTTGGAATGGTTTTGATGTGTGTTTGAAGTGTAGGAGTGATTGGGGATCAAAGTATAAAAAAATGTGAAAACACACATTTTAAGGCATTCGAATGACTTGTACCGGTACACTTTGAAAGTGTACCAGTACACTTTCGTTTCTGGTCATTTTGGCCAAAGTGCCGGTAAACTTTAGGGTGTACCAAGGTACACTGTACTTCCCATTACCGGTTCGCCAGGTTTTTGTATTTTGGCCGCCTTGCTCATTTCTTATCAGGTTGGGGTGATTCAAGTGGCTGCATGAAATAGACTTCAAGGAGAACAAAACTTAAAGAATAGGCATTGCCAAATTCTGATCCTAAGAGGAGCCTAAAAATTCACTTCAAGCGGGCGATATGCGACGAACTACGGTTCAGCTTTGAACATAGAGTAGTCAAGGTTGTTTCGGACGTGGCTTGAGTTTCGGTGCTTTCGGTGGGTGATTCAATTGGAATAGAACCCTTAGCACCTTAGCTTTAAATGAGTAAAGAGATAGTGTCAAAAATGAGTTAGAACCCCAAAAAAATTTTGTAATACAAACTGTCCCAATTATGTCCCGGCAAATTGATTAGTTGGCATGAAAATGCCATAACTTTAGACCAGGATAATCCGATTGGAATGATTCCAATTCCTAAGTAAGAAATGACTCATAGGGGAATAAGAATGAGTCTAAGTCAAGCGTCTTTTGAAGTACCTGCCTCGGCAAGCTTTGCTTGCCTCAGCGATATTCGTTTGATACGATTCTAGGTGAATAAGTGTATTTACGACTGGTCGGGTGAAGGCAGCAACTGGCCTAGGATTGACATCGAGAAAGAAATGAGGAATTGATAATTGGTTTGTTCTCTGACTCTATCACTTAATTCAAGTATTTTGATGAAGTTTCAATTAACTATGAATGGGAGACATGAATCGAGGTTCATGAATGGTATGTGATATGATTATGTAGATTGAGTATGTCTTGAAAGATGTCTGAAAGTGAATATGAGATTAAGATGTGATAATGTCGATACTTAGAATGAAGCGAATGATGATAAAAGTACAGGTTCACCCAAAAGCGGAATCCGTCGGGTGTAGAAGTGAATAATATACCAAATGAATCGCCTGACGGGATGCACCAATCGGCATTCGTCACGAAGGCACCACACGAGTACCCGATGTCGACTTGGCGGGATGCAACTAATCAATCGCTTCGCTGATGAAATATGGCATTGAAGAAATGTCCCACTTGGCGGGATGCACCAATCGGCATCAGTCTTGATGGCGTATGGCATTTAATTGATACCACGTGTCGAGATCGCAGGCGGCATCCGGCATGATGGGAGCCCGAATAAGTATTACCGTCTGAATGCTGCGGCATCGAGTCATGATGGGAGATAAATTGTAAATATATAAACGCGTTAGAGATGATAATAAGGTAAAGTTCATCAAACGGAATCCGCGGTTGTGGTCGAATAGTCAAGGTGAAATAGCCAAACGTTAGCCCGAGTGTAATGAGATATTTTATGGATATGTATAGATATCATGAAATGGTGTTACATTGAAAGTATGATATGATATGATCACGGTAAATGGTTGTACATTGAAAGCATGAGTATATGTTGATATATTAGGCATAATTTAATGATAAATGCTTTAGAGTTAAAATTGAATATGGAATATATTTGTATAGAACCACTAGGCATGAAAATGCTTAGTGTGTGGTTCAACTTATCTTGTAATTGTCGAGTAAGCAAAGAAGAAGCCCAGATGTGAGTCCTCTGCGAAAGTGCACGAGCGTATAAGTGTATACTCGAATTTTTTTGCATATCATCTTTTGAACAGAGTGGTGTTTTGTAAACAAAAGGGTTAAATACGAGAACTTGATTTTTATTGTATCATCTTGAAAAAGAGTATGAATGCTTTTTCTTTGTAAATGTATTTTGTTTATGTTTATGGGCCTACCAAGATTGCTTTATATTTGTAAATGATTATGGGCTTGCCCACGTAAGCAGTTCATGATTAAATGAATTAATAAAAATGTTTTGATAAGATAAATGAACGTCGAATGCTTAGGGCTCGGTTCGGATCCACCATTCGAGTCGGGCCGGGGATTCAGGTCGCGACGCTTTTAAAAAAAAAATTTAATAAAACGATAACTAAAAAGAAATAAGCCAAGGCGTCCCACAGGTTTCGAGTTCGAAGGCTTCGCCTTTCGGTCGGATCGGGCTTAAAAATTCGCTACAATTAGAAATGGTTAACTACATCTACATTACATATACCTTCTTACGATTATTCATCAGATACAAGTTCCTCTTTGAGAAAACTTGCTCCATTTTCTCAGGTGTTCCACCATGGCTAGAACTAGTCCCTCATGTGGCACTTCTACAACATCATATCATGGGTCCTAAGACTCCAAAACAATCACTTATCAACTTTGGTGGCATCTTTAACAAAGATAGGTCCCACCAAGCATGCCAAAAATATGTTGTGGTGATTTTGTGATTTTCACGTGAACATACAAAACAAAAGCATGTGGTTGCGAGCTTGTCAGAAAATTAAAGTGTTTCCAAAGTAAAGGCTACTTACAAATCGAACTTCTTAATCAAACAAAATGAGTTCTAGTTTCCTTGAGTTCCCTAGAATCTAAGTAAATAATACCACAAAATGCTTAAAGATTGTAGGAATAAAAGCTAAAGGAAATGCTAAATTTACTAAATTTAGATAAACGAAGCAGTCTTTGAAGAATTGAAAAAGAACTTAGTTAGAACTTGAAAATGTAATGGTGGAAGATGCTAAAGAATCGAATGAAACTTATTTAGAACTTGGAAATAAAGTGTTGAAATTGATAGCTAATTGAAAAGCTAAATGCTAAAGTAGATTCTCATTGATGAGTTGATCGGTTGATTGATTGATTGGTTGTCGTCTTGTTTTGTTGATTTGTTTTCTTTCTTGTGAAATTTCTCACTCTTTTTATAGGCATTCTTGGATAGCGTTCGAAGTCGTATGTCTTCTCGGCTCTCCAGCCTTTGAAATTATTTGCCCGTCTACCATTAGAAACTTGTTCCTCGAGTAATTGTCACGTCTGTTAGGAGACTTATACCAGTTTCTCCATTCATAGAAGTAGTATCCGTATTCTGCTTTTATAAATGTGAAAAATCGTTTGGCTAAAAAAAAATTTGAAAATTTGTAAAAATACCTAAACTTTATATGAGTTTGCCTCAAATGGATCTGAGCTCATTTGATTGGATTTTTAATAATGGGTTTGGACTCGAAGCCTATACACTTTATGGATCAAACCAAATTTTTTATTTGGGTACAAACAGACCAAATTCATTTTCTTCACTGCCTTCATGTTTCAACCCTCCCCTTTCTTTGAATTAATCTATCAATTTGTCAACTAGCCCCTCATTATATTGAAATTAAAATAAAAATCAGTTTAACTATATATATATATATATATATATATATATATATATATATATATATATATATATATATATAAACATTTAAAAGAAACTACGAAACATAAAAGGTTAAATTTATAAATTAAGGTTATTTCTTCCATTTTAGACATTAATATAATATCAATCAGCTTCCATGATTGATGAGAAGAAAATGACAATACAATTTCATTATTTTATATATTTTTAGAGAGCCATTTTATTCCTTGAAAAAGAGTACAAAAAATAAATAGGAAAAAATTATAATTTTGAAGTAATTTATAAAATTTGTAAAAAATGTGTAGCTAGTTTAATCATACATGAAGTTTTCTTTCATGTTGTAATTTTATATGAAAATGGATTTTGATTCATTTTAGTGGTTTTTTTTTAAGTCATTTTGTTCTATTTTTCCTTTTAATTCAAATAATTCATAAACACATAAATGTGTAATTAACTTTAATTATTTTTATTTTTATTTTTCTTAGAAAGAACAATAATTTATAAATTTAATAACTGTAACTAGTTTTAATCATATGAAGTTTTCTTTTTTACATCATAATGTTTATATAGTAGTTTTGATTCATTTATTAGTTTTCTTTGAAGTCATTTTATTATATTTTTTCCTTTTAATTCAAATGATTCATAAACACATAAATGGTAATTAATTTTGATTATTTTTCTTACTATTTCTTAAGAAGAACAATAATTACACTTTTTGACAATTAAGGGAAAGGCTAAAACGACAAATACGGAAGTTGATCCGTACGAACAAGGAATTCCCTTTTGTGATCATTTTACCCCCAAAACGCCAAGGAGTTCTTCAACTTTCCCACGGCAACTGGTGAAGGTTAAGAGTTTGGTGTGGAGAATCACCATTATATTTTCTGTTTTATTATAACCTGTTATAGATATGGATCAAAATTTTGGAAGCTCTTAATGATGGGATGAGAGTGTAGAGAGGCCCTGAAACTTGAGTTTGGGTTGAAAATGACCTTTTATAAAAATTAAAGAAAATATTGTAGACATATCTCGACTTATTGTTTGACCTAGTAGCGGGACGTATGATAACGATTCGAGGGTAATAGTTGTTATTTAGTTCTAAGAGATATAATTTATCGAAGCAGCAAAGCTGTAATATAATGGTAACAATTGAAATCTTTATTAAGTTGTGGGTGAGGTGAAGGTTTCAAAACCCTTATTGAAACTTCTTTTTTTTTAAATTAAGGGGGGCATGTGCTTCCCCCTAGATGCAAATTAGGTATGCCATTGGTTTGATCTAAAATTATTGTTCAATCTAGCTCAGCATGAGAGATACTTAGATTTTTATTTTAAATTTAATTTTGAAGGCACATGGTTACTGCTTCTGATTTTATTTTTAACTAAAGCCATAATTCATACTTGTGGTTTGGTTGAAAAAATGGCTCCTAATTTTCAGCTTTAATTTAAAAATAAAACCACAAATGTCAACTTTAGTCTAAAAATGAAATGTAATTAATAACCATGACTTTAGTTAAAAAATGAAGCCGAAGTTGCTTTTGTGGCTTTAGTTAAATGAAACAGTTCATTGTTAGCTATGGCTTTAGTTGAAATTTATTTAAATTCGACTTGAAATGCGACGAGTTTATTGGATTAAACTCAGTGGCTTGTTTCTAGTCGGTATGATACGAATCATTTCAAGTTCAACTTGATTAAAAAGTGACTCAAATTTGATAGAGATTATTTTGGTCATTCGAAAACTATGACTTGAAAATTAGTTTAGGCTTATTTAAAATTTCATTCTCGAAGTTGACTTGAGATTGACTTAATTGGCTCGTGAGCAAGCTCGAGTCCATATGATCTGAGAATCAATTTCGAGTTCGACTTTGTAAAAATCAAAGTTCGAGATGTGATAGGATTTTTTTCAGATCTTAAAATCATGACTTGAAAATTTGTTGAGTTATTTAAACTCAACTTGAATTCGACTTCAAATCATTTCAATTCGTAGTTGGCCGACTCCAGTCGAATTGTTGTGATCTTTTTTAATTCGACAATTTATTTAGCTATTCGGTCTTCGAATCGAATTAAAAATATTCCCGCATGAAGTCGAACTCGAGTAACTACTTTGAGTAAACATTAGTTGCAAATGAAATTTGCAACTTCTAAATTAGATTAAAAAAATTTCTCTCTTAAGCCACATAGCATAAGACGGGGTATACAGAACAATAGTTTCTTCCAAAAATTGAACCCAGAATCAAATTTATTTTTTCAATAAAATGGTTCAACAACGAGAACTCCTGAAACTCAAATCCAACGTCCAACATATGTAAAGAAAGTTGAAAGACGATAAATTAACATTATTTATATGAACAAGAGCAACAACATTATTAGACGAAATGCTGAAATGTTATTTCATCAACTAAACTGTAAACTAAACCCACAATCCATAAAGTTGAGCTGACCAGACAGACCAGATCGCCGCCAAATAACAAGTATTAATCTGCTTAATGAGGAATTTATGAAACTAAGCTCCATATTCCATATCTTTCCCAAACAAACAATAAAGAAGAATCGAAGGCAATTAAAAAGCTTAGAGAGCAATCCAGGCTGAGTCAGCTTCTAACCCCATTGTCTTTCCATCCATTGTCCTTCCCGTCCAATTCACAAGCATTAGGGGGTACGTCCACCGCAGGTGAGCAGTTGAAGAACCCATGTGGCTGCACTCACAGCCATTTAAAATACATCCATCATTTCAAGGACGGAAAATTATATTCTATCGGACAAACTGAGGCTTCGGAGTTATTCTTGCACTAAATGACATAAAAAAACACATGCATATAATTACAGTTACAGAATGAGACAAACTAGTCCTGTAGTATCTATCTTCAATTCCAGGATCTGTCGAGCCAATCCATCCCATGATAGGATTGGATGGTGTATATATAAAGCAGCTTTAAT
Organism: Tetrastigma voinierianum; assembly: GCA_016808115.1. Taxonomy (NCBI): domain Eukaryota; kingdom Viridiplantae; phylum Streptophyta; class Magnoliopsida; order Vitales; family Vitaceae; genus Tetrastigma; species Tetrastigma voinierianum. The sequence continues at coordinate 693,134 of JAEQBH010006756.1, read as the reverse complement.
CTGCAGGGTCACGATTATGGATATATGAATGTAAAGTAAAGCACAGTAGAATGCATCCTTCATCTTAAATTTAAACATAATAAGGATAGTGTTTAGTAGTTTTCTTAAACAACTTGGAGATTCAAAGTATATATATATATATATAATTTACCTAGTTCAATTATTATATTAATGGATGATGTTTAGAAGAGCTTTCTGAAATCTAAATATTTACGATGTTTATCGTATTAAATGAAGCGAATAGAGCAACCAGTTGTTTAGCAAAAAGAGATTAGCTATTGATATTAATCGACATAACTAAAGTGAACTTGTGATTGGTAGATTCATCTTAGTATTAACTTAGTTGAATAGAGAAAGGCAAAATATGTTGGCATTTTCTCTATTTAGCAGACAAACCAAACACCATTTAAATGTTCTAATCAAGTGCAAGTAGCGTAAAGCTCATCCAAGGTCATCAATCAAGACTCAAGTGTAGGTTGAATTTAGAGAATTTGGCCCTCAAAATTAAAAGAACAGACAATCAGAACTCATAGTCTACGTACATTTCTGGCAAAGATGAGAAATGAATTAACTAAATGAATACCTGAAGCACCAAATAATGCGCTCCACTGGCATAACAGGCCAGTCTTCCAACCAGGCACATGTACCAAGTCCAAAACGTACCTGAAAATTCAACACAATCATCATTAATGGAAAGTAATTCAATTAAATGGTCAATTGCACTAAGGCAAATCAAGAATGAGCAAAAGTGGAAAACCTCACTTTTAAAATAATAAATCAAAATTTGTTAATACAAAAAAATAAATCAAAATTTGCTACTGATAAATATCTCATAAGCAGAAGGTTGCAAAACTTCAATTAAATTGTGATCAAATTCATGAAAGCAAAAGATTTAGTGAAGTAGAAAACGTCACCTTTTAAGGAAGTAATATTATATATGGGTTTGAGAAATTCAGCACCTTGGAGAAGATCACTTTTAATTAATAACTCAAAATTTGCTATTGATAAATATCTTAAGATGCAGAAGGCTATAAAATTTCAATTAAATTGTGATCAAATTCATGAAAGCAAAAGATATTAGTGAAGTAGAGAATCACTTTCTTAAGGAAGAAATATTATTTCTGGGTATAAGAAATTCAGCATCAGGAATTCGGGATAAATTGAATATGATAACAGATTTAACCAACCAGAGAACTATATTAGTTTCCTCCAGAGGACGATTCTGCTTAACCCATGTAGCCAATCCCTCACCAACACGTGGATTCTGATTAGGAAATTCCCCTCCAGGAAACATCTCATCTGGTGCATTAAGGTAACCCAGATTATGCTTCCAAGAAAGCAGCTCTTCTCAAAAACTTGGCCTCAGAACCAGCTAAGGGCAAGCAGTTTGAACCAGTACTAACAGAAGCCTGTTAGCTGTCAGTCCTGTTGACAGTTCTTGTGTTCCTAACCTGCAATATGAAACAATTATCTAGAGTCAGTTAATCGGTCAAAGACTTAATAATTGAAAATAAGCCTAATTAGGACAGTTTAACACAATTTTAATACTCATTCCAACTGGTGTTGGTGCTTTACAGTGTGCTTGACTGTAATTTAAAAGCACTTCTAGAGTTTTTTTCTTCCACTATTTGATCAGAAACAAACAATTCATTTAATACTAAATAAATATAACAGTATAGGCAGAGGCTACCTTTCAAAGGATAACTTCAAATCAAATGTAGACAAAGAAGAAAAAGTAAAGAATATACTAAAAGTGCGGTGCTAAAATATTCAGAATATTAAGAATATGAATTCCCAGCTGCTGTAGAAATTAGTTCAAAATTTAATTCTTTTCCATATATCGAATACTAACATCCTTTTTTTTTTTGAGAAGTACTTCATAGAAGCAATGGTAGTACCCACCTTGAACTATTAACTCAGACATAAATCAGGCATGTTTAGGCCATTCCATTTCGTTTTTTACCACTACGGAGAGAAATAAAGATAAGCTTTGCTAATGGTTCAATTAATATCTTAATAATCTCAGTTAAACATTATTATTTTTGCTTGTTAGACTTCTATCACTTCTTTTGCTTGCTCCAAAGTTTGTGTTCTGTGTGTGCTCATATGGAAATTGAAAATTGGTGTCAAAGTATGATAATGGTCTAATGAACTAAACTGCATTCGGGTCATTATCTTGGAAAAGCATCTCTCCAATATCATATGCAAAGATCCATCAAGGATCCAAGTTGAGCTAAACAAAGGTCAGTCGAAGCTCAAACTAAACCACAAACACCCAGATCAAATTCAGATCAAGCCAAACTAAGCGTGCAAACCCTTCAATCCAAGCTTAGCACCTTATGCATAAGGAAACAGGTTGAAGTTAGATGGATTTCTTACAAAACTACTTACAAAAGGGTGACTTAGCCCACTAATGCAATAGGAAGAGGTAAATGAAATAACATCCAATCTTAAAAACTAAAAATGACACAGGAATGCCTTACAATCTAATGGGGGTAGACAGTGGAGGACAGTCTTTAGCTTCATAGCTTATAAGCTGGCTTGCTGTTTATGTGATACAGAACAAAGTATAGATCCATTTTATAGATTAGAAGCAGGGAAGAATGACTCACAATCCAATAGCGAGCAGACAATGGATCACAATCATGGCTTACCAATTCAGATCTAAGCAGTTTTTCTTCCGCATAAAATGCATTATTGTGCACATTATCCTTCCCAGGTTTTTCAACTTTTGTATTTACTTCAACAACCTAGAAAAACAAATACATTACTCAAGATTTCATCAAGGTGTAGAATGTTGTATTCATGATCCATGTAATGCAGTAAAGTTGACACCACTTATAAACATAGAGCCATCCACTGCATAAACCGATGGACCACCAAATTTTATAAGTATTAAGACTTTTTTATGTTGTGTGGGTCTGCTTTTGCTCTATGGCCCAAAGCAAGTTTAATGTGGCTGTTGTTGCATCAAGTACTTCCAGGAAATTTAAGACAAATGCTGATAAAAGTTTGTGTTAATAATCACTTGTTTTCATCAGACTAGAGTTTGCAGTAGTCTGTCACCATCAATGGAAATTTACATAACTTTGGGGATATGTTCACTAGATAGCAACTTAGAGATTTATAGCTAAGGAGTTTCTATTAAAAGTCAAGGAGATTATCATTGAATTCATTCTCATGGTCTTCAATCGATTTCCAAAAACCTTTTGGATGAAGATTGCTACATTTAATTACATAGAAACCTTTTACAATAAGATAGCAGTAAACAATCCATACACATTTTTTCCTATGGGAAAACAGAGGATACATTAAGCACCATTTACCAAAAAAGAGGGCACATACTATATACACAAGGTGTTAGCTATGCTCACTCATTGTTGGTATTTTCTCCTTCCTGCAAAGGCAGGGAATTGTTGAAACCTGAAGATGTCTATTAGCATGTCAGAAGTTGGATTTCAAGGTAGGGTAAGTCAGGTCCTGCACCTTTGGAAGATAGTTTTCTTCAAATATCCTACATTTATAAGGAGGAAGTGCAAAGGAATCCATATGGTAATCGGTCAGACATTCTAGGGCTGCATTGTCTCTAGTTTCCCCACTTTTTTACCTCTCAAACTTCTCTACACGTGAAAAAGATCCTTCAGCCCAAACTAGAAAACCCCCCCTTGGAACTATTTTCAGAACAATTATGTGTTGTTTCTGAAAATTATAAATTTTCAACTCAATTAGAATCAAAAGGATTTTTAAGCCCCTCTCAATGTCCATGGTAGAACTTGTTGATTGATTGATCTCTAAGAAAGGGGAAGGAGTTGTTTTCTTTTCTCCATTTTTTGTTTGCTCTTAGGTGTCTTTGTATAGGCCATATACACTCTAGTGCACTATTTACTAGGCACTACTAATATATTATTTTTACTTGATAAATTGTCTTGACCCGAACCAAAAATAGTGTCAACCCACACTTAAAAATGAATTTTAGTACCCATGCTATAAATCTTGGACTTTGAGGCCAGATGAGTATAAGAGCCCTAAAATTTGCGTCTGAAATAACCAAAATCAGTAAGATTCTAAAACTCCATCAAACTCACCTGATGTTTGGATTAGCCAGAACACTCTGTAAAGTTTATTTTACTCCAAAACATTGCATTAAAGAAACTGTCATAGCTACACATCCAATGTCTTGAATGCCCAAAATTTGCTTCGTTGAAACCTAGTTCCCATACTAATGGTAAAGAATGATTGCAGAATAATGATGAGACAAAATTTTAAAATAAGATAAGAGATCATAGCACAAAACACCTGGTTAAATGCTTCTCCAGGTTTACAATCGACAGCCATGTCCATCGGGCAACAAAAGTGTTGATGAACTGGTGCATATAGCCACAGTGCAATGGTGGTGCCATATTTAGAATTCTCCTAGTTTGATGCTCTAAACTGAGAATACCTGTAAGTTTAACCTCCGCTTCAATTTTCCCATCCTGTAACAAGAAGGAATTACATATTGTGTCACTTTCCTGCCTACAAATTAAGTATTCAAAATAACTTGTTGTAGGTAGACACAAATTTCTACAATATTCAAAAGTTAAAACTGGCGCAAGGTACATAATTAACTTCAATCAAAAATTAACTGGCTATAGCACTAAATCTGGATTATCAAGCAAGTAAAGCAACAAAGAACACCAAGTTTTCTGGGAATTATTACACACAATGTAATCCACTTGCCTGATAAAAGTGCCAGAAGAAGCCATACTCATAATTAGCTACAGTACATATGAAAGAAACTGTTAGCCGCCTAGATCTACGAACTTCCGATAAGCCCGTCCTCCAGTCTTGATGCTTCCAAAGTATACCGTGATCCTCTTCATGCAAACATACACAATTTTCAATCGTTTCAACACCTCCAGTGAAGTTCGTAAAGTGGGCATCAAAATATTTGATAAACCCAAGACAATCACATCCCTGTGGTCAAAGTTTCATTTTAAAGTAGGAGATCAATTAGATTAAAACAACAGCAAACTTCAACAATGTAAAATAAAAATTATAGAACAATTGCATGAAGAAATAGTGTTATAGACCTTTTTGAGAGAGTTTGCATTTTTTCCGAGGCCATCTTCGCCAGCATCAAATGCATTCTTCCTGTAATGGGGTTCATTCGGGTCCCCCATAAGATTCTGGCTCATCTCCACAAAACTCAACCTATGAGCAACAGGTCTTCGGCCCCGACTACCATCAACATATGCAACAGAATGGATAACCAAACCCTCTCTGGGAATTAGAGCAATACGGAAATTCCACTGCCAAACAAAAAGAGTAAACAATGATAGTCCGTAGTACGCATCTCTAACTTTAATTAAATTTATCAACAAAACAGACCAAGAAACCAAAAGTACCTTCTGCCATTCTACATATTTCCCATTTACACGAAAGCTTGGACCTTCTGGCTGAACAATCTGTAGTGGCTTCACATCACTCCGATCAACACCTCCTCTTGTTTCACCAGGAGTATAGTTCCTCAGGGGATCAGCTGGAGGCAATGGAACAAGTTTACGGTCTTCAAACTCAATTATAACCATATTTTGCATATCAACAACTATATAGATGCCTTCAACTGGGCGTGCATAACCATTTTCCATGGGGCAATCACTCTCTGTTCTACAGAATATGAGTGGTTTAGCAAGCCTACGGCTAGGAGCATCAGCTTCACCATAGTAACCAACACACCTAGTGAATGTATGTGGAGCCAACTTATGATTAAAACATTGCTTTAATCTGAAAATCATCTACAATAAGTATCTGGCGAAAGAATTGAAATGTATATCCAACTAACCATGCATCAACCATCACAAGGTCCATATCCTCCACACCTCTCTTCTTCATTGCATCTCGAAACAGAGGAAAGTCTTTGACAGCAGCTTCAATTTCAGCATATTCCACAGCATCCTAGAATTGGAAGACGATAAATTGGAACAATAAAAACTCAAGAATATATGAGCGGTGGATCAAAGTAATAAGGTAAAAAAATAAAAATAAATAAATAAACCAGCTGCCTAAGATGGGAAGGACTATCTATTTTTGTATTTAGGTTTAGTAACCCATTTATAAATGAATTGGTTTAGGACTTAATAAGAGTACAGGTATCACATTTGAAGAAGAAAAATGTAAATCATACATCTCTTATTTCCTAGGTGGGAGGCTTTGTGACTGAGAAATCTCAATCCTTTTCAATTGGAACAGCTAACAGAATTGATACTTAGAAACTTTAACACTGTATGTAGCAGAGCTCTTGGCAACCTTCAATATGAGGATCTAGTACATAAAATAAGTAAGCCATTTTTAGGAAACCTTCAAATTAGTAACAGTTTCATAATATTTGAGAGGAAAAGGTTGAAGGATGCACTAGAGGGTTCTGATATCAATTAAAAAATGAATTAGGTATAATATGGATACCCAATTGTACTATCTTGGTACTAAAGGAGCTCGGCATATAAAATAAAAAAAATAAATGAAAGTCAAACAAAAAAAAAACCCAAGATGTTCTATCCCAGTTCTTATGAACAAGGGTATTATAATGAGGACCTATCAATTCAGAATATGTGCAGAGGTGCACACACCTAGAAATTATTGGCATTGTTTTCTCACACGTCTTGATCCTTGAGAAGGACACAAAAGGTTCATGGCTGAGGCTATAAAGAAATTGATTCCTTAATCAGAATGATATATTCATTTTTTTTTTTTTGGACAAGTGAAGATAAGATAAAAGATGTTACATTCATGTAAAAACCAATCAAAAATTTCTTCCAAGAAGTACATTTGAACAGAAATATAATGGTGTCTATAAAAGTAAAATGTTTGCATTTTCTTTTTTTTTTTTTTGGATTGATGATACTTTGGTAGATAGCCATGTCACCCAATCAATTTAGACCTTATTCATTAAATAGGACTCACTTCCCAAGCATTCAACTATATAGAAAACACAAAAAAAATGAAGCACTTAGGGAACAAAATAAACAAATGCCAAATCAAAGAATATACCATTGGAGGCTGAATATCAGGGACAACTTGTGTTGAAATGACTTTTCCCCTGTGATGACCACCTCGAGTTGCTGCATGCACTTCTGAGAGCTCCACAATCCAAATGCTTGTCTCATTTGATTTCTTATTGTAGACAAGAAGTCTAGCTTTCCTAGGAGGGAGCTTGCTAGGTATTACAGGTCCACCTTTGGTCCTGGGAAGCAATGATGGTTGGAAAGGGGGGAAGAAATATGCATCTGCCAATGCAACAACATATTTATCTGGCTCATGCAGAACCACTTCCATAAATCGCATGCTATCTCTGACCTGAAATGGAAAAAGGATTAGATCACTACTGCATAAGCAAGAGCAATCACATAAGGTAACAAAAGTGTCAAACAAAGATAATTTCCAATCAACAAACCTAATTACAGACCTCAGGAGTGGCCCCAGCAGCTCTGACAGTAGCCACAGCCACTGAGATTTCAGCTGCTGATAATGGGTCCAGTGGATGGCAAGTTTGAGCCTTTAGCATGATCGGCATCCCTGAAAATGTATAGCAACAAACCCAATTCATAACCCGGAGAAAGAGCACAAACTATTCAATATCTGCAATACTGCAGAAAAAGGGAAAGGCCATTCAACCTTCAACCTGAAAGTTTCCAGAATAAAAACAAGAAATGTTTTTACCTTGCTAAACAAAAGAATTTATTCATGTTAGTCAGCCAAACATCCAAAGATCAATCGGTAAGATAAAAATTAATCAAAATGATCACTTGCACAAAAGGAGAAGAAAAGCACAAGATATTATCAAAATAAAAAATAAAAAAACCTTCTGCTAGGCAGTATAATAGACAATTGAGCCAAGGCTACAAATCAGATAAACTAGAAAAAGAAAAGACAAAAGAAATCATTTATACGAATGAAATCTCACGTGATCATCATGATTGTAATTTAGTTCCAATGCTTCAGAGATATCCAAATTATACATTATTTAAGCAAAGCGTATATTTAACTACATTCCCATGATCAATTATGCTTTTAATATCTAACATACAATTTAGATGGATTAACAAATATTGGATTAACTAAAAATTCACGAAAACCCTGATTTATCAGTCCTACGTCATCCTGCTCGTAATTTTTCTCCTTTCACATAAATAACTAAAAAATGTTTAGTTGATTGAGAAACAGATGCATTTCAGGAGGCAATGAACGATGAAAGATCACACAAACGGAATTAAATTAAAAAAAAAAGGGAAAACAAGAGTCTCCATTTAGCTGCCGAGAAAATGCAAGGAGAAAAAAGGTCGGGAAAAGCAGTGAAACAAAACGTCAGGTGAGTTCCTTCCAGTGCTTCCCTAGCGACGCGCTGTTCAAATCAGCACCGCGATCCATGTAACAAACAAAAATCACGAAGAAAAACAAAAGAAAATTCAGAAATGATAAGCGGAAAAACACCTTTGGCGGATGCATTGCAGAAGCTCCAGCAATCAGTTCAGCCGGCAGAATCAACGACGCAAAGGGCAGCCTTCGCCGTCCCCGACAACACCAACGCCGCTCCAGTCCTGCTCCACATCGGCGGCAGCGACAGCCGGCGCCGCAGCGACAGCCGCCACGGCCTCCCGTCGAATGGAGGAACCGGAATCATCTCCAATGCAGCAAGACGTCGCTTTTTTCGAAGCTGTGGCCATTGCAATGGGTTAGCAAACACTCCAAATCCACCGTAGTACCAATATCTCTCACTACAACCCACTGACATACAGCAAATCTCTCTTCTCACAAACACACACCAACTACCACCACCACCACCACCACCGCCACCACCACTGCTCACCTCCCCTTCCTTTCACTCCAGTCCCACAGAATCAGATCCACCCTCTAGGGTTAGCTTCCTCAAACAGAATCCCAAGAATCCTCTTCTTCCCCCTTTCAATACACCAAATGTTATATTGCCCAAAGGCATTTAGTCCTCTCTCCCTCCCCCTCAGACACCACCACCGTACCACGTGCACTGCTACAACTTGGGCCGTTTTTTCTATAATTTCACTTTTTCTTTTCTTTTTTTCTTTTTTCAAAAAAAAAACTTTACAAACCCTGGCCACTAAGAGATAAGCAAGAGGGGCGATAGGAGATCATATCTACTTGTGCTTATTACCTATATGTATATATATTATATTATATAATATTCAGGTCCCCAAAAGTACTTTTCCATCTTGCCATGATAAGTACTAATAATTTCCTCTATCCTTCCCTATAAGGACTTGGCTTTTTCTATATCCCCCTCTTTGTTTCTTTTTCATTTTTTAAAATAAGTTTATGCAAACCTTAACTAATTTCATGAAATCTTAAAATTAGTAGATTTATTTCTTTTGATTCATCTTTTTATTATTATTTTTAATTAAAAAGATAAGATGAGTGTATGTGTTAGATCGGTACATTTTTTAAGTGATTAGACTAATTAAAAAAGAGGAAGGATGTTAGGTGAGTAGGATTGGATGGATACCTTTCAAAAATATGAATTTTATTGACTAAGATATCAAGATATTAGATACCAAATTTTGGATTATATATTTGATTATCATATTATTGTAACATTTTTAATAAATACTAGATCATATCATTGGAGTAAGCGAAAATTAACACTCAGTCATCATTACAACAATTATAAATGTACCAATTGTTATTTTCAAAAAAAAAAAAAGTACCAATTTTATTTTATGAGTTTTGGATAAATATATGTTCGTTAAAAAAAATTATTAAAATAAGTCGAAAATCAAAATAATGTTCAAACTAGTCTGTCATATTCATGTCGGCATACACATCAGTAATGTTACAGTCACTAATTACAACATGTGACATTGCAATTTTTTTTTAGTCAATGTCGTAATCACTTACTGTAACTTTGAACTTTAAAAAAATTACAATGTCGCAACTTATGTCGCAACATTATTTTGATTATTACGACCTTCCCTTCCAATCATGTGTTTTCAAGGTCTATTGTGACACAATACCCTCTTGATGTGTAATTGTCGACCTCTATAATGAATGTCGCGACACCAATACGTTTTTCGCAATATTATGAGTTGTTGGTTGGTCTTTAGGGGTGTCGTGATATTGTCACGACATTTCTACTCAACACTCCTTTTGGATGAATGTTGCAACAAGTTTGTGAGTGTCGTGACATTCCTGCTAGTTGGTCTTCACGTTTGTGTCGCAACAGAAGTTGCAATGTCGCGACACTACCCTCCTAATATACAGCCCAGCCGACTACAAAATGAATGTCGACCTTTGTAAGTTGTTGGTTGGTCTTCGAGAATGTCGTGATATTGTCGTGTTGTCCTCTTCGGCCAGCTCGCTTTTGGATGAATGTCACAACAAGTTTGTGAGTGTCGCAACATTGTTCAGTTGTTTCTCTTGGGACTCTTCACGTTTGTATTGCAGCATTGTAATTTTTTTTAAGTTATCACACTTGGAGTCTAGCTGCGACATTGTATTTTTAGTCAATCCAGCGATTAAATTTTAAAATTACAATGCCGCTGCTCCCCTGCTTGTGGCATTATCATTTTAAAAACTTAGGCTTCTTCTTCTTCTTCCCCCATTTGTTGTTTCTTATTTCTCTCATCATGCTCCTCTCAATGGCGGTTTGAGCTCAGTACACTTGCATTCCTGCCATAACAGGTAACCTACTTGAGTTCACTGGTTTTAAGCATTCTTTTTAATTATTGCGTGTGTTCCACATTTTTCTCTGTTTACACATTAATTCTTGTAGGTAAATAATGTGTGACTCCACTATTCTCGTCGTATATTTTTATAATAGAAAATCTGAAAGGACTAAAACATATGTGAAATATTTTGGGAACAAAACTATTATTATGTCTTTGGATGTACAGATTGATTGCACATTTGATCAGTTATTAGCTATGATATACTAAAAAACAGGTATTGATAAAGAGAGGTTTAAATTAGTCCTCACTTGTAAGTATCCATTGAAACGCATAAATAGGTTCTAACCTTGTTCAATATGGGATGACAATAGTGTGTACCGAATGTTGAAATTTGTTGACACGATTGGAATGGGAGGGTGGTTGACAACTGTTGGAATGAGAGAAGTGGTGTATGTTCGGCTAGTGTGTTAAGCCTGAAGTAAATCAATCTAGTGATACTTACATAAATTTATTACTTTGAGAAATTTTAATGTTGAGAATTAGACTATAGGTGTGGGCTGTGCGCTCAGTTGCTTTAAGCGATAGATGTGAAATGCTTGAATTATCAAAATTGTGAAGATGTGAAGCAAGTGATGAAAATGGTGGCGATGAGAAGTATTAAAAATGGGATGTTGGTGATGGGCGTATTACATGCTCTTAACTATTAACCAACTTATGGAGAATGAATAAAGGAGATATCTCTCTATGGATGTGTCAAGTTATGATGTCTCAAATTACCTAGATCCTAAGGACCTTTATCCTGAGGACCCAAACAAGAGGACCCAGATCCTAAATCAACTCGTTTGCATAATGAAATAGATGTTAGAGAAGGGAAGACTACTATCACATGTGAGTTCTGCAAACAACTTGATCACAATCATCGATCTTGTCGAAATAGGAATCAGGTTGATTGAAATGTTTTTTGTTGTTACATTGCCTTAATAATTGCATTATATCTATATACTAGTACTTGCTCAATTTTTATCGTTATTGGTTATTTATATATTGAGTCTCTGGCATTCGTAAGAGACCTTATGATACCATCAGTTAGATAGATACATCTGGTTTTACAGGATAAACATTGATCTCATTTAGTGGACACTACTCAAGTATGCTTTTTTCATATCATAAAATGTTGTTTCGGTGTGTGTAATGTAAAGCGAGATTTATTTATTAGCGGCTTTATAGCTTTCGTCGGTACTCACATGTCAATAGCAGATGTCGAAGTTCATGCGAGAGTGGCATATGGATCCTCGTATTCGCTCATATGCGACCTTGCGCTCCACATACACATCGAGTCGTTGCGCCATCAATTCCCTCAGCTCACTTGGCTCCTTTAGCTCCATTAGATCCATTTGAAATTTCACATGCCCCTACATATCATCTGGTTGTGTATTCTAAGCATCCTAAGAGAAAAACAAAGCCTCCATCATGTAGAACTCATTAATGTCAATTTATATTTGTATATATTGTTATTTGTATCACATTGTGTATATATCTATATGATTTGGTTTATACATGAAATGATCAATTGTTGTGTATTAGTTGTCATTTCAATGCACTTAGGATGAAAGTTGGTTAATTTGGATGAAATGTTTGTAATGCAAGTGATGTGTATTGGTTGTCATTTCGATACGATTAGGTTGGTTTGGATGAAGGTTGGTTAATTTTGATGAAATATTTATAATGCAGGTGATGTGTATTGGTTGTCATTTCGATACACTTAGGTTGATTTGGATGAATTGTTTGTAATGTAGGTGATGTGAATTGGTTATATTTTTGGATTGATGTAATAGGTTGTAATTTAGACAATTATTTATAACTTAAAATTCTCATTCTAACAAAAAAAGCAATGTTGTAGTCGGATGGCCTTAAGTTGTGTTCTTGGCATTCTGACTTGTAATATGACATGCTTTGTGAAGACTAACTAGCAAGAATGTCGTGACACTCACAAACTTGTTGCGACAAAACTTATGTCATCTAACCTTCTGTTATGTCACGGCATAAGTTGTAATGTCGTGACACAACTTATGTCATCTACCCTTCTGTTATGTCACGACATATGTTGAGGTGTCGCAACTTTCCTTGCTTCTTGCCTTAGTCAGAAGGCCAGATGACATAAGTTATGTCGCGTTACAACTTATGCTGCGACATAGCGAGAAGGTCGGATGGCACTAAGTTGTAAAAACATGGCGTGAGTGCTGAAAAGAGAGAGAGAGAATTGAGCGATATCATGGCGAACTACGAAGCATGCGATATTAAGTAAAAGGAGTGTCGGTAGGAATGTTACGATAATATCGCGTAATCTGTGAAGGCCGACTAGCAACTCATGGTATCTGCATAATAGCATTAGTGTCGCGGCGTTCATTCGAGGTTGGCGGTTGTAAAATCGGAAGGACAATGTCACGATGGGCGCGAGCGTGATCGGAGGGAAGGTTGCGACAATCAAAATAATGTCGCGATATAAGTTGTGGCATTGTAATTTTTTTAAAGTTCAATGCCATAGTTAATGATTGTAGCATTGACTAAAAAAAATTAAAATGCCTCGGTCAATAAATATGACATTGACTTAAAAAAAATTGACTTAAAATAACTTATATTTGTCCAAAACAGTATTGATGAATTTATTTTTTATTTTTTAATATATTATAGTTTTAAGGTAATAAACTATCTTTATGGAGCCTCCTTTGACAAATATGCCTCTCTCTTCTTTTTTTTTAAACAAAAAAATAACCGTTCTTTTAAGATATATATGTAAATATACAAAATGAAAAATAGTATTTTTGTCTAAAGTAAATTATTTTTTAGAAGAAAAAAAATGAGAAATGTTAAATTTACAAATTTTAGATTATTTGAGATTTTTTAACTAAATATTTCTTTCTCATGAAATTCAGTGTCATTTTCCAAATATGGTCCACTCTTTCCTGCAATAAATATTTTACCAGCATAGAAACCACAAAGAAAATTTAATTTAATTTCCAATTTAATTTAATTTTTATTTTATTTTAATTATAGAAATTTAAGACATGTTAGGCAAAAAAAATAAACAAATGTGGAGTTATTTTAATTATAGAAATTTAAGACATGTTAGGTAAAAAAATAAATAAATGTGGGCATAGGGGGAATGATAGAAAAAGGGTGAGCATGATGGATGGACATTGATGTTGATGCAGTGAAGCAACATCAAGACAATCCTATCCAACCATCTGGCAAATTTGTCCATGTATGCATTCCTTCTCAAAGTAGACCCCATCAAAATTCAAAATATCCCATTTTTGTTAATACATCCATATGCCATCTTGGTTTATGTTTCAAAACTTTCATTGCCAACCTCACCTAAATTTATTATTTGTTGATGCAATCTTCATCTTAATTAGGAATGTGAAGATATTTACGATTTTAAATATTTAAAGGGTGTTTGGTTTTAGATGATTGAGAGAGTTGATAGTTTATTAACCCTCAACACCTTTATATGCCTCTTAGTAAAGATTCATAATATAACTCTGATTAAGGTTAAACAGTTTGGGATGGAAGAGAAAAACTACATGTTATTATAGCTTATTGTTATTAAAATATCCAAATCTCCTTTACGAATTCAATTATTATTTAAAGTTACACATTAGAATATATTTTTTCTTTATTTATAGGTATAAGTTTCACCAAATTTTATAGTAGTTTTTTTTTTGTCACTTTTCTCTCTCTCTATATATATATAATGTCAGTATAGGTAAAAAAAAACATGATTTTTGTATTTAAAAATAGAAAATAAGGTGTTTTAAAACATACTTTTGTTTTTTTTTTAAAGAACATGCTAGTTTTCAATTTATTTATTTATTTTCATAATTATATTTAAAAAATAATTATAGAAGAAGGATTAGAAATAAAATACCATATGTAATGTTTTAAAAAATATTTTAAAATATAGAAAACAGATTTAAAATATTTTAAATTTTAAATCAATGTTTTTTCTACAAAACATTGCATAACAATCTTTTAAAAACTTTTTTTAGAATAAAATCTTAGGGCTTATTTGGTTACGGTTTTTGAAATTTATTTTTTTATTTTGAAAAACAAGAAGAAAAAAAGGAAAACACAAAGAACATGTTTTGTTCCAATTTCTTTGTTTTGAAAAACACAGAAAACATAAAATTGAGAGAATAATAGCAGCTTTCAAAGAATACTAAAATGGTGTTCCACCATATTTTCAAAATCTGTTCTTAAAAAAAAAATTCAAAAATAGGAACCAAATTTAATTTATATATTTCCTTCAAATTTCAATACCATCAAATTTAGTTACTTCTTTTTTTATTTATTTTTAATTGTTTACCATTTAAACTAATATAACATGTATACTTGAAATATCACTAAAAAAATATCAAGTTTATTCAATAAAATATCCAAAAATATCATATTTATTGCAAATCATATCCTAAGATATCTATTTTATATTTAATTGTTTGTACCCAAATTTAATTTGGTTTGACCCAATATTTATTTAGGCATGAGCTCAAACCCACGGTTGAAAATCCAAGTGAAATAAATCTAAACTCAATTGAAAAGCCGATGTTAAAAGCTCATGGTATTTTTGAGAATTAATTATTTTTTTTGAAGATTGGCCAGCATAAGATAAATGAGAATTTTTCAAGAGATCGACAAAAAAAATAGAGAAACTTGGGGAGCAAGCCTCCCTAATGGAAACGTAGACAATTAGTTGAGGTGGTGAAGAAAACTTGGGGAGCCTCCCTAATGGAGATGTGGACAGTTTATTTGAGGAAATGTGGTAGTAGAGAAAAGTGAGGAGGTTGAAAACTTGAGCAGTTATTCAAGGATTCCTATAAAAGGAGGAGAGGAGGAAGGAACCAACAATAAATCAATCAACAACAATGAATCACTTCTAACAGTTTAGTAATTTAAGTAGAATTTTTCAAGTTCTTTTATTTCTACAGTGCTTCGTCATTTCAATTTTTCTAGTGAAATACCGTAATTTCTATAAAAATTCTTTCATTTTAGTTTTCCTAAGAAATACAACAATTTATCCAGCTTTCATTTTATTTACTTCAATTTATTTATTGTGGTATTTTTACTTAGATAATAGGGAACTGTCAAGGGAACTAGGAAACATATTTTTCGTTTGATTTTTGGCATAATATTAGTTTGGAAACACTTTAATTTTCTGGCATGCCACACATTTTTCAAATTGTCATTATGTATGTTGAAGTTAAATTCACAAAAATTACCAACATATTTTTGGCACGCCTAGTGGGAAGTATCTTTACTGAAGATGCCACTAATATTTCAGAGTAAGATATTTGTAGAGTCTCAAGACTCGGGATCTAATGTTGTAGAAAAGCAACACAGGAGGAAATTGTTCTAGCAATAGTGGAGCAAAGAAATCATTTATCTAACAAATTTGATGATTTTTAGGCAATGATAAAGGAATTGAAGAACTAGAGCTTGATGGCCATACAACGTTTTGAACGACTTGAAGCACAAATGGTTGAGCAGGCCAAGGTCAAGGTCGAGCATGCTAAAGTCAAGGCCGAGCAGGCCAAGGTCATGGCCGATCAAGCTTAGGCTAGGGCAGAACAGACTAAGACCATTATGGAAGAGCAGGCTAAAGCCATAACTAAGCAAGCCAAGGCCACTATGGAAGAGCAAAAACAACAAACTCAATCACAATTGAAACTCTTAGAGGCAACCTCGTGAGTTATGTGAGAAACGAGACAACACAAATAAAAAGTTGTTTCTAGACTTACAATGCAAGTATGTAACTATCTGATGAACTAGGGGGAGTACCCCGAGGAATTTTCATGAAGCTGGTGAATTTCACTGCTCATATATGAAGGTTGACAATCCAGTGAGTGTAACTGGTGGACGTCCTAATATTGTCAAAATTGTGACTCCTCAAAATGTCTTTGCTCACACCAACCCAACTACACAACCTGGAGTCAATAATGAATCACTTTCTTCTACTAAAGGCACGGTGGGCACCATGCACCCACCTTTTAGAGTAAGTGTTAATATGGGACAACAAATTCCCTAACTTGTATTGCAGTCACCTCCACCATCTGACTTAGGAAAGAAGTCACAAACCTCTAATACATAAGCCCAATATACATCTGATGTGGCAAAACTAAGGAATTCCTTGTGAAGGAAATTTTTTTCCTCAATATCACCAACTCCCTAACAAAGAGGAGCTTAGAGGAAGAGTCTACTGTAAGTATTACATCTCTTAGAATCATAATACTAATTCTTATTGGAGTTTCAAGAGTGTTATTCAATACAGGGTCAACATGGGAATATTGAAGTTTCTTAGGGAAAAGGAAGCCATGGTGAAGTTCCTTGAAGAAAAAGAAGTCATGATGAAGTTCCTTGGAAAAAAGGAAGTCATGGTAAAGTTCCCTGGAGAATAGGAAGTCATGGTGAAGTTCTTTGAAGAAAAGGAAGTCATGATGAAGTTTCTTAGAGAAAAGGAAACCATATTGATTGATGAAGACTCATACCCACCAATAGCTTCAATCAACACAACTGCTTTTGACTTCAAGACATTGATAAATTCAAAGAAGGTAAGAGGAATTAATCCACCAAGCATTAGGATAAGAAAAGTATGGATTCATAATCAATACTTGACTTCTAAAAATGATATGGCTGTAGAAAGATGAGTGTCTACAGTCAGAGAAAAGAAAAAAGGAGGGCATCCAAACCATTCATATAGGAAAAATTCAATGAGGCTCGAGTAGGAGGCAAAGAACAAGAAATTCTCAAAGGAAAATAATGTTTCTCCAAAAGAGAGACATGCTTCTCCAAGGAAAAAGGGTATGAACAATCCCTTAAAGAGAAAAATGCATGCAAGGTTTATAATTTCTCATACAATCTCACTTGGACAAGAATGACATGTGGTGCAGCATAAAATTTTTCCCCAAAAGCTCACCATAGCTCAAAAAAGAAGAATAGAGAGACAAAGAGCTATGGAGAGAAGACAACTCAATGAAGCACTAGAGAAGAAAACTAAGGAATCAGAGAAATTGAAGGAAGAAGCAATGCCTAGTCCAAAGAAAACCAAATTTGGAAGAAGAGCTACAAAGAATGCTAAGTCTATTTGCAATTCAGACAAGGAAACATATTCAAGAATTATTCTCATAAGTACAATTCATATTTCCTTGAATTGTTTTATTAGTTCTCTAACTTTGCCAACTTTCTTCAAGTCAAAGGAGATGGAGAAAAGCCTTGACAAAAAACACATTCAATGTCAAATCTACAAGGGAAACCAAACTAGAGGTTCATTAATAGGAAATGCCTTAAGCAATATTTTTCTATCATGTGGGAGATGTTGGGCATCACCCAAAAGATCATGTCGACCCTATGGCTTATAAAGGCTCAACAAGCCTAAGGCAAAAATAATGCTGAAAGCACGGGAAAATTGTACTAGCCTAAGTTTTGAGTTAAGAAAATAGACTTTATAGCTACTGGTTTTTCAAACACATAAATTTATCTAGTGTTGTACTTGTTATCAATATCCATTATCAAAGAAACAAAATAGGTCTTAGGACCACTCTAATTCAAATTCAAAACAATACATGTGGTGACTAAACATTAGGCCTCATAGTGAGAATGAGGCCAAGAAAAAGATATCATGCTTTTAATACATATAATATGGCCTTTGGCCATAATATATTGGGGAGGGGGGGTGTGGGGGGGCACGACGCGTGGGCGTGGGCGCGTACCCAAATTTGATTTGGCATAACCCAATGTTTATTTAGGCCTGAGCCCAAACCCAAGGTTAAAAATCCAAGTGAAATAAACCTAAACCCAGTTGAAAAGCCTAGGGCATTTTTGAGAATTTTAATTTTTTTAAGATTGACCAACATAAGATAAATTAGACTTTTTCAAGAGATAACAAGAAAATAGAGAAACTTGGAGAGCAAGTCTCCCTAATGGAGACTTGGGCAATTACTTGAGAAAGTAGGGTAGTAGAGAAAAGTGAGGAAGTGGAGAATTTGAGCAATTATTAAAGGATTCCCATAAAAGGAGGAGAACTCTCACGAGGAATGAACCAACAACCAATCAAACAACAACAATGAATCAATTCTAGTAATTTAGTCACCTTAATAGAATTTTTCAAGTTTATTTTATTTGTGCCGTACTTTGTCATTTTAGTTTTTTTTAGTGAAATATAACAATTTTTTCATTTCAATTTTTTTAGTGAAATATAACAATTTCTTTAGTAATTCCTTTACCTTTCATTTTATTTATTTTAATTTATTTATTGTGATATTTTTACTTAGATTTTGGGAAAATATTAAGAGAACTAGGGAACCTATTTTTCGTCTGATTAAAAGTTTGATTTTCGACACAGCATTAATTTTGAAACATGAAAATAGAGAAACTTGGAGAGTAAGTCTCCCTAATGGAGACTTGGGCAATTACTTGAGAAAGTAGGATAGTGGAAAATTTGAGCAATTATTAAAGGATTCTCATAAAAGAAGAAGAGCTCTCACAAGGAATGAACCAACAACCAATCAAACAACAACAATGAATCAATTCTAGTAATTTAGTCATCTTAGTATAATTTTTCAAATTTCTTTTATTTTTGCCGTACATTGTCATTTTAGTTTTTCAAATGAAATACAACAATTTCTTCATTTTAATTTTTTGAGAAATATAACAATTTATTTAGTAATTCCTTCCGCTTCTATTTTATTTATTTCAATTTATTTATTATGATATTTTTACTTAGATTATGGGAAAATATTAAGAAAACTAGAACCTATTTTTTCGTCTGATTAAAAATTTGATTTTCGATATAATATTAATTTTGAAATACTTTAATTTTTTGGCACACACAATCATATCTTTTTCTAATTGTCATTATGTTGATTGAAGTGAAATTTACAAAAAATCTCCAACACTAATCAAATATAATATTTCAAAATGTCCACATCATATCTATCATGTTTATCATACTATATCCTGTTCACTAGCCTTATCGGGAAATGCAATTATGCAAGAGAAAGTGTTAAATGCATTGGATTTGAGTTCCGGGAACATATCAAACTCTTAACAATATTAAATACTTTATAATAAAAAAAATATTCTAATACTAACAATATTGGTACGCATATTTAAGATTTTATAACATTTTTCTTCTACGGGTGAAAAATCAAACAAACTAAAAAAGAAATCTACACTTCGAGAAACCTAAAGATAAAGAAGAAATTACCTGAAGAAATATGGGTGAGTGACACGGTGAGAGTCGGGCAGCTCCCTATATATTTGGAAAAGATGACCTTTTGGCTTTTCTGAATTAAAAAAAAAAAAGCATTATATTCAATCAAATATTTTAAAAATTCAATAATTATTTGTGATAAAATGAAAAAAACAAACGGATTGAAGAGTTGAATGTTGAAAACAAGAATTGTTTTTTTCAGTAAAAAGTCAAAAAATAAATACACCCTTAATAAATAAAAAAAACTTAATGAAATGATGTTTATAGTTTAAAATAAGTAAAATTAAATCTATTATCATTACCAATACCTTTATATAGATGGTGGACAACTGTAGGCTGTAGCTTAGGATGATAAGACAAATCCTAGATAGTGGCTCTCACTATACCTGAATATTAAAAGGTTGTATTATCCATCATTATTGTTATTAATTTATGAGAGAGTTGATGACAACTTGTCACTACATTTTTATTTAAGTTAATTTATTTTATTAAATTATTAATGTAATGCCAATAAAATGATTATTTTTACAACTACTCATGAGTAAAATATAAAATAAAATCTAGAAATTAATCAATATTAAATAAAAATTACTATGCATCAAAATATTTTAGCAAAAAGGAAATAATAAGAGACGGTTTGATTACGGTTTTTAAATCTTGTTTTTTGTTTTGAAAAATAAAAAGAATACGAAGAACACGTTTGGTTCTTAATTTATTTATTTATTTTATCCTAAAATAATAAAAAAATATATAAAAAACTAAATTCAACAAATGAGAAGAAAATTTAAAAAACATTAAAATAGTGATTTTTTTACATGTTTTAGCTGTTATTAAAAATGATTTTCAAAAATAACAAATAAACAAGCCCTAAAGAATAATATTTAGGATAAAATTTACTCAATTTTGACTTTTTATATATATATATCATACTTTTTAATAATATTTTTTTATAATAAAAATATGGGATAAGAATCAATGGTGTGGATAAGCCCAACCATACAATATAATGCTCTATCCCAAAAAATCAATTTCCTTTATATTTAAGAAATGGCATGAAATGAAATGGACACTTACCATGTCCCAATATAAAGAATTGAATATAGGATGGACAGAGAATAATTTTTAAAGTTAGTATATAGATATTTATATAAATAAATTATATATAAGTTATTGTGTTGACTCTCTCAATCAATGTCAGCATGGATGGAGATGGAGATTGAGGAGGTGATTTTGGAGAGTGGAATCTAATAGACATCCACTGCACTTTGAGAATGATGCTCAACTTTAATTAAAGCTGCTTCGCCTTCCCACCTACCCTCATAGTAGAACATAATGTTACTTTACCAACTATTTATTATATTTTTCCATAAAATTGTATATTATATATATATATATTTTCATTTATTTAATTTTTATGCTGATTTCCACTATACCTCTTCACCTCTTATTCTATATCACTTTCACTTTATTATAAAGTTTTTCTATGCTACGTTACTATTAAAGATAGGTGACTCGAATTTTATGTCACTTGATTCAAAAAGTTTTTTTCTGTATGGCATTATAGATATTTTTATTCATGATGATATTAAAGAAATAGAAGTTTGTAATGCTGTATTTTTGTACATATCTTTGAAATTTTCTGATGTTTTTTAGGATTTTCAAGTAAACCTATCCCCATTTTATGGATGATTTTTTTTTTAAAAAAAATTATGTAAATTTATATGTCATTATACCATTTCCTTTATTTATTTATTTATTTTATATATTCTCGTTTTTCTTAGTAGTTATAAAAATGATAATTAAGAGTCTATTTAGTTACAAATTTCAAAAAGTTATTTGATTACACACTTTTTTTTCAAAAAACATAAAAAATAAAGAAAATACTAAATTCGAATAATAAAAAATGAGTGAGTTTAGAATTCAGATCACATCAAAATCATGTTTTTTATGTTTTCAAACCTATTTCTTGTTGAGTCTAATTGAACACATAAATTCTTATTCATGTTTTGATGAAAGATATTATATTTTAAAACTATAAATAATTGAAAAACAAAAAAATCTATTTTATTTTATTTAAAAAAGAAAGAAAAAGAAAAAAACCCAGAATGAGCAATTCCACTGACAGAATCATGTCCCGTTTCTTTTTCTAATGCGAAATCATAAATAGATGAAGACATTGATAACCACTATGAAATATATGGAAGACATCCTCAAATCCATTACTGATAAAAGGTTAATAGTATAAGTCAAATCACATGTAATTACTCAAAAAATGGAAAAAAAAAAGAAAAGAAAGAAGTGAAAGTCTACTTCAAAAGAAAAGGAGGCAGAAGAAAGTGACCCCTTGTCATGGGTCACCATGGACATTGCATGATGACTTGGGAAAATCATTTCTTCATATGAGCATTTCCACTTTTGATGTCAGATTTTTTTTTTCCCTTTATGAGATTTTTTTTTATAAAAAAAAATAACAAAGTGGTTCTTCCACATTATATGAGTTTTATTCTATATTTTGTTTTGGTTTTTGTATTTTTGTTGTGATATGTGGTTGTTTGATGTCTGATAAATTGGTTGTTCGTTATTTTTTATATGAATGATTTAGACAATATATATGTTTTGATCCAATAGAAAAATTATATCAAATATTTATTTGTGAATATACTTTTTTTTTTATATGAGTTTTTTTTTTTTTTTTGATAATCAAGGGTGATGGTCATTTCGCGTCATGTCCCTTCAGAAATTTTTGGAGAAACAGGCCGGGTAAGGCCTCCCATTATTGGGGGGTCGGTGTCGAGAGACTCGAACACAGGATCCATGTCGCGCTTTTTTTTTTTGTGACGGCGCTGAGCCAGCGAAGCCCAGGGTGACCACAATGGCGCAGAGCTAGGCCAGTATTTCCCCAAAGGGTATTGTGTATAATTTTTCTTGTAATATTAATATTAAGCAAAACCTTAGTTTTATTATGTTAAAACCTAAAATAAATACTACTGACAATCAATTGTAACAGAGGTTTTTGATTATTCTTGAACCTCCTATCACCACTCACTACGCTAAAATATATCAAACAAATACTATAAAATAATAAAAATTCATTTTATCAATAAATCATATATTAGAGAAAATGCAACAACAAAAAATAAAAGTTTTATAGGAAAACATACCCATTATTAAGGGTAAAAGTGAGGTTTAAGAACCCCAGAATTATTAAAGGGTGGTTAGTGCTTGAAGGACTATTTTTTTAAGAAATGTGGGCGAGGCGGCCAGCCTCTTTCCAGCCTGCCATGAGAGGGACGCAGGCACCTATGAGGATGAAAAGCAAAAAACAAAAAATAATTTTAGATTTAGAATTTTATGTATTAATGACATCTTAGGATTACTAATTATGAATATGTTTTTTAAACTTAAAACCGATTGTTCTTGTCATGTACTTGAATGCCATATGTGCTTTAATACTTTTAGCACTTTAGTTTTTAATTTTTATGTTCACATATAATATATTGTTATTCTTTGAATCAATGAATTTGATTTTCAAAAACTAAAAAATAAAAGGTTAACTACATAAACAATTGTGTTGATGAAGTGCTCTAGTCAATCCAGGATGCTCCTAGATCAAGCTCATCGGAATGACTTTAGACTTTTTCTATTTTGACATCTGAATGTTTCATCAAATCAGTGTTCAACTCCTAGTTTTTGTTCAACATTGTGCTTTTGATCGATCTAAGCTGATTCTGATAACTTTTTTTTTTTCCTGATATTTAGTACTTTATATTATAACTTTATAATATTATATTTTTATAAGAATTTGAACTTTTTTTTTCTATGTTTCGTTAATTCCTTAATCATTGGTATGTCTCGATATTGTGATATTCAATCAGCAAAAACTGAGTTTACATTTATTAAAGATAAGACAGATAATCTAAAAATAATCAACATTTAAAAATGACCTTTTCTAAAATGAAATAAGCACGATGACTGAGTGTCTATCTATTTATAGTTTTAAAAACCGTGTTTTGTCCTTAAAAACGAAAATAGTAGGGAAAATATAAACAACATGTTTAACATTTTTTTATTTTGAACAGCACAAAAAACATATAAAATATTATTAAATTTATATAACAACAATAATTTTTAAAAAACACACAAAATAACAATTTTTATGTTTTTCATTTCATTTTCATTAAAGATCATTTAAGTCTATTCATAATTTTATTTGACCAATCTTACCATCTCATTAAATATATGGATCCAAATTTTGCTAATTCCTTATCTTAGTAGTTTTGATGGAAAAAGAAGCATTGCATATTTGTATTTGGCAAAAAATTTAAGAGTTTGGGCCAAAAAAAATGGTTTACATGTCAAAATAGAAAAACTCGAAAAGTTTTAACACGCATTAAATAATTAATCATTAATTTTAAACATCATATAATGAAGTGTATACTTAGCATTGCCATTGAAGTTCCCCTCAGTTGACCTTATTGTATATATCAAAAGGCAAAAGAAAAAAAGAAAGAAAACTATTTACCAAGTACTCTAACACAGCAGCACACAAATTTTGCCACCATTTTGATTCTTTCCACTCACCCACTTCTCCTTGCCCCCAGTTTTGTGCAATCTTCACATTTTAATAAAATATTTAACTAAAAGACATCAGATAATTCAAACTTGATGAATCTAACATTTCTCAATTATTTTTCTTAAAAAAATAATTTATTTACAAATAAATTTTTTTTATTTCACATATTTATATTGTCTTTTAAAAGAGATTTGTTTATACAAAAAAACAAAGAATATTTTTATTAAAAAATCAGATTAAAAAAATGATAAATAGTCAAATTTAAAAAAAAAAATGTTTGATAAATTGCTCCTTGTTTTTAAATCTAAGGAGGGAGAGGTGAGGTCAAATGTTTTGGTGGAGGAGGAGGGACAGATGGATGGGTGAGAGATGGTGTGGTCACTCCTCCCCAGACGCAGAGAAGGGTAAGGAAGAGGGGTGGGCTAGAGCCAACTATAGTGTTTGACTTGAAGCCAGAGTCCAGAGAGTAAACAATCATTCATGAATAGGAATACATAGATGGAGATGGAAGATGGAGATGGTATTTTGGTTGGAATTGGGTGGGTGGAGTGGGTCAGTGTGAACATCTCTCTCTCCTCTCTCTCTCTCCTCACTAAATCTCAAGCATTGTCTGGAAGCGTCTGATGTTGAACATTCTTGGGATGGGCCAATCACTTTTGTTGCTTTTTTTTTCCAGTTGTCACCTCACCTAATATTGTTATTGTTTCCAGGACTAAAAAGGATATATGTATGTACCTCATTTTGAATCTCTAACTACTTTATCCAAAACTTATCATTCAACTCATATGTCTGCTTCCTTCCTTCTCAATTAAAGGTTTCTAATAAAAATATAATTTGAAATTAAATATGTTTGATCAATTAATTTATGAAAGTATTGTTGTTTTTAAAGTTGGATGGGTTTTCAAACAAATTTGAACAGCATTTATTTTTGAAACCTCTATATATTGAAACCAATTCTAAACATTTATCTTTTAATGATTGTTTTACAAAAATTTTCTTGACCAAAAATACTCAAGTCTTCCTATTATAAAATTTAAAGTAGATCATAGACCTTGTTTGGGGAATCTAATTATTCATTTGGGTTAATTACATAAATGTAGTTATTTTGTACCAATAAAAGCTCTCAAGTCTTCCTATTACCAAAATTCTAAAAGTAGATCATAGACCTTGTTTGGGGAATCTAATTATTCATTTGGGTTAATTACATAAATGTAGTCTTAACTTTTCAATTTTTCAATTTTGATGTTTCAACTTTATTTTTGTTCAATCAAGTTTCTAAAACTTTATGATTTTTTCTATTTTGGTGTTTTAACTTTATTTTTCTTCAATAAAGTGTTTAAACCTTTTTATTTTTTAGATTTTGGTGTTTTAATTTCATTTTTGTTCAATTAAATGTCTAAACTTATTGATTTTTTCTATTTTGATATCTCAACTTTATTTTTTTGTTCAATGAAGTGTTTAAATAAGCAAAAATATCCAAAATTCTAAATAACATTCTTATAGTATAAAAATGATGAAGTTACTTAATTGCCCTTTAACAAGGGGAAAGGACAATATTATTTTTTTCACGTTAGGGTTTTTTATATATATTCATTAGAGTACAAAAAACATTAATTAAATTAGCTGCTATGTATAAAAATAAATATTTTAATTATTTTAAAAATAATTTTAATATCTAATATTTTAGTTCTAATTGTTCATATATAATTTTTTTACATAATACTTAGAAAAACAAGTAAAAATAATAGAGGATAATTAAAAGTTGTTTTCTTTTTTTAATTTTAAATTTTTATCCCAATTCTATAATAGCCAATTTTATTATTATTTTTTATTGTAATAGATAGTAAAGTACCTAGTGTAAAGGATAATATTGTTAGTTTAGCTCGTTGGAGGTCATTTAAGTAATTTCATTATTTTATATATGATTTATGTGTCTTTTGAATTTAATTTTCCTAATTCAAATATTTTTTATTGGTCAAGAAACACATGATTGAAAAAATAAAATTGAGACATCAAAATAGAAAAATAAAAAAGTTAAATGCAGTCGAGCAAAATAAAGTTAAAACACGAAATAAAAATAAAAAGTTTAAACAACAGTGAATAAAAATAGTTGATACACAAAATAGAAAAAAAATAAAAAAGTTTAGACACTTAATTGAACTAAAATAAAGTTGAGACACCATTTATGTAATTAGCCCAATTAATTTCTTAGAAAGAGCATAATTTAGGTTTCTAAGTGATACATGATTTTAACATCTAACAACTAAATAAAAAACCTCCTCCTCATTCCCATATATTTTCCTTGGGATAAGGTACACAAATTCTCTAACATTTCTCATATGTCCAACTTGACCCTTATTTTTTGTTTTAGGTCGTGTGCCATTTTAATGTTTGTTTATGGCTTTCGAGGTCCCTCTGACCGGCGGAGTGAGCGAATGAAGCCAAGCGGGCTTTGGCTATTGAAGTGTCACTGCGTTGGTGATATGTCGTGAGTGTATCGTGTGTGGGTGATCTTGATGGCGGCTCAGGCGGCTCGTTGCACACAGTTGTTTCTTAGTTGTGTTTGAACATATTTAAATTTCTGAGAGCAAACATTAAAGATTTGTATTGGATCCCAAAATTTAAAAACTAAATTAAACGTAAGTGAATATTAGAGGCGTTTGTGTACTTTACCATTCTCTTATCTCTTAATGGCTTTTGAATTCACTTGTGAAATGTTGTCATGTGATTTTACATCAGCACTCTATTTAGAAAAGTGAAGGTATTGTAAGGCCCTGTTTAGTAGGTAGAAAATTTTCTGTTTTCTTTATTCAAAGCTTTTAACAAAGGAAATAGCGTTTAGTTATGAGAATCGGAGACCAAAAAACAAAATTTGAAAGTATTTTTGATATTTTATATATGAATCGATTGATATCTTTGTTTTAACTGTTTTAATTAAATGAAAACACAGGTTGATCGGTGGGATAGCAGCAGCGGGATTATCGGCTATTTTCTTTTCTTCCTTTTTGTCCTTCCCAGCGATTTTCTTATCATGGTCGCAAGCTTGGATTGTGAATAGTAACCTATATTTTAAACATATTTTCATTAACTTCATTTTCAAGAAAATGGTTTTACAAGCAGTTTTCTTATTCTTTATTTTCAGCCAAATTGATCTGAAAGCGTGTTGAAAATGGCCAAAGATTAGAAATACATTGAAAATTTTAAATGTCTGAATTTTAGATAGAGTTAAAATTTTTCGTGAAGCTAAGCAGGTACAGTGTTTCTAAATTTTGTTATATTTCTAGGTCCTTATATTTGGGTTGCATAGTTTGCAACTTTGAGATTTTCTTTCTTCTTCTTTTTTTTTTTAAATTATTTTATAAATTAACTTATAGAAAGTTGATATTTTATAAGAAAATGATTTTCTTAGTAATTTCTTGAAATTTTGATATTTTATTTTTTAGAAAATTATTTTTCTTGATTAATTTTTAGAAAATTATTACTTAATTATGTTTTTAGAATTCTGTTTTTAACTTTCTAAGCCTTTAGCCTTACACCATAACTAAATATGTTTTGGGAATGCTTTCACGAAAAAAAGGAAAAGAAAAAAAAAACCTCCAACTTGCCTTTTGATTCTCTAAACAAACAAAACATTGGATCTTTAGATGATAAAAAACCTTTAATCCTTAGGTACTACATCTTTTTAGCGACTTTGAAGAAAATTCAAAAGAAAAATAGAAGATTATTATATTGTGGACATATATGGATGAAGTTTCTAGGTTTTGGAGAGTAAATCTTTAAATTGAGGCCTTAAACTTCATCACTTTTATCTTCACGTACGTTAGTGTGAAGGTTTTCCACATAAAAGTTGGTATGTCCATTTTATATCTATTTTGATTGTCTTGATTATTTTGATCATTCATCTTGTTTGCAATATCTCTTAATTTTAATAATTTAGTTATTTTAATTTTATATGATCCTTTAAAAATAAAAATTCATAATTTCACTCGTTTATCTCCCTTTTGGGTGTTACCCTATTGGATTAAAGTTTTCATCATCTTTCTTTGACCATCTTCTCTTATTACTTTAGAGAACACTTCATAAAGAGATGATAATAAGTAGTTTTCTATCAAGGACTTTGTCACCAATGTCATGTAATTTCCAATTTGGTTTCTATTTTCTACAAATATTTTCAATATCAATTTTCTCACGAAAACGATTTTGCTCTTTGAATTTACCGTTTATATGTTTTTTATGTTTTAAAATAAAAGATTAAACTAAACATGTTTTATATATTTTCTTTGTTTAATAGAACAAAAAATAGTATTCAAAAACTATAAATAGACGGACCCAAGTTTTTGTTTAATCTTGCCAAGAACACGTACACTTTGTCATTCTCCATTATTTTCATATACCTTATATTATCCTTTACATTATTCCATTCATAATCGTAATATGGGTTTAGCCACAACTTTATTTTCAGTTAAAAAATCTAGGATGAATTTTCCAAGTTTGAATCTGTCTCTCGAATGAATTGGTTTGAACAAAATTGATGAGTCATGCAATCACTAACAGGATCTTGAGATCAAAGTCGTAATCTTATCATTGTCGGTTGGTTTTGTCGTCTTGTGGCCTATATTTCCAATACCATCAATTATAAGTTTGATTGGTTGCACCTATTCTACATCATTCATATCATTAAGGGTGTTGTTCTAGAATAGTTTAGGAACCATAACGATAATATTATTTTAATGTTTTTTGAAATCTGTTTTTATTTTTTGAATTTAATGTTTTTTATGTTTTTCAAAAAAAAGAAAAAAAAAGAAGAATCAAACGTGTTTTTTGTGTTTTCCTTATTTTTTAAAACAAAAAATAATTTTAAAAAACAGTAAACAAATAAATCCTAAGTTTTTTATTTTTGACATTTATTCATTTTTGTATATCATGGTATAAGAACATATCCTTATAAGAATCCGAACATGGATCTTTGTATTTATTCCCCATTTAACACCTTAAATCATACGCCGAAACGCATCAATGGGTTAAAGAAGCCATTAATTAATGAGATGAATTTTCAAGTATTTTAAGGGATAAAGAACTACCATATTATCAATATGTGAGGATGTAACACTCTTTTGCCCATCATGGTTGCTTTTGCCTCCACATTATCTCGAGGACCAACCTATGCTCTAATGCCATATACATAGAATAGGATGAAAATGGTTTATAGTTAGTTTTTTTTTTCATCTAAAAAAATTATAGATAAACTAATAAATAGGCTAATAGTGTAATTTAACTTTGTGACTAACTACTAAGAATCTATAAGCAATGTAACCATGTGGCTAAGTGTGCAATTTAACTATGTGACCATGTCACTAATAAATACGCACAAGTGATTAATAATCAATTTGGATTTATTGGAACCAAATAATATTAAATAAATAGGCACAAGTGATTAATAATTAATTTGAATTTATTGGAACAAATAACATTAAAACATAACAACAAACTCCTAAAATTCTGATATTGTTTCATTCCTTATTCATTTTTTAGTTTAATCTTTTTATGTTCACTTGCTTCTACATAACAAGTGTATCAAAAGTACTAAGTTTAAGGTTCTTGATTCTACAAAACAAGTGCATTAAAACTACTATGTTTAGGTTACGTATGAAACTAACAACCAAGAATCTAGGTAGGAACGACAAGCATAATTTTGTGACTAAACTATTGGAATACCTAAATATTTAAAACTGTTTAATAATTAGTTTGGATTTGTTGCAACCAAATAACATAAAAAATCCTAATAATTTAATATCACTTTATTTTTATTTTATTTTATCTTTTATTTTTCACCTACTTCTACAAAATAAGTGGTATTAGAATTACTACGTTTAAGTTAATGTATGAGATAGTAAAAATTTTCCGTAGAATAATTTTTTATTATGATAAGAATGAATATCATTCAACAAGGAGTTAACAATATTTTACAGGATAGAAGTTAAAGAATAT
Source organism: Tetrastigma voinierianum (assembly GCA_016808115.1). Taxonomy (NCBI): domain Eukaryota; kingdom Viridiplantae; phylum Streptophyta; class Magnoliopsida; order Vitales; family Vitaceae; genus Tetrastigma; species Tetrastigma voinierianum. The sequence continues at coordinate 662,632 of JAEQBH010006756.1, read as the reverse complement.
GAATATATGATATGTTAGAATACTACCTCTATAAACATTCTGGGTCACGAGGGGAAAAAGTTATGAGAGAGAGATGAGCTTGTAAAGGCTATTCGGTGTGTGCAGAGACTTAAAAGTTTTTGGGATTGAGAGTTTTGTGAGATATTTTCTCGATATTATGGGCATCATAGTGTTTTGTGATTTTATCTTTTTCTGATCGTCGCAATACTTTGATACTCAATCTTGTTTTAATGTTTTCAAGAATGGTGGAAATATTCTCTCTCATGTGGATGCTTGGCGCATTAGTCAAACCATGTTAAAACCTTTCATGCAACTCTCATTGATTTATTTATGCTTTGTGTTTTTGGTGTATTCTCACTTGCATCAAAGTTTTCACAATTCATAACATGATATATAAGATGTTTGAGGATATAAATGACAAGGTTGCTCGCCTAATTTTTTTTTATAAGATAATATGTAATTGGAACTTGATCAATGAAATCAAAGATATGAATAATAATTTAAAATGATTATACATATTGAACAACTTGTCAAAGAACTTATATATGATAGAGTTACATGATGTATGTATTATAGAAATCGAATATTTACTATAGCATTTGAATTATTTAAATTGATTAAGTTTGAAATTGTTGCACTTTGGGCACTTTGGGACAATGTTTGAATAAAAAGATCAATCAAACAATTTTGCGGTTTGCATTACTTCTTCTGCCATATGACAATTTAGTAAAAACCTTATCATATTGTAGGAAACTTTTGAGTTGATAGAGATATGAGTCAAAGAGAAAAGGAAAGGTTATGAGAAAGGAGGGTCATCAAATAGAAATAATTCCAAATCATAGTAGCCTGTGTTAAGACACCTATTAGGAAATATTGTATAATTATGATAAGGATTTAAGAAAAGAAAGGATAAGAAGTCATTGATACAACTAGCGTGACAAAGATAAAGGTAATGAACCAAAAGCAAATTATGTTAATAGTTTTGACAAGTAAAAGATCTTGGGAAACTTGCATCTCCCACATTGCTTTGAGAATAATTGTAAAGATGACAAAGAATGTAAAATACATAATTAGTACGGTTTCATAGAAAATTATTATGTTTAGTGCCGATAATGCCAAGTCTTATTTTAATAAACTATATATACTGTCTTAATAGTCGTATGTACAACCATCATGAACAGTGTCATGTATGATAGTACCTAAGTACTATCATACCTGAATACAATTATTTCCTATGAAATCGTACTTAATCATGTATTTTATATTTTTTATGTCATCTTTATAATTATTCTTAAATTAATGCGGGGAAACACAAGTTTCCCAAATATCTTTTTCAAAATGCTTGAATTATGGATTTTGTCTACTCTTGCACATGGTTCCTCCAATAGTGGTTTGAAATATATGAATGACATTATTGATAGACTATTTTAATTGTTAATATTGAACTATGTAAGACTTATCAAAGATGAACAACTACATTCAAAATGATACTATTTGCCCCCAAATTAAAATTTGGCCTGACCTAGTATAGGGTTAGACCTAAATGCTAGGTTGGAGCCTAAGCTGACCTGACTAGAAGTCCAGATAAAATGAGCCTAGATAGATCCATTTGAGTAAGCTCATAGAAGAGTCTAAGGGAATTTATGATATTTTATTTTTTTTTAATTTTTGGAAGTTAAACGAAGCCTTTTCTCATATATTAGAAGTGTCAAACATTTAGGGCATTTATTATAGACGTGAAATTTCCTTGGGAACACGCCTCCCTAATGGAGACGTGTATAAATTCCTTGAGGAACAAACCTCCCTAATGGAGACATGGATAAATATTTGAGGAACAAACTTCCATAATGGAAGACATGTGCAGTGACTTCGAGAAGTGGGGAGAATGGAGAAAATGGAGACTTGGATAGCAAGTTCAAATGTATATAAAAGGACCAGAGCTTTCAAGGGATCAGGATCAACCAACCAATCAATAAAAAAATCAATCGACTCAACAATGTCAATCTACTTCAGCAAGTCTTAACTTTTCATTCAACTTTCATCAATTTCAGCACTCTATTTCCTAGTTTTAGCTAAGTTTCTGTCAATTTTCTAGCATAGTGTTATTTCATTACTTCATACTAAAATCCAATGTTTTCTTTACCAATTCCAACATTTTATTTCCAAATTCTATTAAAGTCTGTCAATTTTCCAGCACCATTATTTCATTCATTCCTAAAGAAATATGATATTTTTCTTCAACATTTGATTTCCACAATATTTCCATTCATACGACATTTTCTTCTTTGATTTTGGGGAATTGTCAAGGGAAACATGAAGCTTACATAGTCTGATTAGGATTTGATCTTCTGTGACCATTTTAGTTTGACACTTTAATTTCTGCGCGTTCGCATGGTTGTTTTTTTGTATGTTCGGTGTGAAAATAAAAAATCACCACAACATATTTTGGCATGCTCGATGGGACCTATCTTTAGCAAGAGGATGCCACGAAATCATTTTGGAATCTTAGAACTCAGGATCTGATGTTGTAGAAGCAGCATAGGAGGGACTAGTTCTAGCCATGATGGAACAATTGGAGAGAAATGCAACAAATTTCCTCCAATAGGAATATGCATTAGACAACCCAATCGGGAAAAAAAGCAAGCATAGGTAATGTGGATGAACCTATTCATGTCCCTAATTTTGTTGAGTTTCAAGTGTTGATTGACGAACTGAAGAACCAGAATTCAATGGTTGCATGACATTTTGAAGAAATAATGGTTGTGACGAATTGAAGAACTAGAATTCATTGGTTGCATGACGTTTTGAAGAAAGAATGTTGCACAAAGTAAGGTTATGGTTGACCAAGTCAAAATTATGATTGAAAAAAATAAAGCCATGTTTGATTATGCCCAGGCCGTGATAACCGGAATAGATGAACAAGCCAAAACAACAACCGAGTAGGCTAAGGTTGTTACGGAAGAACGAGAACAACAATATCAATTGCAAGGGAATATCTTGAAGGCAATCTCAAAGATTGCTAGACAATAGAGACAAGAAGTTGCTTCTCAACCTATAAGGCAAACTATCTGATGAGCTCAGGGGGTAGCACCCTAGAAATTTTCAGGAAGCAAGTGGATCTCATAACTCACTTATACAGGTTGAAAATCGGTATCTTCCTCTTTATAGGAGAGAGGATGAAACTTCGACGAAAGTCATTGGCAAATGTTCTAATCTTGTATAAACAATGGCTCCTCAAAGGTTATTTGCTAATACCGACTCAGTTCACATGACACGGAGCCTACAATGGAGTCACTTCCTTTAGATTTAGAGCCTTATTTAACCATACATAGGGGTAGGTAATAGAGAAACTGACAAATTCCCCAACCTTTATACAACCACCTCCACCACCAAACTTGGAGCCCGATAAGGGAGGGGGGCGGTACATGGCATGCAGGCTGAGACAGCAAGACAAATTGGCCTCCCTTAATTCTATAAGCCATACCCAGAGGCAATAAACGAAGAAAATCCTTACCTAAGGGGGTATAGAATTCTTGAATGCTCTTTATTCTCTATAAAGGATGGATAATCTACCTTGGAGAATGTGGCTAGATTCACAATGCAGTGTGGGGAATTGGCCAACTATGAGAATTTCCCTTACTTCAAACTCATGTTAATTCCTAACTCATTAATAGGAGCTGCTTTTACTTGGTATAGAACATTGCCAAGGAATTCTATCATGAATTGGTAGGAAATAAAGAGACAATTCCACACATAATTCTTTAGAGCTGAACCTAAGATTTGCATGGTAGAATTATCAAGGGTAACCTAAAGGGGTGGAGAATCAGCAGAGTCATTCATTACTCGTTTTTAAAAGAATGAGGAATAAATGCAAAATTCATCTCCTAAAAACAGAGTATGTGAAGATGGCCCAAAAGGGACTTAACATAGAGCTGAGGAAGAAATTTCAAGGTATGAAGTTTAGAAACTTCTATGAGCTTGCTACTAAGGTAACAGAGTATGAAGCCATGGGAACTTACTACCAGGAGGTGAATTATGAAGAAATAGCAGTAGCAAATCTTCTAAGTATAGGTTCATTCATCTGCCCTTTACTAGTGAAGAAAACACCTGATTTATGGAAGAAGTCGCATATCTCTAATACATAAGTACAATATACATTTGTGTGGTAAAGACTGAGGAAATCTTTTATTTCCTACAAAAAGAGAAATTCATCACATTTCCCCAGGATCACCAACTCCCTAGCAAAGAGAAAATCATGGGAAAAGTATATTGTAAGTATCACAACTCCTGGAATCATGACACTAATTCTTGTTGGAGTTTCAGAAATATTATCCAAGACATGATCAATAAGGGAATACTAAAGTTCCCTAAGAAAAATGAGGCTATGGTGATTAATGAAGATCCGTTTCTACTAGTGGCCGATTAGCACCATTCATACTAATTTGAGAGCTTGATGCTAATGCAAGAGGGTGGAAATTTTTCCTAATGCCATTATGGATTCCTTAACAATATCTGATTCATATGGAAGAATTGGTAGTAAAAAGAAGAGTGTCTGTAGCTAGAGAAAAGGAAAAGAATGGAAGGTATCCATATTATTCAAAACAAGAAATCAAGAAGGAGAAATCCTCCAAAGGAAAGAATGTTTCTCTAAAAGAAAGACATACTTTTCTAGAGGTAAAGGGTATGAACACTTCAAGGAGGAAAATACCTCCAAGATTTGTTGTCCCTCCTCCTGTCTCACCTAGACAAAAGTGGCATGTAGTGCAGCATAAGAAATTTCCCTAAAAGCTCACCAAAAAAAAGATGCAAAGACTGAGAGCTATGGAGAAAAGGCAATTACCTTAAGAAATGCCACAAGGAAAGCTAAAAGAAACAGTGAGAGAAGAAGTGATGCCTACTTCAAAGAAAACCAAATTTGGAAGGAAGGATATAGAAGATAATGAATCTAGTTGCAGATCTACTGAAGAGATGGATTTGAGAACTATTATGATAGGTACATTTCCTATTTATTTGAAATGTTCTACCATTTCTCTAACTTTACCAGATTTCTTCAAGTGAAAAGAGATGGAGGAAAACCTAGTGGAGGTAGAGAAAGAACATTCTCCAGCACACGAAAAACATTGTAAGAGGATAATCACCATTGACTCATCTAAAGGAAGTAGGGCCCAAAAGGTAATACTGGAAAAACTTATTGTGGAAATGACAAGGTACATAAGACCTCTCTATGTGAGAGCACACTTTAATGGAAAACTAGTATCCAAGGTGTTGGTTGATAATGGATCAACAATCAATGTGATGCCATTAAGAATGTTGAGAGCACTAGGAAGAGGCATTGATGACCTAATTGAAATAGAAACGTCTGTATCAGTTTTCATTGGGGAAATCTCTAAGACTTTGAGCGTACTCCCTATTGACATAACTGTGGGTAGTAAGACTTTTTTATCAACTTTCTTTGTGATTAATTCTACCGCTAATTACAATGCTTTGCTAGGAAGAGACTGGATTCATGCCAATTGGTGTGTGTTGTCCTCCCTTCATCAATTTTTGCTGTTTTGGAAATGTGATGAAGTAGAATTGGTATGGGCAGATAAACAACCTTTTATTACAACTTTAGATTTTATGGAGGCTAGTTATTATGACCAAGAGTTTGGTCCAATAAAATTCTAAGGCAAGAAGAGGGATGGGGCTCTAAGGGAAATATACATGGAGTTAGATACTGGTGAAATTTAAGACCAAGCTACCAAACTTCTAAAGACAACTACTATCATGCCTTCCAGGCCGATAAAAGGGTTGATCATCAAGGAGATCGATGATTAAGTAATCTCATGAAGAGAATGCGACCACTGCATCTTCGACATTCAAAATGCAAATACAATAAATTACTGAAAAAATTGCAAAAGAGCAGCTCCATGACATTTGTGGAGCTGAAGTGATTTATGAAGAAGAATCAGATGAAGAGGAGGAAGAAATTCAGATTGAAGATTTGGAGCAAGCTCCTCCTAAAATGGAAGACAACAAGCCTTAAGCTCATGATCCTATGGAAGAATTCAACCTCGACACTATGGAAGAGCCAAGGATTACTTACATCAGTTCTCTCTTCCTTACTAACTTGAAGGAACGAATCATATCACTATTGTAGGAATTCAAAGATTGCTTCACTTGGAATTATGATGAAATGTTAAGATTGGATAGGGGCTTTGTGGAATATCACCTTCCCATCAGGCTCAAATTCCATCATTTTCAACAAACACTGGGATATCAAAGTAAGGCAGAGGAGGTGAGATGAGAGTGAAACTGGGGCAGATTTAATGGAAGCTTAGCTGGGTGTAACAATGATTGGCTCAGATATTGATTACCATGGTGGGAAAATACTGAAGCAGGGCCAAGTGGTGCAGAGTTTGGAAATATTTGTACTTCTAAGGACATGTATGTGATGCCTATTACAGACATGTTAGTTAATTCTACTGCTAATAATGAATTGTTGTCCTTTAAGGATTGTTTCTCTAGGTACAATAAGATTTCAATAGCAATAGAAGATATACCTAAGATTGCCTTTAGATGTACTAGCTCCATAAGGACATTTGGATGGTTGATCATGCCTTTTGATTTGAAGTAAGAGATCTTGTTTGGAAGATTATACTGCTAGTTGGTTCCAAAGACAAAGAATTTGGCAAATAGTTTCCCAACTAGGAGGGATCTTTAAAAACCCATCAGAAATACTACCTGGAAATGCATACTAGTTATCAAACCTACAAGGAGAGCCACATAAGAGGTTCATTAATGGGAAATACCTTAAGAAGTATTTCCCTACCATGTGAGAATTTGTAAAAACTTCCCAAAAGAATTAGGTCGATTCCACGACCTTTATTGGAACAATGTTAGGGGAATGTTCTATTCTATTGTTTTGGGTAAAAGTAGGCTTTTTAGCCATTGTTTCCTCATACATTCAAGTTTTCTCTTGCATAGTACCTTGTTCTATTCTATGTTTTGGGTAAAATTAGGTTTTAACCATTGATTCCTCAAACATTCAATTTTTCTCTAACAAGATACATGTTCAATATATATCAATAGGCTTTTTAGCCATTGTTTTTCATATTTCTCCAGAGAAATACCTAATATATGCGGTTTATATATATATATATATATATATATATATATATATTCAAAAGTAGGTCCAATGACCACTTTAATCCAACAATAGAGCAATACGTCATTCCACAATCACATCAACATCCAACACACATCCAACGTAGGCATAGTGCCACCTTGATCTACTAATGCAATGTCATGGCTGTAGGTGTACGTGTGATGTGTTTAGTGAGCTTTCCATAAACAATTATTCCACAAAACATCAAGACACATTTGAAGGTAAGCCTAGTGCCACCTTGATCCACTAATGCAATGTCATGGTTGTAGGTGTACGTATGCTGGTGTTCAATGAGCTTTCCACACACAATTATTAAACAACATTCAACACACATCCAAAGGTAAGCCTAGTGCCACCTTGATCCACTAATGCAATGTCATGTTTGTAAGTGCGCATGTGCAGTGTTTAGTGAGTTTTCAACAACATATCAAGAATATATCCCAAATCTTCTCCTTCCACCAAGCAAAAATGGCAGGTCGATGGCCATCTAGCAAAGGTTTGGAAAAGATCATAACAGCATGAGGACAACCATTTGTCATCATAGGCTATGGAGTACAAAAGCACAGAGAAGATAGTACAAAAGAAGATTGTGCAGAAAGGAAGCTTTACAACTGAAAAATGCAAAACAAATGGCTACAAAGTTCCTAAGTCAAAGTTTCATTAGGTCGTGATTGTTCAGAAATGTCAAAGTCATACCATGGAAAAATCAAAAGAGTGGGGAGAATCCTAATAGCCAAGGCAATGCTGGAGAGATGCATCAATTCTCTTCAATTCTAAAGCTAATTCCGCAACCTTTTCACGTCGGGAAGCTAAAAATTGGCCTCATGACTCGATTCTTTGTCGATGCTCAAGCCATTGAGACTTGATGGCTTCACCCTACTCCACTAAAGAGGTTAGCTTAGCCTTCTCCATCTCCAGTTCTTCAGTCAATATCCTAATACACTCTTTGTGAGCATCGTATTCAGTGCCTAGCTCACTCAACTACCGGGTAGCTTGTTTCTTGGCAAGTTGGGCTTGCTCAAACTCTATCTTATGTCCTTTTAAGGCATCAAATTTGGAGGATATCTTCATGTTGGACTTCAGAGCACGATCCAATGCAGGGAAAATAGAAGAAGTTTGAGTTAAGGCCTTGAGATGAATACCTTAGATTGAGGCATTTTGGAAGTTGATACTAACACCACCAGAGCTGCATAGAAAGCATTCTTCTGGCTGGTGGATAAGGAAATTAGATCCAAGCTGAGCAAATGGCTCATAATAGAGCGATCAGTTACCATATCTGAGTCATTAGGAGGATGCATTAAGGATTGTGGGGCAAGAGTGGTCTGGTCCAAAAAAGACAAATCCACAGACGTGTCTATCTCCGCCTCTATTTAAAAAGTTGACCTCGGTGAAGCTTGGAGAAATGGAAAATATAAGGCAAGGAAAGATGAAAAATGCAAAAGAAAGATAAATATGGAGAACAAACCAGAGGAAGAGAGGGAGTAGGTTGAGAAGTATGCTCATACGGGTCTTCTCCAACATCAGTTGCCCTTTCATCCAAAGAGTCTTTTGTTGTCCCTGTCTCTAAACCAGGTACACTATTAATATCTCTAGAATCTTCCTCGCTTGAGGCCTCTTCTTCAAAATCCAACTCTTGCTTACTACTTTCAAAGGGGTCTTGCATTTCTTAAACTTCCTTGGGATCATCAATAGTATTGGAGAAATTAAATTGATGGGTCGGCTTGCGAGAAAAACGACGTAGGTTGGAGGGATTCCTCACATTTTTAGGAAACTTGGGCTTTTTAGGCCTACTATTGGAAACAATGTTCTTTTCCTCGTCCATCTTGAGTTTCTTGGTAGGCCTACTAGGAGAGAAGTCAATCCTATGAAAAGGGAAATCATATAAGCATGAGGTAAATGTACGAATAAAAATGCAGTAAAATAATTCTTTTACTTGTTGTGGGCAAGCAAGAACTAAAGAGCTTGTCCAATCTAACATTCCTCCAAGATGAGAAGGATTGTGCCATGGATAAAGTGGTAATCCCAATGGAGCAAGAAGGAGTTTGATACTCCTTAATCAGCTTATGCACAAACTCTAAATATGGCTTAGTAGAAGGCAAGGGAGGTAAAATTGGGATAAACTGCTAAAAACCAAATTGGTAGGCCTAAAGACAAAGGAGATATGGCTATAGGCTAGCTAGGGATGCAAACAGTGAAGAAGAAAAGGTGAAGCAACCCCCTGAAATGAGTACTCTACAAGTGGTACTAGCAGAGGTTATAGGACTCTCAAAATCATGCAAATATGGTTGAGAAGAAGCCAAAATCCGATTCCAAGTTAAAATATGTACATAATTAAGCTTAAAAAACAAGTGTACCAGAAGTACTCGATCTACCAGGCCGAAAAACGGCACCAGATTATAAAAGGGGCATAGTGCGCAAAGATACCTTGCATGGAGGCCCAAGTTGCGAAAGAATTTGAGGTTCCTTGTCAAAGCTGCAGAAATATGCAAACAACCACATACGTACAAACAAAGACTTGCACTAACTCAATGGTAAGGCTCATCAGACATGTTACTCATGGCTTAATAAACTGAGGTCAAGAGTAAAGTGGCTAAGGCATATGACCGACCTAGAGCAAGTGTCTTCGCCAAGGGTAAATACTCCATGGTTGGTTTTTTAGAGGTGAGGAAAACTACATATCTGCATAAGAGAACCAACAAGAACTCAGCATGCTCGGTAGTCGATGGAATCCCAATGACATCATGTCATTTCTGGATAGTTGCAATGTACAAAGTCTGGGTGGTAGAGAAAACCTCGATAGTTGCAAGGGAGGAATCCTGAACATCGAGCAAACATAATGCATCAACACGTTGGTGAGGTAAGCCCGTGAGAATGATGGGCATTCACGTTTTTGAGAGGAGCAAAGGGAGAAGGAGCTAGGGCTTAGGAGAAGAAGGTCTTTTTGGTTTGTTTCTCTCCATTCTTGGTCTATCTTTGTTCAAGCAAGAAGGAAGAGAAGATTTGAAGAGAGCTAAGGTAAGAAAACTAACCCTAACTCCCACTTTGATGATTTTGAATTTGTGGAAAAACCTAACCTTAGTAAAAGGTGATTTTGATTGGTTGTAGATCAATTTTGGAGTTTTGATTAAGTTTCAGAAGTTCTTTTGGGTTAGGATTAGTTTTAAGGAATTTTGTACAAAAATACCAAATCAGTTTCAAAGGAGTTGTTTATAAATTTTTTTAAAGCCCTGTTTTATTTTGGCTATAAGTTAAGTTATAATCATCAAATTGGTGATTCAATTGGTAAAGAACCATAAGAGCTAGAGCTACAAGTATGAAGGGACCAGCAACAGAATTTTAGCTCTGGCTCCAGTATTAGCTTAATGCTGAGTTTCGAATTAGGCGAAAGGTATGCTCTATTTTGGGTGTAGTTGTGGTGTTTTGGCCGTAAGTTGAGTTTCACTCATCCAAATTGATTGATTCAAAATTATGGGTAAACAAAAATTCTAGGGGAATAATTTACTTGAAGGAAGTGTATGCAATTTGTAACCCTAAAGTGCCCAGAAATCCGTCAAAGTGGAGCTATGTGCAAGAACAATCTGATTCCGCTTTGCAAATTAGAATAGTCTGGATGTAAAATGCAATAACTTGATTTTTGGTAATCCAAATTGGAGAAGAAACCTTAGAACCATAGCTTTAAATGAGTAGAAGGAACCATTACCAATTTATGGAGTTAAGACCCCTAAAATCAAGAATAACAGTAGATAACCAAGTGAGCTCGGCATACCGACCAGTTTGGCATCAAAATGTCGTAACTTGAGTTTGGGTGATCTAAATGAGATGATTCCAATTTATAATGAAAATAGCTCATAGAGCTATCATTTTCTTGGAGGAAACATGAGAAAAATATGGCTCATGTGTCCCCAAAATTTTTTTCAAGTGAAGGTGTATTAGGTAGACATCAACCCTAACCAAAAATCCTAGAATGCACAACTGATTTTTTTCTTAGGTTTGTTCTTTGATAGTGACATATTTTTTGATGGATTAGGGGTTGGTGATGAGGGAAGCTTGACCCAAGAACAGGACTATGAGATAGGAATGAAGGCGACAACCTTTTAGGTTTGTTCTTCACACTTCCTTCCTTGTTTGTTTTATGTTTTGTTTGACAAAATAAATCCTAAGATTTTATGAATATACATACAGTAACTCCACGTTTGAGCCATAAATGAATTGGTTTGTTCTCCATTTCTCTCTCTCTCTATCTCCAAAATGTTCGAAGGATTATGAAATAAGTGGATTTACTAAAATGAATTGCGATGAATTGCGATAAATTGCATATTGATTTGTTTTAAATTGATTTGATATAACTGATTGTGAAATGAATTGCACATGAAAATTTGCATGAGTATTGGAAACCAAGTATTTGGATATAAATGTATATACACGATTATAAATTGATATGAATGATTTGGCGCCCTTAATAGAATGTTAGCGTTGGTCGAGTTAAGGATAGATTGACATACCCAATAAGGGTCAAATAAGACAATCTTTGTGCCAAAAGCGAATAGCGTGTCCTCTGTCAGTAGCTCGACGGGACGGTATCGATGGTGTTCATAGACAGAGATTTTTAATAACTTGATCAGGTAGCCTAGTGGGGCCAAATCTTGTGTTATAAAACCTTTTATACAAACCTGCTGACCTAGTGGGATTGTGCGGTGGTCGTTATCACATTGCACCGAAGCATAAGTTAAATTAAGCAAGGGCAAAATGAAAGAAAATTGTGAAATGCATGATTTGTGTTTGAATGATTTATTGCATATATATATATATATATATATATATATATATATATATATATATGTATTGTATCGCATTGGTCATTGAAAAAATTATACAAAGGCATTGATTTAGAAAAATGCATGATTTACTTAAACTGAAATGAAGAGAGAACTGTATAGAACCACTAGGCATGAAAATTCTTAACGTGTTGTTTTATCATCGCGCAGGTACCGAGTGAATAGGTACAAAGGAAAAGACCACAACGATTTAGAGTCAACGTTAAGGCCTCACGGAGTTGAAGTAAAGCTTCGACCCTGCATTCATGAAATATATTTGACACTTTTGTGTAGCCTCTCATTTGTTTTGTAAATATTTTGGTATTTAAGCTGACTTATAATGTTGTAATGTATAGGTAAGAGTAAATGGACCAAATGGGCATGTAATGCCATATTTAATTAAAATGTGTGAAAACAAAATGATGGGCCCCCTTTAGAAGTTGAATTAGTATATATACAAATATATTTTTATAAAAAGATAAATATCCTTTACAAAATGAGCATTTGAAATGTGTTTTATTGACAAAGAAGGAATAGGATTCGAAAGAGGACCGTGTCCCTGGGTCGGTTTAGCCAGTCGGGTCGGATGTAGGGCGCGAGCCGTCTAGGTTCACGAAGATAGAGAAGGGGACGTGCACCATAGACACATGGGCAGATTTTAAGAGAGAGATCAAGAAGCAATTCTACTTGGAGGATGTGGAATACTTGGCACGGAAGAAGATCAAGTATCTCAAGCACACGGGGTTGATATGCGACTATGTCAAGGAGTTCTCTTCCCTAATGCTTGAGGCTCCAGGTATGAATGAGAAAGCTCTTCTCTTCGAATTCATGGACAACCTGTAAGGATGGGCTGAGTAGGAACTAAGGATAAAAGGAGTGCGAGACCTAGCAACTGTACTAGTAGTCACCGAATCCTTGATGGATTATAAGGAAAGCAAGTCTTTTAATGACGAGGGCTCAAAGGGTAGCCACAAAATGGGTAGGGGAGAAGAGGTGCCCCCCGAGGGTTCAGAAGATAGCCTTAACATGAATGGGGGAGAAGAGGTGCCCCGTAGTGCTGCCAGGTATGGTAAGAGACGGAGTGCCTACACTAGGGGAAGATAAAGCGGGAGTAAACGGCGAAGTCTGCTTGGCCCAAAGCTAAAGTTCTTCCTATGCGATGGTTTGCATTTGACAAGGAAATGTCCTAAGAGGAAAGCGCTCAGTGCCCTTATCAAGAAAAATGAGAAGGTGGTGGAGGATGCATGCCTAGGTTTGATACAGATGATAGGCGCCCTTGAGTCATGCCCCTGGGTTAAGTCGTAAGGGAGAGTGGCGGGGGTGACGGGTAACTTTGCCCACGTAGGATAAAATCCTTAAGGGTAAGGAGAAGTCAGTGGGCAAGAAGGCACGACACTGTAGACCTCGACAAAATAGGTACCAACAGAAGGCTGAAAGCTCATGGGAGAAGGAGGTAGAGACTATCCTAGCTGAACGGGTCACTAGGAAACATGGAGTCCCTCCAGTGTGAGAGTACTTGGTTCGATGGAAGGGTCTACCAAAGCGGAAGGCTAGCTGGGAGCGTAAGGATGGGCTAGGCAAGTTCGCAGATTGGAACTGACGGTTCAAGACTGCAGTATCGACGGAGTCATTGATGGCATGTGTCACGCCCCGAATCCCGGTCCGACCCGATTGGCGGATCCGGACCGGTTTCCCGGACGCGAGACCAAATGCGGGACTCTTTGCCTGATTTTTTTTAAGCCCCGAGGCGATACTGTGGGTATGGCCCATCTTATAACGAGTCAAAATCTCATATACATTCTGAGTCCATTTACATATACAAAGCGAACTTTTACATTTACAAATCGAGCCGCGGAACCTACATGTAGTGAACCCTTACAAGTGTATTTGGCCCGGTGTATGCGGATGTTTCTTGACGTCTTCTCTGTACCTACGGATTAAAAACCGTGCTAAGCTTTACGCTTAGTGGGAAACATTTCTTATGCATATGCACATTTAACGCATAAAACAATAGCAGGATAATATAAATTTCATGCATTTATATTATGAGCTTATCTGATACTTCTTCTTATAACGAGGCTTCACGCTTGTTTTGGATCTCCGTGGGATTCTGATCTTATTCTTATCACGGAACTATGCTTATCACAAACTTATATTCATTGAGGGCTTTCCCATTAGAAATTCTGAACTTATACTCATTCGAGAACTTATAATTAACGAGGCTTATGTTTGTGTGAGGACTCCGTAGGAATTCTGAGAACTTATCCTTATACTACGGGTTACCCTTATTCGGAGGTACGTGGAGTATCGTGAAATTACGGAATGTATACTGATAATGCAGAACTTATTCTTATACGAGAAGTACTTGTAGTACTCTAGAGAAACCTCCCAGTATTTCAAATCTTATATCTGAGTATTACAGAACTTATACTTATCTTGCAGACTTATGCGGTCTACGAACTTGGACATGTATTTGGATGTTATACATGTCTTCTGAGCATATACTTATCTTCACGAAACTTATGCGATCTTCACGGGCATATACTTATCTTACGAACTTATCTTGGTCTTCTGAGAACTTAGACATGTATTTCGGATCTTATACATGTCTTACGAGGCATATACTTATCTTTACGAACTTATCTTGATCTTACGGATCTGAGAGTACCCTTAGGTACTCTTTTTGGACATACTTTCGTTTTATCGATACGGGAGTACTCGTAGGTACTCTTTGGACTTATGTATTTTACGAACTTGTACTTGCTTTACCGTCTGAAGAGTACGTGGGTAATACAGAACTTATACTTATGTTACTGAGACAAGAGTAACCGTGGGTACTACAGAACTTATCAAATACAGGAGTACCCGTAGGTACCACAGACAATTGATTCTGAGGGTAAAGTAGGTACCACGAGGAAATTTAATCGAATCACGAGGAGTTAATCGAGCGGAACTTATTGGATATCAGGACTATCGAGATCTGAGAGTACGTAGGTACCCTCTTGAACTTGTTGATCTGGGAGTACGAAGGTACTGAGGACTTAATCGAGAGACAAGACTTATTCGGATACCGCAGGTTAATCAAAAGCGGAACTTATTCGAGGATCGGGACTCCCGGATCTGAGAGGTACCGTAGGTACTCACCCAGACGTTCGGATCTGAGTATCGAGGAAAGGTACTCACGGGACTTAATCGAGCGGGACTTGTCGGATACATGGTACCCGTAGGTACTGCGGGACTTATTCAAATGCAAGGTACCCCCGCCGTTGCCCTACGAGACTTATCGGATCGGGACTTATTCAGATACATAGTAAGTACCCGTGGTACTAAGGACTTATTCAAATACGGGAGTGTGCAGTAGGTACTACGAGGAACTTGTCGAATCTGAAGTACGTAGGTACTACGGAATGTCGGTCTGAGAGTACCCTTAGGTACTCTGGGACTCATCGAGAGGCAGGAGTTGTCCCGGAGGCCCGGGGTACCCACGTGGAAGGTACTCTGAACTAAATCAATCTGAGAGTACCGGGGTACTCACGGAACTTAATCGGATCTGAGACGGAACTTGCACCGGATCACAGGGAGTACGTAGGTACTACATAACTTATCTGAGATACATTCAGATCTTTACTCTTATTCATTATTGAGTCCTATCATATAAGCGTTTTGACTACCTAGACCCGTGTCTGAATGAGTAGGACCTGACACAATTAGTACGGAAGATACTATACAATCACGGAGTGCGTAGCACTAAATCGGAATTTCTTCGGAATCTTGAATAGGAGTGCCCATGCTTCACTTAACGGAGACGAATTAGTAGCACTAATCGGGAGTACGAGTACTAATCGAGTGCGGATTGCTGTCGAGGAGTGCAGTACTGTCGAGTCTTAGGAGCACTAATCAAAGTCTTGTGGCACTAATCGGGAGTACGAGTACTAGTCGGGACGGGATGCGAAGCATGCTGGGGGTACCAGTACTAATCAGGACAAGTCTTTGTGTCATTAAATAAGCCCAGTCTTAGGTGGTTTTACAATTATATGAGTTCGATAACTTACTATCTTATGGCGGACATTGTTAGCCCACATTATGCGTTCATATTGAGATCGTATTCCATATACTAGTAGGTATGATAGGCATATAATCACACACCTTCATGTTGTATTCTTATTCTTCTATGAATCTACTGCAAAGAATTGGAATCAATCAATGGATGTCGAAACTCAAGTTATGGCATTTTCAAACGCAACGCTAATTAGGTTTCTGAGTTTTACCGAGGGACAGTTTGAAATATTTATTTTCCAGTGCCTTGTCTCGATATTTGACACTGGATCTTTGTACTCCTTTAAATTTAAGGTGCTAAGGGTTCTATTCCAACTGGAATCACCCAATTTGGAGCAGAACTCAAGTTACGTCCGAAACATCCCGGACTTCTCTATGTTCAAGTACGGAACGAATTTGGCTTTCACATGGTCCCACTTTGAGTGAATTTTTAGGCCACTTAGGATCATAATTTGGCAATAACTATTTTTAAGTTTTGTTCTCCTTGAAGTCTATTTTACGTAGCCACTTGAATCACTCAAATCGGATAAGAAATGTGCGAGTTATGGCCAAATCTGAGGCGAGTCGAGAAAGCAGGGAAAACCGGAAGCAGGTGTACCGAGTACACCTCTAAAGTGTACCGGTACACTTTGACTAAGCGACGGAACCGAGGTATGCCGGTACAAGCGAAGTGTACCGGTACATCCTCGAATGCCCGAATGTGTGTTTTTCTCACATTTTCTATACTTTGATACTCGAATCAATTCTACACTTCAAACGCACATCAAAAACCATTTTTTTCAATTCACGAGATAATCTCTTTTATACTCAAATCATCTTTCAATTCTATCTTCCTTTCAAACACAGAATCTCTCCCAATATAATTCTAATAGGTTACCACCCACTTACAAACCAAATACCAAAGATTTTTGAGTTTTGTTCCCAGCCCAACCAAATTTCCTTTGTTTAACCATGAATCGACAACAAAGGAAGGATTCCCTACTTATCTTGTTCCTTGGGTTTTACCAACCTTAATTTCAATATATCTTTGGATTTAGGATGATCCCTAACAAACCTAGGATTTGGAACTCATAATCATTTCTAGAATTCCAAACAAAATTCATATGATCCATACCAAATCTCATAGAAGGCATACTCAAGGTTAGTTTTCCATACCTTTTTGGCTTGGCTCTCCTCTTCTCTTCTCTTCTTCTTCTCTTCCTCTTCCTCTTCTTCTTCTCCCATCCGGTTCTCCCTCTTTTTGGAGACCAATTTGGTCTTAAATCATGGATTTGTTAAGGCCATGTTTGGCCTAGACAAAAAACCCATTTTTAGTTTTTAAGTTTTCTTTGTTGCTTTTTGGCCCATAACTCTTTCTGTTATAAATAAACTCCTTTATTTCCTTTTGGCCTCGAATCTTGTCAACTATGACTTTTAAGTCCCTCTTTGGACAATTTACAATTTTATCCATGATATTTTAATTTAGGGTCTCTCGTTCCATGTTTAGCATTTAACTGGCGAAGCAGTCAAGTGCTCTTCAAAATACCTAAACATGTCGAAAACGACTAGGGTATATTTCGGGGTGTTACAGCATGGGTGGGAGAGAGTGTCACGAACTCACTCTCTAGACCCCATCATCATAAGGGAAGGATCCCTCAATGGGCACAAGAAGGCTCAGCCCGTATAAGGAGGAATGTTAAGTGATGGAGACTTCTTTGACCAGAGTTATGTGGAAGGTTCCAGAAGATGCTGGCAGTGTCCACACATGTGTGGAAGGATGTGGAAGACCATGGAATTTGGGAGAATAGTCTAGAGTCTTCCATGGTATTCTTATATTTACATGTACATAGTAGAACACTCTAGAATTGTAGAGAACCTTCAAAGGTTCTACACACTTCCATAGATGCGTATATAAGGAGGAGGTGACCTCATTTGCAAACCACCAAGTTGAGAGCTTCTCTAAGCATTGTAAAAGATTTCTTTCTTCAATAGGGAGTTTCTTTCTTCCAAGTGTTCTCTTGAGTTATATTCTCTTCCAAGGCGTGGGTAGAAGCCGAGCATAGCAAGCAGGCGAGGCGGGAGGCGGCTGCTTGACATCCAGGGAGTGAGATATCTAAGTGCATGCTGCAGGGCTTAGTAGGAAGACTAAGTCCATAACATAATACTCTAAATGAGCGAAGGAAGGAATAAAAGACAATTAGAAACAAGTAGGAAGACTTTAAGAACAAAAGTAACTTTAGGGTGAGTAATAGAAAGATGTTAAAATTTTATATGTAGGTATTGTAGATGCTGACAATTTAGAAGGATAGGTAGTATGGATATAACATTGAGGTGCTTCCTAGAGTTATTTATAATTACCATTATTAAAGATTCAAGGATAGATAAAATGTGAGTATGGGAAGGGAAAGAGAGGTGTTAGACCCTAATTAGTTTACTAGACAAACTCACAATTTGGACTTTGAAAAGGTGGAGTGTATATATATATAAGTGGGTGCTGAGGATGACTCGTAGATAGTCTCTAATGAGAGCATGATGATGGTTGGCAGCTTTGGGTTTGGGTGTACAATCAAACTTGAAAAAGAGAGACACAAGTCAAGAAGTGAACAACATAACGTAGAGTTTTCCGCCTCAACCGTCTTCTCTCCGTCTCACTTTCCTCACGACCTCCGTCATGCTTCCTCTCGAAAGGACCACACACATTTACACGTGTAGCGACATTATCTTCTTCCTCTAGATCCCGTGTTGTATATGCTTTTCCTTCGACGGAAACACCCTTACACATCGAGGAGGCAATTCCTACCATATCTTAAGCTCCAAGCTTCTCGAACCCTTCAGGATGTTGACTAGAATGGGGTAAGTCGTACCTCACATGATAATCACATGGATGGCTAGAAGGCAACAGAGACTCGTCGGGCATGTGAATCATGAAAGTTGAGCATGCCACCATTTCAATCACCTCAGGGATTCGAAGCACTCGAGATCGGGTGCACGTTTAAACAAGTCACCTCGGGCATCAAAGGTAAACAAGTGGGACATGTGGTCCTTGGGGAACCCTTAGACACTGTCGCCCATGATGCGTTATTTCTTACGACAAGCATTATGCCACAATTACTACATAACATATGCGTTATGCTAAGAATAGTAAACCCTCATAACTATTTACCTCATAACCGTCCAAGATGTATCTCCCCCTAGTCACTATATAATGTGTAAGCTTGGATCCAAGTGGGGGGAGGTTCTTCTTCTTCAGTGATATTCATTAGAGAAATATATAAATTTTTTTGAAAGGAACCTGAGTCCTTTCCACTGGCGCCGTCTGTGGGAACAAAAAATCCCAGCCTTCTCTAAATTGATGCAAAGACAACTGAAAACTTTTTCCAAACAGTTCAATGAGAGAAATCCCCCCTTCCAATTCTTAGCCTACATTGGAACAACAACTGCTGTCTTTGGAACGAATGTTGAAAGATCAATAGGAATCCCACCAACAGCAGTTGGCCTTTTTCTTAGCTGCTAATGCCTCATTGCATGAAGAAAATGCAACCTTGCGAAATGCGACCTCAAATCCTCACCCCGATAACCTAAGTGGGCTCCGTAGCCTTGAGCGATCTGAATCCACGAACAACCTCTCCCCTTCCCCTCGTCGAGACCATCCTCTTGCCGATAATCCCCAGTCGATTAGATCTCTTTCCCCACGGAGAGGTTTGGACCCTACATTGCGTGCCTTGGATGACATGTCATCCTCCCCGTTTGTCCTTGTCGTTTTTCACCAAGATGCCCCGTCGCATTTCACTTTACCAAAGTTCCAAATGTACGATGGTCTTTAGGACCCCTTCGACCATCTTATCCACTTCCTCCAGATAATGACGCTATAGACCTATAATGATGCTCTACTATGTAAAGTCTTCCTCTCTAGCCTAGTAGGCCCAGCCTTGTCATGATTCCACCGTTTATCTCCAAATACGGTAACCTCCTTCCGCTGCCTATTTGAAAAGTTTGTCATTGAATACATGTGTTCAATCAGGAGAAAACAAGTGTCACCAGTCTTTTTCACGTCTGGATGGGGAGCTCCAAGTTTATCAGGGACATGAGCGGCACTTTGGAGCCGCGATCCTCTAGCTTGATGCCATCAGCCTCGACACTGTCTTGTAGGTAGTGAAGCAAGCCATTCACCCTAATACGCAGTTTTTTGATTCACTATCGTTGCACCCCATATTTATTGATGGGTTGTTCAAAGGGAAACAGTCTGCAGCTTTGTTTAAGGATGATATAGTGCATTCGCAACCAAGCAAACGAGTTCATGACTTGATTCTAGACACTATAGCGGAGTAAAGGGAAAAAGGGATGGGACGACCAAGACAGTAGGGGAAAATGCGACTCTAGAGATTTAAGGTGCTCCAGTCACCATAATGAGGTTGGAGGATTGGGAGATCGGCCCGTCGAGAGTCAAAGGAAGGACAATGTTTCAGCAAAACAAAGGTTCCGCGCTACACCTTCTCGACTTCTCTCCATCATTCAATCTCTTTAGGGGTTCAGTAACTAGACCTTGGAGGGAGAATCCAAGGGGAGAGAAAGTCTTCGAGCACTCACAGTATCCTGAGACTGACGAACATCGAACCAATAGTATTATAGATTCGGAAGTACTTCAAATTTCTTAGTCAAAGGGACACGGTACATTAAATGGCGGAGTCTTAAAGAGTTCTCAACCACAGCTACGCCTGACTCTACTTTAATGATGGACACAATGCTTGCTAGTCCGCCGTGCCTAGAATCCAGGGTTAGCCGCGTGCGAGTGTCCTTATGGTGGGGGTTAACTATAGTTTTGCCCCGAGTAGCATCCAATCCATTGATGGAGTGATAACCTTCACCGAATCCCCCCTACAGCAACTATCTAAGCCTCATGACGTCGCACTTGTTCTGACCTTAAAGGTTGGGAAGCACCTGATGAAGCGTATATTAGTTGATCCAGGCAATGTCGCCAACCTTTTCTACCTACCAGCCCTGCTACGCCTAGGCTACAAGTCGAATAACCTTTGCAATCCAGGAAGGGTGTTGAAGTCGAAACTGGATCGCATACGATTCATTGAGAGATAGGGCTATCGGTTTAACGGGACCGATGCCTTGGTCCAGCTCCACGGTGATTAATGAGCACTCATCATTCGCGCCATTTTAGAGCGAACTTGGATTCAACGCAATGAAAGTGTTTTATCAGCACACCACAAATTGTTGAGTTTCAGGACTCCGTTGGGCTAAGTCAGCATAAGAGGAGACGAAGCGACGAAGCTTATCTTTATGAGTCAAACAACATAGAAATATGATATGTCGGCCAAATGAGAGCAACAACTTAGGGCCCAGCTTGGCTAAGCATGGGGAGTCAGCTGCGAGCCTACACAAATGCATCCCATGTTTCGGCCTAGACGGGCCAAGTAGGTTCTGCAAGACACTCCCTTTCTTAAGAAGAAATTAACTCTTTTTAGCACTTCTACAATAGTTCTCGATATTATTGCATGGTCCTCGGCTGACATGCGGGCGTTTCTCATACATGGCTGACACTATCTAACATTTCAAAGAATGTAGAAGTCGGTATGGTAGAGGCTGAAGATTCCATCGGAGTACCTTAGAAGTTATAAAGCAGAGGTTGAAAAACTTCTTCTTCTTGATTTCTCAGAAATTCGGTATCGACTAGTGTTGAGCGTGACATGTTGCACATTTATGCATTAGTTATGCATGCAAGATTATAGCGTTATCACCAAGGACTATTGTCTCTAATCCGACAACGGCGCCATAAAACTTGTTAAGACCCGAAGCATATACAAGATTTATGGCGTATTACAAGAATTTATGCTGCATCCCAGCGGCAGCCCATAAAAACTTGTTGGGTGACAAAACATATTTGCACATTTATGCATTAGTTATGCACTTCTACAAGATTATAGCGTTATCACCAAGGACTATTGTCTAATCCCGACAGCGCCACCGTAAAACTGTTAAGACGAACATATATAAATTTATGACACCATTACCAAAGGACTATTAACTAATCCCCGACAACGACGCCATCAAACTTGTTGATATTATACTATATAAACCACCAATCTCTTAGAGTAAATCATTTTTTTCAAAGTTGGTTTTGGTGCGATATTACGAAAGTACAGTGACAATGTACAAAAATGGATTTAAGTGGAATGCTCCGATCCACGAGAGATCTCGAGAATTTTAAAATCAACTACCACGACTACTCAATTTCCATACTATTTGAACCACAAAATGATAGTAGGATCCGACGTGAGTCTTTGGAAAATTAAGCGAACAAAGGAAAATAAGCGAACTAACTTGACAAATTTGGAAGAAAAAAAAAATATATATATATAATAAAGAATAATGAATTTCTAGTTAAAAGAGCTGAATACGAATAGTTATCGTAGAGAAGACACATTAATTGAAGCAGAGTTATAGTGAACTATCGATTCTGTAGATAATTACGATAAGATTTCTTGATTATCTCAAATTTCAAAATCTTGTCAAGCGTTATGATCTGTTTGGATCTCTCCACTCCCATTTCATTATCTAATTGACTGGTCTCGAATCTGGGAATTTAGATAACTACTTTAAAGGGACTTCCATGTCTGGGTATTTTCTTTGTACTTCATACCCATTTTCGTTTGTAAACCTTAGCTCCCAAGTTATCGGTCGAAGCAGGATATCTGACTTCCGGATTGCTCCTCCTCGAATTAGAATAGATCAACCTTTCCTTGATTAGATCTCGGCTAACACGGGATTGGCCTCGCTATCGAGATTGAGGTGAACTCTTTGCTTGTTTAAATGAATAGCTCCAGTCAACTGGTTCTTGATTTCAAGTGAAGAGGATTTATCTAGTGAACTTACAAAGCTCAGATCCTAAATAAACGATTAATATACCTTCAAGAAATGTACATACTCTAGGAATGTCTTCCTGTCTCACTCAGAGGACCTCCTTGAAATAGAGCAATGGCCTTAATTCATAGCGGGTGTAAGCGATATTGAGATCGAAAAATAAACCCAAGGAACCAGTAAATTTATTCCTTTGAAATTAACGAGCTGCTGGAAACATTAGAAGATAAGTCATTATAACGTTCACTTAATGGAAGAATTTGGATTCTCGATTCTTGAATTACCGATCGACATTCCTCACGATCATAAGAATGACGCAAATTGAAGCTGAAACAATGGAATTCAGGAAATTTATGCGAGACTTCAAACATTTAATTATTAATATGAAAATAAAATGAATTACACCCGACTTGACTCAAGCGATAACATCCGATTCAGAAAATGTGAAAAATAAAATACGAGCATAATGCTCTAAAAGCAGCGAAATGAATTAAGAAAAATAAAAGAAAGAAAAAGAATAAAAAGAAAATGACTTTCGGTATCGAGACCTCTACGTTTGTGGCGCCCGAAACTCACTTTCTTGAGTTGGATAGGCTGCGTATTTATAGGGTTCCTCGATTGGGCCCTAATCCCAATGTAGCTGCTGTAGTTTTTAAGTATCGGGCCCAATTCAACACATTCAAGTCGCGACTTCAGTTTCCTTGTCGTGACATCATTGATGTCGCGACCTCGATCCCAGTCGCGACTTGACACTACATGTAGCCTTGATTTAGTCATTCTTGGTGTTGTGACATCACCATCTTGTGACATCTTCTCACGTCTTAAGCGGGGTTTCAAGAATTGTTCTCTCACGGTGTGCGGCGTGATATCTTGTCAGCGACATCTCTTTAAGGCTCACGAATCATTGATCGCAGTCGTTCACGATGTCGAAACTTGATCTCATGTCGCGACATCAGCTTAAGTCAGTGCGGTTTCAACTTGCGCCCGGATATCAGCGACTTGAGTATTGTCGTGACCTCGCTTCGCGAAACTTCACCGCGCCAGTGGCGGTCACGTGCTCGCGACTTGATCTCATCATCGCGACGTCGATATCTTCTTGATCTTCTCTTGATGGTTCTTGATGCCATTGACTTGATATCTTGTCGTGACATCATCGATGTCAGCGACATCAATCTCGCGTCAGCGACATCAACTTAAGTTCAGTGACTTTATCAGCGAGCCTCTTGTAGCTTAAAGGTGTTTTACATTTGTCGCGACCTGCGTCTGATCCTGACATCAAATTGTTATCGCAACCTCGAATCTTGTCGCGGCGTCGTTTCTCGACTCGATTACCCTTAATTTCGCGTCTGGTACTTCTTATCGCGACGCATCACATTCCTTCCATTCTCTTGGTGTCGCGACCTCGAGAATTTATTTGTGCAAACCCCATTTGCATCAGATCATCTATTACTTTTCATTTACGCTACACCATTATTTGCACCTTCCTCCACTTATTATTGTATTTTTCTACTTTCTTCTGTCTACATTTGTGACAAATAAGGTGAGTTTCTTCATATTTACGTATATTAATTGTCATTTCTGGGTAAAATCAAACAAAAAATGGATTAAAGAGATGACTTTTAAACAAGTAGAGCTCCCCGAACTTAAAGTTTTGCTTGTCCTCGAAAGCAAGAAAAAGAAAGAATTGTTTGTCCTCCAAACAAAATAATTTTAAGGACATTTTTACGTGATTTGTTCTGGTTCATTCAATTTAATTACCGAAACAGGTATGCAAATTTTACATGCATCTAGCTTCAAGTCCGAGTTCGAGGTTGGTCTCTTTCTTTTATGCTATGCAAGCTAACATGTTGAAATTGTTTTTAAAACAATACCTCATTGGATCTGTTGAATAATGAATTGTTTTCCTTTCTCATTTTATTCTTTAGTCATTTAACTCCCTAAAGTTCTTCACAATTTTGATTGTTTCCTTTCTTCCAAATTCCATAGGCTTGTTTTCATGGCTTGATACCATGTGTGGGTGAATTCGACCTTCGGATCAATCAGTCTTTTGGGCTTATATTGTGAGGCTTGAGTAATGGGTAGGATGGAAGGAATTTTTAGGTTAAGATCTTACCAGATATTTCTGTATCTGCCCTTCTTTCTTATGTTTCTAATAAACTCCCTAAACTTCATGTTTAGATATCGCTGATTTTATGAGTTTAGGCATTTATTTACTCTTATAATTTCCTTTGAGGATTTTCCTTAGTTTGCTACCACTAAGGGATGATTCAGTGTTTAACTTTTTAGGCTTTCCTAGCATATACTTGAACTTTGGGTTAGTAACCACATGCAGTTAATAATTGGATGCTGGTGTGACTTTCAGAACTTAATTGTTGAGAAATTTTAGGCCACAGATGAAACTTGTCCTGACCTTCCACCTGCACATTTCCTCCTTGCATACAACTTAAGTTCTGCAGGTTCCTCAAAAGTGTGCCTCCCAAACTGTTTCTTTCTTCCTCTTTGAATTCACAGGTAATCGTAGGTTCTTTCTTGAGATTGATGTCTTGGATGAGTTGGGGTTTCCATTAATTTATTTTTGAGAAAAAAACAAACATTAGCTCAATTGGAACTCTTTATATATGCATCGAAGCATATGAAACCGAGGATAGCTAGAATGGCTCAAACTATCAGAATGGCTGCATCATCTCTTGTCATTTGAATCACCTAGGATTTCGCTTCAATCAATAAAAATCTAACAAATTACAGAATGCAGTTTATCGGTTGTGACCTTAACTATAAGGAGTATCTTGACCCATTTTCATTTTATGAGTAGTTAAGTTAATTGATATTCAACGGGTTCCATGACTTACTGAACTGCCACTGAAACTCAAAAATATGTTTGTTATATGTTGTATTACCTTCATCTAATCTGGACTTATGATTCAAATATAAGTAATTTTACTTTGCAATGTTTCAAATTCAGCCTTGGATGCATTTGTGTAATGCAATTTTTCCTCATTTGAGCTCCTCCTACTCCTAACCTTGATCAATTAGAATCATGTCCTCTCGTGAGTTTTTTATTCTTGAACTATTTCCTACCTTGATTTCCTAATCATTACAATTCACAGCTTAACATGTTAAATATCATTATAAATAACTGACAGCCTATTGAGATTTTCATTTATTTAAATACATTTGGCTGTGAATACAGTGTGGGAGAAGGATGGTAAGAATGTGGTTAGACGAGGAAGGTTTATTACACTTACTTGTGAAATGATCGGAGCAAAAATGTTGGGGATCTAGGTCAAGTCTTTGTTAGTTTAGAAAATTAGATTTTCATTTCTCTTCTTTGCTTTCTCTTGCTTGGTTTCCTTCTCCATTTGTTCTTGATAAAAGTCTCAATAGAGAGATCCAACCTTCTTGTTCAACTCATCTGCCTCTTTCCCAAGCCATTCATTGTGTTTTCCATTTCGAGTCATCACTTCGAGAATTTGGCAAGATTGTTGTTGATCGAATCTAAATTTTCCGACCATTCCTTACACTTTATGATTCGGTCTCCATTGTACCATATCTATATTCTGAGTTTGTTTGACTCCCTACTGTGAGATTTGTATAGTAATTTGAAACCCTTTATCTGCTCCCCAAATTTGGTGTCATGCTCTTTATCTCTTTTCTCTAACAATGCTAGGAGTTGAGCATCTGATCAAACTGCTTGTTATAGAAAGCTTCATGACTCAATTTGAGTTCCCGATGCTAGATCTTGATCTCTTTCCTTCATTTCTTTCTTGAACTCTTCTCCTTGCTTTGCTTCAACATTTTCCCAGCGACCCTCTTTTGTTCAGTTCTTCCTTCCACTGTTGTTCTCTTCTTTGGATCTCCACCTCCTTATCCCTTTCTTTCTATTTAACTCTTGGCACCGGCTGTTGGTCTCTTGCTGCCAATTCTTTTTCATACATCCCTTCTCTGAATTCTGTTTAGGTTCCGCTCTTCTCCTCTTTCTTCTATTCTTTTACGCATCAAAATTAATTGCAGTTGATTATATCTTGTTAATATCTTGGGCTTTCTCCGTGTTGGAAATTTACATTTTTGTCAGGAGAGAGGCGCGAGGAATGGAGATCTGATGGGGTACATCTTTGTCTGTACTCATTGCCATAGTAATCATTGTGGTCGGGTGATGTCATGGTGCTCTGCTCCTTGATCAATGGCCCTCTTGGGTCTCCTTTCTAGTCCTTCGACTTAGGCTTCACCTGTTCTCTACAGCTCCACTTTTCCTCCCGATTTCTTGGCCCACATGCTAACTCTTGTCGAAGGGAGTGGTGAAGCTCTGGGGACTTCTTCTTCTGACTCCCAAATTCCTTTCACCCCAGCCTTCAAACGCCATTTGTGATTGTTGCTGGATGAGGAAGCAGGCCTCTTTTGGTTCCCTTCATGATACCTCGTGATGGGAGTTCTCATATTAACTCCTATGTCGATCCAGCCACCCGCCCAGGTATGGCGTCTGGCGATCTGACTCTTTCTCATAACATTGCATAAATGTTTTGTTGGAACCAAGCTTGGATGCAAGGAGAGTAAAACCATACCTTCGCTTCCCTCGGTGAGGCTTCCACATTCGAGTTCTAGAAGCTTTCCTTCTCCTTGGTCTAACTGCCCCCTTCCATCAGTGAGCTTCTCGGCAATCTTTCTAAAATTCGGTTTTTCCAAAATTTTCTTGAATTTGGAGCTATGCTTGTGTATTGTCATCCCATAGGCCTCATTGATGGCCTTGGCTTCGTATGAGACCCAGACTCCTCTAACATAAACGGCTCCATCCTTCCTTCCTACCATATTGGAATAAACTCTCTCGCGTCGCGTATACCTGCTTTACGGTGTCTTGAGAACTCTCCCATCCTCTGCTCCTATCATCTCCTTGAGAAAAGGAGTCACGGGGTTTTGAATCTCCTTTTACGCCAACAAAACCTTTGTTAGCATAGTACTTCTTCCACTTTGGGAATAGCTTCATCGGATGAAATCTTCACTTCTTCTTCTCACTCTTTCCTTTCCGCTGCTCTGTCTTGAGAAGTTTAGCCGGAACTTAGCGTTTTGATAGCATCTCTCACCCTTTGCTCTTCGAAGCGAATCTCATCTATTGTTCTCCTTAAGCGAGTTCTTCTTCTTAGATTGTTCGTGTTCCTCATTTATCTCGTCTAGGTTAGGAACCGGGGTGGGAATTTCAGCCGTTAGACGAAAAGCTTTAGGCGGTTTGGAATGCTGGGGTTTCGAGGAGGGACTGAGATTGGGGAGGAGAAGGCAGCGAATGGTTATGTGGGTTGGAGTGAATGAAATAGTTTCCAAACGGTTACAATTCAATCAATGTTGTGGGCTAGTTAAGTTCAGTGGAAATTGTCGCGACTTCAATTCGCCTTTTTATTTTAGGTCATTAAATTTGGGGTTTTTTTTTTTTTTTTTTTAGTGAGTGGTTGGCACATGTCGCACCCAATTTATGACCTACCTAATATGCGACAATACGGGGTTCTAAAGATTTGTTTGATGTGGCGACAATCCTTCTTTTTTGAAACTTAATTCCTTGTCTCGACATGCATCTCCACTTCTTCCATACTCACTAATTGTTCTTTCAAAGTGGTCCACGACATCAATGTTTTGTAGGACAATACTTGACTTTGTCTGGAAAAACATAACCTTGCTATTGTAGACCAAGCCCTTTATTCAATGATTTCAAAACTTTGAATTCTCTTATTGTTCCTAACCCCCGTTTAGACATCTCTTCGAGGCATATTTTTTAAAGCAAGATTTGCTCAGTCATTGAATATATCTGAGTTGGGTTGTAGGGAAAGTTACTCCCCTTTTCTCATGTGTGACTCTCACCATGAGATTCTTGGAACATACGGATTGCCTTGCTATTCATGTCTTTAACCCGTTGAGAAAATCAACGCAATGTGAGAATTCTAATTAAACTACAATCTATTTCTAAATTAAATCTATCCTTCTAGAAAATAAAATCTGACCTAATTTTATCGGCAACTAAAAGAAAGAAATAATTCAAAATTTAAATTCGAATTTAAATCCTCATGGGTTACTCCGTTAGGTACTCGGTTGCGAGTCCTTCATTTGGACTTGTTCAATTGTGGTTCTTCTTTAACTCCACTCGGGAGCAGTTAGGTTCTTCCACTTTCCTCTTCCACATTGAGATAATGCTTTAACCTTTGTCCATTGACCTTGAATTCTTCCCATCATCGGACTTAGTGTTATTGCTCCAAATGTAGTACTTGATACCCTTGTGTGTGGCCCACTCCAATTGGATTTTAATTTTCACGGAAACGACTTGATGCAAATTAAAAAGCGGCGCTGTTCCCATTGCGAACTCCTTTCTAAGGATTTTACGATCATGCCATTTTCTTTGTCTTGTCTTTGTATATTCTAGCATTATCACATAGGCTTCATTTCTCGAGTT
This sequence comes from Tetrastigma voinierianum, assembly GCA_016808115.1. Taxonomy (NCBI): domain Eukaryota; kingdom Viridiplantae; phylum Streptophyta; class Magnoliopsida; order Vitales; family Vitaceae; genus Tetrastigma; species Tetrastigma voinierianum. Next base: position 633,342 of record JAEQBH010006756.1, on the reverse strand, counting down.
CTTCGATTCGAACCGGTTGGGCAATCTTTCTTCCTTTGCGACCTTGAGTCGGTTTACTTTAATGGCCCACATTGCCTTGTATTCTAATTCAAGAGGTAGATGACATGGTTTGCCAAAAACAACTCTGTGGGGACATTCAATGGGGTCTTGTATGCGATCCTGTAAGCCCCAGCGCATCATGAGAGTTTGGAGACAGTCACTTCTGCTTGAGCTCCGCAGTCTTTTAGTATTCTTTTGATCTCTACATTGGAAATTTACCTTGTCCATTAGTGCAGGGATGATAAGGCTAAACTCGTACATGCTTGATCCCATACACCTGCTCTTGAGTTTTGCAAATATTTTGTTTGCAAAATGGGTTTCCCCCCCATCACTAATGATGGTTGGGGTTGAGCACGCTCAATATTCTTTTACAAGAAACTCACCTTTGTATTGTCGTTCCTTGAATGAGCCACTTTGCTTCCACCCATTTAGGCGTAATCATGCGGTATGTGAGTTTCAAATGATGGTGGGAAAAGGTCCCATAAAATCTATTCCCCGAACATCAAATTTATCACCCTTAATACCTTTTAGGGGCATTTCATTCCTGCTGCGATATTTCAATCCTTTGGCATCGATCACACAATTTTACCCACTGCGCACAATCTCACGAAGATAGTGGGCCAATAAAACCCTGATTGGAAGTATCTTGTCTTGTTGTTCTTTACTCTGAAAAATGTCCCCCATATGGTGATGCATGGCGTCATTTAAAATGTTGCCTTGTTCACCTTACGGCACCACATCTTCTTATTATCATATCGACCACCTCTTTTGAATAAAAATTAGGTCATCCCAAATACTGCCTCTGGCTTTGTCAGTTCTGAGTTTCCTCTTCTGTTGGTAGCTGAATTCTGAAGGCATTACTCCGCAAGCCAGATAATTCACAATATCAGCATACCATGGGAGTTGGAAGGAAACCTTGAATAATTGCTCATCTGGGAAGTTCTCTGCTAACTGTACATTTTCTTCTTCATCTTGCTTCTTTCTACTCTTGACAGAGTGGTCGTATCATTGTCCACATCCACTTTTTGTCCTTTATTCCAAATCAAACTCTTGCAACAGCGGCACCCACCTTATCGATCTTGGCCAAAGCTTCCTTTTGACATCGGGTGCTTGATATTTGCATGTCAGTGTAAATTATCATGGGATCCCAAAATGTATTGCCTAAATTTTTCACAAGCAAATACTATGGCTAGCATTTCCTTTTCGGTTGTTGAGTAGTTCTCACGTAGCCATTTGAAGGTCTTACTAGCATAGTATATGGCCACGAATACTTTCTCTTTCTTTGCCCAACCTGACTCCATAGCAAAATCAACGGCATCAGCACATTATTTCAAATCCACTTTGATCCCGTGCGGTGCAGCAATTATAGGTGCAATACTGATTGAGCGATTGTCGAAAGCATTCTGCGGGAGTCTATGAAATTGAACCTTGTATCTTTTTCGATGTCACGCAATGGTGCGGCTATTTTTGAAAAATCTTTGATAAATCTCCTGTAAAACCCAGCATGCCCCAAAAAACTTCTTACTCCTTTTCTCTTTGTGGTAGATTAGTTTAGAGTCTTGATAATGGATACTTTAGGCGTCGACTTCTAGTCGATGCTTGAAATTTTATGCCCAGAACAATACCTTCACATTACCGTAAAATGACATTTTTCCCAATTCGGTCTTGTTTGTTGTCTTGGCATCTTTGAAGTGTTTCAGTTGTTTTAAACATTGATCAAAAATTTGGATCCATACACGATAAAATCATCCATGAATATTTCCATCACTTCTTCAACCAAATCACGAGAATAGACATCATGCACCTTTGGAATGGTTGGAACATTACATAACAAACGGCATCATACGAAGGCAAAGGTACCATGGGGGCATGTCGACGTGATGATCCTCTGGTGCAGCGCTTAATCGATTATATCACAGTACCCATCGAGAAAGGCAAAAAGTAGAGATTGTCACCTTTAATCTATCAACATGATCAATGAAAGGCAAGGAAAATGATCTTTTAAGTTCTTGTATTCAATTTCACCTTAATCAATACATACCCTCCATCACATCCCACTTTGTTCTTATTTGAGATCAATTCATTTTTTTCATTTTCGATCGGGTGACCCCCTTTCTTTGGAACCACATGGTAGGCTCCCTGAGGGCATGCAGAAATAGCATAGATAAAACCGGCATTTAACGATTTAGGCACCTCCTTCGACTACTTCAGCAATCCACTTGGATTTAGCCTCCTCCCGGTGTTCTACGAGGATGGTTTAAGTCTCTTCTAACGAAGGAATCTTATGCATGCAAATTACAGTGGTTGTCTGCTTGACTCTTCAATGGACAAGCTACGGAGTTTCCTTGCCGCGTAATATTTTCCGGTGATCTTTGTTCCTCGTTCTCACTTAATCTTGGTGGAAATGATCACGGGTTTTTCTTTGGTAATTCTAAGTAAGGCATACTTTAAATGACATGGCAACTCTTTCAAAACTAGACCTTCATCTTTGGTCTCTTGATGAATTTCCTCTTTTTCACTATCTTCCCATTATCTTTACGTTTGCTTGAGCTTAACCTGATTCCTATAGCACAGCTATGCGTGGAAATTCGAATGAACATCTTGATATACGAGAATTCATCTCTTTTTCATTGATAAGCTGGGATATTTACAATCGTGGTAACATCGGGTTGGGAATAGGGAACAAAATCATTACATTGTAGCCTTCCTTTTCCACATCATATTTTGCATACTTTTAATCAAGTTAAACCTGGCTATTACTCCCGACCCTTAAGATGAGGCTCTTTTTACATATCAGTAAAGGCACTCCGGTAGCTAGGAATGGTCTTCCCTAATAGTAGGGTACTTGTGAATCTTCTTCCATGTCGAATGATGAAGTCTGCGGGAATACAAACTCCCAGCGGTGACAACCATCTTGATGACCCTTCGGGTTTCACCATTGATCTACATCGCCATTTGAAGAGTATGGGTTGTGGGAATGGCTCCCCAAACTTAATTTCTTGGCAACGAGAAAGGGCATCAGGTTGATACTGGCTCACAGGTCACATGAGCTTCATGGAATTCATTCCTCGACAATACCAGGAATTGTGAAACTTCACGGGTGTCGTCTTTGCGTAGTTCCTTTCCTAATTCTTGCCTTGCAAGTGGCGGTGAATTCACCTATTCCTTCTTCTCTTATTTTCTTTTCTTTTTCGGTATGTCGCCAGAGAATTTTGCATACGGTGGCATCGAGTCACCACTTGATAAAAGGCATCACCGTCTCCGGCAGATTTTCAAGAACCTGGCGCTCCTCCATCTTTGATTTCTGCAGTCTTTGTGGAAATGGGACTGCAGGCTTTGTTCCTTGGATGTTCTTCTTTTCTACTCCATCTTTGTCATTCTCCAGTGTTTCTTCCCTTTCTAGTCTTGCTACTTCTTTGTCGCTGTCACCTTTTTCTTTCCTTTCTTCTAACTCCTTCCCACTCCTCAATTTTACCTGACCATGCAGTCTTTTGGGTTCTTGGCTTGTGTCGCGGGAAGGTATCTTTCCTCGACTTTTTGCGAGGTTAGGGCCCGGTTGCCTACTTGTGTCTCGGGTTCTTGAGGGATGCATTGGTAGTGTTACGAAAAATTTGAAATTGGTAGTATTTGCTTCAATTCTCGAACTTTGTTCATGGAGTTCAACCGACTTTTATTATCCCTTATAAAGCTGCGACATCTTTGTTCCTCAAAGATGGGGCTCTCCTCTGACCTGGTATTCGTTTAATGCTCATTTGCTATCTTCAGCACAACTCTTTGGAACCTTAGTGGCTACTGATACGCATGTTGAGGTTAAGCCCGCATCTTTGGCCTTGAGAAGCCCCTGGCATCTGAGAAGTTCTCATAGTTTCACGAGTCTTTAGTGATAATGTCGCTGGAAGGTTAGGATTAGGTTTGAAATGGTAAATCTTGGCTCACCCGAATAATTAACCTCCTTGACATCATAAGTCCAGCCCAGTTACTCTTCCGGCCTCCCACCTTCATTCGCTCCCTTCCAGGTGCTCCTCTTCATGGCTGGTGTGTGTCTTTCTTTCTTGCTTGTCTAACACATGCATAATGGCATCAACTTGCTCCATAATTGTCATCTTGCTCCAGCTCCATGATCCCTTTTCCTCTGTTGCTTCCTCTTGAAAGCTCAGAAGGAGTTTTTCATGTGATAGCGGATCTTGATCAGCTCTTTTGCCTCTTGACACTTTTCGTTTAGATGCTCAGATGCGGCATGATGATCCCTTTTGATATATCATTCATGGCATGATATACAATGTCATCGAGTCTTGAGGATCTATCCCATGCATTGGACATCTTCTCGACTAACCGTTTGAGATCTTTCCCGTGCTACATACGGGCTTTCATCTTCCCTCTTTGGAGACCAGAATGATTTCCTCACTTCTTTACATGGTGAGTGGGGAAGAATCTAAGTAGGCCTCTACTAATTCCTCAGTATCAGCAGAACCATGGTAGATTCATACCATGTGGCTACTGTATCTCTTAGAGAGAATGGGAATAGATGCGGTTTATGACTTACTGGTCTCACCCCATTCGACAAATTATTGGCCATCTGAGGAATCTTCGATTAACTTTCGTTGGATGCTGATTAGGATGACAGTGGCGATCTTCTTCAGACCATGTGTCAGTCTTGGCTTTAATTCAAATTATTAGCATCTACTGCGAGTACATAATTATTTAAGGTATTCTGCTGTATAATTGGTCTCAGAAATCCTCCATTGTATCGGTGTTACAGAGGCCTTTAGCTTTCTATATGTATTTCAACTTTGATCCTGCCTTTTCGTACGCCATGGTTGAGTTTTACGCCTTCTTGGTCTTTCGAGCTTACGACGTCCTTTCTATTTAAAGGTGTCGGTGGGGTCGGATCGGTCTTTCTGTTTCCTATGCATCAAAGTTTTAAACGAAACGCCTCCCATTAATAGGATTAGTCAAATCATAAAATATATTCAATATGGGTTGTTAAGGTCGGTGTCTACAAAGTCCTTTGCTTGAAATATTATTTTTGTTCTTTTTCTTTTAAAAATGTCCAAATTAGTATTTCTTTCTTTCATCTGAATATTGATTTACTTAAATTCTTTCGATCCCCGGCAACGGCGCCATAAAACTTGTTAGGTGACCAAAACATGTTGCACATTTATGCATTAGTTATGCATGCAAGGTTATGACGTTATCCTGAAAATTTATTAATAATCCGACAGCGCCATCAAAACTGTTAAGACCAAACATATATACAAATTTATGACACCATTACCAAGGGTATTAACTAATCGACAGCGTATCATAAACTTGTTGGGTGACCAAAACATGTTGCACATTTATGCATTAGTTATGCATACAAGATATGGTATAATAAGACTATTGTCTAATCCGTGTATATAAAACTGTTAAGACCAAATATATATACAAATTTATGACACAATTGCAAAGGGACTATTAACTAATCCCGGCAGGCGCCATCAAACTTGTTGATATTATACTATATAAACACTAATCTCTTAGAGTGTCGTTTTTCAAAGTTGGTTTTGATGCGATGTGCCAGTGCAGTCGAACAAGTAATAAAATGGATTTAAGTCCGGTCTCGATCACACAGAGATCTCAAATTTTAAATCAACTACCACGACTACTCAGTTTCCATATTTGAACCACAAAAATGATAGTAGGATCCGGCATTAGTCTTTGGAAAATTAAGCCGAACAAAGAAAGGAAAATAGCAGGACTAACCCGACAAAAGCGGAAGAAAAAAAATATATATATATATATAATAAAGAATAATGAATTTCTAGTTAAGAGGCCGAATGCGAATAGTTATCGTCAGACACATTGGTGGAAAGCAGTTATAGTGAACTATCAATTCCTGGTCAGTCCCGATAAGATTTCTTGATTATCTCAAATTTCAAAATCACATCCCGGCGTTGTAGTCAAATTTGGATCTCTCCACACTCCACATTTCATTATCTAATTTATGGCTTGATTCTCTCGAATACAGGGAATTAGATAACTACTTTTAAAAGGGACTTCCTTAATTTGGGTATTTTTCTTTTGCAATGCCATTACCCATTTATGAATCTATAATATAGCTCAGAGTTATGATTGGCAGGATATACAACTTCCAGATTGCTCCTCCTCGAAATTAGAATAGATCAACCTTTCCTTGATTAGATCTCAACTAACACGGGATTGGCCTCACTATCCGAATTGAGGTGAACTCTTTGCTTGTTTAAATAGATAACTCATTCAACTCGTTCTTGATTTCAAGTGAGAAGAGGATTTATCTAAGTGAACTTACAAGCTCAAAGATCCCTAATAGCGGGTTAATATACCTTCAAAGAAATGTACATTACTCTCGGGAATGTCTTCTGTGTCCTCGAGGACCTCCTTGAAATCGAACAATGACGCAAATCTTACTTGGGTGCAAGAAAACGATATTAGGTCCCGAAAAATAAACCCAAAACCGGAAGTAAATTTATTCACTTTGAAATTAACAAACTCTTTTTGAAGCATTCACGGGAAGAATGAATTACGAATATAACGTTCATAATGGAAGTTGGATTCACCAGTCTTGGAATTACACGATCGACATTCCTCGATCATAAGAATGGCTGCAAATTGGCTTGAAACAATCAATTCGAAATTTTATGAACTGTATTTAATTAGTAATGCGAGAAAATAAAATGAATTACGCACCCGGCTTGACTCAAAGCGATAACATCAGTTCGAAAATCTGTGAAAAAATAAAATGCAGGCATAATGCTCAAAACGTGAAATGAAAAATTAAGAAAAATAAAAGAAAAGAAAAAGAATAAAAAAAAGAAAATGAGCTTTCAGCTATCCAGACCTCTCGTCTGTGGCCGCCAAGCTGCTTTCTTGAGTTGGATAGCTGCGTATTTATAGGGTTCCTCAATTGGGCCCCCAATCGATGGCAACTCTTGTGGATTTTGGTATCGGGGCCCGATTCAACATTCAAGTCGCGACCCCGGTTTCCTTAATAGTGACATCATCCGATATCGCGACCTCGATCCCCAAGTCGCGACTTGACACTCTATGTGCCAGTTTGGTCATTCTTGGTGTCGGCGACATCACCATCTTGTCGTGACATGCTTCTCCCGCGTCTTGGCGAGGTTTCAATTATTCTCTCGATGCGGCGTCGATATCTTGTCGCGACCTCTTTAAGGCTCACGGAGATCATTGTCCCAGTCGTTCCCGATGTCGCGACCGATCTCATGTCGCGACATCGGCTCAAATCAGTGCGATTTCAACTTGCCCGGATATCGCGACTTGGTCATTGTCATGACCTCGCTTCATGAAACTTCACCCTTCAAGGCGAAGCGGTCGATGTCGCGACTTGATCTCATGGCGACGCTTCGACATGGCTTGCGATCTTCTGCTGATGGTTCTTGATGTCGTGACTTGACCTCTTGTCGTGACATCATCGATGTCAGCGACATCAATCACGTCGCGACATCAACCCAAGTTCCGTGACACGCCAGTCGAGCCTCTCATAGCTTAAAGGTGTTTTGTTCATGGCGACCTCTTATCCTAGTCCGCGATCAGCCATTGTCGCAACCTGAGAATCTTGTCGCGGCGTCGTTCTCTCGGCTCACGATTACCTTGTTTCTTGTCAGGTACCTCTTGTCGCTGACACTGCGTGATTCCTTCAAATTCTCTTGGTGTCTAGCGACCTCGAGAATTTATTTGTCTGAACTAAGCGCATCAATGAATGTTAATTCTTTTCATTTACCTTACCATTCATTGCACCTTTCTCACTTATTCTTTGTATTTTCTACTCTTCCTGTCTACATTGTGACAAATAGGTGAGTTTCTTCATATTTACGTATATTAATTATTCATTTCTAGATGAAATCAAACGAAAAAATGGACTAAAGAGATGACTTTTAAACTAATCAGAAACTCCCCAAACTTAAAGTTTTGCTTGTCACTCAGCAAAGAAAAAGAAAAGAATTGTTTGTCCTCGAACAAAATAATTTTAAGGACATTTTTACGTGATTTGTTCTGCGGTTTCATTCAATTAATTGCAATGCAAGGTGTCGCAATTTTACGTACATCTAGCTTGAGTCCGGTTCAAGGTTGGTCTCTACTCTTTATGCTATGCAAACTAACATGTTGAAATTGTTTTACAAACAATATACTCATTGGATCCTGTTGAATAATGAATTGTTTTCCTTTCTCATTTATTCTTGAGTCATTTAACTCCTAAGTTCTTAGCAATTTGATTGTTTCCTTCTTTCCAAATTCATAGGCTTGTTTTCATATTGATCTCCACTAACGTAGGTGGTCGGCCTTCAGGATCAATCGAGATGCAATTTGGGCTTATATTGTGAGGCTTGGGTAATGGGTAGGATGGAAGAATTTTGGGTTAGATCACCTGAACATTTTCTCTTCTTCTACCCATAACTCTTATAGTTTCTCTAATAAACTCCCTAAACTACATGTTTAGATATCTCTTTGATTTCTTCGTTTGAGCGTATTCCCCATTTTTACTCTTATAATAATTTCACTGAGGATTTTCCTTAGTTTGCTACCACTAAGGGATAGTGCGATGTTTTAACTTTTTAGGCTTTCTAACACTCTTAGCGAACTTTGGGTTAGTAACTCCCATACCAGATGACATTAGGGTACTAGGTGTTGAAACACCCCTAGAGCAATTGTTCAAGAGCTAGGCCCTAAGATAAAACTTATCCTAGAAGCCTTCTTTTACTGGCTTGCATTTTCTGCTCCTTGCCTTTTTCTTTTCATTCCCTTTTTGAGTTCCCCTCAAAAATATATACTCCCAAACTTCGTTTCTTTCTTCCCTCTTTTCAGTTCACCCAGGTAATCGTAGGTTCTTTCTTGAAGGATTGATGTCTTAGGATGAGTTGGGGTTTCCATTAGTCTATTTTTGAAAAAAATAGGCTTGTTAGCTCAATTTGGAACTCTTTGTATATGCATCGACATATGAGCAGGGGATAAGCTAGAATGGCTCAGACTATCGAGAATGGCTGCATCATCTCTTGTCAAATTTGAATCACTACAAGTTTCGCTTCAATCAATAATTTAACAAATTTCTAAGTCTTGGATTTATCAGAACGTGACTAACTATAAGAATTATCTTGACCCATTTTCATTTACTTAGTGATTCGTTAATTGATATTCAACAGGTTCCTTGACTTCTTTGTTCATACCCTGAGCTTCCCGAAAATATGTTTGTTCCATCTATTGTATTACCTTCCTCTAATCTGGACTTATCAGTTAAATATAAGTAATTTTTGCACCTTGTGTTTCAATTAAACTAGATGCATTTGTCCTTGATACGCAATTTTCCTCATTTCAACTTACTCCTACTCTAACCTTCGTTCAATTAAGATAATGTCCTCTCGTGATTTTATTTAATTCTTCCTACACCTTGATTTCCTAATCATGCAATCACAAGCAACATAACATTGAACAATCAATTGCAAAATAGCACACAACACTTCTTTAAATTTTTCATTTATTTCGATTCATTTGCAACTAATGAATACACAGGTATGGAGAAAGGATGGTAAGAATGGTTAGACGAGGAGAGAGTTTATTTTTCTTTGAAATAAGTCGGGGGCAAAAGTATTGGGGATCTAGGTCCAATGTACCTAGATGGGCTGGAAATTCAGGGATTTTCATTTCTCTTCTTTGCTTTCTCTTCTTGGTTTCCTTCTCCATTTGTTCTTCAATGAAAATCTCATTAGAGAGATCAACCTTCTTGTTCAACTCATCCTGCCTCTTTCCCAAGCCATTCATTGTGTTTTCCATTTCAGTCATCACTTCCAAGAATTTGGCAAGATTGTTGTTGATCAAATCTAAATTTTCCAGCCATTCCTTCTGCCTATAGGATTCAGTCTCCCATTGCTTTTTGTCTCTATCGTTCAGTTTGTTTTCCAGCTCCCTCTGTAGAGATTTGTATAGTAATTTGAAACCCTTTATCTGCTCCCCAAATTTGGTGTCATGCTCTTTATCTCTTTTCTCTAACAATGCTAGGAGTTGAGCATCTGGGTAAGCTACTTGTTATAGAAGCTTCATGACTCAATTTGAGTTTCGTTAAAGATCTTGATCTCTTTCCTTCATTTCTTTCTTGAACTCTTCTCCTTCTTTGCTGACATTTTCCCATACAGTTCTCTTTTACGTTCAGTTCTTCCTTCCCTTTGTTGTTCTCTTCTTTGGATCTCCCACCTCCCCCTTGCTCCTTTTCTTTTCTATTTAACTCTTCTTCCCACTTGTTGGTCTCTTCTTTTCAATTCTTTTCATACATCCCTTCTAAATTCCTGTTTTAAGTTCCATCTTCTCTCTTATTGTTCTTTTACGCATCAAATTGGGGCGCGAGTGGTGTCCTCTTGTGCTCCTCAGGCTTTCTCCGTGTGGAAATTTACTGTTTTTGTCTGGAGGAGGAGGCGCCAAGGGATGGGAGAGAAGTCTCATCATTTGTCTTCATCACGCCTACTTCATTATGCGCAAACATGTAATCTGTGTGGTCGGGTGATGTCCTTTGGGTGCTCGATCCTTGATCGGTGGCCCCTCTGGGGTCTCCTTTACACGGTCCCGGCTTGAGCTTCACCTCTGTTCTCTACCGGCCTCCCTTTTCCTCGATTTCTTGGCCCCTTGCTAACTCCTGTCAGAAGGAGTGGTGAAGCTACAGGGACTTCTTCTTGACTCCGAATTCCTTTCATAGGCCTTGAGCATAGAGGCGTGATTGTTCTTTGGATGAAATAGACCTCTTTTGTTCCCTTCATGATACCTCATGATAGAGTTCTCTATGATAACTCCTATATTGATCCACATTACCCCTTGAGCATGGCGTCTGTGATCTGAAACTTCTTAATTCTCTCCGCATTGCATAAATGTTTTGTGGAACCAAAACAGATGCGAGAAGTAAACCATACAACCTTCCTCGGTGAGGCTTCCCTATTCGAGTTCTTGGCTTTCCTTCTCCTTGGTCATGCCTTCCATCGGTGAGCTTCTGATCTACAAAATTCGGTTTTCCAAAATTTTCTTGAATTTGGAGCCTCTTGTGTATTGTCATCCCTTAGGAATGACATAGCGGCTCCATCCTTCCTTCCTACCATATTGGAGATAAAACTCTCTCACCGATCTTTGTATACCTGGCTTTTTACGGTGTCGCGAGCTCTCATCCTCTCTGCTCTATCATCTCCTTGAGAAGGAGTCACGGGGGTTTTGAATCTCTTTACGTAACAAAACCTTTGTTAGCATAATTACTTCTTCAGGAATAAGCTTCATGGATATGAAATCTTCTACTTCTTCTTCTTCTCTCCTCTTTCCCTTTCCCCGCACTACGCTCTGTCTTGAAGTTAGCCGGGAACCGGCGTTTTGATAGCATCTCTCACCTTGCTCTTCCGGCCAGTCTCATCTACTTGTTCTCATGGCGGTTTTCTTCTTCTTCCGATTGTTCGTGTTCCTCATTATCTCGTCTAGGTTAGGAACCGGGGGTGGGAATTTGACCATTGGAAGCAAGAAAAGCTTTTAAACCGGTTTTTGGAATGCTAGAGGTTTCGGAGGTTGAGATTCGGAGGAAGGCAGCGAATGGTTATGTGGGTTGGAGTGAGATGAAATAGTTTCCAACGGTTGCAATTCAATCCAATGTTGTGAACCGTTAATGATTCAATTAAGAATTGTCGCGACTTCAATTCCGTCCTTTTTATTTTAGGTCATTAAATTTGGGGTTTTTTTTTTTTTTTTTTTTTGAAGTGAGTGGTTGGCACGTATCGCACTTTAATTTATTGACCTACCTAATATGTGAGCAATACGAGTTCTAAAAGATTTGTTTGATGTGGCGACAATCCTTCTTTTTGAAACTTAATTCAACTTTGGCCGCGACATCATCTCCCTTCTTCCATACTCACTAATTGTTCTTTCCAAAGTGGTCCCACGACATCAATGTTTTGTGGGACAACGGCTTTTGTCGCGCCGCCTTCTTTGTCGTGACCAAGCCCTTTGTGTGTTCAAAACTTTGAATTCTCTTATTGTTCCTAACCCGTTTAGACATCTCTTCAGGCATATTTTAAGCAAAGATTTAACAATTAATTCAAATATATCTGCAGAGTTGGGTTAGGGAGAAAGTTACTCCCCTTTTTCTCATGTCGCGACTCCTCTGCAGATTCTTGGAATTACTCATAGTTGCTTACTATTCATGTCTTAACCCGTTGAGAAAATCCTTTGCAATATTGAAAATTCTAATTAAACTACAATCTATTTCTAAAAATTAAATCTATCATACAGCTCATCGACCTAATTATCAATAACTAAAGAAAAAGAAATAATTGAGAATTTAAATTCAATTTAAATCCTCATAGGTTGCCTCCCACCTTTCGATTTGAGTCCTTAATTTGGACTTCTTGTTGTGGTTCTTCTTTTCTCGAGAACGATTGGAGTTCTTAAGCTTTCTCTTCCCTTTGTTGAGATGTGCTTTAACCTTTGTCCATTGACCTTGAATTCTTCCCCCATCATCGGACTTAGTGTTATTGCTCCAAAATGTAGTACTTGATGCCACTGTGTATGGCCCACTCCAATTGGATTTGCTAATTTTCTGGAAACAACTTAGTCACAGAATTAAAGCGACACACATTCCACATTCTGAACTCTTTCCCTAGGATTTTACGATCATGCCATTTCTTTGTCTTGTCTTTGTATATTCTAGCATTATCATAGAGCTTCATTTCTCGAGTTCTTCAATTGACGATTGGAGCAATCTTTCTTCAGCTGCGACCTTGAAATCCAGTTTAACTTTTAATGGCCCACATCGCCTTGTATTCTAATTCAAGAGGTAGATGACATGGTTTGCCAAAAACAACTCTGTATGGGGACATTCCAATGGGGGTCTTGTATGCAATCCTGTAAGCCCAAAGTGCATCATCAAGTTTGGAAGACCAATCCTTCCTGCTTGAGCTCACATTCTTTTCAAGTATTCTTTTGATCTCTGTTGGAAATTTGCAGCGTCCCGTTAGTGCAGGGATGATAGAGGCTAAACTCATTGTGTGATCCATACTGCTCATGAGTTTTACAAATATTTTGTTTGCAAATGGGTTCCCCCATCACTAATGATGGTTGGGGTTCCAAACACCTTTCAGTATTCTTTGCAGAAACTCACAAGCGTATTAGCATCATTCAGCAGGACGGGGCCCTTTGCTTACCCATTTGAGGCGTAATCTACGCTAGCGATATGTATAGGTTTCCAAATGATGGTGGGAAAGATCATAAATCTATTCCCAAACATCAAAAATTTGTATCACCATAATACCTTTTAGGGGAGCATTTCATTTCACGCTGCTGATATTTCCAATCCTTGGCATCGATCACACAATTTACCCACTCTGCACAATCTGCGAAGATAGTGGGCGATAAAACCACGATTGGAGTATCTTGTGCGTGATTCTTACTCACGAAAAAATGTCCCCCATATGGTGATGCATGGCATTCATTTAAAATGTTGCCTTGTTCACCTTCAGCCTGTATCTTCTTATTATCATATCGGCTCTTTTGAATAAAGTGGGTCATCGAATATAATATCTGCGTGGGTTCAGGTTTCCTCTTACGATTTGGTAGGCAGTGCGAAGGAATTACTCCACAAGCCGAGATAATTCACAATATCGGCATACCATGCGGAGGTTGGAGGAAACCTTGAATAATTGCTCATCCCCAGGAAGTTCTACGTGCTTGCACATTTCTTTCATCCTTTGCTTCTTTCTACTCTTGACAAGTGGTCGGCTATCACACTATGCATCACTTTTCTGTCCTTTATTTCCAAATCAAACTCTTACCTTGCTGACACCCACCTTATCAATCTTGGCTTAGCTTCCTTTTTGACATCAGTACTTGATAAATTTGCATGATCGGTGGAATTATCTGTGGGATCCCCGAAATGTATTGCCTAAATTTTTCACAAGCAAATACACTATGGCTAGCATTTCCTTTCGGTTGTTAGTGGTTCTCCACATTGCTTCATTGAAGGTCTTACTAGCATAGTATATGGCCTTGAATACTTTCTCTCTTTGCCCAAACCTACGACTCCACTAGCAAAATCCTTGGCATCACACATTATTTCAAATCCTGATCCCGTGCAGTGCGGCAATTATAGATTACGTACCAATTTAGTGATTTCGGTCAAACATTCTTCTTGAAGTCATCAAATTGAACCTTGTATCTTTTCGATGTCTGTATAATGGTGCAGCTATTTTGAAAATCTTTGATAAATCTCCACGTAAAACCAGACTATGCCCCAAAAACTTCTTACTCCTTTTCTTGTGGTAGGTGGTGCAAAGTCTTGATAATGGATACTTTAATTGATCCAACTTCTAGTCGGTAGCGAAATTTTATGCCCCGAGAACAATGCATACATTTACCATAAAATGGCATTTTCCCGATTGATTCTTTAATTTGTTTTTGTCTTGGCATCTTTGAAATCTTGTTTCAGTTGTTTAAGCAGTGATCAAAGATTTGGATCCATACACGATAAATCATCCATGAATATTTCCATCACTTCTTCAACCAAATGCGAGAATATAGGCATATACTTTGGAATGTATTTGGAGCATTACATAACCCAAGCGGCATCATACGAAGGCAAGGTACAAGGGCATGTGAGCGTGGTCTTTCTCTTGATCCTCACGGTGCAATAACTTAATGCGATTATATCACAGTACCCATCCGAGGAAAACAAAGGTGAGGTGTCACCGCTGAATCTATCAACATCGATCAATGAAGGCGAAATGATCTTTTAAGTTGCTGTATTCAATTTCCTTAATCAACTCCCTCCATCACATCCTTTGTTCTTGTTGGGAGTAATTCATTTTTTCATTTCGATAACGATGAAACCCCCTTTCTTTGGAACCACATGGCCCAGGCTCACGGGGTATGCGAAATAGCATAGATAAAACCAACATTTAACAATTTGAGCACCTCCTTCCACGACTACTTCCTTCATCCTTTGGATTTAGCCTCCTCACGGTGTTCTGATGGTTTGAAGTCTCTTCTTGAGAATCTTATGCATGCAAATTGATGGTGATACCCTTGACTCTTCAATGGACCAAGCTAAGCGTTCCTTATGCTTCCTTAATATTTCCGGCAATCTTTGTTCCTCGTTCTCACTTAATCATTTGATGATCCACAGGTTTTTCTTTGGTAATTCTAGAGTAGGCATACTTTCGTATTGTGTAGCTCTTTCAAAACTAGACCTTGCATCTTTGGTCTCTTGATGAATTCCTCTTTTAACATCTTCCCCATTATCTTCTGCCTTCAGGCTATTTTGAGTTTCTATAACTGAAAACATTGCGTGAATAGACATCTTCGATGTCTGGGGAATTCATCTCTTTTCATTGTCGCAAAAGCTGGAATGTTACAATCATTGTTAACATCGGGTTGGGAATAGAGACAAAATCGGCTACATTGTAGCCTTAAACTTTTTCACATCTATATTTTGCATACTTTTAATCAAGTTAAACAGTGACTTCTTCTCAACCCTTAAGATGAGGAACTCCTTTTTTGCATATCAGTAGAAGTGCTCAATTCTTTAGGAATGGTCTTCCTAATAGTAGGGTACTTAGTGAATCTTCTTCCATGTCGGAATGATGAAGTCACGGGAATACAAACTTCCCGGCGGTGACGACACATCTTCAATGACCCCTTCGGGTTTCACCATTGATCTGTACGCGTTTAGGAAGAGTAACCGAGTTGTGGGAATAAGCTCCCCAGAACTTAATTTCTTGGCAGAGAAAGGGCATGATTGATACTAGCTCTGGGTGCATGGGCTTCTGATTCCATTCTCCGACCAATACAAGGAATTGTGAAACTTCACGGGTCCTTAATCTTTCTTCAGTGGTTCCTTTCTAGTGCGCAGCGCAGAGTAGCGTTGAGATTCACTATTCCAGCCTTCTTCTATTTTTCTTTCTTGCTTTCGGTATGTCCTTCGGAATTTTGCATCTGGTGCATCTGGAGTCACCACTTCGATAAAAGGCATCTTGATCTCCGGCACGGAAGAGAGTTTCCAAGAACCTTGCAAGCTGCTCCTCCATCTTGATTTCTGCGGAGTCTTTGTGGAAATGGGATTTGCGAGCTGTTCCTTGGATGTTCTTCTTTTCCTCTCCATCTTTGTCATTCTCGGTGTTTCTTCCCTTTCTAGTCTTGCTACTTCTTTGTCATTTGTCACCTTTTTCTTTCCTTTCTTGGCTCCTTTGCTCCTCGGTACCATGACCATCACCGGTCTTTTAGGTTCTTTCTTGTGTCACTTGGGAAGGTATCTTTCCTCTGACTTTGCAGGGTTAGGGCCCGGTACTTCACTTGTGTCTCCCGGGTTCTTAGGATGCATTGGTAGTGAAAAATTTGAAATTGGTAGCAGTGCTTCCAATTCTCGAACTTTTGTTCATGGAGTTGATGACTTTTTATTATCCCCATGGCTGCGACATCTGTTCCTCAGATGGGGCTCTCCTCGTTTCCTGGTATTCGTTTACGTGCTCATTTACTCTTTGCTTTGCTTCTTCTTTGGAACAGTGACTCTTGATATTACCCTTGTTGAGGGTGTCCTGTCTTTGTGTAGCCCTCGCCCTTCTGAGAAGTTCTCATGGTTCTTTGAGTCTTTGGGTGATAATGTGCTGGAAGGTTAGGATTAGGTTTGAAATGGTAAGCTCTTGGCTCACCCAAATAATTAACCTCTTCAGCATCATAAAATTGACCCGGTTACTCTTTCAGCCTCCACTTCATTAACTCCACTTTCAATTGCTCCTATTTCATAGGCGGTGTGTCTTTCTTTCTTGCTTGTCTAACACGTGCATAATGGCATCCAACTTGGCCTCCATGAAACGTCATCTTGCTCGGCTCCATGATCCCACCTCTGCTGCTTCCTCTTAAAAAGCTCGAAGGAGTTTCGTAAT
This sequence comes from Tetrastigma voinierianum, assembly GCA_016808115.1. Lineage (NCBI taxonomy): Eukaryota > Viridiplantae > Streptophyta > Magnoliopsida > Vitales > Vitaceae > Tetrastigma > Tetrastigma voinierianum. The sequence goes on along the minus strand of JAEQBH010006756.1, from coordinate 616,375 downwards.
TACATTAGCGGATCTTCAATCAGCTCTTTTGCCTCTTCAGCACTTTTTCGTTTGAATGCTCCACAGCATGAAGCATCAATGATCCCTTTTGATATATCATTCATGGCATGATATACAATGTCCATCTGAGTCTTCAGATCTATCCCATGCATTGGACATCTTCTCAGCAACCGTTTGAATCTTTCCCATGCTACATACAGGCTTTCATCTTCCCCCTGCTGAAACAGAATGATTTCCCTCATGCTGCATTGGTGAGGGTGGGAAGAATCACTAAGTAGGCCTCTGCTAATTCCTCCCAAGTATCAACAGAACCATATGGTAAAGATTCATACCATGTAGCTGCTGTATCTCTTAGAATGCGTAGATGCAGTTTTATGACTTACGGTCTCGCGTTGACAACGGTGTTGGCCAAATGCAGGAATCCTTGCGGGTGCTCGTTAGGATCTTCGATTAGGATGACGATGGCGATCAATAACTGGACCATGTTGTCAGTCTTTGGCTTTAATTCAAAATTATTAGCATCTCTTGCGGGTACAATACGATCGCTGAGTATTCTTCTGTATAATTGGTCTCGAAATCCTCCATTGTATCGGTGTTGGAGGCACTTCTTTTCTATATGTATTTCCAACGATCCACGCGCTTTCATACGCCCGTGGTTGAGTTTTACGCCTTCTTGGTCTTTCGAAGCTTACGGCGTCCTTTCTATTTCGTGTCAGGCGGAATCGGTCCGATTAACTCATTTCCTATGCGTAGTTTTTAAACAAAACATACTCGAATTAATAGGATTAGTCAAATCATAAAATATATTCAATATGGGTTGTTAAGGTCGGTGTCTGCAAAGTCCTTTGCTTGAAACGCTATTTTGTTCTTTTTCTTTTAAAAATGTCCAAATTAGTATTTCTTTGTCATCTGAATATTGATTTACTTAAATTCTTCGATCCGACTCATGGCATCATAAAACTTGTTGGGTGACCAAAACATGTTACATTTATGCATTAGTTATGCATGCAAGATTATGACGTTATCACCAAGGGCTGTGTCTAATCCCGACAACGGCGCCATAAAACTTTAAGACCAAACATATATACAAATTTGTAAACCACCGTTACCAAAGGTATTAACTAATCCTGACAGCGGCGCCATAAAACTTGTTGGGTGATAAATATTTTGTTGTCATTAATTTATGCATGCAAGATTATGACGTTATCACCAAAGGACTATTGTCTAATCCGACAGCGATCATAAAACTTGTTAAGACGAACATATATACAAATTTATAATACAAATTACGAAGGACTATTAACTAATCCCAAACGCGACGCCATCAAACTTGTTGATGTTGTACTATATAAACACCAATCTCTTAGAGTAAATCATTTTTTCAAAAGTTGGTTTGGTACGATATTACTGCTTAGTCACGGGGTCGACCAGTAATAAAATGGTTAAGTGGGATATCGATCCCACGAGATCTCGAAAATTTTAAATCAACTACCACGACTACTCAATTTTCCATACTATTTGAACCACAAAAATGATAGTAGGATCCGGCATTAAAGTCTTTGGAAAATTAAGCGAACAAAAGGAAAATAACCGGACTAACCAACAAACTGGAAGAAAAAAAAAAAAAAAAAATATATATATATATATATATAATAAAGAATAATGAATTTCTAGTTAAAGAGCCCCGGAATGCAGATAGTTATCATGGAAGACACATTAAAGTGAAAAGTTATAGTGAACTATATCGATTCACGTAGATAATTACGATAAGATTTCTTGATTATCTCAAATTTAAAATGTCAAGGCGTTGTAGTGCGATTTGGATCTCTCCACATCCACATTTCATTATCTAATTTACTTGACATTCTCGAATACAGGGTGGGTCTTCACTTTTAAAGGACTTCCTTAATCACAGGTATTTTTCTTTTGCAATACTTCATACCCATTTTATGAATTTGTAAACTATGGCTCCAGGTGCCGGTCAAACAGGATATACCTTCCGGATTGCTCCTCCTCGAAATTAGAATAGATCGACCTTTCCTTGATTAGATCTCGGCTAACACTGGGATTGGCCTCTCTCAGATTAAGGGTGAACTCTTCTTGTTTAAATGAATTAACTCAATTTCAACTCATTCTTAGTTTCAAGTGAGAAGAGGATTTATCTAAGTGAACTTACAAGCTCAAAAGATCCTAATGGCAGTTAATATACGCCCAAAAAGTACATACGTACTCTCGGGAATGTCTTCCACTGTGTCCTCGAGGACCTCCGCGAAATCGAGCAATGGCCCCTTGAATCTTACTTGGGTATAAGAGCGATATTGGATCCCAAGAAAATAAACCCAAAACCAGAAGTAATTTATTCCTGAAATTAACAAGCTCTTTGGAAGCGACTACGGGAAAGATAAATTACATTATCTTGTTCATAATGGAAAATTTGGATTCCTCAGTATGAATTACCACGTCTGACATTCCTCGATCATAAGAATAGTACCAAATTAGGCTTTTGAAACAATCAAATTCAGAAATTTGTCTGAACTTCAAACATTCCAGGTAGTAATGAAAGAATAAAATGAATTATTGACTTATTTCAAACGATAACATCAGTTCGTAAATCTGACGAAAAATAAAATACGAGCATAATGCGCTCTAAAGCGACGAAATGAAAATTAAGAAAAATAAAAGAAAGAAAAAGAATAAAAAAGAAAATGAGCTTCGGCTATCGGACCTCGTCTGTAGCCTTATTTGCTCTTGAGTTGGACTAGCTGCGTATTTATAGGGTTCCTCGATTAGGCTTTTTAATCCCGATGTAACTGCTTGTGGATTTTTAAGTATCCGGGCCAATTCAGCTCATTCAAGTCGCGACTTCAGTTTCCTTGTCGTGACATCATCGATGTCGCGACCTCGATCCCAAGTCGCGACTTCAGCTTACTCTATGTAGCCTTGATTTAGTCATTCTTGGTGTCGCGACATCACCATCTTGTCGTGACATCTTCTCACGTCTTGGCAGGTTTCAATTGTTCTCTCCTGATGTCGCGACGTCGATATCTTGTCGCGACATCTCTTTAAGGCTCTGAATCATTGATCTGGTCGTTCCTGATGTCGCGACTTCGATCTCATGTCGCGACATGAGAAACTAAGTCAATTGCGGTTTCAACGCCCGAGATGCTCGCGACTTGGTACATTTATGCGTGACCTCACTTCATGAAACTTACGCCAATGGCTTGGTCTGATGTCGCGGCTTGATCTCATGCTTCGCGACATCAACGCATGGCTTGCGGTCTTCTTCTTGATGGTTCTTGATGTAGCCATTGACGACCTCTTGTCGTGACATCATCGATGTCGCGACATCAATCTCCGCGTCGACATCGACTTAAGTTAAGCGGCTTTTAGTCAGACCTCTCGCGAAAGCAAAGGTGTTTTACGTTGTCGCGACCTCTTATCCTAGTCGACATCAAGCTGGTATGTAACCTCGGAATCTTTGTCAGCGGCGTCGTTTCTCTGACTCGATTACCCTTAATTCTTGTCCCGGTACTTCTTTGTCGCGTTTGCATCAAATTCCTTCAATTCTCTTGGTGTGCGACCTCGAGTTGTATGCAAACCCCAGATCAGCTAATCTTTTCTATCGTCACCATTCGACCGGCGACCTTCCTCCAATCTATTGTTGTATTTTCTACTTTCTTCCTCGCTTCACCAGTAATGAAAAAATAGGTGAGTTTCTTCATATTTCTGTATATTAATTATTCATTTCTAGATGAAAATCAAACAGAAAAATGGACTAAAAAGAGATGACTTTTAAGCTCATCAACTAGCTATCCAACATGGTGGTTGTCCCCAAGAAGAATGGAAAATGGCGGGTGTGCGTAAATTATTCTAATCTAATTATGCTTGCCCGAAAGATACCTTTCCCCTCCCACGCTCAATAAGATAATAGATGCAATAGCGGGCCATTTACTCCTGTCCTTCGTCGACGCATAATGCAAGGAAAATCGTATCCCGATGTTTCCCGACTGTGCAAACACAACTTTCATAACTCCAACGGGGATGTATTGTTATAACGTAATGCCTTTTGGTCTCAAGAATGCTCATGCCCTGTACTCAAAGGTAATAGACATGTCCCTCGTATTTCTTTGAACCTCTCAAGTTGGTGTAACCATGGAAGCATATATCAATGACATGTCAAGCAACCGAAATCTCGAGAAGATCATTCCAGATCACTAGCTTAGATGATTTCACTAATGAGGGCGCACGCTTACGCTGAACCCACAGATGTGTATTCAAGTTGATCTCAGATTTTCCTGTGTTCAAGCCACCAGTGGGGAATCAAAATGTCCCCTAGTCAAGTCCAAGCCATCGGGAAAATGCAACCCCCTATAACCTAGAAGTAGATATAGGCTCTCAATGGAAAATTAGTGGTGTTGAACAGGTTCATCTTTAGGTATTCGGATCGTCTCCGACCGTTCTTCGCTGCATTAAAAGGGGATTCCTCAAAAGGGTGGGGGCTAGAATGTGACAAGGCCTTTCAGTCCATCAAGAAGTATATCTCCTCCTTCCTATCTTTGTCTCAACCGATAGATGGCGAGGAACTATACTCAGATTCGCCACTTCAATTTATGGTCGTGAGAGCCTCTAGTAAGGGGGAATTCAAGACTAAGAAGTAAGCCGATTTACTTTGTGAGTAAGATGTTAACGAATGAGGAAACTAGATACACCGACTTTGAGCGAATCTCGTTAGCCCTCAGGATGGCAACAAAGAAGCTAAGCCTCTACTTATAGGCCCATACTATAGTCGTCCTCACTAGCTACCTGATAAGAGCCATACTCCATAAACCAGATGCTTCGGGCAGGCTCTTGAAATGGGTCGTTGAGTTAAGTGAGTTTGATATTGAATACCGCTCAAGATCCGCTATAAAAGGCCAGATACTTGCTAACTTCATCATTGAAATGTTGGATGTGCAACCTCGAGACATGGGTGAGACATTATGGATCCCTCGAGACCGACGCCTGTCACCAGGTAGGGGGTATATTCCAACTCTGAGGGCTGGCTTATCCATCGGGCTCGCCTTTAAGTTTGCATTCACCTCTCCAATAATGAAGCCGAGCATGAAGCAATGTTGTTCCTGACTACGACTACAAGGAATTGCTCATTTCACGCACTTGAACCCAATGTGGCTCGCGACAGAAGCGCTTCTTCGCTGGCGGGAGAGGGCAATGAGGCTAAAATGGATGAACGAAACAATATCCGTTTTCAACTCGATCCATGGTTGCAGATTCATGAAGCTTATAAAGTGGCTTGGGTTTCTCCCAAGATAACCGAATGCTTGACACCCACTAATCTAGTCTCCAAATTAATAGAAATTCCTTGCCACGTGGAGTTGAATATTATGGCTCATCCATCAATTCATAATGTCGCAATCCTCACAACAGAGAATCAAGTTGATTTTTCCTGGATATCCCCTATCTCGAGCTATTTAAGAAGTGGAACCTTGCCCCGAAGACAGAAGAGAGGTTTTTGAAGTGAAAGCTCGAGCAACCGGGTATGCTTTATTAAATGGTGTCTTATATAGGCGTATCATTTCTGAGCCATACCGCAGGTGTGCCACCGACGAGGGGCAAAGCATATCATTGAACAAATCCATAGTGGCATTTACGACACCCATATTAGCGGACGGACGTTATGTCATAGGATTATGACGTAGGGTTTCTACTAGCCTATGATGAAGCAAGAGTTCAAGCTGTTTGTGAAGAATTGTGACACCCGCTAGAAATTCAACAATGCTATCCATGCCCCAGCCATAACGCTCTACTCTGTGTCAAGTCCATGGCCTTTTTGCTAGTGGGGTATTTATATTATGGGTCCATTACCCCAGGCTACTGGTCAAAGGAAATTCAACTTAGTGGCCATAGATTACTTCACCAAATGGGTAGAAGACGAGGCCTATACACATATTATGTTTCATCTAACACTATGCAACGAACATCATATGCTGGTTCTGGTCCCCCATTCCATCGCCTCAAACAATGGCCCATAGTTCATTAGTGTTGTTTCAAATAATTTGGAACCGAATATGGCAAAAACGTACCTGTTAACTCACATCCCAAGTCTAACAGCTAAGTGTTAACCAAAACTAAAGAACACATACAAATTTATGTCACTATTACCAAAGGACTATTGTCTAATCCTAAGAATGCAAAAACTTGTTAACCTAACCAAACACAAATACAAATTTATGTCACTATTACCAAAGGACTATTGTCTAACTTAACTGCGCCAAAAAATTTGCATGATATTATACTATATAAACTACCAATCTCTTAGAGTAATCATTTTCAAAGCTTGGTTTGGTCTCGATATTCCCGCAAGTGCACAGGCTCGATAGCAATAAAATGGATTTAAGTCCGTATATCGCATCCCATTAGATCTCAAGAATTTTAAATCAACTACCCTGACTACTCAATTTCCATACTATTTGGGCCACAAAATGATAGTAGGATCCAGAATTAAGGTGCTGGAAAATTAAGCGAACAAAAGGAAAATAACTGAACTATCCAACATAATCGGAAGAAAGAATAAAGAATAATGAATTTCTAATAAAAGAAATGAATATCGACAGTTATCCTCAAAGGACACATCAATTGAAACAGCTTATAGTGAACTATCGATTCCTGTAGTTACTCCTGATAAAATTTCTCGACATTCCGCTTCAAAATCCAGTCTGTTGCGGTCAGAAGGTACCGACTTCTCCACACTCCACATTTCATTATCTAATATCTGATCTCGATTCTCTCGAATAATGTACTAGGGGATAACTACTTTTTACCAGACTTCCTAATTCGATATTTTTCTTTCATGACTCATACCCATTTTATGCATCAGAACCTAAACCCTAAGTTATCGGTCAAGCAAGGATATACAACTCTCCAGATTGCTTCTCCTCGAAATTAGAATAGATCAATCCTTCGATTAGATCTCGCTTAACACTCGGATCGCCTCACTATCCAATTGAGGAACTCTTTTGCTTGTTTAAATAGATAACTCATTCAATCCCGTTTTGATTTCATGAGAAGAGGATTTATCTAAGTGAATTTACAGCTCAAAAGATCCCACAGCGTTAGCATACCTTCAAAGAAATGTACACATTACCCTTAGGAATGTCTTCTCTCCCCGTGTCACTCGTAGAGGACCTCCTTGAAATCGTGTGGCAATGACGCAAATCTTAACGGGTATAAGAAACCGATATTCGCATCCTAAGACACAAACCTAAAACTGTATAAATCTATTAACTAAATTAACAAATGTTGCCGTAAACAACCACAGAAAGATAAATTCTGACTATAACGTTTCACTCATGGAAGCCGGATTCAATTACCGAATTACACGATACGCATTCTCCGATCATAAGAATAATCAAGACTTGAAACTAAACAACGAATTCCGTGACTGAACTTTCAAACATTCGTGGTAATTTGAAAAGAAATTGAATTCTCGTGATCTCGCTTCAAGCTCTTCAAACGTATAACATCAGATCTTAAAATACAACTAAAATAAAAATAATGAGAACATAATCGCTTTTAAAACGACTGGAATAAAAAATAAGAAAAAAGAAAAGAAAAAAGAAAATGAGCTTTCACTATCCGCACTTCTCGCTCAGGGTCGCTTAAGTCAAGCCATGAGTTGGATAGTCGCTGCATTTATGTGGTTCCTCAATTGGGCCCTAATCCTATCAGCCTCGCCAGATTTTGAGTATCCAGCCCACCACTGCTCGCGACTTCAGCTTCCTTGTCGTGATATCATCGATGTCGCGACATCAATTTCACGTCGCGACTTCAGCTTTACCTATAACTCTCGACTATTCTCATGGTCGCGACATCAATATCTTGTCGCGACATCTTCTCTCATTTTAAGGTGTTTCACTGTTCTCTTCCTTCGATGTCGCTGATACGCCGATGTCTTGTCGCGACTTCAACTCAAGTCATCCTACTTCAACTGATACGCCTTCGCGATGTCGCTATTATCAATCTTGGTCGCGACATCATCTTAAAGAACCGTGAGAGGGCTTCAATCTCGGTGTTAAAGTCCATGTTGTCGCGACATCAATATCTTGTCGCGATACCCTTTATGGCTCGCATCATTGATTCGTCGTTCTCGATGTCACGCACATCGATATCTTGTCGACCTCACCTTGGGGAGCTCAACCTTCACCGAAAGGTGTCCTCGCGGTCGCGACTTCGACCACATCGCGACATCGCTCAGAGTTCCGCAGCTTCATCACTACCCAAACCTCTTCATAGCTAATGGTGTTTCTGCTGTCGCGACCTCTTAACCTAGTCACGACATCAACCTTTGTCGCGACTTCGAATGTCACACGCTGCTCTTCTTAAATTCCGTTACCCTTCACCGCTATCCGTACTTACTGTCGCGACTGCACTCAAATTCTTCAATTTCGTGTCGCGAATTTAATTTGATCAGGCAAACCCCAAACTGCATCAATGAATCACCATAATTGTTTCGCTTCGCTCTCCGCCATTCGACCGCACTTTCTTCCACTCTATTGCTGTATTTTTCTACTGTATTTCTTCTTCTTCCATTTACCTCGCTAATAATGTGACGGGTGAGTTTCTTCATATTTCTACAAATTAATTGTCTTTTGATATGAAAATTAAGCGTAAAATTTATCAAAATAGATATTTTTTGCTCATCAAACTCCCTTTCAAACTTAAAGTTTTGCTTGTCCTCGAGCAAAGAAAAAGAAAAGAATTGTTTCGTCTCAAACAAAATAATTTTTCTTCAGACATTTTTCTCAGGATTGTCTCCAGCATATTCAATTTAATTGCAATGCAAGGTATGCAAAAATTGACATCTAGCCTCAAGTCTAGCCAAGGTTGGTCTCTACTCTTTATGCTATGCAACTAACATGTTGAAATTGTTTTACAAACAATATACTCATTGGATCCCGTTGAATAATGAATTGTTTTCCTTTCTCATTTTATTGCTGAGTCATTTAACTCCCTAAAGTTCTTCACAATTTTGATTGTTTCCTTTCTTCCAAATTCCATAGGCTTGTTTTGTGATTGATTCTCACTGAATGGATTTATCATGTTCTTCCAAGATCAACTGCCTTGGGCCTTTGGCATGTTGAAAGTATGGTAATGGGTGATGGAAGGAATTTTAGTTAAGATTACTCCCGAACCTTTTTTTTTTTTCCTCTCATTCCCTTTCTTTATTGTAGTTTCTAATAAACTCCCCTAAACTTCATGTTTGGATATCTCTTTGATTTCTTCCAATCTCGTAACTCGTATGCCCCAGTATTTCACACTTTTTCTGTAATTTCACTCAGGAATTTCCTTAGTTTGCTACTACTGGGATAGTAATGTTTTAACTTTTGTGGCTTTCTAAATTTTTTTTAGCGAACTTTGGGTTAGTAACTCCATACCAGATAAGACAGGGTACTGGAAGTTGAAACACCTCCTAAGAACTTGAATTGTCAAAGAGAGTTAGCCACATAAATCCTACTTTCTTTTTCTGCATTGCCTTGCCTTTTTCTTTTTCATTCCTTTGAGTTCCTCTGCAATATATACTCCCCAAACTTTACTTTTCCTCTTGAATTCCCAATCATTGGTTCTTTACTAAAGGATTAAATTTCCCGGATGGGTCAGTTTCCATTGGCTTATTTTGAAACCAGCCTCATAGCTCAATTAATGAACCAAGGTATATGCATCAACATATTAATAAGGATGGCTGTGAATGGCTCAAACTATCCAAGAATATTCCGTGATCATTCACACTGTATCACCTAGGATTTCGCCTCAATCAATAATCTAACAAATTTAACTGATTTAATGTTTTGACTAACTATAAGGAGTATCTTGACTCATTTTTATTTATGAGTAGTTAAGTTAATTGATATTCAACAGGTTCCTTGACTTACTGTTCATACCACAAACTCAAAATATGTTTTGTTCCTTCATTGTATTACCTTCCTCAATTCGACTCACCCAATATAGACTCATAACTTTGCACCTGTGTTTCAATCAAACTGCATTCATTTGCCCTTATTCTACATTTCAGCTCATTCCTAATCTAACCGTCATCCAATTCAGCTCATTACATCTCGCATTTTTTTATCTGAACCAATTTCTACTTTAATTTCCTAATCATGCAACCACAAAGCAACATAACATTGAACAATCAAATGCAAAATAGCACACAACACTTCAATTTAAATTTCTCATTTTATTTCTGATTCATTTGCAACTGTTGGATACACAGTATGGGAGAAGGATGGTACTGAGTTAGGCGTGGGGAAGGTTCATTTTTTTCTTAAATAGTCGAGCAAAAATGTTGAGGGGATCTAGATCTTTAATGTACCTAAATGGGCTGGAAATTCAGGAATTTTCATTTTCTTGCTTTTCTTCTGGCTTCCTTCTCCATTTGAGTTCTTTCACTGAGTACCCCACAGAGATCAACCTTCTTGCCAACTCATCCCGCCTTCCCAAGCCTATCATTGTATTTTCCATTTCACTATCACTTCAAGAATTTATGATTGCTGTTAATCACCCAAATTCTCTCAGCCATTCCTTCTCGTCTCAGGATTCACTCTCCCATTGCTTTTTTTTTGTCTCATCGTTTCCGCTTTTGTTTTCCAACTCTATAGAGATTTTTTGTATAGTAATTTGAAACCCTTTTATCCAGCCCCCAAATTTATATGGGTCATGCCTTCATCTCTTCTTAAATAATGTTGTGAGCTGAGAATCACCATCAAACCGTTTGTTATAGTTTTTCATGACTCGTTTTGAGTTTCCCGCAATGTGATCGTGATCTCTTTCCTTCACAACCTTCCTTGCTTCCAACATTTTCCATCCGTTCCTCTTTCTCGCTCATTCTTCTTTCCACCGTTGCTCTCTTTTCTTTGATCTCCACTTCATGCCCTTTTCTTTTCATTTAACTCTTCTTCCCACTGCTATTCTTCTTTCAATTCTTTTCACATTCCTTCTGAATTCCGTTTTAAGTTCCACTCCTTCTCTCTTCCTCTCTATTCTCTTCCGCGCATGGCACAGAGCTTCCAGACTGAGAGCATTATTCTCGTGTGGCTCCTCTAAACTTTCCAGGTTTAAAGTTCGTTCGCACAAAGAGGAGAACTCCAGTCAAAGATGCTTATAAAAGTCTATTGGGCTGTCTCTATCCTGCCCTTCATTGGTCTCGGCAACACATGTAATCATTGTTGTCGGGTGAGTTCATTGTGCTCGCTTCTTTGATCGGGCCCCTCTCGGGTCTCCTTTTCCGGTCCTTCACCTTGGCCACCTCTCGTTTCTACCACCCCTTTTCCTCGGTTTCTGGCCCTACAACTCCGCGTATGAGTGGTGAAGCTCGGGACTTCTTCTTCTGACTCCCAAATTCTTCCACCACTCTCGCTATTAGACTACTCGTCACAGCAGGAAGCATTCCTCTTGTTCCCTTCATGATATTTTCATGATAGAGTTCTCTATGATAACTCCTTATATTGATCTTGAAAATTCTCTTGAGTATGGTATACAAATAGCATGCCTTCTTGTTCTCTCACTCCGTGCATAAATAAGCTGAGTTGAACTAAAATAGACGCAAGGAAGTGAAACCATACCTTCGCTTCCTCTGAGGCTTCTCGTCTGTGCTCCCGGCCTTCTTGTCTAACTGCCCTCCACCATGAGCTTCAAGCACTTTCTGCACCTGCTTTTTCCAAAATTTTCTCTTGGGGAATTTGGAGCCATGTTTGTATTGTCATCCCATAGGCCCTGATGGCCTGCTTCGTATGAGACCCAGACTCCCAACAAAAAACAGCTCCATCCTTCCCTTCCTTCCTGTACCATATTGAACAAAACTCTCTCACCACAATATACCCCGATTTTGGTGTGCTTAGACTCCTCCCATCCCTCTCGCTTTCCATCATCCCCTTGAAAGAGTCACAGGTTTTGAATCTCCTCTGTAACAAACCTTTGTTAGCATAGTACTTCTCTTCCACCTGAATAAGCTTCATCTGATTCATTTCTTCTTCTCCTCTTTCCCTTTCCCTTTCAAGCCTGCTCGAGTAGTCACTACAGCTTCGGTGTTTTCGATGATCCTCTCAGCTGCTTCCGGCCTAACTTTTGTCCAACTGCTCTCCTGGCAAGTTTCCTTCTTTCTCATTGTCTGTGTTCCCTCATAACTTCGCCTGTGTTTAGGACCGCAGGAATTCCTTGAAACATCTAGATATGAGGAAAGTTTAAAGTTTGGAACAAAGTATTTTATGTCTGATCTGTGATAAAGACCATGTGAATGTTATGTACGATGCAATGAAAATAGTTTAACCGGTTAAAAATCTTAAATTGTCGTTTGTGGCTAATTAATGCCTAATTAAGAATTGTTCACAGACTTCAATTCACATTTTTTATTTGAGGTCATTAACAGGGCTCAAGCAGAGTGGTCGTATCAAGCACTTTATGTTTACCTACTCTAAGGTATGGTCGTATAATTCATGCAGTCTTCCGTAGATTCTATTTGATGGCGATACAACTTTCTTCTTTGAAAACTTAATCTGTTGTTGCGACATCACCGTGGTGTCGCGACATGCATCTCCTTCCTCCATACTCGCTAATTGTTCTTCTTATCGTCATTACATCATTGTTTCAGAGATACCAGTCTTGTCTTACATAACTCATTGCCAGGACCAGTTTCCAATTCAATGATCAAAACTTTGAATTTCTTATTGTTCAATCCATATTATCTCTTCATATTTTAAGCAAAGATTTATCAATTAATTCAAATATATCTATTGCACTGTTGTAGGTGCTGCCTCCTTTTCTCATGTCACATTCCTCTCAAGGTCGGGAATTCTCAGAGTTGCTCCGAAGATGCCTATGTCTTTAACCTATTCAGAAGATCACCAATATTCAAGAAAATTTAATTAAACTACAATTTATTTCTAAAAGGGTCAATCTATCCTTCTAGAAAAAAATTAGAGTCTTAATTTATCAAAGAATCAAAAGAAAAGAAATATTTCCAAAATCGCAGAATTGGGACTTAATCTTTATCAGCTCCCAATAGTCGCTTCGCCAGTCCTTAGCTGACTTCATTATAGGATCTTCTTTCCTCAAGAACCAGCTGGAGTTCTTCACTTTCCTTCCCCGTCAGATAATGCTTAACCTTCATTCATCGACCTGAATTTTCCCACATTACAAATGTTATCAAGCCCCAATGGTAGTACTCGATACCACCGCAGATGGCCTGTCTAATCGACTTACTGAAAACAACTTCACTAGAATTAAAAGAAAGACTGCTCTCCCTGCTTTTGTCCTTTCTCAAGATTTTCTCGATCATGCCATTTTTCGTCTTTATCTTCAGATATTCCAGCATTGATCATAGGTCATCTTCGCCCTTCCAATCTGCATACTGAGAATTTTCTTTCCTCAGTAGCCTTGAAATCGGCTTAATCTCCCACGGCCTTCACATTGCCTGTATTCTAATTCAAGAGGTAGATAACATATGGTTTGTTAAACACTCAGAGGACATTCCACAGGGGTTTCTCAGAGTGCAAATTCAGGTTTCGATCGCGGCATCATCAAGTTTGGGAAGACCACCTTCCGCCGAGCTCACAAATTTTCAAGTATTTTCGACTGGCTGAAATTTCCTCGTCATTCATCGGGTCCGGGATGATAGGCTAAACTCCATTACATGCTTGATCCCATACCGCCATGAGTTTCAGGTAATATTTGTTATAAAATGGGTTCCCCATCACTAATATGGCTCTGTTCCAAACCCGCTCAAAATATTCTTTCGTAGAAACCAGAACTCGGTATTAGTATCATTCCTGACAAGACACTGCTCCACCCACTTGAGATCGACCCACATGCGCATGTAGGTTTCAAATGAGCAGGGGAAAGTCCCATGTGTCCATTCCCAAACATCAAAATCAGAACAATTACAATACCTTAAAGATTTCATTCGCCGCCGATATTTCCAATCCTTTGCATCGATCACACACCCCCACCCGCTCTCACAATCTCCTCGAAGATAAGTAACAATAAAATCCCCCAATTTGGAGTAGTCTGAGTTGTTCTTTCCAGAAAATGTCCCCCCATATGGTGATGCATTGCATTCATTTAAAAGGTTGGGTTCCTCGTTCACCTTCGCACATCTTTATTATCATGCCGCACCTCTTGAATAATAGTGGGTCATCCCAGTCATAATATCCGTCAATTCCGAGCTCTTCCGTCAGAATGAAGTTCTCAAGGCACACTCCATGTTAGATAATTCCATACATCGCATACCCATGGAAGTCGGGAAGGAGTCCTTAGCTAATGCTCATTCGGGAAGTTTCTGCAGAACCTATTATCTTTCTTCTTCATCAATGCTTCCTTTCTGTTTCCTTGATATGGCCTGGGCTATCACATTGTCACATCCTTTGTCCTTTATTCAAATCAAACTCTGCAACAGCAAAGACCCACCCATCAGATCTCGCTAGCTTCCTCATCAGATGACGTACTCATCGCTGATGATCGTGAATTCACTACATGGGATCCTAAACATCATCACTTCAAGGCCAAAATACTCATGGCCAGCATCTCCTTTCACATAGAGGGGCCGCCTCTGTGCTTCATCAAGGTCTGAGCAAGATAAAGAGGCTGCCCCAATACTTCTTCTCCTTTCTGCTTCCAACACGCCCCCATAGCAAAATTCACCGTACACATTATTTCAAATCCGATTCCACCTCGGCCCAGCCACATAGTGCCCAATTAATCTGATCTTGATTCTAGTCCAAAGCAGATCCTTGGGTGTGAGTCAAAATTGAACTCAGATCCTTTCCAAGAACTGCATCGTGGTCCTGGCTTATTTCAAAGTTCATGAATCTCCTAAATCCAAAGATGCCCCAAGAAACTTTATTTTTATCATAGAAGCTGCAAGAGTCTCATGATGGATACCTCATATCCATTCAACCCTTCAGCCATACAAGAAACTGTTTCAAATAATGCTATTCTTCAAACATAAAACGGTATTTTTTCTCCCAATTCGTTAAGCTTGTCTCGCATCTTCAAGTAATCGCTTTCCAGATTGTTTAAACATCATCAAAGTTTCGATCCATATACGCAAAACTGTCTAGCGAGGCTTCCCATCACTTCAACGCCAAATCTCGAGAATATAGATTGTCATGCACCTCCGAATGTGGCTTGAGCATTACATAACCCAACAGATCCTTCACAAAGGTACCATATGGGCATAGAACGTGGTCTTCGATCCTCCGTGCAATAGCAACTGATTATATCCCTGAGACTCATCTGTAAAATAAAGTGAGGGTGGTTCTCATAACTCATCTAACATCCGATTTAACAAAGGCAGCGAAAATGATCTTTCTCGGCTTCGTATTCAACTTCCAGAACAATGGTCTCCATCCTTCGCCACCGTCTTGCTGGAATCACCCATTTTTTCATTTCTGATCAGGCCAAAGAACCCCTTTCTCTTCGAACCACCTGAACTGGGCTCACCCAAGGACCCGTCCGAGATAAAGATGGGAGTAAACGCCGCATTTGCCGCCTGGTTAACCTCCTTCCCGACTACTCATCACCGATCATCTTCTCCAGAGCCTTCCGATGGTTTGAAGTCTTCAAAGAGAATCTTATGCATGGTAGTAATCTTATGCATGCAATCGATGGATCTGATACCTTCAAATTTCACCACCCAAGCTAACGATCTTTACGCTCTCAATATTTCCAGCTAATCTTTGTTCCTCATTCCACTAACTCTAAATGATCAACGGTTTTTCTTCGGGTAATTCTAAGTAAAGTATTACTTTAAATGACATGGCAAATTCTTCAAACTAAATCTTCCTCGCATCGGTCTCGATGAATCTCCTTTTCACTATCTCTCTCCTCATTATCTCTTCTATTTTGCTTCAAGCTCAATACGCTTCTATAAAGATGAGAACTCCATTTTATGGTACCTGCATTGTGACATCTTCAAAGATACTCGAATTCATCTCTTTTCATTGATAAAAACCGAGTGTTACGAATCGTTGTTGTACAATGAGCCGGAATGAGACAAATTTAGCCACATTGTAGCCTCCCTTTCTTTCCCTCGCTTCATATTTTGCATACTTTTAATGCTAAACACAGCAGCCTTCCTCCAATCTCAAGATGAGAATTCTTGTACGTTTAATCAAGGCCTGCTTCCAAATAGCTATGGAATGGTCTTCCCAATAGTAAAGTACTTGTGAATCTTCTTCCATGTCCGTAATTATGAAGTTCACCGGAATATACAAACCTCCCCATAACAGCTGATCCTCCAACACATCTTCAATGACCTCCTTCAAGCTCTCACCATCGATCCGTCTCCGCCATTCAAAGAACAGTCATGTAAACAAGCCCCAAACTTGTAATTCCTCGCGTAAAGAGGCATCGATCGATACCAGCTCCCCGAGTCACGAGAGCCTGAATTCCATTCCTCCAACAAATACATGAATCAGGAACTTCCCTGTCCTTCATCTCACCGTAGTTCTTTCGACACGGTGATCGTAAGTAAGTGAGATTCACTATTCCTTCTTCTACTATTTTTTCTTCTTTCTCGTTCAGCATGTCCTCCGCAAACAGACAGAATAAAGCTGGCATCCCAGCTCACCACCTCATTAGTGCACACCCCACTCCACCCAGGCTCTCATTGAAACCCAAAACCATTCCATCTTCTGATTTCCCACAAATTCCTATGAAACTGATCCAAAGGCTGTTCTCGCTGAGCTGCCCTTCCTTTCATCTCTCATTCTACCTCCCAGCTGTCCCTCCCTCCTGGCCCTGGCTACTTCATTCGGCTGTCACCTTCTTCCCTCCTTCAACTCCTTCCCACTCACACACTAATGCAAATCTTTTTGCCCTTCCCTGTGTCACCAGCTGCATTCCTTTCCCTTGGCTTATGTATCAGTACTCACCCCGCCTACTGCAAGTCTCCAAAGTTCCTTCATATTTTTACTCTATAGGTTGTTCTTGAAATTGAGAATTGCAGCTGAATGCCCAATTCTCCAAACTTTGAATCATGGAGGTTCAATTACTTTATTATTCCACAAACTCAGGACTGCTCCTCAAAGACTGTGGCCTCCTCCGACCCGATATCTGCTTCTCGTGCTCATTTCCCCTCGTCACTCGGAACCCTGTGGTCACTGAGACTCGATGAGGGTTCCGTCCTCGCTCGCTCCGAGTCCCTCCACCATACAGAAGTCTCTGCCCCGAGTCAAGCACAAAGCCGTAGGCTGTTGGGATTACATTGAAATAAAAGCTCTGCTCACCCAAATAATTAACCTCTTCAGCATCATAAAGTCCTTCAGCTACTCTTTCAGCACTCCCCTTCATTAACTCCCTTCACCCTCCTATTTCACAGCTGTGTCTTTCTTCGCTTGTCTGAACCCGTGCATAATGGCATCCAACTCAGCCTCCCACGGTCGTCATCTGTCAGCCCATGATCCCATTTCCTCTCATTGCTTCCTCTCGAAAGCTCTAAGGAGTTTTCATGTTACATTTAGCCGCATCTTCAATCGCCTCTCGCTCTTCAAAGACTTTTCGTCAATGTTCGACAAAGATGAAGCATCAATGATCCTTTCATATATCAATTCATGGTACGATATACAATGTCCATCCGTCTCGTGATCTATCCCATGCATCGGACATCTTCTCAAAGAACCGCTTGAATCCTTTCCGCTACATACAAAGTCTCCCACAATCCATAACGATCTTCTGTAATGTGGTTTGAAGAATTTGATCAGCACCTGCAACTAATCACCTGTATCACACGTAACTTATATAAACATTCACACCTATGTAGTCACTGAGAATGGAACACAGCTTTGGTGACTCCCCTCCATCTCACCCCATTCACTTAACAAGATACCATCCCGAGGAATCTTCCCAGTGCTCGCTTCGATCTTCAAATGGACGACTGCAAACTGATGTCACGGACCATCAGACCGCTGGTCGGGCTCTAATTCAAAAATTATTAAGATCAACTCCGCAGTCGTCTCGATCAGCCAGCATTCTTCCCCAGATAATCAAGCCTTAAATCCTCCACGTATCGCTGACTGAGGCCTTCAGCCTCTATATGTATTTCAACCTCGATCCCGCTCTCTTTCTTCGCATGGTCGAAGCTTTCATTTTCTCGTCTTTCAAGCTTCCGAGCCAGCCCTTTCTATTTCTCGTGTCACTGAATCGTGACGGTTCGTTTCCTATGCACTAAAGTTTTCTCTCTAAAGCAAACACTCCCATTGGTCGATTAGTCAAATCATCAAAAATATTCAACGTGTTTCGTTAAAAGTTAATACAAGATTCAATGCGCTTGAAACGCTATTTTTAATTTTTTCTTTAAATGTCCAAATTAGCATTTCTTCTTTCATTTGAATATTGATTTATAAAATTTTCTGATCCGCAAGAATCTACGCTAAAAACTTGTTAACTAAACCAAAGAACACATACAAATTTATGTCACTATTACCAAAGGACTATTGTCTATCCTCTAATCCGCCAAAAACTTGTTAATCCAACCAAAACACAAATACAAATTTATGTCACTATTACTGTGCTGACTATTGTCTATCCAAGAATCCATTACTAAAAACTTGTCGATATTATACTTATATAAACTACCAATCCTTAGAGTAATCATTTCAAAGTTTGCCTGTCCGATATTCGCAAGTGCACAGCTCCATTAAGCAATAAAATGGATTTAAGTCCGTATATCGATCCTACGCAGGATCCAATTTTAAATCAACTACCCCGACTACTCAATTTCCATACTATTCGGGGCCACAAATGATAGGATCCAAAGATTAAGGTGCTGAAAATTGCTTAACAAAAGGAAAATAATCGAATCCATCCAACATAATCGGAAGATAAAGAATAAAGAATAATGAATTTCTAATAAAAGAAATGAATATCGAATAGTTATCCCCAGGACACATCAATTGAAACAGCTTATGTTGAACTATCGATTCCTCGTGTAGTAACTCCCGATGAAAATTTCGATTATCTCCAATTCAAAATCATTCATGCCAGAAGGCACCGGATCTCTCCACTCCATTTCATTAATATCTAATATCTGATCCGATTCTCTCATCACAGGAATTAGATAACTACTTTTTAACAAGACTCCAATTCCGGATATTTTCAAGATCACACACCCATTTATGCACCAGAACCTTAGCTCCCAAGCATTCGCACAAGCAAGCGATATACAACTTCCGACGGCCTCCGAAATTAGAATAGATCAACCTTCCTCGATTAGATCTCGCCTAACACCTGATCGTCTCACTTATCCGACCGAGGTGAACTTTCGCTTGTTTAAATAGATAACTCCATTCAATCTCGTTTGATTTCAAGTGAGAAGAGGATTTATCTAAGTGAACTTATGTGCCTAAAAGATCCCTAATAGCAGGTGTTAGTATACCTTCAAAGAAATGTACATTACCTGGGGAATGCCCTGTATATGTCACTCGTGAGGACCTCCTGAAATCGTGGCAATGACGCAAATCTTAATCTGCAGATAAGAACCGATATTCAGATCCCAAGACACAAACCCAAAACCAAGAATTCATTAACCGGGAATTAACAAGTCATTGTAAACAACTAGCGCTTAAGATAAATTCGACTATAACGCTCACTTAATGGAAGCCGGATTCCTCAATTAACACCATACGATACAAAGATTCCTCCGATCATAAGAATAACTGCAATTTGAAACTCAACAATCGGCTCCGTGAAAATTTGTCCGAACTTCAAACATTCCAGTAGTAATTTGAAAAGAAATTGAATTTGCATTCAACAAATAAACGATAACATCGAGATTCGTAGCAAAATACAACGAAAATAAAATACGAGAACATAATCTGCTCTAAAAACGACTCCGAAATAAAAATAAGAAAAAAAAGAAAAGAAAAGAAAATGAGCTTACCTATCCGCACCTCCGCCCCGTGGTCGCCTGCCGCTTTCATGAGTCGGATAGATGCTGATGCATAGGCCCCCAATTGGCCCAATCCCAATGTAGCCTGGCCGTGATTTTTTGAGTATCCAGTCTAATTCACTGCCTGTCGCGACTTCAGCTTTCCTTGTCGTACATTCATCGATGTCGCGACATCACTCACGTCGCGACCTCAGCCTTACCTATGTAACCTCGATTTAATATTCTGACGCCATACATCAATATCTCTGCCGCTGACATCTTCCATTTTAAGGTGTTTCAATTGTTCTCTCCTCGACGTCGCGACGCCGATGTCTTATCGCGACTTCAACTCAAGTTTATCCATAGCCTTCAATCGATAGTCCCGATGTCAACAAAAAAAAAGGCAATATCAATCTTTGTCGCGATATCATCTTAAAGAACCGTGAGTTTCAACCGTTGCTCGCGTTTGCCGGCTATCAATATCTTTGCCGCGACATCTCTTTATGGCTCTCGCATCATTGATCTCGTCAGCCTCGGCGTCACGCATATCGATATTCAAGCCGCGACCACCTTAAGGAGCTCTAAATCCTTCATCGGTTAGTGTCTCGTGTCGCGACTTCGATCTCACATCGCGACATCGCCGAGTTCCAGCAGCCTTCATCACCCAAACCTCTCATACCACGCAGGCTTCGCTTGTCGCGACTTCATCCTAGTCACGACATCAACTCTTTGCTCATCTGCATCGTCACCGCGACCGTCTCCTTTAGCTGGGCCCGGTTACCCTCTCACCGCGTATCCGTACTTATCGTCGACCGCATCAAATTCCTTCACCCTCTCGTGTCGCGACCGCACTGACCGTGCAAACCCCAAAATCGCAGATTAATGAATCAGCCAATTGTTTCCGCTTTCGCTCCGCTCATTCGACCGCACTTTTCTCCACTTATCGTATTTTTCTACGCATTTTCTTCTTTCTTCCATTTTACTCGCTAATACAGATGGGTGAGGTTTCTTCATGTTTCTCGCAAAGTAACTGTCTCTTTGAGTATGAAAATTGCGTAAAAAATGGACTAAAAATAGATGACTTTTAAGCTCATCACTAAGCCGAGGTCGCGAATAAAACATTACTCGGCTACTTAAAGAAAAGGTTGACATCGATAAAAGGAAAGTGGGTAGATGAGCTCCCTATTACACTCTAGGCATATCACACAACTCTGAAATAGGCTACCAAGGAAACATCGTATGCCTTGACATTTGGAGCTGAAGCTTTTATTCCCATTGAGTGCTGGGCCGAGACCCCGCTCACTCAGGCCACTTTCAAGCCTCGTACTTTTTCTCTAAACGAGCTCAAGGAAAGAGAGAACAGCAAACATCATAACGTATCGAGTATCATCCCTAAGCCTTCACCAAAGGGAGAAAATCATTAAGCCTGTAGCTTCTCTTGGGAAAAGGGGCATCTCATCTTCGACGCACTTCGAGGAGGCGGAAAACTTAGGACCAAATCAGCCTTTCATAATTGTTGACAATGGATTCAAAGGTGCGTACTGAATATAATCCCAGTGCGGCAAGATAGAGGCTCGCCCATGGAACTTGGCTTATTTGAAGAAGTATTTTCAGTAGTACTCCATTATCATGAGAAGTTTGTATCGTAGTTCTCGTGAGTGAATAAAAGTTACATTACTTAATTTTTATGAGATATATTCTAAGCTCATTGCGCTCAACCCTCGACGGCCCAGACTTCACTCCTACATGCACTCGCCTATGAGATGATTATTTTGGGCTTCCATGGCGGCTAGCCCTCGACTCGCCTTAGACTCAGCATAAGTCCTTACTAGCATTCTCCATTTTTATGAGATGATTATTTTAAGATCACGGCATGAATTCTCGACTATTCCTGACTCAAAAGATAAGTCCCTACATGCATTTCCATTTTTAAGAGATAATTGTTTACGCCTGCATGCTTAAATTCTCCCTGCCTTAGACTCCTGGCAAAGATAAGTCCTTACAGTACTTCCATGTTTATATGAGATGATTGTTTTATGTATATGGCAATGGCCTCATACCCTCGTCTCGTAGCATAAGTTCCTACAACCATACTCCATTTCTTTGAGGATAATGTTTATGCCTGGGTGGTTAGCCCTGGTTTCGCCTAAACCCCAAGATGTCAATATGTGCAGCCTTGGGTAATATGAAATGATGATAATCGACCTGCATAAATGATATTTTCATTCAAAAAGTAATAAGCTGGGAACAAAACCAATTCTACCGGTTAAGAAACATTTTGGTGAAAAGGGGCAGACGGCTCCATTAGTCAACTGGTTCAAGGAGGAGGAGTCGGTGACCTAGTTAGTCTGGGCTTCTGAACTCTTGCAGTGTAATTATGATGACCTGACCACAGTTCGAAAGTCCTCTCTTCTCGTTAGTCCCTTTGATCAATTTCGAACTTCCCTCCAATGCCTGGCTCAACAACTCCATACTACGAGCTGCCTGGGAGCATCCTCCGAAGATAGCTCTAGTAGCCGCCATGACACCCAATGTCTCCACGTATCAGGCCCAATAGCCAAGCTCGTATCGTCCGTAAACTCTAAGTAGCTTGGCACGATGAAGTCAGAGTTCCAAGAGCACTCGCACCTTCTCAACTTCATAGAAAACGTCTTTGCGTTTTATATCTCCCGAGTGGAGGTCGCACAACCTTTCTACTTCGGCTTGTTACGCGTCGTGTAGTGTTTCTATTTTAGCTTAGTAAGAGCCATGTAGCTCGGAGACGGTTTTTTTGCAGTGCAATCACATCTGCCTCTAGCTTTGTCACCTTCTTCACCTTAAAGGACTGAGCTAACGCTACTCGCCGATCGCCCACTCGCCGGGATCTTCTTCCAAATTCTCCTTCTCCAACTCGCAAAGACTCGAGAGTCCCGCCCCGCACCTCGTCATACGTCTCTCGAGCCCCACCTCGGGATGGGACAGACGACTAGCTTCAGCACGGAGGTCACATCACTTCTACATAAAGAGCTAAAAAGCTCATCTATGATAATCGCAATGTTGGGGGAAGAGGCTGTAATGTGTGTAAAATGTGATAACAAGATGGAATAAAGAGACTTACCGAGCTCTAATCTTGGAGTGGGTTGTATCCTTCAAAAGCTCTTAAACCCCCTTAAGGGCCTCATGTCCGTAGATCGCTCATAGTGTAGAGATCACCTCCTCGTCCGGGGTCCCACAGCCGCCTCCTAAAAAAAACGATAACACGACACGAGCGCCCAGTGGGGGCCAGGCGGATGCCCGCCTTCCAGGGCCAGCCGAGGCACAACCTCCCTCAGTTTCATGCGACCCTGGGAGGCGACCCCACCCTCCTTCAACACCTATCCCTCCTCGAGGTCGGGAAGGAGGACACAGCTCCTCAATCGGCAGTAGCGCTGCCAGTGCTCGCCCCCCGGGTCGTGAATAGAAGCTCTCCCGCCACAGGGTCCCAAGGGGGTGCCTTATCGCTTGGCCACTTAACGTGGTATCCATCTCTAGACACTGACTATTTCCCAACCATGTTAGCGGTGGGACTCCTCGCACTAGATGAGGATTTAACAAAAATCATCACTAACGTCACCTCCCGCCATATCCTCGGACGCCTCCTGAATTCGGGAAAGAAGGCGTCCTTGAACCCGCTCCTTCTCTCAGATGTCCCCCAAACTCTCAAAGTTTAGTCGCTGAACCTTCGGGAGTACAAAATCCTCAAGATTTCAAATACCTCCTAAAGATTTGCTTGTGTCAGAAGATGTCTAAAGTCCCTCGTGAAATATCGCGAGGTGGCTCAAGTGTTCGCCTCGATCAAAGACATATACAAATTTATGACAATTTATTACCAAATGATTTATTGTCTAATCCCCACAATAATGCCAATGAAACTTGCTTAATTGCATTTCTTTCTTGCAATTATACTCGCATTGTAGTCAGAGTTCCTTAAATCGATAAATTCCCTTCCTGCTCGATCCACTCATCGCAAGTGCACAGTTCAACAAGTAATAAAGTGGATTTTAGTCCAAAGATATCAATCCCACAGAGATCTCAAGAAATGTTCAATCAACTATTCTCGACTACTCAAGCTCTATACTATTCGACTATGATAGAGTTACCTGGAACTCACTTAAAGCCTTAAAATAATGAAAACTAAAAGAATTGAATTAATGTAACAAAACAATCAGAATATCAAATAATAAAAATAACAAATTTAGATCAGTTCAAAGGTCCGTAGTGCGCTCCATTGAAAATAAACTATTAGAAACATCAATTCCTTCGCATTAATCGTAATTTCGTTTTATGAACCACGATTTAAACTAGTCTAAAGAGTAATGAAAGTGCAACCGGATCTCTCCAACTCCACTGCTCAATATCTAACCTCGACCGGCTTCTTTCGAAGACGCTAATAGATAACCACCTCTAATCCTGGGGCCGCCTCATTCAAAGTATTTCTTTTCAAATACTTCATACCCACAACCCAGACCCAGAACCTCGAGCTCCTAAAATTATAGTCGGCTAGTCAGCCACGATTTATACTATACGGTTTCTTCTCAAAATTAGAACAACTCATTCTTTCCTTGATTAGATCCTTGCTAACACGGGATTGAATTCACCATTCAAATTGAGGCGAACTCTCTGTATGTTTAAATTGATAAATCGTTCAACTCATTCTCGTCTCCAAGTGAAAAGAGGATTTATCCATTTAATCACAAAGAGCACATTAAATCACCAATACAGTTCAAGATATCACAACGACTGCTCATCACCTCGCACGCCTCCCGTGTCACTCAAAGGCCTCCTGAAATCCCGAGTTTGAGACAATCCGCTTATGTAGTAAAGTACATCATATCGGATCAATTCCACAAAATAAACAAAACCGCCAGCGTGATTTACAAACCGGTCTCAAGATCGAGGAATAAAATTCGCATGAAAAATAATTTCGACGATAGAGTCACTTCACGGCCGGGTTTCAACCATCGATTACACCACATCGCTCGTTGGATCAAGAAACCACTCGTAATTAGGAAACCGGTAGTTCGAAATCCAAATTGTCTGAATTCAA
Organism: Tetrastigma voinierianum; assembly: GCA_016808115.1. Taxonomy (NCBI): domain Eukaryota; kingdom Viridiplantae; phylum Streptophyta; class Magnoliopsida; order Vitales; family Vitaceae; genus Tetrastigma; species Tetrastigma voinierianum. The sequence continues at coordinate 591,395 of JAEQBH010006756.1, read as the reverse complement.
ACAAACTTATTAGTAATTTGAAGAAATATAAATCGCATCTCACTAAACTTTAACCCGCAATGCTCGTATCCAAATTTAAAATGAAAATACGAACTAATCTAAAATAAAAACAAAAAGAAAAGAAATTAAAATATGTGGAGCCTTCAAAGAACCCGCATCTCTCTTCAAGCCTAAGAGTCAAAGGCTCAATAGCAAATATATATTTATGTGTGGTTCAAGTCGGGCCCCACTTCGATGCACCCTTTCGACCCCCGCCAGATCCGTCTGGGCCTATTGCCGATGTCGATCAATTCACGCGACCTCCTCGTCATCGCCCACGCAGAAGCCTTTGTTAGCTCGACATGTCCTGGGTGGAACCGACGTCGCCACAACTCGATCTCGCCGCGAATTCTTTCTTCTTTGAACCGATGTCGCAGCCATCGACGTCAGCGAATCTTACCTTCATTTGATGCTCGGTACCAATGTCGCCGCTACCTTCCGGGTTCATGCGACGTCGCCACCCCTTTCGATGTCGCGACCGCTCCCAGCTCGCTTGTCGCGACAATTGAATGATGTCGCAATTCCCGCCCTTTATCGATGTCGCCGACAACCAGTAAATGTCGCGACGCTCTTTCATACAACCATTGTCTAATCACCGAAAGTGATGTCGCTGACTCTTTCTATGTAGCTGACGCTTCATGTTTTCGATCTGTCTTCTACCTTCTTTTAGTGTAACTGATGTCATGACCATTCAATGATGTCGTGACCTTCTTTCTTTAGGCCGATGATGTCACCTAGTTTCCTCTGCATACGCATGTTGCGCACATAAATGTTCGCCAATTGTTTATCTTCGTCGTAACTTCTTTTCGTGTCGCGACTTCATTGTCCTCATCGTATCGGTTTAATTCTCGCAGATCAATGATGTCGCACATCATGTCTTTTTCTTCATCAATTCCTCGTTGTCTGACTTTGAGTTTCCCCTTCACGCCCCAAATTTCGTTTTGTCTTCACCACGCCTCTCATTCACACCAGTTTGTAGTTGCAACCTTAATATGTATTTCAATTGTCAAAGGCTTCAACATCAAATCCTTTAATCCTTTCAGGCTCTCCACCGCAATTCCCTTTCCACTAGTTACACTACATCGCCTCACTCCTACATTCCATTTCCTTTACTCGTAATTTCGCTTGACCTCATTTATACATTTGGTGAAGCATTCCATATTCTCAATATAACTGCCTTTTTAAATAAAATAAATCAAAATGGATTGAAAAATAGATACCTTAAGCTCATCACTCAAGACCTTTACTAGTGAGCCACCCAGATCCCACTTTGGGTCATCACAGTTTCCCCTAAGCCCAAGGTGCACACGCAAATCATAACGTAATCTTAATTTAAGGTGTAAGTTAATCTTGTTTAACCGCTAGATCATGGCAGTGACGAAAATAAGGTCGGTAGATCCTCGCACTGCACTGTGATTGGATTTGTGTTCACCGAAACTCTCTGAGCATGGAATCCTTCGCACATCCCTGTAAGCTGTCAACAACAACACGCGCTACCGTGGCTTGTTCTTACCGTCAGGTAACTTCATTGGCCACTACAATTTGCAATGATTTCACGTCAAGTAATGAGATACTCTCCCGAAAGTGTTATGCCATACAAACAAAGATAAAGAACGCCTTCCAAACCCAAACGCAACTCATATTTTCTATTCGCACACACACCACTGTAAGAACTGTGATAATGTTCATACGGATGTGAATAGTGTGGGCGGAGCTCAAAGCGAAACCATCGTGGGGAAGTAGGAACCTCAACCCTCACTAATATGAATCTCAACCAATAGATGAAATTCGTTCCACCACAATCCTCGGGCCCATACGCACCGCAACACAGACTGCGACACAAAAAGTAGAGCCTACATCGTAGAAGGGAAGGAAAACTTCTTCCAAACGCATCAATTCGGGGGGGCTCCCAACATATTCGAGCCATGTTACTGATCTGTAAGAGTTTAACAGAGAAGGAATGTCCTGTAAGAAGGTAAAGGGCACTTCATTCGCGACTTCCGATACTCTCTTCTTCTCCTCGCCATCCTCGAGAGCCTTCGCCACCGTAATTTGAAGCCCCGGAAAAACCATCAGATAATCTTTAACTGAGAAGACTAAAAAAATCAACATAGGTACAGATTGCCAAATGATGAATCTCCTGACATCGAGGCCAATAGCTCTTCGAAGTCAAACTATATTTACCTTTCAAGTGGCTGCAACTGAATCGATAATCACGTGAGAAACATCAGCTTCAGAAAGTGGGGCCAACCCAAGAGAATGCAGAAACAGAACAACAGAGCTCTCCAACAACGCAGGCAAGAAATCCCCTAAAGAAGAGTGGGGAGAGAATTTAAACCCAAACATATCAAAGATTTAATGAACACTCTTAATCATGGTCGTATCGTGAACCGCCACCCAAGACGATCGAGATGCTCGCTGCAATGATGTCTTGCCACAGACGGCATCAAGGCCCAGTACTGTCTCGAACCCCAATGACTCAGAATGACACTGTGGGCTATGGAACGGTATGTGTTTCGATCTCATGTGACAATCACATGGATGGCCAAAAGGCAACAGAGACTTATCGAGCATGTGAATCATGAAGGTCGAGCGTGCCACCATTTCGCCATCTCGATCTGTTACTGAGGCGCACGGCAAACAAGTCACCTCGTGCATTGGGAGGTAAATGAGTGAGACACGGGGTCCTCGAGGAACCCCTGTATACTGCCACCCACAATACATATTCTAACGACTACGTTATGCCACAATTGTTACATAAATGGCGTTATGCAAGAATAGTAAATCCTCATAACTATTTACGCCATAACCGCCACGATATGTATCTCCACCATCACTATATAATGTGAGCTTGTATCCGGCCGCAGGGGAGGTTCTTTTTCAAATAGATTCACTAGAGAACAGGTAATTATTTGGGGCTGAACTGAGTCCTTTCCATCGACGACGCTTCGCTCTCCTCTTCCTTGCTTTCACCATGATTCCAAGCCCACAACACCTCTCTTTGCTGCCATCTCTTCGTTTATGGCCATAAAACCTCTATGTTCATCGTTGATCGTCTTTAAGAACTTCCAACCCTGTGCGCTTGACGTAGGCAAGTAACTGGCACCCACCCCGAACCTGTGCCTCCTCAACCTCCTCTTTACTTGTCACAACCGGAATCAAGGCTCCGCTAGTCTAGACTATGAGAGCCTCCTCGAAACCATATTCTTTTTGACTAAATAACCCATTTGGCTTCTTTTGGAAGGGCAAACTCCATAATCATCATATCTTTGCTTAGAAAGGCCACCTATTAGCTCCCTCTCAACCTCCGTCGTTTCAAATTATTCTTCCAACTCCAAAGGTTATCGTAGGAATTTAAGATTCTCCCACCTTCACAAACTAAACTAAACTTCAAACCCATTAGTACTCCTGGACATGCAAATTCCCCACATCTGGTCCCAAATCATGCTCTGGGACGTAGTTCTTTCGGGATTTCACATCCCAAAGTCCTTCCCTTGCGGTTTCCTCCTTGTCGCCTCGACAACCTTATCCGAAATTTTCTTGAAAAGCACTCCTTGATCCCACACCTCCTTCTCTCATGTCTTCCCTTTGATTCCTAACTCCCCAAGCTTACTAACACAACACTCCAACCCTCGATCAACCACCTTTCTGTGATGGAAGATCTCGGAAGTTTTTCCTTCCCATTTGTATTGCAAGAGCACAAACAGAACCCACTGGCTCTACTTAGATTCCTCCACTTTATAATATCTTCCATTTTCCTTCAACCGTAAAATTCGTTGATATACATCCTTCCTTGCAACAAATTTCAACACCCTTTAAGAGATTTTAGAGCGCCTCTTCCAAACGAATCCATGACACCATTCCATTTCTTCTCTCTATAATAAGACCCTTTTGAAATCTTCCTTCCCCCTCGACTAAAGCCTCAAATGATTTTGAATCAATAAAAAATCATTTTCTAACTCCTTCACCTTTCTTTCTCTTCTTCAAACCATTTTGCTTCAAACTATTTTCTGGTCATTTAAATTTTTGTATCGTTTACCCTCAATTTTCGCCCCGATTTAAGCCTCGATTTATTAGCAGAAAGAAAATAAAACACATTAGTGATTAGTTGATTTCAAACTAGGATCATAAGAAACCCTCTAGTGTCAAATCTTCGATTACGGATTCATAGGTCAAATTCTTAATCACTCTGATTTGGGTCAGGTATGTCTCCCCATGAACCCTATGTCAAAGCGTGGTGCGGTCTAAGCACGTACATGTCGCCTCGTATATCGCTGGGGTACCCATAAATCTAAGTGAAGAGAAGCAGGACTCCTATATGATAGTCGGGGAACCGTAACCGTCGCCATCCATACTTCCATGTCCCTAACTAATGTACACCCGACCTTTGGGCCTCTAAAGCATTAGAGAAGCTTTACCTTTTGTTATGAAGTGTTGCTGTCCCCTTTGGTCACCATGGTGGGGTGGAACAAAGCCACCTCACCCCAAAGAAACGTGCTGAAAGCTTTTATTAAAAGAAAAGGGTTCTCTAAAATAGAGAAATTCCTAAAATACAAGAATAATTGGCTTCTATGATAAATTGAAGTATAATTCATTTGATCTTCCTAAGCCTTATTTATAAGAGAAAAATTAAATCTTGTGGATTTTATTGGTGATTTAGAAGGATTCTTTTCCATATACAACTCTTAATTCCCGATTTGGAACTCAAAAACCTTATATTTTCCATTTCTTGTAATTTTCGCATCACTTGGGTAAGGGTGTGAAAATTTCACACCTTCCTTAAGTGGATGCGAAATCGGATAGTGGAGAATCGATTGTAGTGCAAAATTTTGCACTGTCCAAGGGACGGTGCGAAATCTCCATGATATGCTTTTAAACCTTCATCTTCTCATGCAATCATGCTATCATGGTCCCAACTCATCTAAATTAAGCCCACATCCTCACAGCTTCATAGGTAGATATCCACTAATCTTTCAAGCCATGATTGGGACTAAAATAAACCCCCCTTTGACCCTCTCATGGTGAGGTCGACTTTGGTGAAACCAATGCCCGAAATCTCTTTTAATATTGTTTTCAAACCAACAAACCAATCAATCATTCTCTACAACAATCAAAATCTCTCTTTTAATTTTCTGTTTTCTTAAAGCAAATCAAACCGAGCACTTGACCTAGCATTACACCAAAAATGGGAAAACCCATCCCAATGGACAACCTAGAGCCACTATATCTATAGTAGACAATGAACTACTAGGGATTAGAACTAGGTATTATAAATTTTTTGTTTCATCGAGCTTCTAATCATTCACCCGACTTAAGACGAAGCAATACCCGGGTCGATCAGGAGGTTCATTACCTCGTTAGAGGAGTGTTTGGGATGAAGGAGTAGACTCGTTTCACTTCTCATCGCGGCAATCCGAGGAGAGAAGGAGGCAGACCATAGGTTGGGTTTGATGATGATGAGCAGGATGGTGAGACATAGGGAGAGTCCGAGGAGGAGGTCCAGCTGAGTGCACCGGCTCATCCACCTTCTGGCACATCCATTCCAGATGTACATTCAGAGCCTCCTCTCCTAGAGATACTAAGCCCGTCTTGAGCACATTACCACATCTCTGGATGACCTTTGAGCAGCCCATCAAGCTAGCACCCAGTGCCTCGACTCATGTGAGGAGGAGACCCGAGCATTCCACGCCTTTATGGCACAAGAGATCTCCGAGATCCATGCCATGCTTACCTAGCTCGCGCCACCACCACCACCTTCAGATGCTTAGGATTTTCTTTTGATTTCCTTCTTTTATTTTTATTTTGCTTTATGATATTCTGGTTGTACTTTTTGGACTTCATTGAAGGCATCTTTTTGTAAAAACCTTGGTTATATATTGATATTATCTTTTATATTGGTTTCTAACATCCAGAGTTCATTCTTTTCTTTTCTTATTTTTACTTTTATCCCGAGCTTTTGAGCACTTTTCATCTTAAAATCCAGGCTTTTGTGGAACCCAGCACATGCATAATATATTCATGAAAAAATACATGAATCACATTGATGAGAAATTTTGAAAAATAGGTAGCCAACAGCAATCTGCAGGAATTTCTCAATTCTCAATTCTCAATTTTTGTCCTACTTTTCTTTTCTCCCCACTTCTGCTCCAGTTCCAAAGCTTCATGATGAGGTAATTCTTCCCTCCTCTCTTTATTTTGATTGATTGGAACATTGAGAATAACATATAGTTTGGTTGGGGGGAGGGGGGTGTTAAACCATGGGCTTCTTCACTCTCTATTGCCTATATACCTTATTGGAATTGATTGAGAGAGATAAATCAACCCCTGTTTTTTTTTTTTTCATGTTTTATCTGCATGTTTTTCTTTTCTTTTACATGATTGCTTGTTGGGAGTTTTTCCTTTCAAAGCCTCATATTTTTTTATGCTTGGCATTAGACATTAACTTCCCCTTGGATTGTGCTCAAGATTCCAATTAAATCAACTCACTATTTTCTCTTTCCATTTCTTCTTTTTCTTTTTCTGAATTTTTTTCTTTTTCTTTTTGCATAGCTTGGTTTAGTTTATATTATTTTAGTTCTCTATTTTAATAATTTTCTTGAAGGCCAGTTGGTGTTTGCATGCTGTCTCTCTCCCTCCCTTTTGATCCTCCTTTTATCTATTAATGAATTCCACTTCCTAGTAGTGAAAACTTGTACAGAGGATGCTTTCTTTTAGTCTTCCTTCTAAAGTATATGGGGTTGTTTTGGGATGTTCCATGCAAAATAAGACATTCTGTTTTATGAACTAAGCTGAAAAGTCCACCTAGTTTCTCCATAGCATATGCACTGATTTCGTTTTTGTTGGTTAAGTTCTTTCAGTGATCTTGTAAAATGTTTTGGTTTCAAACTTATAATGCCAAGCATCATGTTGACTGTTTTGCTATATCAGTTTAATGTTTATGTTCTAACAAAGAATACTGATCTAAGGGTGGATTTCATAGATTTTAAATGCTATTAGATTGATATATATAGACAAGCCCCCAGCAAATTAATGAGACGGAAGCAATGCTGCACTTTCCCTTCCTTTTTGATTTCTCTTTCCTGAAAAACTTATGTGGAAATGCAAAACATCAACCTCAATAGTCTTCAACCCAATCTGAAAGCTTTGCTCTCAAGAAGATCTGATGCAATCAAGCGTTACATTAGATAGGAAATACAGATCAGCAGCTTCCCTCCCTCATATCCCTGATGTTTGTTGCAGTATATTGCATATATATTTTGCTTCTTGCCAGCCAGTACTTGGTTTACTTACAGCATTTCCTTGAGGATGGCTGGCAGGGAAGCTTTAGCTAAAGCGAACTTCCTTCTCTTGATCACATGAATAAAATGGTGAAGCACATAAAATTTCTTGCTGCTTGCAAGAATAGCATTGCATTTGCCTTCATTGTTTGTACGTACAATAGACTGCTTTTTCTCCTGGAATATGTGGGGTTGTTTAGACCATTTATATATATATATATATATATATATATATATTACAATTGTATTTTCTGTGTTTTCTCTTTGTTTTTGAGAACAAAAAATAAACAGTTTTCAAAAAAGAGAAACCAAACATGTTCACAGCTGCTCATTTGTCAACAGTATTTTGAAATTCAAACTGAACTACATATACCACAGTGAAACTATTTTGACCTGGTTAACCTACACAAATGAACTCGAATTAATCTCTTGGTTTTCAAGGCCCAAGGGGTTGGGGAACATTTGCTTATTGTCCTATATCAGAGACTTGAAGGTTGTGGGCGTTCGCTGCTGGTCCTCTGTGCAGAAGAATAATAATGAGTTTCAAGGTCCTTGAGGCTAGCAGCTGCCTCCTCTCCAATTCTGCCTAACAAGTGGTCAGTTTTTTCTGCCTGTTGGTTAAACTCAGCCTCTCTTTGATCTACATGGTCATTAAGGGATGCAAATCCTGAAAAGATTGCAGTCTGCTTCAGCTCTGACACCAACTTCAGTAGTGAATCAGCTCCTTGAACCTGTTTGTTTTATTGGAAGAACAAACAGTCAAATTAAAATAAAGCAAATACAGAAAACTCTTTCAGGAATCATGTCTACCATAGGGAAGTCAGAAGTGGTGTTCCATAAAAGACTTCAATTGATGTCCACGGGCAGTTCCCAAATTTGGGTTACATATGCAAGTCTCATGTTTTCATCAAATCATAATATACTCCATTGTCTATTCACCCAAGAGTTGTGCCATGTTCTAATTGTTTTGTAGGTGTCACATTCCAAGAGGACAGTATTTGTGCCTTTCAGTAGCTGGAAGAACAAATTTATAAAAGGGAATAGCTAGCAGAAAGCAATGGTGTCTGGCCTCCCAGTTCTTGCTTGGGATCTCTGACGGTAGTAGCATATATAGCAGGAGAATCTTTTGGGGGATTGAATCAATTTAAAGAAGTATGTTTGGACAGAGGAAGCAAGCAGTAGCGGAGCCACTCAAGGCTGAGGGGGTTGAATCAGTTTAAACATCATGCTATCTCTTCCACACAATGATTATGACCCAAAAACAGTGAAAAAGGCTAGGTTTTCAAACTAGAGTTTGGCATGACCACCCATTCTGAACATAGATTATAAAACTTTTTCATTAAATGCACGTTTCCCCCCTGAAGCTAAAACTTTTATCAGGCATAGGTTGGTCTTTCCTTGAGGCCTGGGACTGAATAAAATTTTTCCCTTTTGTTGCTTCTGTGTGCATCTATCTATCTATATGCATGTGTGTGTATGAGAAAATGGAAACCGCTACAATGAAACACATTTAGTACCATTCTGGCTGCTCGCATCTCCATCATGAAAGCCTCCTGTGAATTTCTAACTGGTGGGTCATTTACCTACAACAAACAAATTTCTGTCAAGAGAATATTACACTCTGAAGTTTTTGTGGATGAAAAAATTCATCTTTTAATGATTCAATCCAACCGTGAATACAAGAGGACTACACACAATATGGAAGCTAATCTATCATTCCTAATATGTTACAAACTCTATAAGTAAAGTTCCTAATCAGATACAAATTCTATAAGTAATTACATGCTATAACAATACAAGTAAACAAATTCAGAAAACCAAACTCCTAGCTTATTCCTCCTAACACACTCAGTTTTCCACACTCCCCCTCAAGCTGGATTGTAAATGTTAAACAATCCAAGCTTGGACACTAGATGATCAAATAGTTTCCTTGCCAAAGCTTTAGTGAGAATGTCGGCTGTTTGATGTGATGTAGGAATGTGAGACAAATCAACAATATTTCCTTCGATCTTCTCCTTGATAAAATGCTGGTCCATCTCCACATGTTTAGTCTTGTCATGGTGCACATACAATGCTGGTCTATCTCCACATGTTTAGTCCTATCATGGTGCACATAAAATTCCGGTCTATCTCCACATGTTTAGTCCTATCATGGTGCACTGGGTTCTTGGCTATATTGATGGTTGATTGATTGTCACACAACACTTTCATAGAACCTGCTATAGGAAATTTTAACTCATTACAAATTCTCTTCAACCACATTCCTTCACATATTCCAAGTGCTAGTGCTCTAAATTTGGCTTCAGCTGAACTCCTGGCTACTACCGGCTGCTTCTCACTCCTCCAAGTCACCAAATTGCCTCAAACAAAGGTGCAATACCCTGAAGTTGATTGCCAGTAAATGGTTGAACCTGCCCAGTCAGCATTAGTGAAAATCTCTATGCTCCTTTCACTTATTTTCTTGAAAAATAACCCCTATCCTAGAGTTAATTTTAAATACCTCAAGATCCGGTACACTCCATGTGCTCTTCTGCCGGATTGTTCATAAACTGACTAACACTCACTGCAAAGCTTATATCTCTGTCTGAGTGTGAGATAAATAAATAAGTTTCCCAACTAACCTTTGGTATCACCCTTTATTCATTGGACCTCCATTAGGTTGAGCACCAAACCAAACTTAGCACTTGTATCCATGGGTGTTTCAACCGGTTTACAACCAATCATACTGGTTCCTTCAGTAGGTCCACCACGTACTTCCTTTATGAGACAGATATTCCCCTTTGTGATCTAGCAATCTCCATTTCTAGGAAATACTTGAGATTACCTAGGTCCTTAATCTCAAATTCTTTGGCAAAAAAGTTCTTGAACCTCAGCAGTTCTTTATGGTGATCTCCTGTAAGAATTATGTCATCCACATAAACTATAAGTATAGCCCTCTTACTCTACTTCAAGATGATTGATGAACATTGTGTGATCCGCTTGACATTGTTTGTATCAGAACCGCTTAACTTCCTTTGTGAACCTGTCAAACCAAGTCTGGGGTGATTGTTTGACAGGTTCACAAAGGCAGTGAGCTTAAACACTAAGTTAGAGGCTGATCATGGTATGTCAAACTGGTGAATCTCCAAGTATAGTTTTTCAAGCTCTTCGTTTAGGAAAGCATTCTTTACATCTAGCTGATATAATGGCCAATCAAGATTTAGATGCTTTAGAGAGTAAAACTCTTATTATATTGAGCTTGGCGACAAGAGCAAACGTCTCTTGATAATCAATACCATAAGATTATGTGAATCCTCTTGCTACCAACCGTGCCTTGAACCTATTAACACTACCATCAGAATAATATTTCACAGTGAAAATCCATTTGCTGTCAATATCTTCCATTTTCCTTATTTAGTCTTCATTACAGCTGTATATCCCTTGATTACCTCTCCTTATTTAGTCTTCCTTATAGCTGTATATCCCTTGATACCTCTCCTTATTTAGTCTTCTTTATAGCTGTATATTCCCTAGGGCTAGAATTAAGGGATTTGATCATTCTTGATGTCTATATATTGTAATTCTCTTAGTGAATTGAGCAGGAAAAATATTTCAGAAATTCTCTTTCAATTTTGTTATGGTATCAGAGCCCAAACTTTGAGATCACTTCATCTTGTGTTTGGTTCCTTGCCTTGCTCCAAGATCTTGTTGTTTTGTTCTTGATTTTTTTGTGTGTTCTATTTTTTTTCTTGGACCCGATCTCTTAGTTCTTGTTTCTAGTTGAGTCATGTCTTTGGAACGATCTGAACATTTTCTTGTTCGATTTGATGGCAAGAACTATTCTGCCTGGGCATTCCAATTTCAGATTTTTGTCAAAGGAAAGGAATTATGGGGTCATATTGATGGGACAGATCCTGCACCTAACAACGAGGAGAAAGAGAAATATGTGAAATGGGAGGTGAAGGGATGCTCGATTACAGTCTGATTCTGAAGGTGGAACCCTCCAGATTCTCCCTTAATCTCAGACCTTATAAGACCTCTAGAGAAATGTGTGGGAGTACTTGAAGAAAATTTTATAACCAAAGTAATACAGCAATTTAAGGTTTCCTTAATTAGAACTTGAGCTGGGGTCAACTCAGTCAAGGAGTATGTCAATCCAAGAGTTTTACTCTTCCTCTTGGAAATTTTGGTTGATTACACTGGATGTAGTATGCAAGTGTAGCCTCCCAGAAGGACCTACTATGTGATTCAGTAAATGAGACTAGCAAGCGTGATCAGCTTTAATTTAGCTAAGGGAGTTTGAAGCAAATCAAGTCCAACCTGATGAACAGAGAACCAGTTCTCGGTTGGATACTTTCCCAGTAGTGAGAGCTCTATGGGAAGAACAACGGCCCCTACACAAGTCGTCTTTGGGATAAAAAGCCTAAAATTTGCCCAATTCCCATTGCTTATGCTGCTCAAGGAGTAATTGAAGGCGGGGAGACATGACTAATGTCGAATGCTATAGTTGCAGCGATTTTGGGCACATTGCCACTAATTTCCATTTTTCAAAAAATTTCTGCAATTATTGTAAGAAAACAAGGCATATCATCACAGATTGTTCCATTCGAATTTCTAAAGAAATCTGAAACTGCCCACAATGCCCTCGGGTTGGTCCCTGAATGACCCTTGTCTTGGTCAGTCTTATCACTCCTGACATGGTCCATAAATGATCGCTTTCTGTCTCCTTTCTGCTTTAGGCCTTTCAGGTAACAAAAAATCTAATCGTAAGCCTTTGGTATTTTGATTTTGGTGCTTCCAATCACATGACCAACACTGCCTTGCCTCTAAATAATGTTCAAAAATATAAAGGAGATCTTCAGATTCATACTGCTGATGGTAATTCCTTACCTATCACAGCTGTTGGTGATATTTCAGCCCATTTAAATACTGTTTTTGTGTCTCCCTAAGTTCGTCCACTAATCTTATATCTATCAAGCCAAATTAGGTTACAGCAATTGTACTGTTCACCAAATTTGGTTGTCTTGGTGCAGGATCAAGTGTCTGAAGATGATCGCAGCGACCTTAAAGTGGACGCTCCTTTTCCCTTTGCTTCTATCTTCCTCTCCCATGTCGAATTATGTTGCTTATAATGCTATTCAAAGTGACAATCAGGCAGGCAGGACGTTAGGGACAATCTCAACCTCATGTACTTCGCAGTCCCTTGTTTAAATCTAGTTCACTATACTTGGAAACAAAAATCTCACTCTCTAAAATTGATATTGTTGGATTCAGCACTCGCAAACCCATAACACTAAACCTTGAACTTGGTGTACATAATCGATGTATGGGCATTAATCGTAATTTCTCTGAACATTACAAATAATTTCCTTTGTTACATTTACTGATGATTTCACTCGCTTTAATTGAAACACACTTTTCACCAAATCAAATCTTGTGATCTGATTCAGTGGTGACATATGTCAAATGAATTTCACTTTTTCTTCAAAGTCATGGATCTATATCATTAACGTTTTGCCCTTCACCTACAACAAAACTAAGGTGGCTGAAAGAAAAAGAATCGCCATCTTCTTGATGTCGCTCGCGACTTTCTAATTGAGTTCATACCTCTTCTCAGCCTTTGTGCGTAAGCTTTTGTTTCCATCATTGCATTTCATTAATAGATTACCATCTCCCCAACTTGAATGACGCATTCTCCCTTAATTTCCGTTTGTTTGGGCATGCACCAACCATTCCAGTTCCAATCTTCGTCTTTGATGTGTTTGTTTTGTCTACCTTCCCGCACACGAGAGAAAATAAAACTTCATCGCTGCAATCGCCAAGTGTAAGTTTTTTTAGATATGCTAGGAACCCAAAAAAGATTTCTCATATGATCCTCATGCTCTGAACTCGTGTCTCCTAGGAATGTCATTTTTTTTTAAAATCCAGCCCTTCTTTAGCAATAGTTTCAACAACCTTCTCAAAATTCCCTTCCTTTATCCTGCTTACCACTACTCCGCCCCGAGGCCTACAACACCGCAAGACAAAGGCTTAAACCAAGGTTATGTTTATCGTGAGACACACTCCTCCACATCCGATCCTCCTGGCTGTGTCTCACCGAGAGTGTTCCTCCACATCTTCCCTTCTCGCGGCATCCCCGATTCTATTCCCACCCATTTCCAATGATCCAACTCCTCTTTGTAGAAGCTCTAGACCTCACAAACCTCCTGAAAGGTATGGCTTTTCAACCCCTTTGGCTATGTCAACTACTTTGTCTTCTATTTCCATTCTAATTTGTTACATGAAGCTATGGAACATGAGGTCAGGGTAAAAAGTAATGAAGCAAAACTTCAAGCACTCGAGGAAAATTCATACTGGGACATTGTTTCGTCCTCCAAATGTTACCCATTATAGTAAGTGGGTCTATACCGTGGAAACTCAAGTCCTGATGGCTTTTTAGATAGATACAGTCGATTGTTGCTCTTGGCAATAAACAAGAATATGGTCTCAACTATGAAGAAACATTTCGCACTGGGCCGCTAAGATGACCACAAGAGGTCTTATTCTCGGCTATCAAGATCTTCTTAAATCTCGGCCCCTACATCAAATGGATGTAAAAATGCCTCTCTTTGTACTCGGGACCCAAGGAAGATTTACATGAAACTTCCAACCCGTATGTCAATGACGGCTTCTCATGAAGCTCTGCAAGCTAAGACGCCTTTTGTACGGGTAGAAGCGCATATCTGTAGCCTCGGTTAGAGAGTTTCCTCAGAGCACCTCTTCAAATTTCCTTCACACACAAAGTCATATGATTCATCACTCTTCACAAGATAACCACCGGTATGGTCTTTCTAGCCTTATGTTTCGACATATATTATCATCACTAGAGAATGACAAATGGTTTGACATCTCTAAGCTTCAAAATATGTTACTAAATGAAAGATCTGGAATCTCACATATTTTTGTATTGCAGTTCTCACTCAAGATCATGGTTTGTTCTAAATCAACATAACATATCCAAGATCTTATCAACTAGTTGGCTTTATAAGGATGCTTACTACCGGCTGATACGCCAATGGAGGTGAATGAAATACCCGAAAAGATGAAGGCGAGCTGGTTGATCCTTTATATATAGGCAACTTGTTGGTAGTAGTCTTATCTACTCAAAATTACAAGCAAGGTCCAATATCTCTATATGTTGTCCATATAGTTAGTTAAATGTAAGGACTCACCTCATCATCATCTTGTTTATAGCTTATTGCAGATTACCTCAGAATTTTAATTGGGTCACCTACTCGTGGGTTGTTGTTTCCTACAAAATCTACTCTTCATTTGACTGCATATAGTGATGTAGATTGGGTTGGCTGCCCAGATATTCGGAAGCCTACAGCAGGCTGGTGCATTTTCCTTGGAGATGCCTTAATTTCCTGGAAGTGTAAGAAGCAAGACTATGTCTCTAAATCTTCTACGAAGGCTGAGTATAAGGCCATGTTTGTAGCTTGTTCTGAAATTGTGTGGTTACGTGGTCTTTTTTCCGAACTTGGATTTCCTCCAACTAATCCTACTCCACTTCATGGTGATAATACGAGCGCCATTCAAATAGTCAGCAAATCCAAGATATATCATGAACGGACAAAGCACATGGAGGTGGATTGTCATTACATTAGGGAGGTCTTTACTCAAGGTGTTATTACTCTTCCTCATCTTACTACTAATCTTCAAATAGTTTATGTCTTTACGAAAGCTTTGACAACGACACAAGTTTCTCAGTAGCAAATTGATGATGATAGACCTACGTGCATCAATTTGAGGGGGGATGTCAATATCTTCCATTTTCCTTATTTAGTCTTCATTATAGCTGTATATCCCTTGATACCTCTCCTTACTTTATAGCTGTATATCCCCTAGGGCTAGAATTAAGGGATTTGATCATTGTCTATATATTGTAATTCTCTTAGTGAATTGAGCAGGAAAAATATTTCAGAAATTCTCTTTCAATTTTGTCATTTGCAACTGACCACCTTCTTCCCAACCAGTAGTTTGGTCACCACCCAAGTCTCATTCTTCTCTAATGCATAAACCTCCTCTAGAACCGCTTTTCTCCACTCTGCTATCTTTAGGGCCTCATGAATTGGTCTTGGTACATATACTACATCAAGAGAACTAACAAATGCACGGTGAGCAGGGGATAATTTCCCATATGAAAGAAAATTATGAATGGAATGCTTGGTGCATGTCCTCTTTCCCTTCCTCCAGGCAATAGGTCTGTCATCAATTTCTTTAGAAACATGCTCATTGTGATCTATCTCAACATCATCCTTATCACCAGCTGAAATTAACTCAAGATTGGAATTACTCAGATTGTGCAGTACCTGTTAGATCAGAATTCCTGGCCATGCAAGGATGGTTGTAAGGCCTTCTCAAATTGCTGCTTATATCGCCTTGTATAGACACAGAACTCACCTGTTTTTGGTTGCTGCAATGTCTCATTGGACTCATTACGAACATGATTTGAGGCTGGTTGACTCTCGGAGTTAGGACCAGAAATGGGAGACTCTTTAAAATTGGGATTAGACTCAGTAGGAATGGGACATGAGGACTCCAGGAATAGGAGAGCTGACTCAGGCGAACTAAAGATCAGATTTGGAGACTCTATTTCCCAAAACTGATATTCTTGAGGTAATTCTCCTCAGAATATTGATTTGGGGTAAAAGGGTTGGTTTTCAAAAAAAGAGACATCCATAGAACTATAAAAACGTCTAGTTTTAGGACAATAGCATTTGTACCCTTTTTGATATGGTGAATACCCCAAGAAAATGCACCTAAGGGCTCTAGGATCAAGCTTGCTACGAAGTTGAGAGTGAATATGGACAAACACAGAACACCCAAAATTTTTAAAAGGAAGAGTGGATATGACTTGAGTATGAGGAAAGGATTTGAGAAGTACCTGATGTGGGGTTTGAACCCTTAGAATTCGAGATGGCATCCGGTTGATGAGGTAGGTTGCAATAAGAACTGCTTCCCCCCATAAATGTTTAAGGACATTTGTGGTGAACACAAGAGACCGAGCAACCTCTAGGATGTGTCTGTTTTTGTGCTTGCCTACTCCATTCACTTGAGCTTTGATGGATTATCCCTTGTTTTGAA
Source organism: Tetrastigma voinierianum (assembly GCA_016808115.1). NCBI lineage: Eukaryota > Viridiplantae > Streptophyta > Magnoliopsida > Vitales > Vitaceae > Tetrastigma > Tetrastigma voinierianum. The sequence continues at coordinate 574,974 of JAEQBH010006756.1, read as the reverse complement.
AGATACTCTCTCAAGATACTCCCAAAATATTCTCTAGCATTATTGGGCGCTTTAGGACTTGGATTTTGGTTTGAAACTGAGTTTGGATTATGGTATTGAATCTTTGAAGAATGATGCCAATCTCTGATTTTTCTTTCATGAGAAACAACCAAGTTAGACGAGTATCATCCACAAAGAGAATAAACCGTCTAGTACCATTTATATTTTTCATTCTAGATTGGCCCCCATACACCACTATGAATTAATGAGAATGGATGTGATGACTTGTAAGGCTGAATATGATAAGGAGTGCGAGAATGCTTAGAAAACTGACACACTTCACATTGAAACAACTTTGGATTTTTATTGATGAATTATGAAGGAAACAACTTTTGGACATACAGCACAATAAAATCTCAGTCCTAGACGACAAAAAGACACAAACATAATTTCACTCTCCTTATTGGAATCAAATACATGACCTTGAATTAATAGACTTGCAGCCTTGTGAGTTTGTCTTTTAGGAGATCCACTAGCTTTGAGCTGATATGAGCCTCAGCTTTACAACTCCAGCACTACCAATCATCTTCTCCTAGTCCAAAATCTGAAATTCACACAAATCAGAGGTAAATTCAATTAAGATCTTTCACCAATTCACTCACTGACAGTAGGTTACAAGCCAATTTAGGGACATAAAGCACAGTTTTCAACATAAGTTTATCAGTCAGATAAACTGAACCAACACCCTCTACTTTTGAGAATGAGCCATCTGCTATCTTTACAATTAAGTTTCCCTTGTATGGGCTATAGTCCTCCAATAAAGATTTATTATGTCATGTGATCCTAGTCTCCAATCCACAATCCACACATCGTTATGACTGAAATTTGCATTAAACTTGCAAGTGTGATTACCTTTGGCCTCCAATGAACCTACCGTGGTGTTGTTTTGAGTAGTAATATTTTGAAACAATTTCTCTAAAGCTTCCATCTGTTCCTTGCTAAATGGGATGGATTCTATCATTTTACTCTACATCAAGAGCAATCGTGATTCCCAATAACTCTTTTTTCAGTCTATATTTTGCCGGTTTCAATCATCATTCCCATGAATCTTCCAACATGTCTCACTGTACGGGGCCTGGTCTTCCTGCAATGTCTGGTGGTCTTGTTTTCTTCATCTTGCTTTCATTACCTTGATTTTACAGCCAAGGCTGATGAATTTTCTGGGCTATTGTGACTTGGCACATCTCCTAGCATTACTCGTTTCCTAAGTGGACCCTTCGAACCTCTGAAAACACTTCCTAATACTGCATGGCTTCTAATTTGGCTAATACCTACTGACTTCATCTGTTCCTTGGTTTTGCTTAACAAGAAACTTGATGATTCTCTTGTTCTCAACAATCCGCCTCTACATCCGTGCATCTCCTGGACACTCCCAACCATGCTCTTCAAAGGTATCAAGTTGCTGCCAAAGACAAGAAATGGCATTATAATACTGTGTGACATTCAAACTCCCTTGCCGCAAGTCATGAATTGCAGATTCGGATCTCAAAAATGACTTAAGTGCTGTCTTTGGTGGAGTATAATTCATGAGCAGACTCCAAAATTTCATCCGCTGTCTCATTAAGCAAAAAATTCTCTCCAATCTCATTCACCATTGAATTGATCAACCAAGACTTCAAATTCATATTGCTTTCGATTTCCATTTCCCGTAGAGGCATTCGGGCTTCGAGAAGTAATCTCCTTATCTATAGTTGTTAAATCGAGATTCGAATCGAGACCGAAATGCTTGATTCGCGGAACTGCCAAGAATCGAGAATCGAATCAACTGCCAAGATCTCGCTTTTGCATTTTTTATAATAGTTAAAATATATGTAATTTTATATTATTCCTAATTTGTAAGCTATTTTAATATTTGTTTAAATGATAAACTTATAATATTTTCAAATAAACCATACCAAGTTACCAAACTAAGTCTAAAAGAAGCAAAAGAGATCCAAATACTAGTCTAGTGGTTGAATATACTAATGCTAATAGAATCATTTCATATAATGATTAACTACTTATAAAATTAAACTAAGCCATCATCTCCAAGTTCAAGGTTGTCATCATCACTCTCTCTTTCTCCAACCATAGCCAAGTCCTCTTGTTGTCCTTCTTCTTCCCTGTAAATTGCTGGTCTTCTTCTCCTTTTTTTGTTTTTTCTCGTATCACCAAAGGTTGGAGTTGTTTCTTCCACGTTAATCAATTCCTACAGCTGGCTAAGTTTTTTTTTTCCAGGTATTTCATTCTTTTATTTTGGTGATTTCACTTTGGTATGTTGAGAATTGGTATTAATCGATTCATGTGAATCGATTCACATTCGGTGATTTCCGGTTTCGATTCAGCATATTTTCGATTCTTGAAAGAGCCCGATCGCTCACCTACCGAATCACAATCGTACGACATTTTGATAATAGTGCTCATGCCAATATTCGGTCCTTCTTATTCCGTTGACAAACATAAACACCGACCGGGACCATTGTGTGTACTATTCCCATTAAGCCTAAGTGGGCTGGTGATCGGGAATGAAACATTTTCTTACAATGGTGGACTGGTCATTCTTCATTTCTTAACTAATTACATCTAAAGTGGCTGGAATTTGGTGCTCTGCTGCTGTGCTTGAATAGGAGGCTTGAGTGGATGAAAATATTTTTTTTCTTCTAGGGTTCCTAAAGTACCAAAGGTGGCTCTGATACCATGAAGCTTTTGTGAATGAAAAACTTCATCTTTTATTGATTCAATCCATCCATAAATACAAGAGGAGGACTACACACAATATGGAAGCTAATCTATCATTCCTAATATGTTACAAACTCTATAAGTAAAGTTCTTAATCAGATACAAATCCTTTAAGTAAAGTAATCACATGCTATAACAATATACAAGTAAACAAATTCAAAAAACCAAACTCCAAACTTATTCCCTCCCAACACATACACCAAGTACGACACACTAGATCTTATCAGAATAGCTTTCTGAAAGCTTAGTATTTCCATCGTGAAATTCATATGCTAAAAATTTGCCATGTGCCACCAAAAAAAGAAAAAATCTAATTGAATTATACATTAGAGCATAATATATCAAATTCTAGTAACCAATCATTATTAGTAATAAAGTACCATCATATAGATCCAAGGTTCCTGATTCCAAACAGACCTAAGCTTCCTGTACCATAAAAGAAGTTCCAAGAACCTCAAACCTGAGTTAAGAAATAAGCATGCAGCCTCATAAATCATTATCAAAGAAACTAATGCTGCAAGAAAAATTTGTGGCTGCAAATAAATAAAATTGCAAATTTCCATAAGATGCTAACTCAATGGTATCTAAGTTTTGTCATAGGCCACCAGAAAAGTTTCTAATTAACTACTTTAGTGCATAATATATCAAATTTAGTATCAAGCCCCATAATTTATCAAATTTAGCAATCAGCTACATAGCCATAGTACCATCATATTAATCCAAATTCTCCCCCAAACACGAAAACCATCCTTATCATAAAAGAAGTTTAAAGAAATCCAAAACTTGAGAAGTTAGACAATAAACATGTAGCTTCATCAATCATTCACAAAGAAAATAATGTTGCAAACAAATTTGCGTCTTCAACAAAATAATATTTTGTTAATTCGTGCAGGATGCTAAATCAATTGTACATGAGTTAATATGCTGATATTTGTCAGGTGCCACCATAAAAATTCTAATTTAATTATGTAACTGCATATTAACTCAAATTTAGTAAATCAAATGGCTAACTTAAGCTGGATCCTTCTGTGGTTTGAAGCACTCTTTGGGCTGCGGGTAAATTTAGAGAAAAGTGTTATTTTTCCGATGGGTGCTGTGGAGAATATAGTTCAGCTGGCTGAAGAACTAGGTTGCAAAGTAGGGACACTCCCCTCAACCTACTTAGGATTGCCACTTGGCCTAAGGCAGAACTCAAGTAGGGCATGGGAAGGTATCGAAGATAAGTTCAGAAGAAGACTTTCAGCTTGGAAGAGACAGTGATATTCTAAATGAGGAGGTTTCCAGCACGTGATTTATCAGCACTCTTTCCAACTTTTAACTACTTACCTATTGTCCTTGTTTAGATGTTTAAGATGTGAAAGGCAGACTGGAAAATTCCATGATTTCCTCGGGAGAAGGCTCGATGCTAGAAAATTCATCTAGTAAATTGAAGACTCACAAATCAGTGGCAAGAGCAAGGGAGTGGTTGGCATCCAAATCTGCATCTTTTCACTGTGGCTTTACTGGGAAGTGGATTTGGAGATTCCTCTGCGAGGAGAATTTATTTGGAAGTCATGCATCAAGCATTAAATACTGTACAACAAATAGTGGACCTGTTTACAAAAGACCGAAAAGGGAGTTACGTGGTCGCCTCTAACTACGTACAAAGAAAGGCCTATCAAGAAAGATTGTGAGCTAATCCCCTTGGGATGGAAAGGATAAGATTCTCAGGGAAGATTCGTGATGGGGATCGCCTTGTGTGTGAAGCCTTCGTATCTGCATAGATCGCTGATGCAAAGTGGGGCTATGGTCATAGACATGAACTGGCGACTAGTGAGAGGAGTCAGATCCAAAAGTTCGAGAAGCCTTTCAACGACTGGAATTGGAGGCTGTCCAGGAATTGTTAAGCATGCTAAGCAATAGTCTATTTATCCCCACTTAAAAGACAAAGTAACTTGGAAGGGTAGTGCCCTGTGGGTTTTTCTCTCAGTGAGGTTTTTTTAACATCTTGGAATGTATCCCAACATGTTTAGCACCCTCTAAGTCCTAAGATCTTATGGAACCCTCATATCCCCTCTAAAATAAGTTTTTTTGCTTAGGAAGCCTGGTGGGGAAAAGTCTTAACGACAACTCAATTGAAGAAAAGAGAGCTCCACTCCTTAGCTTTCAAGATTCACCCGCCAAGCCATGAGAGGAAGGAAGAAGAAATGGGAGCGATTCAAACACACACCCGCCCCGTACCTCAAGTACGTGACCGATCTTCTCATACCTCCGGTGTTAGTTAGGGTTACTGCCCTTCGTTATCAAAAGAATTTTATCCGAACCTAAGCAAATTTCCTGCAGTATTAGGCCAAACTCAGAGAGTGCCCTTTACTTGGTAATTTGGAAAGAAAGAAACAAAATTATTTTCGATAGCTAATCTTCTCTTCCTGTAAGACTAAAGAGTTCTTTCATTCGTTGTAAGTGCTGTGTCACATCTCAAATGCCGATAATTCTTTTCTGCAGGAGGCTTCTTTATGTGGTAGATACCATGGTTATGCCTAGCTCTCTCCCTTTTGCTTTTCTAAGCGCTTGTATTTCTTATCTCGCCTCAAGCTCTCTTATTCAAGGTTTTTCTTCTAGTCTCCTAATCCTACTTTCAGATTCTTTTCCTTCTCTCTTAGTCTCCTAATTAGGACTCTAACTCAAGCTTCCTTCCACACAACACTTAGTATAAGTACATGTATGTTTCCCTCCCTTTGTAAATTAATGAGAATCAATGTATTCTTTCTCAAATACGGTATCGTGAGCTACAAAGAGCTGGCAGACAGTATAGTGGCCACAAGCAGCTGGCCACTCGGGCAACCCATCCAAAGATCTTTGTCACAACCGGCCGTGACAGCGCCTTCTCACAAGCCTTACGAAAGCCAAACCATCGGTCTGAGAACCCGCCGCCAAGAACTTTACCAAGGATCTCCATTTCATCGAAGAGCACACCACCGAGCGCCTCCTCCGATCTACACCTTCCGTGGTGCCATCGCCGGAAATGCAGCATCACACGCGCCACACCGCCGCATCCTCCGACCGGCCAAGTGACGGCGCATGTGACACCGCTTTTACACGCACCTCCAGCCAGGTGCTGCCCGTCGCCGACAAGCCCATCCATCCACTCCATGCCCCGCTGGTCGCAGAAAAGCCCTTCTTTTTCAATTCTTCCTCCCACTTCACCGTTATCGCGCTTCCGTCGACCGACCTCCATTGTTTTTGTGTTTTCCTCGGAGCTCACGAATACTTTCTCGTGACGTCAGAGTCAGACCGCGATTTCTACCAATTTCATCTTTATGGCTGAAAAGACCTCTCTACGGCTAAAAAAAGGTCGATTCTTTAATTCCTCAGATTGGAACTTCTATGATTAGCTTCGATAAACTCACAAGGAGTGAAAATTATCAAAATATAGGCGTACTCTCAAGTGGACCTTTGGTTTATCGGGTAAACAGGATGTGAGGGATCATCTTACTTATCAGGGGACACAAGCATTCTCGATGATAAACGAATATTTCAATGGAAAAACCGGATGCTTTACTTTTGCACATTCTCGCAATTCATCTAATGCCAAGACTCTATGATAATATCTGGGCCTATAAAACTTAAGCCACACTCTTCTGAATCAAAGAAATCAGACACTAACGATATTCGGTCTGTGGTAATATCCTCCATCGCCAATTTGAAACAGCTCTCGCAGAGTGGATATATTTTCTTATGGTGTAGTGAACGAACGCCCCGCCCCAAGACGAACCTATTTCTATTTCGCCAAAGTTCACAGACACTGACTTCTTCGTCCAAGATGGATCGAGTCTCACGATCATTCTTCGCTTAACCCCAGCCGCATTTTGAGAACATCCCTGGAACGTATACCACCTGGAGCGCTTATTCCCAGACTTCATGAGTGCCTTTGCCTTGGGCTACTCGCCACACCTCCACCTAGCCACCAACCATGAGATCCGAGATTACACCTGACACCCCTGATGGCTCTCGGCCTCTTTCTAGGTGATTCCGCAGGACGCGATAGCACCGAGGCAGAGACAAGTCTCACGCACATACCGCCATAGGCTCGACACTCGGTGGATCATGCTATTGCCATATGGCCGACCCTCGTGATCGCTCTTCATTTGGCTCGGCTTCTTTGATCATCTCGCATGTTCCGGAAGTCTCCTGGCCTCAGTGAGCTCATCCACACCTCGTGGGTCATTCCTCTACGCCCAGCTGAATACGAGGAGCACCTTTAGTCTCACTCAAGCACCCAAATCTTCCTCCACTGCTCTCACTGGCTGCACTGCAATGTCTCTGTCTTTACACATTCATCACACTCGATCCCCGGGAGCACGGAGCCTCGATCATATCTCCCAGTAATAAAGACCTTTTCTTCTCTCTTACCTTCCGCCTCCTTTACCTACAATTACTAGCTAATGGTTCTTAAACCATACCAAAAGCGCATCACTTGCTTATCGCCGTCCTTTACCTCCGTACTTTATGCTTTCTAATTTTCCATTTAATCTTATTTCCATTAGGTGTTTAATTCACGCATCTTCATCACACGCTTTACTTTTCCCACAACTCAGAACCTCGTTATGACTGGAAGGCATTGTGGAAGACGATCGGCACGAACATGAGTCACAAGGCCTCTTCACCCTCTCACTACTGGCTCCACCACGCACTTCCACGTAAGCCCTCCTTCGTTTCACATTGCCTGTCATCCAAGTTCCTCTTCTGCTTTAAGCTTGCTCTCATTTTTCTAGCTTTATCTTCACTTTGAATGGCTACTTCATGCCAATTGGAAACATACTGTGTCTCGTTCCAAAGCGCTTAGATCCTCTGACAAAGTTCCCATTTTCAGCTTGTTCAACACCGATGCCTCAGTCCCCTACTACTCCTCTACTTTAAGATTCTCGCTACTTGTTACTTTCGCAAAGATGATTATTCTCTATTGTACTCCTTGGTTATTTTAATGAAAACTCGAGTCGAGCTATTTTCTATCTCTTTGAAAATTTCATGCTAAAATTCGCACTCAATCCAACAATTTCATTCACATTCTGCCAGTTTTTAGATAATGCAAAAGAATTATTTCTCAATTATCTCTTCTTTATGTCTTTCCACTGTGGATTCTTCACTTAATCATTCAGGCTTACACTCCCGTATCGGAGTGGTTGAACGAAGAATCGGCCATTTAGGCCGAGACGCTGTTCCTCGCACTCTCCTCCTCCACTCATAAGGTTCTCAACGCTCTAGACGCCATCTTAACCGCTTGTTACCTGATTAATCGATGCCTCCTCCTGCTTTCAGATGATCGATCCTCACTCGATTCTTACTTACCTACCAACCCTCTTTTATCTCCTCCCTCGTATTGGGTCATATTTCTGCTTTGTTCATATTCCTCACTCCAAGCAAGACAAACTCTCTCACAAAGCCACGAAGTGTGTCTTATCAAGTTATTCTCATTTCTTCGTATGGGTTATCGTTTGTTATTCTTCATACTAATCGCTACTTTATCTGTTTGATGTCACACACTCTTGAAAGATTCCTCCTCTTCTTCCTCTGCAGCTAGCGCCCTTCCCCGCTCCGCATGTCTTATCTATTCCTCTCTTTTACCCTCCTATTTCCTTTCCCATCTCCGCATGTCACAGGACTCCTCGACCGCTCAAGTCTACACTCGCTGCCCCGTCCTCCTACAAGGCCCCGTGGCTCCACTCATCTCTTATGCCGCAGCCATCTCCCTCGGCTCTCCAAGTTCCGCAGAACCGGTCGATAATCTACTCATTACATCTCGTGCAAAGGCACCCGCTCTACTTCAGAACTCCACATCTTATTTATAATTTTCTTAGCTTCATCGCTTATCTTTTTACTCCTTACTTCGCTTTGTTCCACCTTGTCTTCTGGTCTCACCCCTAAAAGCACTAAGAGGTTCTCTCTCATCCCAATGAAACAGCAACGGCTGAGGAAATGGATGCCTTTACTCCAATGACACACGGAACTTGTCGCTCTTCCTCCGCAAGTTCCCGTCTCTGCTGTCGTCGGTTTTATACAGTTGAAGGTGGGACCCGATGGTCTACTGATCTACTCAAGGCCTCATTCTGGTCAAGCAGTGCTAGTGGAAGAATCTCAATACGTGCCTCAAAACTATTACTTATACATTTCTCCGGCAATAAGATCGTCTGCTCGCTTGCTTCTTTATGGTCATATATGCTCATGACTCCTTTTCACTGGATATCAAGAACGTCTTTCTTCATGGCACTTCACGCAGGAGGCTTCATAATGGAGCAACCACATGGTTTCAAGGCTCGTGGGAATCGTTGTTTTGTAGACAGAATTACGCTGTTCCTTATACTATTCAAATACCTCGAGTCTACTTAGCTCTATTAGCTCATGGCTCAAGTAGAGTTCTACATTTATTTCAAGCAACGTACTCATTCCATTTCCTTATCATCATTCATCTACCTAAAACAGATTTACTGGATTGCTTATGTGCAATTTATATTGTCATTACAAAGTAATCGACTCTCAAGATGGTATCTGTATCCCCAAACAAAAGACTCTTTACCCACACTCTTCTGCATTGTGCCACTTATAAACTCAACATTTTCTACATCGAGGCACTGGGCCCACTCCGCCACATTTCTGTATAAGATACCTCATATATCGATGACACCGGCATGCTGGACTGTAAGCCCCAGACACCCCATTGGACCAATATCAAACCATAGAACTGCCGTGGGAGCTTCTACGAGATCCGTGAGGATCGACGACTTCGCAGGTGAACTCGAACTATCTCACTCATCACTCGCCCGACATCCGCTCTCATGAATGTAGCTACCAGCTCCTACAATCACCTCATGATAGCCAATCTGGATGCTGAGTCTCGTATTCTCTCGTTATATCAAGAACACTGTACATGAAGGTTGTATGGTAATCAGAGGCTATACTCTAAAGGTCGTCGATCAAAGTGATGCGTATCGCGTGCCTCACCCACGCATAGACGTTTAAACTTCTCTACATCGGTATCAGAAAGTTCATCGGAGGTAACTTCTATCATCCCTGGAAGAGTAAAAACAAGATGCAAAGAGGTTATCCAGTCACAAGCCGAAGATCGAAAGCACACGATTTTGAAGAATATGTGAACTCCTTCATATGATTGAAGCATCTTCTCCAAGAGCTAAGATTGGGAAGGATGAACAAACGAAGCTTATATGTGATAATCGTAGTCGCCTCGCATATTTCATCTAAACCAAATTTTCCAAGAGATCAAATCACACTCAAGAGACACACTTACTCTGAGAAAAGATTGTGATCGGTGACTTGATATCCACTAGCTTTGTCAACCTAACGACCAACTACAGATATATTCACTAGTTCTGAGGTCCCCAGAGTTAAAGATATACACAAAGTTCTACGCTGACCTTTATGTCTAATCATGTGAGTGCCAAGGCTCAGTCTTCAACCACTCCAGACTTTTCCTTCTCTCTTGGGCCTTCCCACTGTGACTCTAACTCTGTTTCCTTTTTTCCATAACACTAAGATAAATACGATGGTCTCCTCCTTTTAGAATTAGTAACAGAACTAATCGTATTCCTTTCTCTCAACACCTCCTTCGCTCATGCCCTTGCATAATCAGATACTTTGTTTCTATGAAAGGTTTTTCTGCTTACCATCAAAAAAAACAAAAAATCCTGAGATGCACTATAGAATTCTACCATTACTGCATCCATGCCTCCTCAACCACCTCTTTACTTGTCACACAAACAAATCACTAAGGCCCCACCCGCCTAGATTTAGAGATTCAGTTACCTCTTCCCGACTCAATAACCCACTGGCTTCTCCCATGCAACCCCGTGCTTTGATCAGATCAGGTCAGAGAAAGGCTTCACCATTAGGCTCCCTTCAACCTCCTCCGTTGTTCTAGTCCATTCTTCCAAACAGAATGCCGATGTAGTAGAATTTTGAAGATTTCTTCACCTCCCAACCAAACTAAACTTCAAACCCCAGCACCCTTGACATGAATAACCCCATATTTTACCCAAATCGTAGTTGCATTTGAGTTTTTCATTTTGTGACCAAAGTCCTTCCTGGGAGTGCAACACCAACCGTGCTGCATTTTCAACTCCCTCTCCATAAATGGAAATTTTCACCCAAAAACTATCTCCAATCGTGCTTCATTTTCATCTCTAAATTTGGAGATATAAATATTAAGATTCTATTCATCGCTTCTATTTTATAATACCTGAAAAGGTGAAAGGCAACCATAGGTGCACTATTTTCCAAATCTTTATAAATATTCGAGACGCCAGATTATCGATCAAGACGAATTTGTAGGATTGCTATTGGAGCGAAGTGCAGTCCCATCATCTCCAACATGTAGAAAGCCAATTGGGAGATGAAATGAGATTTTCAGGGGTTGAGATGCTCTTAAGGGGTTTCCTCCTTTTGCCGCTCTTCGATGTGCTTGTATCCATCTCTTAAAAAGCACCTCCTTGATCCCTGATATATCCTCCCTCTTCTCCTTTGTCTTCCCTTGATTCCTGAACTTCCCAAGCTTTATCCGGGCGCAACACCCAACCCGATCAACCCTCGCCTTTCTGGGATGAAGATCCTACGCCTTCTCCTCCCCATCCGTACAGAGCACAGCAGTGAAACTGACCCTCCTCATTTTCGCGACTCTGTAGCCTATATCTTCTATTTTCCTTCAAATCAAAGATTCATCTGGACATACATCCTTCCTTGCAACAAATTTCAACACCCTTTAAGAGATTTCAGAGCCCCTCTCCGCCAAAACGAATCCACGACACCACTCCCTTTCTTCACTCTGTAATAAGACCCTTTTGAAATCTTCCTTCCCCCTCCACTAAAGCCTCAAACGATTTTGAATCAACAGAAAACCATTTTCTAACTCCTTCACCTTTCTCCCTCATCTTCAAACCATTTTCTGTTACAATCTTTTTATTGTTCTATCTTTAATTTTTCAAATCAGATGCACTCTGATTAAGTTGTGATTTATTGTGAAAAGAAAATAAAATTGGGCGACATCTAAGTTGATTTCCAGCCAGGATTGTAAAGAAACTCCTTATGTCACCCAGACATGGGCTCGTTGTCAAATTTAGTCACCTGAGATTTATCGGTGCCAAGATGTCTTCCCAGGATCTCTATGTATTCTCATTTATCTTAATCCAAAAATATGAAAATATAAAAATAACAAATAAGTTGACATGTTAAGGCCCTAGATTGTGTTTTCTAATGGATATATTTGAACCAGATTTTTACCTACAAAGCTGCCAATAGACAATCACGAAGAAAATGAACAAAGAAAAGGATTAAAGGAATGGAAAATTCGAGCAACGTGTTAACTATGAGTGAAGTTATCAACCATTATTAGCGATGTTTCGTTTCAACTCTGCAAATAAAAGTTTTCTGCTTCTTGAGCTGCCGCTGCTGCCGCCGTGTGTCGTTGGCTCCCCACCAGCGCCTCTCCTCCTTGTTCATTTCTAATTCAATAAAAACAACTCTTCTTGTCAACAGATTTCGGACTTCGGGTGCTCATACGGATTGAAGCTGATCTCCCCATTTTCAGAATACTTTTGAATTAATTTGAAAATCTGCATTACATAAAAACCTAAATGCGTATTCTACTTCATTGAACAGATAGTGAAAGTTCTCGAATTTTAAAGCAAACAAATGGGGAGACTAGGATAGATAGAAAAGAAGGTATGGGGAGTAGACACTGGCAGAGACGGTTAGTGGGTGTGTTGGTGATGACTTTTACAGTTCTAATGAGAGCGTGATGATGGTTTCCATTTGCTCTTGGATCTGCGGTACAATCAAATTCAAGAAGCGGAAGTATTCTTTTGTGTATTCTTATTGCTCCTTTTAGCAACTCAGCAGTGGAGCAAAACCGGGAGCAAAAGCCAAATATAGATGCTGAAGGGAAAAAAATCAGCTCCAGCAGTGGAGCAATACCGGGAGCTAAATAGGAGCACGAACAGTGATCAGCCAAATTTCAAAGTAGAAATATACTAATCACTGCTCATCAGCAAACTACTTTAAAACCATTCCTACTTTTAAGATTATAATCGGTTTCCAAAGCTGAAAAGACACCTCGCGAACCAAAAAGAACTGAGTATTCTCTAAAATGTAGTGATTCCTGACAAATATGCACACCTGTGGAACCATTCAAACCCCCAACAACCTAAACAAAAATTTTTAATAAATAAAGAAAAAATCTAAACTATTTTATACAAAGTACTTGGTTATTTGAGGGAAATCGCAAGAAACGACTGGAAGAAGGGTTAAAATCGTATAGTGCCAACCTCGGGGCCGCCGCCGCCGCGAAATAGTCGCTGCCGCCGCTCGTCGCTCCTCGCTCGCTTATTTAGCCCAAATCCATCGCCACCGGCCGCCGCGCTATCTCCTCGACATCGCGAGATCTTCGATCCTAAACGAAGTACTACGCCCCTCGCTCTTCCTTCCCTTCCCCTCGGGCCACGCAACCGGAACGACGCAACGTGGGAAGTCAAGCCAGGCAGCGCCGCGGTGAAACGACGCCGCTTCTTTTATTATTTTTGGGTCACAATAAAGACCAGTTTTGGACAAAATCGTCGGCAAACTACGGGTTGTTAAACAATCCGTCACTAACCCAAAACGATCGTTGCATGTGAAAGTTTCAAAACGACGTCGCCATGAATAGCTGTCTCAAAAATGACGTCAAGTTACATGGGATGTGTGACTCAAAATAATCGGCAGAGCTAAAACGACGTCATTTTGGCTCGCAAAATGACAACAACGCCTGCTTTTGGATCTAAACCCATTTTTTGCCAAATACTGAAATTATAACATATTTTTATTTAATCTCTAATTATTTTCAATTCTTATAATATTATAAATAAAATAAGATTAATAAATGAAAAAACCATAAATCCTATTTTTGTGAATAATTTGAAAATTACAAATTTAAATATAAATGTTTTTCTCGATACTTAATTAATTTATTTTATCAATACACATACATATCTTTCATTGAATATTTCATTAACTTTATTTAAATAATTTTGTTTATTAATTTTCCACACCTCAGTTATTCATGCACTTTCTAATTCAAGCTGATTATGAATTTTTTAAACGACATCTCCTCCAACACTGCAGAGTAAGGGGGAAAGAAAAATATTTCTTAAATGGTAAGATGCGCACTCCGGCCACATGGTCTGATGACCATAACCTTAAGATCCTGAAGATCTAGACAAAAACCAATGTTGAAGCCAGACGAGCAACGGCCGTTGGAGACCAATGTCGTGGGGTCGGGACTCTACTACTCTGACTCATGTTTCATAATGTGCAAATCGATGGATAATCCGATACATTATTGTACAAAAATGGCGAAGATAACGGGTACGTATCAAATAGGCCGCAAAGCAAGCTTAACATCACCGACGAGGTCATTTATTCATTGTTATAATTTTCACAACAAATATTTTAAATCGAAATTTTTATTTATTTCAATTTTATTTTCCTCTAAATAAGGTGGCAAGCTATGAATATGTTCTCAAACAGATAAAATAGAGTCCGCGGGATTCATGATCATTATCGGAGCCGCTTTAACATCATGATAAGTTTGACGATTATACCCAAGAAAGACTTAAAGTTCTCGCTCCCTGCTACTTGCGAACTCACGATACACCGTATCTTCGACTTCTGATCAAGATCCATAAATAACGCAATGGGGCTAGCTCTGTAAGGAAGAGACCCCCTTGAAGAAAAGCAGCCTTAAAGAAAGCTACATTGTAAAAGCCAGCGGCGAAATTCAACAAATACTAAGAATTATATTTCGCATAATGATTGTGAATTATCTCTACAGGAGCGAAAAGAGAAAATAATTTATAAGTGAGCAAAGCTTCACTATCAAGGAGCAATGTATATGACGTGCAACTGGGACATCGCTGGGGACGTACACAAGATAGTGACGCAGTAAGAATACAACGGACGCCGGCCGACGCCATTACAAAAGACATCCTCACATATGTCTGTCGAACAAACAAACACTATTATATCAACCACGTAGCGACGCGACACAAGAAAAACAAATTCGAAAAACGGTAATACCTAACTTTAATGTATAAAATGTATTACTGGTCGTTTATTTCACTAATTTCACTTTGTCTACTTACTGTAGTAATGAAATATTCAAATTGATTCATGTCATATTAAGAGTGTAAAATGATTAAAAGACGCAACTAACTTAAATCAGCAAAATCTTTATCAGCTACATCGAATCTGATTTTTCTATTAATCCCAACACATTTATTTTTAACCCTATATATTTAACAAATTATTTATTTTTCATTATTTTTTATAAGAAGTACAGGAATTTTAAAAATTGGCCAATATTTGCAACCAAAAAATCTCCTTTCTAACTACAAAAATTATTAATTAACATTTATATTTATATTTATCGATTTAATTAAATATTTATGGCCATTTTTATTTTTAAATTTAGTTATTTATTTTCTTATTTTAAATTTTAATTAAATATTTATTTATATTTTTAAATCAAATTTATAATGTGATTTTGAAATGATATAAATAAACTAAGTGCATACTTACGTAATTAGCTGGCTTAATATAATGGTAAAAATCGAATAGATTTATGATGATTTAAACTTGGGGATACTCACTCGGCCTGCAGACGCCCAATCCAAAAAACTTTAAAATGCAAACCTCAGAATTTTAGGGAGCAAAAAAAAAATGTTTTAGATGCTTTTATTTTGCTTAACTGGTCGAGATGTTCTGATATGGTGACAACGAAATTTATTACGCTAAGCTTCGAAAGTTAAACCTCTCGATTAAAAATTAGAAGGTTAAACTCATTTGAACTCGACGAGTCTTTTTCAAAATATTCGAAACTCGACTCTAAAAATAATTGAGCTTCGAACTCGATTCGATAAAACTCGAATCAATTAAAAATTAATAAATAATTATATTTAAATCGACTCTAGGACTCGACTCAATTAAGCTCGACTCAATGTAAATTTAATAACAATAAATTATCCATCAAAATAAAATTTAAACATACAAAAATATATCTTTAAAATGAAGCACCATAACAACATCCATAACTAATTAATATTTTGATGCTTTATCTCTTCCATAGCCTCCAATAATTTCTAATAACATCAATATCAATATAGTTATCCTTCTCCCACCTAAAAATAAAAATCAAAGCTATTAGATGCAAAATTCTTCTACAATTTATTACAAAAAAAAAAAAAGCACAATATTACAAAAATGCACACACTCACAGATGCACATATAGGAAAATTTATAAAATGACCTATGACATATATGGGCTGATCACATTTCTTAATCAGTTATGACCATCGGTTGAACTAATCTTATCAAACATTTAAAAGAAATAGTTATTTAATGATAATTAGTCAGTTCCACAAGCCATTATTCATTTTGCCTTCTATAGTCATGGACCTTAATCCATGTAGGGGGGCATACAACCTAAATTAAAGCCTAAAATCAGGTGAATCTAATACACCCATCGAGCCACAATACAAAGGCCTCAAAGACAAAGGACAATGGAAGATTTTTGAAGGTCAATCATTAGAAATCAGTACTTAGATGTAAGGCAACCACCCATTTAGGCCAATAACTTTGAGTTGAAGCCTGAGCTGACCACTATGGTGTACTGCTCTGCCCCACCCCCGACCCGACCGACCTCGACCTCGACTCAACTAATGGATCGACCTCGGACGCAACTTCACTAAATCAATTTATCTCAGAAACATATTTCATATACTCATTTCAATAGATATTTAATATCCATTTAATCATATTTATATATGAATATGATATCATATTTCTTATTCACATTCATTAATATAAGAAGTAATGTGATTTTTTTTTTTCTAAGGACCTATAACCATACTTTAGTACAATATTTATACATAATCTATTATTTCCCATGCCCTTTCCAAATCATTTACAAAATATTTGTCGAAGTTCATTTCTATCTTTGAAAATCCACAATGTAAAGTACATTTCATGATAAAAAAATTAAAAAATATAATCCTTCATGCTTAAAACCTTTACATTTTTTTTGGGATTCAATACAAAGAGAGGGTCACATGATATCATGGAACGAAGTTCGTATGCACGGTGGTTTTAGCATTTACTTATACTTTCTCGTATGATTCGACGATGACTCTCCAGGGCTTCTGGCTTGGCCTTCTACTCCTGCACGACTACTTCATCTCGATACCTACGCATGGAAAGTTAACGTATATAAGCATTTTCATACAGTAGTTCTTTGCATTTTTATTCCTTACTTCAAACAATCATGCCACACATCTATATGCATAACAATTAACTTTGTTATATGCATCACTTAATCATCTCAAAAACATTCAACATATTTTCCAACAATCTTTTAACATATTACTCACGTGTGGATCCATGCAATATTTATAAATATATCATTTTATAAGAGTTTTAAGATACTTTCATTTTGTCCTTCAAATACAATAATACAATAATTTCATCTTTCATGCTCCCAGCGTTTTATTATTTTTGGCTTACAACTCAATCTCACACAATCCATACAATTATTAATAATTTTTCCCTTAAACTAATCTAATTGAAACTTTCTATGATGTGATCTGACCACTCTGACACTAGTCCCGTTATTGCAGTGTTTAAGATATAAAACATTTAATAACTCAAGACTGGCCCCGCTTAGGCATAACCGGTTATTTCACATTTTGCGTACACTACCAATACCATCCCGCTGTGCTACGTGTGATTAGCATGCCACTACAAATCATTTCTGCTCAAAGATCGCTATCAAGCCCTTGGCTGATATATCAATCTATCCCTAACTCGAACATGATGGTTAAATATCTCTTAAGGGCATTAATAATTAGTCATTTACAATACTATTTTCACATCTACAATAGTTAATTAACATTCTCGACTCGATTCTGCTTATGGCATACGTGAATCCAGCCATATTTAAGCATTATAATTTATTTTATAATCAAGAAACTAACACTCAAACAAATTCATTTATAATTCAAATAGAAGCATATGTAGATGTTTGTCGTAAACATTTCCCGTGATTTAACGGTTCAAACCAAAAAATCACAGATTTCATAATAAATATTTTAGAAATGGTTTTTGATTAAACAGTAAACATAAATCTCAAACAAAAATAAGGTAAGATGTAAGAACAAACCAAAGCATTGTCGATTTTTTACTCCTATTACTTGTATCCCGATCTTAGCTCAGGTTTTATCATCACCAGCCCATAATCTAATACAAATACATCACAAATTCCGTAAGTAACAAACAAAGTTAAAAATCAGTCATTTTTGATGCCAAGAGTTTTGTTAGGGGTTGATATCTACCAAACACACCTTCACTTGTAAATTTTCCTCGGGGAACAAATGAGTTACATTTTTCCTGTGTGCACTCCTTCAATAAAATGATAGTTCTATGAGTCTATATATTCAAGCAGTAAATCAATCATCCAAATCCTTGTTGACCGAAACTCAAGATATATCCTAAACACCCGGGACTACTCTATTTTCATACAAAACAGAAACTGCACTCTGCCTGAAACGTAGCCTTCACTGACGCACTTCTGTGTCCAATGGGGTCCAAATTTGAATACACTTATGTCAAGAAATATTGTTCTCATAAAAGTCTAGTTTACCCAGAAATTTGAATTACTCAATTTGGATGAGTGAAACTCAACTTATGACTTAAATACCAAAACTGTACCAAAACACCAAAACTATACCAAAACATAACCAGAATTTGCTCGAAAATAGAGCTTCACTTTTACGAAAATTTCTCGGTCTAATGGGGTCCAAATTTGAATACACTTATTTCAAGGAAATCATTTTCCAGAGAAAGCTAGTTTATCTAGGAAATTTGAATAATAACTTAATTTGATGAGTTAGTCACTAAGCTTATTATTAAAACAAAACAATATGGCTTCTGGAAAAAATTTTAACAAAGATCTCCCTTAAAAACCCCAACATTTCCTTTATACAAAAATTTCTCAAAACTAATCCTAATCAAAGCAAAAAAAGGTCGTTTTTGAATTCTAACTCAAACATATATATATATATATACTCTAACTTCAAACATATATAGGCTGAGTTACATACATATATATATATATATATATATATATATATATATATATATATATACTTTCAAATTATGGTTTTAATTTCAATCCAAACACAATCAAAGAGGGAGTTAGGAGGGTTCCTAACAAGCAAATGAGTGAATCCATACTCAAACTTAGATTGCATTCATACCTTAATCTTTTTGGAACAATTCTCTAGCTTTCCTTCTTCCTTCTTCCTCTCAAGAACAACAGAGTCCTCGAAAGATGGCTTTTCCCTTCTCTCAACTTTAATTTTCTCGAACTTCCGATCTTCTTGAATCTCTTTCTCTTTTTTCATTTTTTCTTCTTTCTTTGGTAAAGCACAATTAGATCTCCAGCCATTGAAGAGCAATCCTTAAAATTTGATCTTCTTTCTCTCCGTAATGTGAACCCTTAAGTTCTAGCTCCCTTTGCCTAAATGTGAGAAAATGATCTCATTTCACTGCACTCAAATTCCTCGTCTTATTCATCTGTATAAGGCCTGTCGTCTTCCCTTTTGGATTAGCCATTTACATTAAAGCCCTTCATTTTTATTTCCTTGTTTGTATACTAGAATTATCACATTTTATACTTCTCGCATATGCAAAGAACAAAATATCTGGTGAATTACTAGACATATCTACATTCTGAATTCCATGAAAATATCTTAAACATCGGAAAATATCTGTGGATATTTTGACAAAAAAATACTGGTAATGCAAAAATTAATAAAAATACTTTGAATTCATGAAATACTTTTGTTGAACTATAAAAAATGCATAAATACAATATACACTTGTCAAGACGTGATGATTTTCATTATAATTTATCGAGAAATTACATCACAATAGTTACTTAAAATCAAACAAGACCTAATGTATTCTCCATTACATTATTCGACGGCGGATCCCATCTTTGATGAAAGCAATATTCATACCAAGATACTATATTGCACACATTGGATTGTAACTTCCCGAATACGCCATGCATAACTGGCTGACTCCTACCCACAACCTCTCTCCGTGGATAGAAATTTGGTTCACCCACATGCTCGTTTGAAATCATTCTGCATTTGATATGGAATTTGGAATGACATTTCAGGGATCATGAGGATAGTTAACCATTCCATATTCTTCACCAATATAACCTCGGCTGGGATGTGAAGAAGGCCGGACCATAACTCATCATCGCATAAGGAGGGAAATACGCTGCCCCTATCTCGATGACCAACGGAACACTGAGTTCCCAATACCACGGACTCAAACTCGGGCCGAAAAACTAATCCCTCATCAGAGATAGGCTATCCTCGCTATCTCCTCTATATGGCTTCCACGGCCCAATACCCCGGGCCCGACCTCCCCAGACCCCGGTGGTCTCATCTCAGGTAGCATGAAAGGAAATCATCTCACTCAGAACGGGCTCAAATGGGATATTGACTTTGCTCGTGGATCCGCAGATCCCTACCATCAGCCAAGATCACTACCATCATCGTCTCCTCTCCTCTCAGCCATCATGGAACTGTAGTAGAAATACCAAGAAAACTTGGTCTACTACCATGTTCAACACTTCAATCAAGAGGGCTCGAGAAGTAACAAACAGGTTGAAATGAGTCCCCCGTGGTCTCGAATTAAAACTTTCACTATGAACTTCTTCGTGATAAAACCCGTCAACATTAACACCGCTTCGAACATGCAAAGAATTCGTGCATCGGGATTTACTCTATCATCTAAATGGAGAGGTCTAATCCATTGAAATAGTCAATATCTCTTCTCTCATCTAACTCAACCTAAATTCCCAAGTAAATCGAGTGTACCTGCCTCTCGCCAACTTTATCTGCCTCTACCCCATATCACTAGATCTTGGCTCATGTTGTAAATAACAAAAACCAATTGTTGGAGCCTAGATACAAGCCGATTTCTGTTTGATATGAATTAGATAAAATGTGCTCCACCTCTTCTCACAAGTCAAGATGATGCCTGGAAAGAACCTTCAAGGCTAAACTCTTATCGTTAGAGCGTGATTTATACTACAAACTAATTCATTCAAATTAAGTAATAAAATTACTTATATTCAATATATAATAATAAAATAGTTATAAATTTCATTTATAATGAGAGAATTAACACTCAATTAGAACCATTTTTTGATCTGACGCTATTGCTATTCGATCACCAACCCTTTTTGCATCACTAATAGTATAAGCCGTGAATCACAATGTTAAAAAAATCTAAAAAATAAAAATCAATTGAATCACTCACTGTGAATTAGAAACTCACACTACCTTATTTCCCAAAATTACAAAGGCCTTCAAAGCATTAGGGGATTCAATCTAGAAAAACTTCTATGAACAAATTGAAGTAAATGTGGTTAAAATACTTTAACATTACATAGTTATAACTAAGTAAAATAATTTAAGTATGAACTAAAATAATATTATTATTATATCTAAGTAAAAAGATCTAAATTTCTAACATTACATAATTATAACTAAGTTTTGAACCATTATGTAACTAAAATAACTAATATAATTAAAATAACTATTAACTAAATAACTAATATAATTAATTAACTAAAAATTACATTATCAAATTAAACTATAATAAAACTATAGCATAAAATATAGCTTATTATAAATCTATTTCAACAATTAAAATAAAACTAAATAAAATATGTATAAGAACAAAATTAATTAACAAAGAAACATACCCTTAATTCACAAAGATCTTCCAAAAAATTAGATAAAGAATAAAGAAAAAATTATTTTGAGAGTGAAATGGAGCTTAGATATGGATGGATGAGAGTTTGTAAGGATTTTAGGGGTATTTATAGAATTTTTGGAGTCAAAATAGCCATTGATTGTTAAAAATCAAGGCGATTTATTTCTAACCGTCGATTTGATTTGATTCAAATCGACCGTTGATCATCATATATCCGTTTAGAAATCATTCTGACCGTTAGATCGAAGGTTCCGCATTTTTAAATCAACCATTGGATAAAAATATAGCCGTGGGATTCTTTAAAAAGGCTTGACTCGACCGATCAGATCAAAATAGGGAAACAATTGAGGGTCAACTTTTTCCGCAAAATCGCTGCAATCGCCGATTATCGCCGATTTTCCAATTTATTGGCATTTATCGCCTGCATTTTGAGATGATAAAGGCCCCGGCGCGTGAATCATGCGTCCATTTTTCTATGGCAAATCGGTACTTCGATTTTTCGACGAAAAATCGACGATTTTACCGACATTTTCCTCGATTTTCCTATGCTTTTCATCTCTATGAATGGCCAAAACCGATTTTTCTAGCGAGATAAATCGGGATCGGTAAAAAACCGATTTTTTTTGTCCATGGGCATATGCTCTTCTTCATTTATGACCTTTGGGTCCTCATTTTGACATTTTACAAATTTAACCTTGACTCTTGTATTAATTATGGTTTTATTTTATTTTATTTTATTTTTCACTTTAAAAACCTTTATTTCTATCACTTAAAATCGATAAAATAATAAATAAATAAAATAAAAATTTATAATAGCATATAATACTATAAGGTAAAATAATAAGACAATAAGGTTATTTTTTTGGGATGCCATAAACCCTCCCCACTTAGAAGATTTCACATCGTGAATCACTCTATCGGGAATAATTGCGAATATTGCCGACGCATAGTTTCTTCACTTTCTTCCATGGTTTACATTCCTGCTTGGGTGGTTCTTCCACAATACTTCAATTAAATTCGAATTCGCTTGGTTCTTTAATCTGATATTTGATGACTTCGAGCTAAGATTTCTACCTGCCCTCTTTGTAAGTTAAGCTCGAGGCTTAAACTCCACAATCTTTGAAGAGACCACATGTGAGTGGGTCTTGACCTATACCTTCAGAATACTGAAACGTGAAAACGTTATGGATCTTCCAACTCTAGAGGTGCTACTAACTCCATATGCCACTCGGGACCCACTTTCGATCACTTCATACCTAATTCCAATGAACCTGGGGCTCAACTTGCCCTTTCTCCCGAATCTCACGATTTTCTCTTCCAAGGAAAACCAAGAACACTTTCGGCGATCTCATATCAATGTCTTTTCTTCAACTCTACTGCAAGAATTTTGTCTATTCGCGCGCTACCTTTAATCTTTCTATTATGATCATTTTCACCTTCTCATCTGGGCTCGATCAAATTCCTGTGGGCTGATTACTTTCTTCCTCACTTAACTCCTCATTCAACAATAATACTATGTTCTTACACCCTTCCGCAAAGAGCCTCGTATGTTTCATCTCCAATACTCGACGGCTATCATATATTAATAAATTAACTACAGGAATATGTCTTGGCCCTCAACTACCCTCATAAGCCACCACACAATCCTACACATCCCTCTTAAAACTTGAATAACTTTCTTCTCCGATCATTCATCCGTCTACTTCGTGGAAAGCCTGCTGAAATTTAGCCGAGTGCCTAAAGCCTCTTATAATTTTCCCCAAAATCTCGAGGTAACCCTGATCTCTATCTAAATGATAGACATAACCCATGGGAATCTTAACTATTTCCTTTATGTAAAGCTCGCCAACCAGCGAATAGCCTGGCCTATCGGCAGAGGTTTAGTCAATTTCGCTTCAATCTGGCTCACCACACCCACCCAAATCCAATCTTTCGCTTTCTCCCTGTCAATGGTAACTCTGACCACGAAAAACCATCAGGATTCTATCCCATTTCTACTCCTGTATTCTTTAATAGGTTGTAACAAACCCCGAAGGAACTGATGTTCCGCTTTCACTCTCCGCACACCACAATACTTTGGCTCAAATTGAATATCTTCCTTCTATTCCCGGTCACCAAGATGAAGTCTTCAAACTCGACACATTTTCGTGCAATGGATGTATAGCAAAGGATCCACTCGTGCGCTCTTCAAGAATGGATTCTTCAACTCACTATCATCGGGTTCACAAACCCTGCCCCATAATACAAGTGATCCATCCCCATTCACTAAACACTCGCTTTCTTTTCCTCATTCTATTCCTTCGACTCTCATAATGGCAAAGTAAATTTTCTATCACTCTTTGTGCCTCTCGTGACTTGGATTTAACATATTCGTCTTGCCATTAATTCCGCTACTATGGGCAACCGTTTGTTCAATAATGACAAATGAGCATTCAATGCTCAGAAAATTATGAGACCGACTCTTCTACTTAGAGTAATCGTCACTACATTAGCTTTCTCGGGGTGGTAATCAATGACATAATCATAATTCTTGATCAATTCCATCCATTTACGTTGTCTCAAGTTAAGCTCTCGTTGCGAGGGAAAATATTTAAGACTTTTGTGATCGGTGTAGATGAAACACTTTTTCTCCGTAGTTGCAAAGTGTCTCCACATTAAATCTAAAACACAATTTACGGCTAAATTCCAAATCATGCATAAGTGAGAATTCTTTCTACGCTACTCACCATTTCTTTAAAGATAAGCCACCACTTACTCCCTCTTGTAGAGACACATCTCAAGCCCATTTCAATTTAGCTATATCGCTTAGGATACTCTGTAAGTAGTTAAGGAGTTACCTTTTGCAATTTCACGGTAGACGCAGGCTAAAATATCGAGCAGCTGAGAGAGACCAAGATCTACATACAAAGGAGAAAATCTTCTACTGAAGTATTTGAAGTTCTAAAACCGAAAAAAGATTCTTTCTTGATTTTTAAAGACTTTTTCGATGAAGAATGAATGATTTGAAGTTCTAAAACTGAAAATATTGTTGAGAATGTCACGTACATTCCCAAAAAACCTACAAGTATTGAAAGAATAATCAAGATTGAAAGTTTCTTATTAAGACCAAAAATCCACAAAGTTTCTCAAGGCATCAGGATAGACCAAAATTGGCACCTAAGGAATCATATTTGAGCAAAGCATAGTCCATCCACAAGCAATCGACAAAGGAAAATCAAAACCAAAACAAAGCTCACCAATGTAAAAGGAAAACCAAGATGGATAGGGCTCTAGTGCTGTTAGTTTTACATTGTTCATCAACCGTCTTTTCTGTATTCTTTAGCTTAGTTTTACATGTTTTTTCTTTACAAAGATTACATTTCAAAGCTTTCGTCTAATACTTCGATTTTCACCAATTATAACGAACTCGCTATTTTTCCAAGCCTAAATTACAATTTCCTCTACTTTCAATTCAATCTCACAAGTAATCTAATTTTCAAAGATTTTCGCTAGAATTTTAGTGGAACTCTCACAATCCAAGGATCAATTTTTCGCTGAAACAAAAGTTGATTTCGCACACTTCATCTAATACTATAATTTCAGATATGCTCCACGTGCTTCACCACTCTCAAAGTGAGTATGCTGTTTTAAGTGAATTCCAATTGGAAAATCCACCAAAACACCTATATATGAAACAACTAATTGGGGAACTAAAAGCAACTCTAAAATTTCTTCTTCCAATAGGTTTGTTTGTAGCTCTCACTTGCTTCCGTCCAGCAGGATATTTCCAAAAATCATAAGGATATTTGGATCCAATGTCAAGACCCGCAATTCAACCTCAATGGATGAAAAAAGTGTTAAGCAGAGTACAAGCACCTAAAAAAATGATGTTAAGGAAGAGGTGTTTAGTTGTTGTGATTAGGAATTGATAGATCATTCACTTTCCTAATAATTTATTCATCTTAATCAGCTCTTATAAGCTGTTTGATAAAGATATGAAATTATAGCTATAGCTTTTTCGTTCTTATTATAAATTTCAAAAAAATTTATCATTCTTTCATGTTTACATAATTTTAGGATTTTTATAAATTTTATAAATTATAAATTATATGAAATAATTTGAATTTTTATGGGTATAAATTTAATTCATATTATATTCATAAAAAATATATGAAATTATAAAAATTTATAACCATAAATATATTTTTTATTTTTATGAAATAATATTATGTAGGGAAAATTAGTATTTAAATCCTAAACTTTCATGATTTTTGCATTTTAAAGTCTAAACAAAAAAAAAAGTTTATATAAAACTTTCAGTATGGTTTTTTCATCTATTGCACAATGGCGATGTGGTTGATGTTATTATCTATTAAAATGAGTTGGATATAAAAATAAATTACTATGAAAGTTGTATTTAAAAAAACAAAATTTTTTGTTGGATTAACTAAAATGTGAAAATTCATTATTTAATTGAATTTCCATATTTGATTTGTTGATATAAATAAAATTTCGTGTAAATTATAATAATAACATAAATATAAATATTCGTAAAATTTGTAAACATTTATTGCAAAACTAACCATAAAATTTTACTTAAATTTATTTCTTATGAAATAATATTATATATATCAAATAAAAATTTATTTCATATTTTTTATTTATGGTTATAAAATATTTTTATTTTTATTTTTTGTCTTTTTTCTATATATATACCTGCATTAATTTTTGGGATAACTATACTCTTGTATGGCAATTTCATTATATTTGATAAATAGGGAACAAGAGACTTTAAACAAAAAGGGGTACGTTGGTTTTAAAAAAATTAGAGACCATGTGTGAGGGGAGATTTGCTTTCCAAACTGCCCCTATTCAGTAAACAAAAAAACCTAAAAAAAAAGCCAAATCTAAAACCTAGAGTTTGTATGGTTTTTGTTTTTTAAAATTGTTTTTGAGAATAATTTTTGAAAATATAGAGAAAACTATTTTGATATTTTGATGTTATTTAAAAATTGTTTTTGTTATATGAATTTAGTGTTTTTTATGTTTTCAAAAACTAAAAAGTAGGGGGCCCAAACGTGATTTGCTTATTTTTAAGAACAAAAAACAGTTTTAAAAAAGGGTAACAAAATAGGTCCCTAATTTCTTGGCATTTATCCCCGAAATAACCCTTATCTGATTTCAAATTTTCTCTCAACAGAAACCCCAAAATCTTAACTTAGAGCGTAATCCTCTCCTTAGCCGTCGGCCCAAACCGTCGACCTCTAATCTAGACTTCTTTGTCGTCGATAGGTTTTTGTTTCTATTTACTTTTCCCTTCTTCCCCTTTGTGTTAGTTTGGACATTTTCTTTTCAATCCTCTCATTTGTGTTTCTTCTTTCTTTCCTTTTCATTTTGGTTGTGGATTTGTCTGAATTCCATCTTCAGGGCTACATTTGTTGGTAAAAAGAAGGGATTGCCAATAGATTGCAATATTGTTGTCATTAACTAAAAGGTAAAAGCAATGAACTGATTAGGAATATATAACTACTGATACCGAATTCTTGGTGGTCAATTTAGGCATATAACCGCTATTGTTGCTTATGTTGCAACTTGCAATCCAACCTCTTCATTGAAATCCAATTCTTGGTTCCTATAACGTTCTTTGTTTGCTTTCAGCTATCCTCATTAGTAATATTAGCTGCAATCAATCAGCTCTCTTTTCCTTTAGTAAGTCTAAGTATTAGAGTGATTCCTTTCCTTTAGTAAGAAACTCAAAGAAAGATTAGAATGTCCCACTCAACTCACAATAAAATAGAATAGAGGAGAACACTAGGTACTACCTTATTAACAACGTGGATACTATATTAGTGGAAAATGGCTACTACCTTAGTAAACCTTAGCTACATACTTGTGTAAACATTGGGTACTGCTTTTAATAAAATTGACTACGTCCTAGTAAAACATTATGTACTATCTTAGTAAATTGTGGGTATTAATCTTAATGAACACTAGGTACTATTTTAGTAAGCCTTAGGTACAACTTTGGTAAACCATAGGTCCTACATTAGTGAACTCTAGGTATTACCTTAGTAAACATTTGGTACCATCTTCATAAACTCTAAGTATGTATATGAGTGTAAAATAGTATGAGGGTTGCAAATGGTTTGTGATCATGCATTAATTAAGTAATTCATATAATAAAATAAAGAAGATAATAATGTGTTGAGTTTGTGTAACGTTGTGTTGATATTTCAATATATTGATGTGCATCTTCATATTGGGTTCTATTCATATTCAACCCATTTACTTTATTAACTCTAGCAAGTACACATAATTAACACAGAGATTATCTAAGTAAACATTAGGTACTATTTTAATGTAATCTAGGTACTATATAAGCAAACCTTAAGTACTACCTTTGTAAGCCTTTGGTACTATATTGTAAACCTAGAATATTACCT
Source organism: Tetrastigma voinierianum (assembly GCA_016808115.1). Classification (NCBI taxonomy): domain Eukaryota; kingdom Viridiplantae; phylum Streptophyta; class Magnoliopsida; order Vitales; family Vitaceae; genus Tetrastigma; species Tetrastigma voinierianum. The sequence continues at coordinate 546,922 of JAEQBH010006756.1, read as the reverse complement.
TAGTAAATCTTAAGTACTATCTTAGTTAAACTTTAGTACTACCTTTGTAAACATTGAGTATTACCATATGACTAATATGCTTAATGACTAATGCCGAATAACAAGGTCTACGTCGTTCTCACCATTTTGAATTTTCGACCCCTCACTTTGAGTACTTTATTTTTCTGGATAAACAGCTTTGGATTCTGATATAATAAATTGAATTTGGAACCCACATCCTCCGCCATTATGCGCTTGCGCTTTTTTAACGAGCTTCTGCGTATCTTTATGCTTTTAAACACGTGAGTTACAATTATAAAAAAAAAACACACACGTAAATGGGAAGTCAAAAAATAATAATAATAATGATATAAAAAATTTATATGAAGATAATTAATAGATTAATTATTTTACCATACAAAGTCAAAATTAATTGATTAATATATATATATATATATATTTTGGATAATCTTGTCAATACAATGAAAGCTTCTCGACTAATAAATAAATAAATTATTTTAAACTTTTAATAATAGGAGTTACAACATTTAATGTAAATGGGAAGTCAAATAATAACAGTGACGGTATAAATTTATTTTATATGTGCAGATTCCAAGAGGGCAGGCAGTTTGGAAAGCAAATCTCCTAGATGAGAACCATGCTGTAATACCCCTAAAAAAAAAAAACAAAAGCAAAAATTTCAAAATAAGAAGGGATAAAATACAAATTTTCAAAGTTGAAATGAGCTTTTAACAAAAAATATAAATATTTTGCTAAAAAGAAACAACAAAAGTTTCTTACATAATCATAACCTTCTTCACTTTTCTCTTAAGGAGATGATAGGTGAGCTAGAGTTTCAAAAGGAGGATTTCAAGCTTGAAGCAAATATTTCTTTTTCCCTCTCTAGTTTGAAGCAAGTGATGTGTTTAGGAGTGAAGAAAATCTTTTAGAGAAGAAAAGTAAGTGAAAATGTTTTGTACTATTTTGAGAAATTTATGATATCTCCTTATGCAACCGTTGGATTGCTTTAGAATTTGGATATGCTTGAGATAAGAGAATGATATACAATTAGAATGGTGGAGATCATGTTTTATAGTTTGAGTTGAGAGTTATTCTTGTTTGAAGCAAACCGTTTCGGAAATTAGTTTTAGTTTTTGTAAGATCAGTGTAAGCCTTCATTATCCTTATTCAACCGTTGGATTGCTTTTAATTTTGGATATATTTGAGATAGGACAATGATCTATGATTAGAACGGTTTAGATCATGTTTAGAGGTTTCAGATGAGAGTTATACTCATTTAGAACAAGCAGTTTTTGAAATCGGTTTCAGTTTTTGTAAGTTTAGTGTAAGCCTTTGTTCTCCTTTTTCAACCGTTGGATTGCGTTGAAATTTGGATATGTTTTATATAAGACTTTGATCTAAATTATGAACGGTGAAGATCGGAATTTATGACTTGAGGAATGAGATATTGAAGCAAAAATGTGACAGTGATCAAACTACGTTTAAATTAGTTTGGAAAATAGAGTAATAATTGAGGGCAAATTATTCAAAGAGTAATAATAATAATAATAATAATAGTAAGTTTAAAATAATAAATAGGTAATTAAAAATGACATTGAAGAAAAAGAAATAATTGTTCAGATAATTAATGAGTTTTTTTCGCTTTTATTTGTTTAGGTGACGTAGACTCTTAAGTGATTTTAATTGTAGAGTGATATCATTCAAGACTTTTGAGTTGCTTTGAGGTAAGGAATATTAATACGGTTTTTCCTATAAAACAAAATATTTTGCTATTATATGTGATTATGAGTTTTGATAATTTGTATTTGTTTAAATTATATGCATGGATCAAATACAAGTTTTGTTTGGAAAATGGATTTGAAAATGTTCATGGTAGAGATTGAAAGTTATGAAGATATTTTTATGAATTTGGAAACATGAAGAGAATATTTGACTTCGGTTTTTATGTCCCTCGTCAATGAGTATAAAATTGACAAATATGACCCATGTCAATGGGTATAAACTTGACAAATACGGCCACTATCAATGAGTATAAACTTGACAAATATGGCCCCGATCAATAGGTATAAACATGACAAATCCGGCCCTAGTCAATGGGTTATAGTAGTTAACAAAATGACCCTTGTCAACGGGTTAGAATAGTTGACCTTTTATTTGAAAGAAAGATGTTTTGAGAACCAAGAGTGTAAGTATTTTGGAACGGCCCTTATCAAAGGGTTAGAATAATTGACATTTTATCTGAAACAAATTTTTTGAGAACCATGAATATATGTGTTTTAAAATATTTGTGGATTTGATTATGATATGGAATTGAGGTTAGGGTGTTACAGAATGGTATCAGAGCATAAGGATATGGTTATGTAGACTTTTATAATATATGGGTTAGGTTAGATTGATTGACAACAATTAATTGTTATTATTATTATCTTTGTATGCACAATAAGTTTCATTTAAGAATTAGTTTCATATCTTCCTATTATTCTTTCTGACATGTCTTGAAATGATAGGGTCCTATGCCTCCAAGGAAAACCATTTCTTCTTGCGATAGTGAGACATAAAGGAATAATGCACCTTCTAGAACTGCTAAAAATATAAATATCCATCTTAAGGTCACTGAACAAGTGGAGGCACCTCCTCCAACAGTTGAAGGAATATCTCAGCTATTAAGTAATTGGGAGAGATTGATTGAGAGATTCAGACTCGTGCTGAGGAAATTCAAGCTCAAGCCGTTGAAGCACAAGCTTAGGTTGCTAGGAGTCAAACATAAGGCCGGTCATCTATGACTAGTGGGAGTACCTTTAAGCAGTTTAAGAAGTTGAATCCTCCTGCTTTTAAAGGAGAGTCTAATCCAATAGTGGCGGAATCATGCATTCTTGATCTTGAAAAGTACTTTGAGGTGTTGAATTGCTCTAAGACACAAAAAGTTGTGTTTGCTACCTTTATGCTTGGTGACGAGGCGGAACATTGGTGGAGGATGGAGAAGAGACTTTTAAGGATAAGCTCTCCCTTCATAAGTTGGAAACCTATTCATAGGTGGTGGTAGAGAGCGCCCTCCTAACTGAGCGGAGTGCCAAAGAAATCTAAAAGTACAAGGAGCAACACAAGAGGTAGACCTGATTATCCTCAAGGTGTTAAAACACTAAAAAGGCAAAGTACTTCACGAGATAAGGGTGTCAGACCAATTCAAGAAATAGAGAAAGACAAGGTCACTCCTTGTAGTAAGTGTGGCAAGCAACATGGTGGTATTGTGTGCTACAAAGAGATTGGTGCATGCTTTAATTGTGGTGAACGTGGTCATTTTGTTCGTGATTGTCCACAAACAAAGAATTCTCAAGCACAGAAACCGGATGGAGGCTTTAAGCTAAGGACCCAAGGGAGAGTGTTTGCCATGACAAACAAAGATGCTGAAGCCTCACTAGAGGTTGTCACAGGTATTATTCAGTTTCATTCCCAACCAATTAGAGTACTTATTGATCCAAGAGCTACCCATTCTTTTATTTCTGCTTCTCTTCTTGATTTGTTGGGCTTATCTACTAGCTTACTACAATTTGATATGTTTGTCTCTACACCAATTAGGAAATCCTTTTTGGCTACTAGGGTTGTTAAGGATGATAATATTTTGATTGGGGGTAAAGAACTGCATGTGGACTTGATATTGTTGAAATTACATGATTTTGATATCATATTGGGAATGGATTGGCTAGCAACTCACCATGCCTTAATTGATTGTTTTGCTAAGAAGGCGACCTTTCATATTCCTGGACAACCTGAATTTTCTTTTGAGGGGAGTTCTGGTGATACTCCTATTCAATTGATTTCAATAATGAAGGCTCAATCCTTACTCAAGAAAGGTTGTGAGGGATATCTGGCTTATATTATGGGAGATGACAAGGATGTGAAGTTGGAAGATATTACACCACCAAAAAGGGAAGTTGAATTCACCATCGAGTTAGTGTTTGGAACGACTCCTATCTCAAAAGCACATTACCGAATGGCTCGTTTAGAGCTCAAGGAGCTAAAAACACAATTGCAATAAATTCTTGGTAAAGGTTTCATTAGAACTAGTGTATCACCTTGGGGAGCCCCAGTGTAATTTGTTAAGAAGAAGGATGGGACTCTAAGATTATGTATTGATTACAAGGAGTTAAATAAGGTGATAGTTAAGAACAAATACCCATTGGCCAGGATTGATGACATGTTTGATCAGTTACAAGAGTCTTGTGTTTTCTCTAAGATAAACCTTAGGTTGGGGTATCATCAGCTTAAGGTGAAGGATGAAGATGTATTAAAGACTGGTTTTCATACTAGATATGGGCATTATGAGTTTTTAGTGATGCCATTTGGTTTGACTAATGTCCTTGCAGCTTTTATGGATTTAATGAATAGGGTTTTTAAACCTTATCTTGATCAATTTGTCGCGGTCTTCATAGATGACATTCTAGTGTATTCAAAGAATAAAGAAGAACATGAGAAGCACTTATATGTTATTCTTCAAACCTTAAGGGAGCACCAACTTTTTGCTAAGCTTAATAAATGTGAATTCTGGATTGATCAAATTTCTTTTCTTGGCCATATAGTTTCCAATGATGGAATTTCAATAGACCCAAGCAAAGTAGAAGCAGTGTTGAGTTGGAAGAGGCCTACTACAGTGTCATAGATTAGAAGTTTATGTAATTTGGATGTATAGGCGTCGTGACGGTTTTCCAAAATTTCCCTACCGCTTACTAGACTCACACAAAAGAATGCCAAGTTTATGTGGAGCAAGGAGTGTCAAAGTAGTTTTGAGGAATTGAAGAAGAAGTTGGTATCAGCTCCAATGTTGACTATTTCGTCTGGTTCGGGAGGATTTTTCATTTATAGTGATGCATCACATCAAAGTTTGGGTTGTGTGCTCATGCAACATGGGAAAGTGGTGGCATATGCCTCTAGGCATTTGAAACCATATGAGAAAAATTACCCCACTCATGACTTAAAGCTGGCAGTTGTGGTTTTTGCCCTTAAGATTTGGAGACATTACTTGTATGGTGAGACATGTGAGATTTATACAGACCACAAAAGTTTAAAATATTTATTCTCCCAAAAGGAGTTAAATATGAGATAGTGAAGATGGATTGAACCCCTTAAAGAATATGATTATGGGGCTATATCATCTGGTAAGGCAAATGTAGTTGTTGATGCGCGGCGAGAAAAGTCATATGGTCTGTGTCGACTTTGAGATCAAGCGAGACTCAGTTACTGTGATTTAAAAGCTACAAGCTCAATTTCAGGATTTTGGAACCTAGGTTTTGTTGGCTAAATTTTCTTGTATGCGACAAGACTTAATTTGGAGGAATTAAATCTTCCGCAAAAATGATGATCGAGTTAGTAGCCATGTGGATAAGGTGAGAAAGGGGGTCGATTCGATTTTGTGTTGATGGATGATGATACTTTGAAGTTCAAGGATAGGTTGTGTATTCCTCACGTTGGGGGATTGAGGAGAGAACTCTTAGAAGAATTCCATTACTCTAGATTTACAGTTCATCCTGGAGGAACGAAGATGTCTAGTGATATGAAACAATTAATTGTATTGGTGGTCTGGATTCAAACATGATATTGCAAAGTTTATAGCACAATGTTTGCCAATAAGTGAAAGCTGGACATCAACGACCTAGGGGAAAACTACAACCCCTTTATATTCCTAAATGGAAGTGGGAAAATATTACCATGGATTTTGTTTTAGAGTTGCCTAAATCCTTGGGAGGTAATGATGCAGTGTGGGTGATTGTTGATAGATTGACAAAGTCAGCTCACTTATTACCAATCAAAACTACCTTTACATTAGATAACGCCTCTTGTATTAAAGAAGATTTGTTAGACTACATGGGTACGGTATCCATTGTTTCAGATAGGGACACTCGTTTTACTTTCAAGTTTTGGAAGAGCCTACAAAATGCTCTTGGTACTCAACTAAACTTTAGTACTGCGTTTCACTCATAGACAGATGGTCAGTCATAAATAGTAATTCAGATTTTGGAGGATATGTTGTGGGCATGTATATTGGATTTTGGAGGTAGTTGGGAAGATCATATGCCCTTGGTGGAATTTGCTTATAATAATAACTTTAAAACAAGTATTAGGATGGCACCATATGAGGATCTTTATGGCAGGAAATGTAGATCCCCAATTTGTTGGGATGACGTGGATGAGAGGAAACTTTTGGGTCCGAATTTGGTTCAAGTAACTACGGAAAAGATTCGACTCATACAAGAAAGTTGAAAGCTTGACATAAAGTCGACAAAAATCTATGGACAACAAGGCGGTGGAATTTCAAGTGGGTGATCATGTTTTCCTAAAAGTGTATTTGATGAAAATTTTAATGAGATTTGGGAAGAAAGAGAAGCTGGTCAGTATGTGGGACCATTTGAAAGTGTGAAGAAAGGTTGAATTGCCCTTGACATACAGTGGCATTGCCCCAAAGTTGGGAAAAATCCATAATGTGTTTCATGTCATCACTAAGGAAATATGTTTATGATGCATCTCATGTAGTAGATTGAGCCAATTCGATTGAATGAGAATTTGGCTTATGAAGAATATCTGTGGTTATTGTCTATGGTTAACGTCTTTAGCGAGACAATTATTAAACTAGTAAAAGTCGATAGATGTCATGAAAAGCAGAAGCATCATGGAAGTTAGAAAGCAAGTTAAATGAGAAGTACCTGAACCTGTTTTATAACCAAAGTATGCCAAGTTTAGAGGGCTAAACTTCTTTTAAGGAGGGGAGAATGTAATACCCCTTTAAAACAAAAACAAAAACAAAAACAAAATTTCCAAAATAAGAAGGGCTAAAATGCAAATTTTCAAAGTTGGAAGAAGCTTTTAACAAAAAAATAGAAATGTTTTACAAAAAAGAAACAACAAAAGTTTCCTACACAATCCTAACCTTCTTAAATTTTCTCTCAATGAGAGGATAGATGAGCTAGGGTTTCAAAAGGGGGATTTCAAGCTTGAAGAAACATTCACCCCAAGTAAGTATTTCTTTTTCCCTCTCTAGTTTGAAGCATGTGATGTGTTTAGGAGTGAAGAAAATCTTTAAGAGAAGAAAAGTAAGTAAAAGGTTTTGTACTGTTTTGGGAGATTTATGATATCTCCTTATGCAACCATTGGATTGCTTTAAAATTTGGATATGTTTAAGATAATAGAATGATCTACAATCAGAACGGTGGAGATCGTGTTTTATGGTTTGAGTTGAGAGTTATTCTTGTTTTTGAGCAACGATTCTGAGAAGTGGTTTAGTTCTGATAAGATCAATATAAGCCTTCATTATCCTTATTCAACCATTGGATTGCTTTTAATTTTGGATATATTTGAGATAGGACAATGATCTACAATTTGAACGATTCAGATCATGTTTAGAGGTTTTAGATGAGAGTTATACTCATTTAGAACAAGTAGTTTTTGAAATCGGTTTCAGTTTTTGTAAGTTTAGTGTAAACCTTTATTCTCCTTATTCAATTGTTGGATTGCGTTGCAATTTGGATATGTTTTATATAAGACTTTGATCTAAATTATGAACAGTGAATATCGGAATTTATGACTTGAGGAAAGAGATATTTGAGCAAAACCATGACAGTGATCAAATTACATTTAAATTAGTTTGAAAAAGAGAGTAATAATTGAGGGCAAATTATTCAAAGAGTAATAATAATAATAGTAAGTTTAAAATAATAAATAAGTAAATTAAATTAACATTGAAGAAAAAGAAATAATAGTGCATATAATTAATAAGTTTTTTTCATTTTTATTTATTTAGGTGACATAGACTCTTAACTGAGTTTAATTGAGATAAGGAAGATTAATGCAGTTTTTCCTATAAAACAAAATATTTTGTTATTATATATGATTATTATGAGTTTTGATAATTTATATTTGTTTAAATTATATGCATTGATCAAATATAAGTTTTGTTTAGAAAATAGATTTGAAAATGTTCATAATAGGGATTGAAAGTTATGAAGATATATTTTTGTATTTTTATGAATTTGGAAAAATTAAAAGAGAGAATATTTTCTTTGGTTTTTATGAAGCAATGATGAGTATAAAGCATGAATATGACGCCTTCGAGGAGTATAAAACATGAATACGTCATTGTCGATGGGTATAAACTTGATAAATATGGCGTGGTCGATGGATATAAAACTTGTAGATCATTACTGTCGATGAGTTATAGTAGTTAATGAAAATGGCGTTTGTCGTGAGTTAGAATAGTTAATGTACTTTTATTTGAAAGAAATATATTTTGAAATAAAAGTATAAATATTTTGGAGCAGACCTTATCAAGGAGTTAGAATAATTGGCATTTTATTTGAAAGAAATGCTGGCTTGGCTGAATATATGTTTTAAAATATTTTGTGAATTTAATTATAATATTGAATTGTTTGAAAAACGGGAAATATGATAAACATAAGTTTGAGATATATTTATATATATTATTTATTTGTACTCAATGATTTTATGAGATTTGTGATAAAAAGAAAAATATGTTATATATCCAATTTTATGAATTTAAAATATTTGATCAATTAAAATATATCAACATTCCTTATTGGGCTTTTAACTCACTTATTATTATTGATCATTTTCAAGTGCCCTAAACCTTGACGAAGAGTGATTTTGAGGTAAACATGGATGAAAATTAAGAACTATTTTTGAGTTGGCATTTGTTATAAAGATTTAGGATTGTTTGACTACTTTAATACTTTGAGAATTAATGTTTGCAAACCTTCATTGGAATGATTTTATGTTGATAGAATGTTACATTTTAAAATTATTAGTTTTAAAATTTTTTATTATATTGAAAGATGTTGGTTCAATGACATTTTGTTATACTTTAGAAAGTTTTATGCCTTTTAGATATTTTGATTTTATGAAATTAGTTTAATTCTTCTTACGAGCACATTCAGGACAAACAAGATTCTTAAACAGAAATTTTGAAAATATGGTTTAAAAGTGAGATTTTAGAACCCTATATATGAATTAACAGTAATGCCCTTGGTTTGGAATTGGGTGTTACACACCCTCTCTATGCACTGAGTCCATGAACCCTGTTCTTATTCTCATCCAAATAAATAAATAAATAATAAGTTTTTAAAGCAGCATACCCTTCTTTGGTTTGAAGTCCTTTTTTTTTTTTTTTTTAACAGAAAGATAAATTAGCAAAAAGAATAAGGATGGCTCAAGGGACATAGGAACAACCCCTTCAATCCACTGACCAAACAAACAGGCACCCTCAGTAGCCAAACGGCAGGGGCTTCACAGGCCGAAGCACTGCTTTTAACCATAACAGATGTGGAGATTTATGGGACTCTATATGGGCCTCAATCTAGTCGAGCTTGCTTGCCTGGCCCTGGAATGGTGAAATTTATCAAGGAAACTCAACTTTAGGAAGGTATAAATAATTAGAATTCAAGGGAGAACTTATAATCCCTTGGGAATAGTCCAAATGGAACTTATACCGACACATCCACACACACATTATATATATATATATATATATATATATATATATATATATATATATATATATATATATATAATCATGGACCAGCTTTAGCGCACCTCGACTTATCCCACAAAACCCTAAAGTTAAGAATAAAGTAAACCTCCATTTACCTGAGGGGATTGGACTCAATCAGGTGACCCATGGGTAAATCTCAAGGTCTTAGACCAACTTAAGCTATTAGACCAACTTAAGCTACCTCTCAAGTTTCGCTCCATTATATCCACATATGATTTACTCATTTACCATAGATTAATCACAATCAGTTCTCATGATAAATTCAACTTTCTAGGAACCATTGCATGGCACCTTCATGCGTGCATGAAGGATCAATGGGAAAAACATAACACAGCTTTTTTCCAGCTTTCCTTTGGAAGATAACAATATGAAAGAAAGATAAGAAAACTATGTTTTTCCTTGTCAATTTATTTCCTTCAGTTCTTTATTCCATTTTTTTTTCTGGATTGAAACACCGTCCAAAGGTGCAGGCAACGACAATTGCTCTGTGGAGATCAACTGAGACTCCATTTGAGCCCCTTGAAGTGTATAACAGTATAATGACAGCTAAAATGCAAATGAAAGAAGTTTGACCTTTCTTTTTTTTTTTTCTTTTTTTTTTTTTTGACAAAGTTTCGAACTTCTTTCACCTTTAGATGAAGCAAAGAAAGATAAAAAAAAATATAAAAACTGAAAATAAATCTTAAATTATTTCATTTTCCCTGTATTTTTATCATCACAATAAAACAATAAATATGACATTCCATCCAATTTTATTTTTCATTTTTCAAGAAATTCCCAAAATTTAAAAGAAGCCTAAGATTTCAGTTATTTGGTACACAGTACTTAAACAGGCTCAATTGCATACAACAGCAGCCACCAGGGTTTATTTTATACCGACCAACTAGAAACCATATGCATCCTGATGGCCTGTTTCTCTAAATAACAACACCATCCCACGGACTCCAAGCTAACAAGAACATATCCCAATATTTGAACACCTAATATTTCTAATGCAAAAATGGAATAAAACAAAATTAAAGAACTTTGAGGATAACATTGTTGAGTGACCATATTGCTTCAAAAATCACTAACATAAAACAAATTCATTTTCAATAAGACACATGGTTCAAGAATGAGTTGAAGACTCTACGGTCATACCTTTTTTTAAGTAAGTTCTAGATTTCAATTTGGGTCCAAGTAAATGACAAAATGTAATTGAATTTTAGTTGAGTAAATGCTAAAATGGTTAATAAAAAACAAATTAAGGCAGCAACCAATAACATTAGGAGCTCCATTGCCATAATCAAGAGGTAATTTGGCGCCTAAAAAAATTGAGGTAGACATCAGAATTGATTAATAAGCAGCTGACCCAAATGGGTATTAAAGAGTTTTTCTCATTGATGAGGGGCTGAGCTTATTAGAGAGCTTTAAGGGATGTATGGTTTAGTGGGAAATAAATTTACTTGGAGACAATGACATGGAGCTTTAAGCATCACTTATACTGAGAGCTCTTCCTTAGTTCAATGGTCTCCCACCTAACATCTTGATTGTGTTTGGTTCTTGGAAAGTACAGAGGAAAAAAATGGTAAGGAAAATAATTCTCTGTGTTGGTTGTCAAATGAAAAATCTCCAATATATATATAAAATAAAATCACTTATAAACTTAGTTTTAATTTTTTTTAATCTTTATATTGATGAGTAATAATAAATAAAATGAATTTGAAGCAACAAATAAAAAAAAAATAAAAAATCTAACTACAATTTTATTTTTTCTTCCTTGTACTTTGCCTCTCCACTTTCTTTCCCTTGCATTTTCCCTCAGATTTTTTCTGGAAACCTAACATAGCCCTAATGTTTCATAACACCCTCTAAGACTATTTCATCCAGATCAAAGTATCAAACGACAAATCACTAGACGAAACAAAAATCTATACTTCAAAAGTTCCCATAGGCTGATATATCAAAATATTTTCAAAACTAAGATACTAAATAACTCCATATTGATCGATAACAAAAGGATAACAAAACACCACAAAAGGTTCAATGCTGTCTCAACAAAGGAATAACCAAAATCCACGGAAAACCTAATTGATAACGAAACCGTAATAATTCTCAAAAAGAAGCAAGCAAACCTAAGCGCAGAGAACAACGGCACCGCCTGCCTCCTTAATCTTCTTCTCGGCGTTCTTCGACACCAGCTTGGCCTTCACAACAATCGGCTTCGACTCCGGCAAAGCCCCTTTACCCAAAACCTTGAAATAGCCGAACTGAGAGACGTCGATCAAAGGGGGGTTATCGGGAGAGGCCTTCTCCTTGACATCTTGGGGGACAAGGGACCAGAGCTTGTCGATGTTGACGATGGGACAGTAGAACTTGTTGCGGAGCTTGTGGAAGTATCGCATACCGACCTTTCCGAAGTAACCAGGATGGTACTTGTCGAAGAGGATTCGGTGATGGTGCATACCTCCGGCGTTACCGCGACCACCGGGATGCTTTCTGTGTTTTCCGATACGACCATGGCCGGCGCTGACGTGGCCGCGCTTCTTCCTGTTCTTCTTGAACCGAGTCGTCATCTCTCCTCCCTCTCTCTCTCTCTCCCTCCTCTGCAGCTACTGTGTAAATGGAGAGATGCGGCGAAGAACAGATCTAGGGTTTGGGGGAACATTTATAGGGAGAGGAAGGATTCTACTTTTACCATTTTGCCCCTCATGTTAGGATTTATTCTGATTTATCCATCACTTTTTCCTGCTCTTTTTTTGTTTTTAACTTAGATAATTATTTTTTTTAAGATAAAAATAATTTTAATTTATTACAACTTGTAATATATCTATATAAACATAAAATTAAAATAGTTAAAAATCATAAATAATGAAACATCCAAATTAATAGTATAATAAAACGACTCAAAGTTTATATATTTTATAGTTGAGCCTATACATTTAATAGTTGACCCCAGTTTTACAGTATATTAATTATCATTGATTTGATTTCTTATCTCTGATAGAATATACTTTGTTTATTTGAATTGTTTAAATACAAATAAATGTCGTACTATAATGACGAAAACCAAAACGTTGTACTGAAACGACACAACTACTCACCGCACAAAAACGATGATAACCACATGCGTACGAAGGTGACGACAATCATACTAGCACTAAGACGATGACTAAATCACGAAAAAACATATAAAAACCTAGATATGTGTGGAAGAACCATTTTATTGAAGAAAAAAAAAAGAAAAAGAATAGAAGAATGATTTTAGGCCAAGAATAACAAAAAAATCACCCCTCCTTATTTAAAGAAAAGAGGTTAGCGAAGAAAAAGTTTAGAGAAATAGAGGCTAGGGTTTATAAAGATGACAACTTTTTCTCTAATACATGAAGAACATGAAGTATTATTCAAAAATTAATTTTTGTAACTTTTTTTTAATACATTTTAGTTTCAAGGTATCCTTTGTGAGACTCAAACTGAGACCTTTTCTTATACCTTCTTGAAACAATGAAGCCTCTACCATTTAAGCTAAGTATGATGGGTAATTTTTGTAACTTTTAAGAGTAAAAAAAATATTATTTTCATAAAACTTAAATAAATCAACTCTTTTAAGGATCCATCCTCAAAAGTAAGCTTTTAAATATCTTTGCCCGAAATGTCCATGCTTTATCTGGAGTTAATTTATTGTCCCGATATTAAAATAGTGAAAGCATGAGAAAATTATGGAGTGTCATGGACTTGTGAAGCCTCCAGCGGCAGGCCCCGTCGCGACTAAAGACTATAATTAAATTTGTGGTGACTTCGACTTCTGGGCCGGATTTAAGTCAAGGCTGAGATATCCTCACTGGCAGAAAAGTCGACATCTCGCATGTCATCTCTCTCTTGGGGCTGTTCATGAATCTTTGCGGGATGAACTCCCAGAAGAGAATATCGCCCTTGGGCAGATCGTCTTCAACAGCCTCACTGGGGTGACTCAAGCGCTCTCAGGACCCCCGTTAGAGCAAACTGGCCCCAAAAGGAAGAATTGGCCAGGCGAGATATGCTCCGCTTAAAACCGATTTGGAGGAAATCATCCGCACCCGCAGCGGATCCCCCTCTCCTCTCTAATAAAGAAAGGTCGTCGCATGATAAGGTAAGGAGTTTTGATTCAAAAGAAACAGGGTCCTAATCTTTCGGAGGGTGGTGATTCTAATTTAAGCATCGGAGAGACGACAGAGACTCGACCGTCGTTTTCTTGTTTGTTTTGCATATCGTTGCAGACAGGTTTATGCTCCTACGATCCAGTGACTCTGAAGATTCTAGAGACTATAATTGGCGCCGTTTGTGAGCCTTTGGGGAAATCTCGAGAGCGTCTACGCGAAGCGCAGGTTCGACCGCTCCCAAGTGATCTCCCTTTACCTAAAGTTTTGGTAGTTCCCGCTCATCCCACCGGACCATCGGAGTTTATCGCCATGTCTAGCAACCCAGCCAATCAACCCATCGAAGATAAGTTTCTTCGCTGGCGTCAAGAGATGGAGCGAAGCGGAGGCGGGCCAGAACGGATGGCCGGTGCAGCGTGCATGTGAATGCGCTTACAAAGGAGAGCAGCGCTTACGGACGGCAGACAGCGAGTAGAAAACCTGGCTACCAAACATGTACCTAACCCATGAGATAAAGAAAAAGAGCCGTCTACGACCATAGTGGTCGCCGGCGAATGTGAGCTATCTTCGGATAAAGCTCTCCATTCCCTGCATCGCTCATTGCCGGAACAATCGCGGAAGCAGTCAGAAAGAGACCTCCTGGCCGTTCCAACGGGGCTATTAGTGGCGCGACGCCAGGATGCGGCCGAGGTTAGCGAGGGACGGACCTGATGGGTGGCCCCAGAGGCATATATCTGCACCGATTGAGGGGTATGGCCCCCGAGTTTCTGCTGCGTGCCATCCGGGGTGGCCCCGAGCCCTGCCAACATCTTATCCCCCGATGGGGACCGTAAGACATCTTTATCCTCCCGCCAGACGGCATATTTTGGATTAGAAAGCCTCATGCGCGGATTCGGTTATTCCGTCGTTTTCCGTATCACGACCCGCTCTTACGATCCGCATGACCATATGGTACACTGTCGGTGATGATCGCCACTTGGCAGGGGAAACGATCAAATCACGTAAGGTATTCGGCTAGCATGAAGGTCACTTCGGCTGGAGTCCTGGCTCGCAGAGTGCATAAACTCATTACGAATTGTGGGCTCGTTTGTCTCTTGATATCTATGCTCCGTTTGGTGAAAACATCGGCTCGCTCGATCCATCTTAAGCGGAATGGCGAATCATCTGATTTCACGGAGATTTGGATAAGTTGGCCGGCGGTGATCTTCCCGATGAACGGTCTTCTGAAAACTTCGAAAAAGCTTTGGGCCGACTACCCCATTCTTCCAATCCCTTTCCCTTGATCCACCCGCAACCATGGAAGAACTGTATCGGCGGGTAGACAAATATTCCACTCTAGAGGATAATATCCAGGCTACCTCACAAAGCGGTGATAATACTTGACGAGCTGACAAAGGCACCCTGAGAGCCCGGCCAGAACATAAAGGAAGTACGAGCAAGGACAAGGCGCACTTGAATAGTCGAAAAGAAAAAGGGAACCTCCCAATTCACCCCATAACATCTCCTATGACCAATTCTTGCCCCTCATCCAAGGACCACTTGCGTTCGTGGCCAGCCCGTACGTGATCGGACAATAGAATCGGTCTTTGATGTGCGACTACCACAAGGACCACATCCATGAAACAAATCATTGCCAAGGCTTGAAGTTCTTAGTAGATAGATTAATCACGTAGAGACTCTCGGGATTCGTCGGGAGGCCAGGCCGCGAGCCGCGCCGCGTGTCGGCCGAGCTATTGCTACTGCTGAGCATCCATCAGAACCCCAACCCACCATCAACTTTGTAATGGGAGGCCCGCCCGATTGATGATCAATACCGATGCAGAGGTGAGAAAGAAAAATACTCGCGACTGAATGAGCGAGTAAGCACCACATTAGTACCCAGGACAACGGCCACGATAATTCAGTAGGTCGGCTATATCATTTCCTCCTATAAACCGACCGAGTCATCCTCCTCATTATGATGCACCTGCCTTGTGTAATGCTGAATTTTGATGTACCTGAGTCCTTGTTGATCTAGAGCGGCGCAGCGGGTGTGTACATCGGCCTTTAAACAGATGAAAGTCCTGCTCACTCATCTCAGTTCGACCGACAGAGTGTTGTCTGGATTCAACAAGGCTACCACGCTGACGGTGGGTGATATTGCTTTCTCTGTCAAGGCTGGACCAGTAAATCAACAAGTATTGTTTTCGGTGGTTGAAGATTTGGAATTAAAACCTGATGCTATCGTAGGCGGGACTAGCTACATGCCATGAAAACTAGTCCCACTCCAACTTACCACCAATCTGCTCGATTATCTCCTTTGCATCGGGCGGGTTGACCTCAAAATTGCCAGTGCGTGCTTTCGTCGGTGCTATCATTTGTTAGTTCATGAGCGCGAAAAGGTGGGCGATAGCTCGCCCTCGAAATCACCCTGTCGCGGCCAATTGGGCTCTTTATCCCAGGGCCACTTTAGAAAACGAGGAACAAGCGGCAATAGATCACTGAATCCATCTTGATAGGCGGCTCGGACGGTGTTTTCCGTTCAGTTCCTCTTGGCGAAGAAGAAAGGGCAGGTGCAGAAGTGCGCAAACTAGCAGCCCAGGCGTGTTGCTGGACCCGTTGGACATGACAGGGATAAACCTCGTGCATGCTTCCCATAAGTTGAATGTTCTCCCATCCGCTCGACCCGTTCGGTAGAGAGTAAGGGGCACTTCCACCTAGACCGCCATCAGATCATCCAAGCCAAGGTAGATAACCTTTTGAAGGTTGGGTTTATCAGAGAAGTCAGATACTTGGAATGGCTTGCTAATGTAGTGGTAGTTCCGAAGAAGGGGGGCAGATGGAGAGTGTGTGTAGACTATACGGATCATAATGACGCGTGTCCTAAGGATAACTTCCCCTTGCCCCACATAGATCAAATTGTCGACGCGTCGGCCGAGCATAGCATGTTGTCATTTCTAGATGCATTTCAGGCTACCATGTCGGATCTAGATGCGATCGTGTAGAAAACATCTTTTATCACCCCTCACGGGCTATTTTGCTACAACGTAATGCCATTCGAGGTTAAGAATGTGAACCACCTATCGGTAGTAGCAGATATTCCAGTCCTTTGCTCGGAAAAACTATGGAAGTGTATATAGATGATATTTTGATAAAGTCCAAGGAGTGGTCGGATCACGCTACTCATTTGCAACAGGTATTTGACTTCCTCGGGACTTATGGTATGAAACTCAACCACGTGAAGTGTGCAATCGGGGTCAGTGCAGGTCGGTTCTTGGGATTCATGGTGACTTAGAGGGGGATAGAGGCCAACCCCTCTCAACTTAAAGCTATTCTAGGTCTCCCGGCCCACTGGCTCACAGAAAAGAGGTGCAACTAGCAGGCCAGATTAGGCGCACAGGATGGTTTGTTCCCTGTTCCTGAGACCGCTCCTTGTTTTCACGCCACCCTCGGGGGAGCCAACTAGGCTGGATGGAATGAAGAATGTAACCGGGCTTTTATCCATATCAAGCAGTATTTAGCTGAACCCTCGATTCTCGCTAGTCCCGACACCGGCGAGACTCTCTTCGTCTATTTGGCAGTCTCAAATATAGCAGTAAGTGTCGCATTGTTCAAAGAGAATGAAGACAAAAAACAGAGGCCTGTTTTCTTCGTCAACAAATCCTTAGTCGATGTAGAGACCCGGTATAACCATCTTGAGGAAACGCCTTAGCCGCCCGAATAGCAGCCAAAAACTTACGCTCACTACCCGGGCACGCTCCATCGTAGTGTAACCATTATCCTCTCGAAGCACTATACATAAGCCTGACTTATCGGGAAGAATGGCTCGTTGGGCAATTGAACTAAGCGAGTACAACATCTAATACAAGCCAAAGCCTTCAAAAAAGGGGTAGGTGCTAGTTGACCGTATGAGGCTCCTAATCGGAGCTTAGTACTGACGGCTTAAGATTGGTGGGCGGCTAATGTTGTGGGGCGTCCGGACAAACTAAGCCTTGAACATTAGTTTATAGTTAAAATCCCCATCCGGGGATAAGATCGAAAGACAATCCGGCTAGGGTTTAATGCCTCTAACAATGAGTTAGAGTATGAGGCCATCCTAGTCGGGCTCGAACTAACGACCGCCACGTCTTAGGCGAGCCCTAAATCCAAAGTGATTCCCGATTGGTGGTCGAGACGGAGTTAACAAAGTGGAATCACGAGACCCTTTGAATGGTGAAATGTCTCCTGGTGAAACAACGCTTATGAGTTTCAGGTGCGGAAGTTGGAGCATGTTCGGGGACCTCTAATGAAAGAAGCGAGGCAGCTCGCCTATGGCCCACTTCTCTACCAATCACTGAAACTATATTTATGCCTATCTACTATCAGCTAGTTTCGTTAATTGCATCCCCACAGGTAAACCAGGTGGATGAAGTCCTCCCTTCATGGATGGAGCCCATAATATTATATCTAAGCACAGGGCAACTCCCTAGTGAGAGAGACAAGGCCCACAAGCTTCAAATCCAGTCACCTAGATTTTCATTAGTCGATGGGAAATTATTCAAAAGCAGTCATGCAGCGAGCTCGTATCTAAAATGCACAGCTGGCGATCGATATGTGTTAGTAGAGCTACATAAAGGAATATGTGGAAATCATCCGGGCGGTAGAACCTTGGCCCACCGAGCCCACACTCAAAGTGCTATGTGCCGTCACTTGAGCGATCTTGCCAATTATACTAGAAAAGTGTGATTCTTTGCCGGCTGACTTACCCCGAATCTTGAAATCACCGGTGTAAGATCTAATATCTATTTCGAGCCCTTGGCCCTTTGCCCAATGGGGGATCGATATAGTCGGACCACGCGGCCCAACCTAAAAGAATTATTGTTGGCGCGGCTATTTCAACTAAATGGATTGGGGCAGAAACCTCGCCCGATCAAAGATGGGATATTTCGGTTCATCTGGAAAATAATTGTATGTCGGTTTGGCATCCCCAGATCAATTGTGTTGGACAACGGGCCCCAATTCGACAGCCGGGTCTATCGAAACTTTTGCTAGGAATTGAAGATAAAAAATCTATACTCCACTCCCCGGTATCCACAGAGTAGTGGTTTGGCGGAGGCCTCAAACAAAACCCCACTGATAGCCCTGAAAAAACGGTTGGATTCAGCTAAAGGCAAATGGGTGGATGAACTCCCCGGGGTACTCTGGGCTTATAAAACTACCACCCGCAAACCAACTGGTATATCCTCATTTGCAATCACTTATGGGATGGAAGCTATAATCCCTACAAAAATTGGTATGCCTACCATCCGGACAGACATTCCCAAATAAGGGAATGCAGATTTAGTGATCAAAGATCTAGACATAGTCGATGAATTGCGAGAGTCGACGTCCTAGCTGTATCTACATTGGCCAAGTGAAAGATTCTTACAACAAACGGGTCAAGCCTCGAGCGTTCCAGCAGTAGACCTGGTCCTAAGAAGAGTATTTGAGAATCTGGTGGCATTGAAAGTTCCAACCCAATTGGGAAGGACCATATCTTGTAACACGAGTCGGTGAATTCGGGTCTTACGCTTTAGACAAAATTGATGGGACCCCTGTACCTAGAATGTGGAACGCTACACATCTTAAAAGGTATTATCAATAAAGAATGATTCAATATCAACGCATATGTTGTCCATTTTTCTTCTAACTGGGTAATCTAAAGCCCGAATAGCGCAGAACATGACCTGTTCGGCCCAGTTCAGATAACATCTAACTGGTCAACCTAAAGTCCGGATGGTGCGGAACATGACCTATCCGAGCCCAGTTCAGATACCATCTAACTTGTCAACCTAAAGTCCGGATGGCGCGAGACATGACTGTCAGGCCCGATTCGAATAACATCTAGTTTAGTCGACCTAAAGCCAGGATGGCGCGAGAACATGACTGTCAGGCCCGGTTCATAACATCTAGCGGGTTAACTAAAGCACGGATGGCGCGGGGCACTTGACCTGTCAGGCCTGGTTAGGATAACATCTAATGGTCAACCATGAAAGCGGCCTTGAGAACATGACTTGTCCGGCCCAGTTTAGATAACATCTAACTGGTCAATCTAAAGCTCAGATGGCGTAGAACATGACTTGTCCGGCTCAGTTTAGATAACATCTAACTGGCTTATATAAAACCTGGATGGCGTAGAAAATGCCCTATCTGGCCCAGCATAGTTAATATCTTCTTTGTTCTCATAAATCGAATGGCGTAGTACGATAAAAAGATTTATCCCGACTGATATAGGTAACTCTTATCTAACTTTCGCGGTTGCACGCGGATAATATCATTAAGCTGATAGCATAAAATCCGGGCGAACGTTGCAAGATAGATATCCATCCAATGTCAGGATGATTATCACTCGCCATTATTCATCGAAAGAAACATTTTATCGAACGAGAAAATAAAGTGTCTTTCAAAATGTCAAGGTACAAAAACATAAAATAAAATGTCTTGCAAAGTGAATATGCTCGGCGAGCGAGTGACAACTTCAAGCCCTAGCCCTCAGCAGCAACATAGGGCTCCTCATCCGATCTAGCCGGAGACCTCGGAGGAATATATCTACCATCTCAGCTTAATTTGGGAGACTCTTAGATTGCAAATCTTCCCAATGGTCATGTAGACTGATGTCAGGAAGGGCGGATGAAGAACTTGGAGGGCATCGAGGGTTCACAAAAAATTCTAGAGTCAAAGGAGTCGAGGTGTCAGGCATCTCGGTTGGGATCGAGGTTCGCTCCAGCAATATGTTGTCTTGTAGCGCAACTGACCATAGTTATAGTTGAAAATCACATCACTGCTCTCATCAAATTCCGCTTCCATTGTCGTCTTCTTTGCGGAAGCCTTCTCCTGAAAAGCCGCAAACTCGTCTTTAGTAGCCCTTAGCTCCATAAGCAAAGACAGTAATTCATCCGTTAGGCGACCATTCTCTTCCTCGCCTAGGCGTGCCTCGCTACGGCGCGAAGCTTGTTGGAAGCGGCATCACGCTCGAACTCCACCTTCATCGAGCATCACTCAAAATTTCTTTGAGAGCCTGGCCCGAATCACGAGGCGACTCGCTTCCACGGCGCGAACGCAGCTCATCATTTCAATCTCCAATCAGGCCATAGCCGCTTCATGCCAAGTGGTGACCCTTTCTGCCTCAACCCGGATCGCCCTTTCCACAGCCTCTTTGGCTTCCAACTCCCAACGACGGGAAGCCGGTGAATAGCCGCACTCCTTCAAAAAGGCATTCGAGCCTCACGATCGGAGAAGGCATTGGGCATAAATGGCCGGCTTTGTGCATCTCTGTTAGGAGTTAGTCATGATGTTGGAGGGCCATGTTTCGGATGACAACAACTGCCTGCGAGAAAACATATTAAGAACACATCAGCAGTCGGGATTCGATGCTAGTGTTATGAATAAGGATTCACTATCTTATCAGTTCGGTCTATTGGATGTAGTTGCGATTGCGAATCTATATCCCATCATCAATAATCTGCTAGAGATCTTCTTTGTTAGTGCCAGCAGGAACAGTCACAAAGTAATCCTCGCCCACACCATTAGCCGGGAGGCCTTGCCGGCATGGGACATCACTTGGATACAAATTGTTTGAGCGATCAGCCCGTAACACTGGTTAAAGGGCTCCAGCGGTCAGACGATATTATGCGTCTTCGGCTTTTAGTGCCGGCCTTCGCCAGCCGAAGCGGGCGGCGGGGAGATAGGAGTTTGTCGGTGTCGGTCTGGGGCGATGGCCTCTTCGGCCGTGCGGGTAAACTCGGACACTGCCGGTGGCTTCCAGCGATGGAGGAGGGATCGCGGAAAGCGCGGGAGGAGTCGGACCCGGCCTCCCAGGCTCTCGAGGGCATCATCCTACTCTTTCAGACGATTGTTGGATCCCGTCTCGGGCAAGCCCGGAATAACAATCACCTTCACTTCTGAACTACCACCGAGTTCTGGCCGGCAACCCTCGGCTTTGTCGAGAATGGCGTCGGACCCTCGCTTGACATTTTCTCTTGCCAGCTACGGCGGCATAACAATCAAGTAACCCCGTCATCTCCTCTTCCTCTCCTTCTTCCAAATCCGGGGGTTGGCTGGATTCAGGACGGACCTAAGGGACAAAATCTTTCACTTGGGTTCAGAAATGCATTCCTCATGGGTTGCCCTCTTCCTTTTAACCTTTAGCACTCGAGGGGTAGATTTGCCTCCCCTACTAGGTAAAGGTAGGCGTTCGGAGCGGCTACCTCTTTCACCCTGTCTAGACACAGGATGAGTTGAACCAGACCCCTCACTATTAGAGGCAGATGGCCCAAACGAGAAGCTGAGTTCTTGGTCCTCGATCCATTATTTCGACCTCACCGGATGTTGATGCGCCGCTGATATTAAAGCGCCTTGATTGGCGGTAACAAAATGTTCCGTCGACGATTACGAAGAGCGTGGGGCGTGGATATAGGGAGGCTATAAGGAATGGAGTTACGTCTCACGTTGGCTAAGTTCTTTGGAAGTGAAGGAGAACCTTATATAATAGCTCAGCTCGAAACTGCAGCTAATTTTTCGAGCTTGCTTTCCACACAATCCACTAGCCTACCCCTCCAGCTTTTCTCTGCACCAATAATCCACAATCAGCTACGTATAAAAACTTACATACATACATAAGCACCATCAGCCCAAATCCCTTGCCGATGCCTTTTTGGAAAAACGCGGCCGGTTAACCTGCAGCCGGGGAACCGGGTCTCTCAAGGCCCCTTACTAGAAGCGCACCCTTCGCCTCCATCTTAGGCGAATCAAGGAGTCCGTTGACAATTTGCAGTCGTGAACTCGGGACCGACATGAACATCCGGCCACCCTGCGTCACCCTTAAGGTATAGACAAAGCAAATCTCAACCAACGAAAGGTCAAGTTGGTATAAGAGATTTAGTACGCTACAATCGGTTAAAATCCGGATAGTATTGGGATGGATAAGAAATTTGGGCGCTGGGTAAAATGTAAGGCGACAAGTGCGAAACCTTTGGGAAGCGGCTTCGGCCCTTATTGCTCTCGGGTAAAAACAAGGCATTGTGTTCTCCGCTTCGTGGTGTCCGGGTTTTCCATGTCGACTTGGTCCGATGTTATTGGGGATCTCGCGATGGGTTCTCAACTTCTCCATTGGTCGGAGATGAGGCAGAAGTTTGCTACTTGAGAACATGTCCCTCGGGTAGGCCCCATTTGCGACAGCGGTGGTGGAAGTTTCTTCGTAACCTAAGCCATTCTATTGGATCAAAGGGAGGGAGAGGCAGTATCGTACTAAGCCACATACCAAACGGGTAAAAAGGCAAAAACACACAAGCAGGCGAGAACCACGGGACTGTGGGTTTTTGGACCTGCCTCACCCCCCGAGACCTTCCCACGGCGAAAGGGTCGTTAATAAATGAGACACACTGCAGGAAATGGTTGCACATGGCGGGGAGGTGAGTGGCGTGGAAGGCGTTCCTGAAAGTGCAAAGTCACGGCGGTGTATTTGCGAAGATTTTAATTGGAAGAAAGGAAAGAAATAAGCTTAGGGACGATAAAGTAGGAGAAGGAAAAACCTAATAATGGCTCCTAATGCAGCGCTAGGACCTACGGACGCATTAAGCTGCCGCTGACCCGTCTTCTCGGTCGTTTCGAATGCGGCGGTGCTGATTCCTGGGGCACGAGGACGGGAGAGCGCGGGCTAGATTAGTGGGCTCATTCTGGCATGTTGGGCCCCACCCCAATAGTTCCACTCACGGGGATCATTGGAATATCCCATTAGATGTGATAGATTGGCCCTGCCTCGAGATAGAAAATAAAGTGCAGGAATATCGAGATAGAACAAAGTACACAAATGTCAAAGAAGTACGATTTTACTAATTTCACCAAACGGCATCCATCATTACATTCATGCCCTTACAACTAAGTGATCATATTAAAATAGTTACATAGTGCATTAGAATGTGAATATTGGCGGAGGCGAAAGAAGAAGGTATTTGCGAGAGGCCAAGAAGAAGCAGTAGCAAAATCGCTACAAAAACTAAGAAACAAGGAAAGATGGAAAGGGGGCTCAAGAAGGGGGAGATGACATCAAAGAGCCCATTAGTTGAAGCGGGGGTGTCATGGATCTGAAGGATTCCATTCAGTTTAGAACCACAAAAGGCAAACGAGAACATAGGATAATCTATTAGGCTCCACTCGAAGCCTTGCAATCTTTGATGCAGTTCGTGCTCGGAGAAAGCATGCTTGTTTATCTGTCCATCCTTCATTGGCAATTCATAAGTCGACTCAGGCAACCTAGCCACCTTCTCCATTTCTTGGAAGAAACATGGATGGCCGGTGGCCTGACAGACTCATCCTCTGGTATTTTGCAGCAAACCTCGGCCCCGAGGGTTTCAAGCGACCACATCATGCACATCCAAAGTTAGAAAATTCACGTTGGAACATACCGACGTGATTGCCTCTTATTTCCCCGTGCTATCTTCGATCAAGCACGTTTTCTTTTCAGTAGGGGTCGCTCCACTGGCGGGAAAAATGGGGGGCATTGTGGGTGCCATGGGCTTCTAGCCCGGGCCCACTGTAACGAGCCACAATCATTAAAGACTATAATTGGTGGCCCGGTGACTCGGCCTGGGCCTGGTTAGAGCCAGGCGGATATCCTCCCTTAGCCGGGAAGGAGTCGACATACTCGGCATCTTGTGGTAGAAAGCGCGGTGTATAAAATGAATGCTAAGTGCGCAGGGTGTGCGCGTAGCCCCAGTAATATAGTGTACTGAGTGTGCGAGTATCGATCCACGGGAAAGATGAATTGACTACGAAGTGCACTTTTTGGAAACGATATCTGAATAAATGATTCTAAGAGAGAATTTAAGTACTAAGCGTAACTAAAATTTGTGGTTTTGGTGAATTGATAATGTGGAGCCTAGGGTTAAATCTCTACCTGTCACATTCGATGGATTATTCTTCTAAAGATGTTATTTATTCTAATTGTTTATAACATATCAATGGCGGTGATCTTGCTACGAGATATCCTCTCTCGAGGCATATTCTTTATCTCATGGAAATAAAGATAGTATATCTACATCTCGGCTACAGTGAAATGCTTAAATGTTCTGCCTAGATACCTTGGTCAGGAATATCTCTATTACCCGAAGATCATTTAAAGGCTACTCTGCCCCGGATCCACGAATGCCCTCGTCTCTCGAATCTCGGATCTTGATTGTAAGTATGTTAATATTGGCCGAGATATTATCATATAATTAACATGCGGGCATAGAGTGAGTCGATAAAATTAACAACAATTAATTAACATGAAGGTTAAACCAATCCATTATTTGTGAGGAGTTTGATGTAATACGAAATAAGTTTAGAACATCATGAAGGAAGAAATAAAATATGTAATATGAAGAACATCCTCATGTGATCAATAATCAAGACTAAAGGAAAAGCCAGTAAAATCGAGGAGATCATGAAATTACGTATTTGCGGGTTCTCCAATTAGTATCTCTGGCGCGTTCTTGATTCCCCAGTCAGGAGCCCCCAGCATTTAATGATGAGATCACTGATTTTTAGCGTGACGCGACGTGGTGACGTCGCGACGTGGTGGTAGTTGACACGCGTTTGTTATTTGCGTCGTGACTTGGTGGCGATCGCGGCGTGGAGGCGATCGTGACGTCGCGGTGGCTTCCTTGCATGCTCCTCATTTCTCCAAAATGGCCCCGGTGTTCTTTTAAGCCTCATCCATGTATTCCAAAAGCAAAACCGTAAAGATCTATACTAATTATATAAATAATGCGAATCAACATGAAAATGCCACATTATTGAGTATAATCGGAGTGTTTTAAGCACTCATCACACCCCGAACTTAATTTCTTGCTTGCCCTCGAGCAAGAGCCCAGGCCTCTAAACGGGACACACACCCAGGCTCTATCACGGCTCACCTTTGAGGCAGTAATGCCATCCTTTGAAAGACGGGGTCAGTTGCAGATGATTCACATACCTCTTGTTTTGCTTTCGATGTTCAATGAGAGCGTACATATACTTGACTTTCGGTGACTTCGATTGGTATGAAGCCCGACTAGTGCATCCACTCCCTTAGTGTTGATGGCCAGTTCCCGAAGCCACATGTGCCTATGGTGGTGACCTCCCGAGCCTGCCGGGTTCAGAATTACCCCCGAGCTTAAGTTGACCCTGTGGGAAGAATACAAACTAGACAGGGCGAGCACCCGATTATTCATGTCTACATATCTAGAATTTCCTATGTACCAAACAAAATGGAAGAAGACTGGTGCCGAGAAGTTTTAGCAAAGGGTGTTTCTGTGCGAGGATCAGTGATAATCCCCACCGGTTAGTTGGGGCACCCAGGCATTAAGTTCCCTTCAAACTTCACCCCGAACACTCAACCAAACTCGATGGCCCTAGGTTCAGCGTGAATGATCCATCTTACTCCCATGTAGCGAGCGGTGAAGTCGATGACTCGACCCCGGTTGGCTCGGGCACATTAGGCTTTGTGTTTCAATTTGTGCGGGATTAGATTGGATGATCAGCTTATTCTTATGCATATGCCTATTTTTATTTTATTTATTTTATTTTATTTTCTTTTTCTCTTTTTCTCATGTTTTGTATTTTTACTCTTTTTTTGGTTTGGGCTCGATAAAGCGATCCTCTTTTTGTTTAGGTGTCCCATCACTCAAGTGATTCGAATCTCCCTAGGTTGAGTCGACTTTAGTAGTTGGTTCGTACTTATGCATACTACGATCGTCACTAGTGTGTGTGAGTGTGATAGAGTTTTTGAGGGTGGTTTTCTTGACTACCCAGGGATTGGTTCGCTGCCTTTACTGCCTATTCAATCTAATTACCGAGCATCAGCATGTATGCATTTGAGTGAATCTATAGTGAATTCAATCTAAAATCTGATCTCGATTTTAACATAGCCTGGCCAGATGCAATTACTACATTATGCATGAATATCCTAAGCAAACAAACAACTAACAAGCGGCTCACCAACATAGCGAAATATGTGATGCCTGATAACTGAAACAATAACACTACCTACATTGCATGCAATAAAAACAAAACACAACCCAATACGAACAACTAACAATGCATAAACTACTAAAACTAAAACAAGCAAATAAAGCGATGATAAACAAAACATGGTATAGAACAAAATACCCAAACAAAAGATCCGGTGTCCAGGTCTCACTCGGTAAAATAAAAACATAGAGGGTGGGCACCTCCTCAGATCATCGCGTGGTGGCGGCGGTGGATGGTGGAAAGCTAGAGTCAAGGAAATGGGCTCGCATAGCCTCGTTGCCGCCGAGAATGATGGCCTGATTGGCCAGAACTGTGCGCATGTCAGCACGCAGCGCCTCCATGTCCTGAGTAACGAGGACTCGATGCTCCTGGGTCTCATCCCAGAATGCGTCAAAACGCTCAGTGAGGGAGAGCACCGGGTCCTCAATATCGGGGGAAGGACTAGGAGGGACGGTCGCCTGAGGCTGCTGGGGTGGAGGTGGAGGAGGTCGAGACGAGGACTGGCCAATGTCCTCCTGGGTGTCACCCAGGAATCCATAGCGAGCCCGACACCTGAAGCTCGTCTCGCCTGGTGGGCTCATGGCCCGAGTCATAAATCCCTCGTGCCGCGGACACCGTGTGTGTCCCGCTTGGACCCGATATGGTCTTAATTCGGGTGAAGCCAGCTCATTGTTGTCAAGGGCGCACCCCGCTTGCTCGCACGAGCCAAATATCGTGGTGCTGGTGCTGCCCAGTTCATTTTCGCGATCCCGCTATGGAGGATGGCATCTCGGCGTTCCGCCACCGCCAAATGGCATCCTCGTAAGATAGCGAAGCTGAAAGCAGTGAGCCGGGCAGTCACTCACACATTCGCCGTCAAGACGCCGGCGATAAAGTGATGCCACACCTAGGAATGCAGCAAATGCTCGCCTCAAATTTACCGGCGCGCCCGCTGCTTATCGACCGCCCACCACCGACCTTGGTCAACACCGGATGACCTCATGGTACGTGGTGCTCGCGAGCTGATCAAACGGGTGGGATATGCTCAGGCCATAGTAGCTATTGATCGACTACGGTCGACATCACACTCCTCGCACTCGGTCTCGAGGACGGAGGCGGTGGTCATGGAATTTCAACTACGCCATGGCAGCCGGGCGAGGGTTGGTACGCACGCCAAACCCGCCTCGATAGTTTTGCTAAAATCGTCGGGTGTGGAAACCCCTCTTCTAACACTAAGGATCTGCTTGAAACAGCAACCGATCCACAAGATCCAAGCATGCAAACAGTATCGACGTGGGAGTTCTGCCCGACCGCTAAGGTGCAACTTTGCCGTTTGCCAGACATCCTAAGTTAAACCAAATAACAACACCTAATATACCACAAAAGAAATTAACTAAATACTACTCTAAAGACTAATCAAGACCTAAAAGTTATCTCAAAAACTTAATGAATCTAGTTAACCCAAAGGACCCCTAAAAAGACTTAGGCTACACAAAAACACATAAAGAAACCCTAAACGACTATACCCAAGCTAGAATCGGACACACAGTGGTGGAGAAGCCACTATGGTCCAAAACCGCCACCGGTGACTTGATAAATAGTTTGCCAGCAAAGAGAAGATCTCTTATCTACCCGCGAGTCTCAACGCGCGCCAAGGCTAGGTTTTTGGAGGAGGTGGTGCGTGAAAGGCCAAAATGGCCATTCTTGGTTTAAACTAGTCCCACGTCAGCGACGGCATGGGCCACGGGCCGCGGACGGGATGTAGAGCTGATCGGGCGACGTCGCGACGCGCGTGGCAAAGTCACAACGGGCAGAGCATAAATAAATGACGCCGCTGACGTGGAGATTCACGCCGCGACGTGACAGGAGGTGACCAAATGACGCCGCGACGTAGTAAAATGACGCTGAGCCGTTGTAAAATGACGCCGCTGACGTGAGAAGTCCACGCCGCGATCGCGAGAACCCACGCGACGCGTGACCGAGAGCTTCGGCGCTGACGCCGCGACGCAGAATACACGTCACGACGCGGACGCAGGAGTAGCACCACGCCGACGGAAAATTCACGCCGCCGACGCGACGCGAGGTAAATTTTTGACGTCGCTGACGCGGGAATCACACGTCGCTGACGCGATAGAGAGTCAAAATGACGCCGCTGGACGCGCGCAGAAGGTCCCCAAGATAATTTATATACCAAAACCTCAATTTTTCGAGAACTCTCCACCTTATTTCTCATGACTTGAATATTCTGCAAGCCTCAACCTACACTTCCGGTCTCGAAATTAAAAAACCAACAAAGCGTAAAACCCGATCATGATTGCAAATAGAACTAAAATCGTCGAAACACAATAGAACTAAAACTTAAAACAAAGTTTTGAAATCTGGCTGCCTCAAGAAGCGCTATGCTTCTCTCTCTTTTTTTTCAATGCTAGTCGCAGTCTGACACCCCAATCTCAATGTTCAGAACCCAAATGCATGCGATCGTTAATTATACTACGTCTGCAGTTGTCAAAGAGATAATTGTCTTGTCTCAGAAACACTTCCATAGTATGGCTTCTGCCGCCAGTGGCGATCGTGGAATGTGCTCTTTTCTGTGGTGTGAAACTTCTGCCTCCACCATATGAAAAGACCTTTGTTACCGTGAAAGGCCCCGAACTTCCATCGAGACTTCAATTTCCTAAAAGCTTTAAGCGAGAATTGAATAAGGATTCTGTTGTCCACCGTGAACTCCTTCTAGTGATGTGTCGGTCGTGCTGCTTCTTAGTCTTTTCCTTATAGATGCGGGCGTTTTCATATGCTTCGTTTCTGAACTCATCTAGCTCACTGAGTCGAGTGAAGCCACCACCCAATGTACCGCCCATGTTTAGCTGTCGAAAGTGGTCCAATAGTTCGATGCTCCACCTTAATCGAAGACACTTTACCATATACGGTTCGAACGGAGACATGCCCAAAGGAGTTTTAGCCGCGCGGCATGCCCAGAGCGCATCGCCTATCTTTTTGTGACCAATCTTTCCTCGGAACTGACGCTTTGAGAATAATATACTTGATTTCGCGATTGATACCTCGCTTGTCCGCTTGATTGTGTGGGTGATGGAAAGAGATGTACGATGGCGCACTCTTATACTTTTGCAACACCTTATCGACATCTATTGCAGAAATGGGTACCATTATCTGTGATTAAAGCTCGAGGAGTTCCAAAACGCGCGAATATATTGCTGCGCAGGAATTAAGCCACCACCTTGGCATCATTGGTGTGTGTAGGAATTGCTTCCACCCACTTTGATACATAATCTACTGCCAACAAAATGTACAAGTTGTTGTACGATGCAGGAAATGGTCCCATGAAATCGATCCCCCATAAATCAAACAACTCTACCTCCAAGATGGGATGCATGGGTGGCTCGTCCTTTCTAGAGATGTTCCCCACTCGTTGACATTTGTCGCAAGTGGAAACGAATTGGTGAGCATCTTTAAATAGGGAAGGCCAACAAAACTGACGAGAGAACCTGGTTGCTGTTCTCCGCCACTGAAGTGTCCACCACACGCAGAGAGTGTGGCAATGGTTCAAATACTATGCATTTTGGCATCTTCTGCACACATCTCTTATCACTCCTCGGGACGAAGACAAAGGTTCGTAGAGAATCGCTTCTTCCCAATAGTAGTGTTTAAGGTGCGAAAAACCCTTCTCTTCTTCTCGATAATTAAACTCAACCACCTGGCTACCAATAAACAGTTCACATAGTCCGCAAACCGTGGAACGCCCTCTTGTCCTCAATAGCAAAAAAGCTTCGCCCTGAAATTCATTCACGAACATCATCTCCGCCCCTTCCGGGGCCATAGCGGTCCCACACTTCACCTCGCGTCTTTCGCCCTTGATTTCTACGCCGAACTCCCCGCAATGTATGACCCACCGAATCAATCCGGCTTTGCGTCTTTTCTTGGTCATCAAGTACTTAATGGCCGGTCGATCGCAAATGGTTTCACTTTGTTGCCAATCAAATATGGTCGAATTTATCGAGCAAAGACAATGGCCAATAGTTCTTTCAAGAGTGGCATAATTCAGTTGAGCGTCATTCAAAGTCCCCGCTTGCACACAAATCACCCGAAAGATTTTTTTCTCGCTTTCGCCTAATACGCCCCAATCGCATAGTCGCTTGCATCACACATCAGCTCAAATGGAAAGGACCAATCTGGCGCTACAACAATAGGAGCTGAGATCAACTTATCTTTCAATACAGTAAAAGCATGTACGCATTGGGAGTCAAATTCGAATGGGATCCCCTGGACTAGCAAATTAGACAATGGTTTCGCAATCTGTGAGAAATCCTTGATAAACCGCCTATAGAACTAAAGATGGCCTAGAAAACTCGATCCCTCTCACGTAAGAAGGCGGAGGTAACTTCAATTGCTTCAATCTTCGCCCCATCTACCTCTCTATCCTCTCAAGTAGATCCGATGTCCAAGAACAATACCCTCTTGTACCATGAAATGGCACTTCTCCCAATTGAGTAAGTACTAGATTGGTCTTTCACATCTTGCGAGTACGCTTTCAAATTTGCTAGACACTGTCAAATGAATTTCCCATCGAAATCAAGCTCCATGAAAATCTCAATCGTCTTTCTACCATGTCGTAGAATATGGCCATCATGCATTCCTCTCAAAGTACCCGAGCATTACATAGTTCAAAGGGCATCCACGGAAAAGCTTAATGTACCATAGGACAAGTGAATGTCTTCCCCGATCTTCGTGCTATGATGATTTGGTTGTAACCTAATATCCATCCAAAAAAGCAATAATTATTCATATCTTACGACCGATCGAAAGATCCGATCTAGAAATGGCGGTGAGGAAAGATCTTTCCGAGTGGCCTTGTTCCCGCTTTTCTATAGTCAATACAAATTCTCCAATCTGCACACCGGTGCTCTAGATGGCAAGAAGATATTGTTTCTGAAATCTTGATAACAAGCATTTCCCCCTTCTTGGTACTACCTCAACAGTGGCTTACCCATGCGTCAGTTCCCGAATGGGTAAATCAATCCCACGCCATTTTAGAACTTCTTTCGAACTACCTCTTTCATTGCTCCGGGATTCAGCCTCCTCTGCGCTTCCACTGAGGGCTTGTGACCATCTTCCAATAAACTCCGATGCATACACATAGAAGGGCTGATCCCTTTTAGGTCACCAGAGACCATCCGCGAGTGCTTGTTTGTGATCGCAAGAAATCCCCAGCACAACTTCTCTTCCTCCATTTCACTAGAGATGATGAGATAATTACGTAGCAGAGATTCTACCCCCGTATGCATACTTCAAATGGCTAGGTAGAGGCTTTGTTCCATCTCGGGTGGTCAATAATTGATGGAACCGGGTCGCTTAAATTCCCTCTTCGCCTCAGCGATTCAAGTATTTCCTTCTATCAGGCTCCAAAAGAATCCATCCACTTAACGTATTCTTCGCTCGCCACCGTGCTCTCGACGCGCTTGCCATCAGGCTAGTCTCCAAAGGGTCGGTGAGACCACTTCTACTAGACACTATAGCCTCTACTATATCAACCATTAAGCACGTATCACTTTCTGCGTCTCAACGTCGAATACATTGAATTTTACTTCTTCTTCTTTGTACTCTTAGTTTCGCCGCCTCCGCACATCAATCATTGCCTCGCCAGCTTGCCAGAAAAGGTCTTCCCAAGATAACGGCTTTATCTTCTTCCATGTCTAAAACTATGAAACTGGGCCAAAGATAAACTTGCCGACCTTTACTAAGACATCTTCTAATATCCCTCCTGCGCTTCAAAGATCCGTCCGCAGCTGCGCAGAGTGACTCGTAGCCTGACGGGCTTCTCCTAATCCCAAACGCTTAAAGATGGAGCAAGGGCATAAGATTACCGGCCGGCACTCCAAATCACATAGCGCCTCTCAAAAATAGCATTTCCAATTGTGCACCCGGATAGTTGAAACCGCCCGGCTCCGAGCCCGCGTAGCCTCCGAGCACACCGCATTCTTCTCGGCACAAGCCACCGCCCCCGGTCTCGCTAATCTTCTCTCTTTTGAGACAAAATGTCTTTCATGAACTTTACATAACCGGCATTTGCTCTAGGGCACGCGAATGGGATGTTTATATGCCTTTGAAAAACATCCATGAACTCGTGGAATCGTCATTCAGCCTTTATGTTTCGAGACGTCAGGTAAGGGACTAGTATGTCGGCCTTGTTTCCACTAGGAGGCCTCAGCTGACCTGCTTTCTCCTCAGGATCAGTTTCTTTTGATCGCATCATCTTTCTCTGTTTCCGTCGCATGACATCCTCGCTCTAACTCCGCCCACGAGTGGGGGTCAGACTTGTGTTTCCACTTTCCCACTTCTCGGCCGTGATCGGCTTAACGGCTCATTCTATCTCTTCTCTCGGGTTTACCTCCGAATTGTCTTACAGAGAACCCGGTTGCCTTTCAGTAAGTAAGCTTGCCATTTGGCCCATTTGTGCTTCCAAACTCCTTAGCTGTGCTGCTTGATTGTTTAACTGGGTTGTTTGCTGCTGCATGTTCGCCTTAGTCTCATTCATAAACGCGGAATGAGAAGTTAACATCTGTGCTAGAGCTTGCTCTAAATCCAGCTTCTTTTCAGGGGGTGGTTCATTAGCCTCTACTCGATTGCGCATTGTTCTGATCGTCTTCCATCCATACCCTCGGTTGTTTCTGATTGTTCGTTCTGATTGTTACGCCTATCCTTGTCCTCGATTCTGATTCCGTAGCTATTACCCCATACTGGCCCTTGTCGTGATTGATTCCGATTAAACCGATACGCATCGAAAGCTTGCTCCACCGGTAGGGTCTCTTTGACCGACATTCTACACTACCGTGCTGTCCTCCACACCACACAACTCCCATGGAGTGGTCTCAGATAGCATGCTGCCCGCCGCCATTTAACTGCTTATCACCGAGCCACATGATTTACCAGATTGTTGAGGACTTCATTGTCTGTGCCACCCACCGTGTTTACTGGTGTAGCCTTCTCTCTAGGCCACTGATTAGTGTTGGTTGCAGCATCTTCCAATATCTCATACGCTTGGTCTGTGGTTTTCTTCATCAATGATCCTCCAGCTGAGGCATCTATCATCGCTCGTCAGATTTTTAATTACTGTGCAGGTGTGGACTTTATCCATCCGTTAGTCGGGATGGTGAGGACACTTCCGCAATAATCCGCGAACCGCCCCATGCTTCGCCAAAGTTCTCCCCAATCGACGAACATTGATCTCTTGCACCCGCCCAGTAATCTTCGGCTGCGGGAAAGAACTCGGTCGAAACTTTACTCAACTCGCTCCATGTAGTAATGGAGTCTGGTGGCTGACTGGTTAGCCAATGCTTGGCTCTGATCCCCATGAAAGTGGAATAACCGCAATCTAGTGGCTTCTTCAAGGACTCGTTGTATTTGATGGTATCGCAAACTCGAGGAAGTTAGTCAAATGCATGTTCGTTCTCATGTGTTCAACAAGTTCAAGCATTTGCATCAGGATCACTAATTCAAAATTGTTTGCTTGAATTGGCGGCCGTCTGACTGCTGTCTGAACAACTGTTGGAGGTAGAACGAACTCATCTAATAGCATGTACTGACGTCCTACCGTATGAATGGCCTAGGCGCTGATTTCAGTTCGACTTCGTGGTTCTTGTTTCACGCCAAAATCTGCTCTTCGCTTGTTTCCATGACTATTGAGTTCCCACTGCTCTGCTCTCCTCGGTTTCCTGGGCGCAACTGCGTGTCTTTCTGCTCCTCGATCACACAAGTGTTGATTAATTCGTTTGTCAGTCGCATGTACCACCGAACCCTCAGACCGCAATAACACACCAACTAACAAACCCAATTACTTCAATACTTGTAAAATAACAAAAATAAAGAAAAATTTAATTAATATCTATATGCTTACTACCTATATCAATTTAAGCTCACCAAGAACGCGCTCAAAAACTTGACAGCCGAAACGCTAAGTGTATAAAATGAATGCCTGTCACAAGTGTACGCAGAGTCTCAAGTAATATAGTGTACTAGTGTACGAGTATCGATCCACAGGGAAAGATGAATTGACTACAGAGATTCTGCTTTTTAGACAATATCTGAATAAATGATTCTAAGAGAGAATTTAAGTACTAACTGTAACTAAGCTATTGGTTTTGGTGAATTGATAATGTATTTAAGAATCTCCCGTCACATTCTTCGTATTGATTATTCTTCTAAAGATGTTGTTATTCTAATTGTTTATACCATTATCACTGGCGAGGTGATCTCTTGCTCTACGAGATATCCTCTCTCGAGGCATATATTCGCGCTCTATCTCAACAGTAGAATCGGTAGTATATCTCTATCTCGACTCCTAAGATTCGAAATGCTTAAATGTTCTACCTCGATACCACCTTCGTAGTCCTAATATCTCTATTACCCGACCGGCTAAAGTGCTACCTTACCCAGATCCCCGAATACCCTCATCTCGAATCTCGGATCTTCAAAGTGTAAGTATGTTAATATCACAGATATTATCATATAATTAACATGCAGCATAGAGTAGATGCGATAAATTAACAACAATTAATTAACATGAAAGGTTAAACTCTAATCCATTGTTCAGGATGGGTTTGATGTAACCCTAGAAATAAGTTTAGAAACATCATGAAGGAAAGAAATAAAATATGGCTATGAAGAACATCCTCATGTGATCCAAAAAATAATCAAAACAATAAGGGAAACCAATACAAAAATCCGCAGATCCTTGAAGTCCGTCATGTGCCTCCACCCGTGACCGTCGCACGCTCTTCGGGCTCCTCAAAACTCGAGCCCCCGCATTTAATGATGAGATGCAGATTTTTGGTCGACGTCACGACGCGGTGATCGCCGCGACGCAGGACTGGTTGACTTCGTGATTTGTTGACCCCCACGCCGATTATGACGTCACGCTGACGCGGAGACGTCAGCGAAGGGCGTTGACTTCCTCAGATGCTCCTCATTTCTCCAAAATGGCTTCCAGAAATTGTTCTTTTCGCCTCATCATGCCTGTATTCCAAAACAAAAACTAAATAAGGAATCTAACACTAAAATTATATAAATAATGCCAAATCAACATGAAAATGCACGACTGACGCGAGTATAATCTGAGTGTTTTAAGCACTCATCACATGCCATCTCTCCCGCCTAGAGACTTTATTTAGCAAATGTTGCCGGATGAACTCCCCTGAAGAGAATATGCGACCTTCCGTGAATCATGCTAACAACCTCACTCGAGGTGGACAAGCGCTCTTGGTAACCCCTATTCAGGAAACACAACTATTTAAAAGGAAGAACTGGCCTCCGCGCGCGAGATATGCACCACCTTCCCCTTCCGATTTGGAGGAAATCATCCACTTTCCACGGGTGCGGACTCTCTTCCTCTCGGGATTTCCCCAGTTGTCATCACACCAAATAAGGTAAGGAATTTTTTATTAAAAAGAAACAGGGTCCTAATCTTTCGGAGGGTGGTGATTCTAACTTCTAAGTACCGAAGATGCTGAGACTCGATTGTCGCTGCTTGTTTTGCGCATCGCTGCATAAGTTTATGCTTTCGGCTGATTCAGCGATTTTGAAGATTCTAGAGACTACAAAGAGGAAATAGGTTCGAGTCTCTATGGAGATAGTTTACTATATTGTATTAAAAAATGAAATAAAACCATATATAATAATGTAGAAAATAACATAATATATGTGAAACCCCGAGAAAATCTAATTTTCTGAAAAATGGCAAAATGATAATTTTGGTCAAAATCCGGAATTTTCTAGATCTCGGATGACGAAACGGACTTCACCGTTGGAATCATCTCACAAAATCTAGCTACCATGTCGAGTTTCGTCGACTCAGACAAATAATTTTCACGCTGAGGCAACGTGGGTAGTAGCAAGTGGACACTCGCAAGACATTTGAGCCATTTCAAGAGGTGCCTGCAGTTACGCATGCAGTTACCAAATACGAGCTCAAGTGCGGGTATGTGGTGACACATGGCATTATGCCATTAGAGGAAAATCCAAAGTGGATGGATAAGGGATAAGGTGTAATCCCATGAGCAAATAGAAAATTGACGTGTGGCATGAGAGGACAAGTCTCTTGTCTCAATCTTGACCAAATGGGTTGGGAGAGGAGAAGAGAGAGGGGGAGAAGAGCAAACTGTAGGAGAGAGAAAATAGTGGGCTTTTTAGAGAGAGAAGCTCTACCTTCAGAATCTCCCACACACCTGACCGCTACGATTTCCCACGAGGCAAAGGGGGTTGAGCCAAGCCCCCACTCATGGCTACACATTGCACTACTTTTGCAGAGTTTCCACAAACTCCGGAAGGTAGGGGTTTTCTCCTACTTGTTTTACTTTTTGACTAAGGGCCATTTTAATGGATGAGGATTTGTTAAGGCCTGGATGGCCGTGGTTTCGGTTCCAAAAGATTTGGACCGAATGAAGAAATCCCTAGAGTGGTTTTGGACAGTCCACGGACTGTTTGTTTGGCTTGTGTGATGTTTCGTTATTTTCATGAGTGAATAACATGTTGATTGTGATTTTGTGGGTAGTTCCAAGATGAGCTGTCGGATTGTATGTTAAATTTCATGTGAGCTAATTCATTGCTATGAATAAATGACATGTGGATTAGTGTATGAATTTTGTTAATATATGCATGATTGACATATTAGCATGTGTTGAATGTTTGGTGTGCCATTGCATGAGCATTTAGGTGGGGAGTAACCCATGTAGCAAAATTCCACTATTGGGCCTTACTCACCCTGTCGAGGAAATATATTTATTTCAGGTACTGAAGGTGCACCCGAAGATGGGACGCATTTGAGACCGTAGAGGCGAAGAAATGGCCAAACTGGCCTTATTTCCGTATTTTATAACATTCTGGGCAAGAGACCCAGTTTTGGATAAATTATAATAAAAACAAATTGTAATTAAATTCTTTTTGTATAAAATATACATTTTTGTGAGTATGGATGTATGAGCCCAACGGTGGCCATTTTACTCACGTATGGGTCTCATGACGTGAGACACGTAGATTTCCACTGGTTGACGGTGGTCAACAAGACACCCCGGTTTTGTTCAAATTAATTTTAATCTTTTCGTTGTGTTTGGTTTGGAAAACATTTTTTCTTTTACTTTTCATTTTATATTTTCTTTCCCCTTTAAAAGATAAGTAGAGTCTTTTGGATCTTAAGCCTGGCAATATAAATATTTAGGAATAAAATGTTATAAATATTATGGAGTCATTATATGAAAAGGCATCTTCCCGTTATACCTAGATTATCAAATTGCATCTTACATTTGATGGAATTTTATTATTTTAGCCCATCATTTCAAACTTATATTCACAATTTAGCCTCTTTATATTTGAATTGAAGCAACAATCGATAATTAGATTTTAGTTCAAAAATGAAACCGCATCAATCAATTACGACTTTAATTAAAAAAAATGATGTCTCGTTTGTCATTTGTGACTTCCATTATTTTAATTAAAAAAAAAAAGGAAGTCTCATTTTTGCGACTTTCTATCAAATATGAGGAGACTAGATTAAACATAAATTTAGAAAATAAGTTAACTTGAAAATAAGTTAAGAAAGTGGGCTAAAAGCAATAATTGTTTTAATCAAGAGGTCATTTTGACCCAAAATTCCATTTGATAAATGTATTATACAAGAAAACTAAGGTAGTTTTTGTTCCTCTTTTTGAAATTTGTTCTTAAAAACACAGAAAACATCATTTTAGTATTCTTTAAATTTAATGTTTTTTATGTTCTCATTGTTTTTAAGAAATAATATATATATTCTCCATGTTTTCTATAATAATAAAAAATAGTTTTCAAAAATAGAAACAAAGGAAACCCTAAAATTTTCACTACATTGTTTTATGGATAAATTCTCAAACATATCTCAAATTGAACTAAGTGAAAGTTACAAAATTATAATTCAACATCAATTTAGATTTTGTAGTTCTAAACCATGGACGTAGCTTAAATATATTTGATGGGAAAATTAGAAAAATAAAGAAAAGCTAAAATTCTAGTTGATAATAACATAAGGGACATTGGAAAGGTTTTAATTCAAAGTCTAAAACCTCCCAAATAATTTGTAATCTCTTCCTTTGATAATATTGTTGAAAGATTAAAATTCGCTACCCTTTTTGTTACAACCCAACACATTATATATTAATCTCGGGAGATGCAACATGGCCAACTATGATTGGTTCGCAATTCAAGGCGTGGTGCTCATCATCGTGGAATAATGCGTCATGGGTGATCGTGTCAAGAGACTCCACAATTGTCTCTGTGTCCCAGTTAGTTACTCAGTTATGATCGCTTCTCTGGTGCCTGAGGTGACTTAGTCCAAGTGTTCCGATCATGTTTGAGCTGATGCCTAGTGTGACCAAGGTGGGGGTATGTCCGACCTTTGTGAGCCATAGGCTCGATGGGTGCCTATATCGGTCAAGTCGATTACAACTCAGGTTGTATCCAAGTGTCTAATTGGTTTTGGGTCATCCATGTGATAGCCACGTGAGGTGTGGCTTATCCCATTCTACTAGCCCCCCTAACGTCGTTACAAGCCTTTAGGGCTGGAATGACGTTAAACACCTTTGGTTTTTGTGGCTCGTCTGAGCCATGATTGTAATGACGTCCCCACGATCCTGCTTTGTACATGGTGATTCTTGATACGACTTTGCGATGGCTTGTCACTCCATACAAAAAACACTTTTAATTTTGATTTTGAATGTCCCACCCATAGTACCGGGGTTTTTGGGTTTAAATATCTCTCGGATGTTCTATTGAGGGGATTTCTTGGTTTGCACTATCGAAGAGTTCCTCTGTTATGCGCTAAAGAGTTTTCTTGTTCTGCTTTCGCTTTTGCTGGGTTGGTCTTCTACACTAGTGCCTCCTGCACGGCTGGTGATTCTTGTTCTGCAGTCATTCTTAAGGTAAAGGCAAACTTCAATCGTTAAATTCGAAAAATTAAGAGATAAAAACACTGTCTGCTATTAGTGTCTAGAGACAAACCGTTTGGTGATCTTTGTATCTAGGTTTCTTTTACCACCCCCTGCCCTTTTATATATTTATTTATTTATTTTTATTGGGTGTTATCTCCCTTATGACCATATGAGTGATCCTGATGGATCTTCCAAGCTTTGTATAGGTGATGGAGGCAACCTTTC
This sequence comes from Tetrastigma voinierianum, assembly GCA_016808115.1. NCBI lineage: Eukaryota > Viridiplantae > Streptophyta > Magnoliopsida > Vitales > Vitaceae > Tetrastigma > Tetrastigma voinierianum. The sequence continues at coordinate 507,101 of JAEQBH010006756.1, read as the reverse complement.
ACCCCTTCCCCCATTATTTAATTTTTTAATTTTATTGGGCCGCTATCTTCCTCAGGGTAGATAAGGATTCGTGATCTTTCAAGTCAGACGGATGTGCAGGGCACCTGCAGGATGGCTGGAGGGACAACCTTGGAACCTATGGTGATGAGGAAATATCCTCATCCTCTTTCGAGGACATTCCCTCGCATGTTGACGCGCAGCCAGGTTATGACATGGTTCACCACTTAGAGAATCCCGGCCGACGATTTTGAAAAGATATTTTGTCCCAACATCCGGTTTCGCTTTCCTTCCTGTGGCCTCATTTCGTGTCCAGACCTGAGGAAGACCGAGGGGGACGCACTCACACAATGGTTCACATATGTGAAGGGTTGAGGTTCCCCCTATCACCGTTGGTGCACCAATTTTTCTATTTTACTCGCCTTCATCCTATCCATACCCATGTGAACATTATACGTGTTCTATTAGAGGTATGTGTATTGAACCGCAAGTACAATGTGTGTTTAGGTTTGGAGGAAGTCCTTTATGCTTATACCATAAAGCGACATAACCTAATGAAGTATTATTTTGTTGCCAACTCTAAGTTGTTGCAATTGGTGACGAATTTGCCCGATACAAGCAAGAACAAGCCTTAGGGCAATGTACTGTTGTTCGGCACTTAGGGCTGTGCGAAGGATCCCATGCTCCAAGAGTTTTAGATAAATTCAAATCCTGACTTAGGTCTGGTGCAGGGATATAAGCCCTATTTCATCTTTGTCTTGGTGTTTGTTTATAGGGAAATTACTTACCCTAATTTCCTGTGCACATGTTTGTCTAGGCAGGTAGCCAAAGTAAGGGAAAACTCGTTGACGATCTTAGTCTAACTCAGTTTGACTTGCTGGTAAGGGTGCTTAGTCGTCCGAGTACTGGGAGAGACTTTCGACACCTTCAGATGTCGTCGAACCTTCAAGAGGTCTTTGACCAACTAGAGGAATTTATCCTTTTGAAGGTCCCGAGGTTGAATTTCGGAGGCTCGGGAGACACTCGAGCAAAAGAGCGGGTATAAAACCGTCTCTTACTCGCTTTAAGGAATCATTCGTCGAGGAGATAGCCGGAGATGACCTGGGTGTCGCGTACCCGTTCGTTGCTCCTCCATCCAGACCTTCATTACTGCTTAGGACAAAAAGACCGAGGAAGGGAGAGATGGAATCCGTGGTGGAGCTGCGGCTACTCGTACATTCCCAACAAGCACAACAAGCCGAGGGCCGATCTTTTACTCCTCGGACAAGGGAGGGGGCTCGAAACACTGTTGCATCTCTAGAGGCTCGTGGTTCTCCCCCACGACCTCGAGGTGGGATAAGGATCATGGAAGGACGTGAGATGCGGCCTCCCTGAAGTGACGCAGCTGGTTCGAAGGGGAAGGGAAAATCCATGGCATCCTTGGGGGCTCCTCCATCTGGTGAGAAGTCGACATCTCCCCTTCCCTTTAAGCGCTCATGTTCGATCTATCGTTGTTCGAGGAGCTGCCCCTGGAAGATCCAGACAAGGAAGTGGTTTCCTCTTTGGGTGCAGTGTATGGAGTGGAGGCAATAAAGGGGGTGCAGGAACTTCTAAAGGATGCTACCCTTTCAAGATGGCGGCCTTTGTAAGTGCCTTCCTTATTCTTTATTTGCTTGGTTTTTTTTTTGTAAGTTATTCTTGTAGATAAGTATGTTTGGCGCATAGATGGTGAAGTATTACGATAGACGATAGCAAAGGTTATGCCGTCTATCTCATTTATAGGCGGGTGCTCAGGAGTTGTACAAAAAGGTGCAGGCAAAGTCTCGAGTACCCCAACTGGAGAAAGATCTAGAGGAGGCTAGGCTAAAACGGGCTGATTTGGCCAAAGAGCGTGTCGTTTGGACTACCAAAGTGAATAAGGTGCAGAAGCTGGAAGCCAATGTGAAAAAAAACTAGAGAAGAGCATCTCTTAGTTGCACAACATTCACCAGGTAGAGATAGAAAGGAAGGACAAATTTTGTGAATTGGAGAAGGCACGAGTTTTGACTGACCTATAGGCCTTCAGTAATGCAAAGCTACCAGGTCTCTATCGCAACAATACGAGTATGGATATTGGGATGGCTACAAGGAAGCTGAGCGACTCGTAGGTGGCGATTATGAACCGCCTACAAAGGACGTTGCCGAGCCAACTCACGATGCAGACTCTGCCAAGCCAAGCATCGTAGGGGAGGTGTGGGATCAGCAAGGACCTACGGGGGAGGGGACTTCCGAATCTATGATAAAAGGAGTGGCTAGCTTAGAGCCAGACGTCATCATAGTGTAGGACAACTTGGTTGAGGTAGTTGGGCCATCATCGCCTTCTCCTGAAAATATATCTTAACCACCCGTGGTGGTTAGTACTCGGTGAATTTGTGATATTTTGAATGAAAATTTGGTTTTCCACTTGCGAATAGTTCTGGTCATTATCAAACTTGTTCGTTCTGGTGCAAAGGGACCCGTTGGGACTTATGTTGCGCGAGGCCTAGGGTTGTCGAAGGCAAGCCGCCATATTAAGGGGCCTGTAGGGACTTATGTTGTCCAAGGCCTAGGACCGTCAAGGACGAGCCGCCATATGCGTTAAGGGGCTTGTAGGGACTTATGTTGCTCAAGGCATAAGGTCGTTGAGGGCAAGCCGCCATAGGCATAAAAGGGGCTTGTAGGGACTTATCCTGCCCTAGGCCTAGGGCTATCGAGGGTGAGCCACCATAGGCATAAAGGGATATGTAGGGACTTATGTTGTCCAAGGCCTAGGGCCATCGAAGGTGAGCCGTCATAGGCATAAAGGGTCTATTATTAAGCAAATTTAGGGTGCTGGAGAAATAAAGCAATGATTATTCATTCATCGTGATGGGTAAACAATCATCTCATGACAATGGAGAAATACTAAAAGTAATTTTTCAAATCAATCGAGTTCCAAGGGCGAGATTCCATCTTTCCGTAAGGGGATTGTATTATGTACGCTCCCTTTGACCCATCATCAACAATTATGAAGAGACCTTCCCAATTGGGCTTGAGCTTTCCCTCCTTGAAAGTACATCGGAGTATTAAGTCACCCTTCTTGAAAGTTCTGGGTTTTATGATTTTCTCCCTTTAGCGATAGGTTCGAAGGTGATATTCGACCATTCTGACATCTGCTAAATCTCTCATTTCTTCGAGCTCATCTAGTGTGTGAGAGAGTTTAGTGGTGTCGCTAGTATGTAGGATGTCTAGCTCGAATTCAATGGGGATCAATGCTTCGGCTCCGAAGGCTAGGGCGTATGGGGTTTCACTGGTAAGTTGCTTTGGAGTTGTGCGATATGCCCAAAGTGCAATGGGAAGTTCGTCTACCCACTTTCCTTTGGCTAATGTCAGCCTCTTTTTTAAGTAGTCAAGTAGCGTTTTGTTTGTCACCTTTGCCTGACCATTAGATTGGGGATACCGAGGCGTGGAGTAAACATTTTTTTTATCTCGTATTCAGAACAAAATTTCCAGAACGGCCTACTGATAAATTGTGGCCCATTGTCAAAAACAATAGAATGCGGAACCCCGAACCGACATATAATGCAAGCTCGGGCCGCACAAATCGCTGAAGTGGTTTGCTCCCACCGCGCCAAGTAGGCCAGGCTTTTAGCCCCACTGCGAAGTAATCGTGGCCACCAAGATGAATTTCTCGCGGCTTCGAGGTAATAAATTTCAGGATATCGATGCCCCACATGTAGAAAGGCCATGGATTGGATACTGAGTGGAGTGTCGTGGCTGGAGCATGAATAATATTGTCAAACTTTTGCAGGCATCAATTTCGAAGAACCCGACCGCTTTATGCGAGGCTAGTAGAAGCCTTGCGTCATAATTTCCGTGGATCGCCAAATCATCCGCCTATATAGGTATCGCAGATGCCTCCGTGCACTTGTTCTATGATATGCTTAGCCTCTTTAGTTGGCAAGCATCTCTAGTATCATCCAGAAAATGATTGCATGTACAAAATGTCGTTTATCAAGGCATACTCGGGTCGCCGGCTTATCTAATAGCGCCTTTCTATCCTCGCAAGGCATCAAGCCAAATAGTTAGCAATCGGGATATCCGGAGTTACATCTAGTGGGTTTCGATTGTCGATCGCAAAGATTGGAAATCATGACGGGCCATTATGTTCAACTCACGGCGGGTTTAATGTTCGATACTTGGTTTGCTTAGTATGCCAGCCCATTCAGCCTTCTATCTCTAGACTGAAAGCTACTACTTAATTTTATGAATCCATTAGGAATGTGCCAGTTTTTAGATATCGTCTATCTCGACCATTTTTAGTCTTTATATTCTCCTCAGAATCTCAGACGCTACTAATCGTAATCACACCTGAGTTCCAGTATGATTGATAGCTTCTCAGCCACTGTATTCGAGTAAAACAACTTCGTATTCAACTTCATTATTAGAGATAGTAAATGTGAACTTGACAGCTTGAGCGATGGATAAGCCCTCTAGAGATTGTAAAACCAAACCGGCTCCTCCCCTCGCTGCTTTGGACAAGCCATCGGTTTCTAGGATCCACAATATTTCACCGATGTCATGAGGTTGTACGTTCGACATTTGAACCATGAAATCTACGAGAACGTGGCCTTTAGTAGCAAATCTCGGGAGGTACACAACATTGAATTCACTTAGTTCAACGTCCCATTTCAAGAGTCGTCCCGATGTGTCTAGTTTGTGGAGTATGACTCTTATTGGACAGCTAGTGAGGACAATTATTGTGTGGGCTTGGAAGTAAGAGCGTAGTTTTTTTTGCTTTACTATGCTGTCACACAATTCATTCAAAGTGGTGTACTGCTTCGTCATTAACATCTTACTCACTGGCGCAAACTCCGGCTCTCGCTTTTCGGCCTCCGTCCGACCTTACTAAGGCAACGCTTTATTGTTAGCAATTGTCACATATATAAGATGTATGGATCTCACCTTTGATAAAGCTGAGACAGTTAGGGGAGTGTAAGATATTCTTTGATAGAATGGAAAGCCTTGTTACACACTGGTCCCCACTCCCCCGATGAAGCTCCTTTTAGCGTTGTGAAGAATGGCTGAAGACGATCTGAATATCTAGAGATGAACCTATTCAAAGCTACTAACTTACCTGTGAGAGCTTGGATTTTCTTTTTGGTCTCAAGGGGTGGCATTTGGATGATGGCCTTGGATTGGTCGAGGGCCATTTCAATCCTCTTCTACTAACTAAGAACCCAAGGAAATTCTCAGACTCAACTCTGAATGCACATTTATCTAGATTCAACAGTAGGTGATGCAATCTCATCAATTGAAAAGCTTATCGTAAGTGGGCTCAATGATCCTCGCAGGATTTCAATTTGACTAGCATGTCGTCGATATATGCTTCCATAGTCTTTCCCAACAGAGGTTCGAAAATGCGGGACATCATACGCTGGTAAGTAGCTCCTACATTCTTAAGACCAAAAGGCATGACATTGTAAGAATACATCCTTATAGGTGTTATGAATGTTGTATTTTCTGAGTCGGGGGGGAACATTGGAATTTGATTATAACTTGAGTATGCATCTAGAAAGGATAATAGCGCATGCCCTTCTGTAGCATCTATTCTCTGATTGATGCATGGGAGGGGAAATGTATCTTTCGGGCATGCATCATTTATATCAGAGTAGTCGACACAAAAGTGCCATTTTCCATTTTTCTTGGGACAACAACGACATTGGCCAACCATTCGGGATACTAAATTTCTCTAATGAAGCCAGTTGCAAGGGGCTTGTCAACTTCTTGTTTTATCACTTCTCGACACACTAGATGGAAACGTCTTAATTTCAGTCGTATCGGTTTGTGCTCTTTCTAAAGATTTAGATGGTGTTGTGCCATAGTGAAGGAAATGTAAGGCATATCGGTATGGGACCATGCAAAGATGTTGAAAAACTCATACAGGAGTGATAAAAAGGAGTTAATTTCTTCTTGAGAAAGAGAGGTTCCCAGGCTAACTGCTCGGGCCAATTCAGATCGAATAGGGGGTGTAGTTGTAGAGGCTTCACAACTCTGGAATCATCGTGCTCGGCAAGGTGGGCCTTAAGCTGTCATTGCTATTTAGACGGCATGTCATCTTTCTGTTGTTTAATCTCATAACAAGTTTTGGCTGCTCTCTGATCTCCTCTTATATCAATATGGCCCAGTGGAATTTAGAAACTTAATATTTTGTGATAAGAGGATTGCAATGCTTTCATGGCATGAATCCAAGTGTGTCCCAAAATGGTGTTAAAGGATGAAGGTTCATCAATCACTGTAAGTGGAACCAAGCGGATCGGTTCATGTCAGACTAGCGCACTATCTCCTTCAACTAATCGTCTCACGCTCCACTGAAGCCCCATCACCTCCTTAGACTAAGACACGTGTTTATAACCTAGTCGAGTAAAGTAGGCGGCAAAGAGTCTGAGTACGCTGTATTAACTAAGGTGTGTTTCATCATGTGTTTCCAGTCTTCTAAGGTCAGTACAAGTGCTTCATCATAAGGCATAAACAATTTCTATAGGGCACTTTAGAAGGTAATGATTCCATCGAGAATGAATCTCGCTGTGGCTTAAGCTATAATGAATTCCTCGTGACCAAGGTACCCAAAATGCTGGGCCGACCTCGAATTCTAGGGGTCACAAAATAACGAGGATTATTTCTATCATTATCGAGAGTCAGAGTGTTAATGATCTAGGGTCCTCGTATCGATCTCGAAGTTGTCAGTTATCTCCTTAATGTATTCTCTCGGGATATGTCCTTATGGTCGAAATTTAATGTTCCTTCTGGAGTTTATAACATTCATTGGTTCGATGCCCGACGTCCTTATGATATTCGCAATATCTGGACTTGTCTCTTCTATCAGGATCACCCCTCTGTGGTCTTGGCCATTCAAACTCCTCCAGAGATTGAACGGTCAGGAGGAGTTGAGAAAGTGGCAACATGAATAGCGTATGTTATGTGCCACTTCCCACCTTGGTCCCGAATACATTGTGATGACTAGCACATCTCGAATCTCTATTTTCATGTGTGTCTCTCCTATATTTGCCCTCCCGACCCTTTTTTCCTTTGTTTCCATCGTAGTGTCTGGACTTTGATGTTATGCCACCGTTCATTTGGTTGCGACGACCGTGTCATCCTCGAGCATAGTGTATTGGTTCCCTTTCTGAAACAACTCGTCTATAGTTGTAGGGGGATGCAGCGAAAGCGAATAGAAGAATTAGGTGTTAGGACGGATGGCTTGCTTAACTGCCTACGAGACAATGTTAGGGCTTATGGCTTCAAATTGGAGGATTACGGCTCCAAAACGCTTCATAAAATCTCTAATGGATTTAGATTATCCCATTTAGAAGTGAAATAGACTGGTGACGCTTTGTTTCCTTCTGATTGAGCACATGTATTGAGTTACAAATTTTTCAGATGGACACCGAAAGGATGTTACTGTGTTAGGCGATAAGCGGTGAAACCATGACAAGGCTGAGCCGGCTAGGCTGGATGGGAAGACTTTACATAAGAGAGCATCATTTCCACTCTACAACGTCATGATCTGACGAAAATGCATAAGGTGGTCAAAGGGATCCTCAAGGCCATCGTACATTTGAAAATTTGGTAAAATGAAGTGCGGCGGAGCATCTTCGTGCAAGATAGCGAGAACAAACAAGGAACACAACATGTCGTCCAACGCTTGTAACGCAGGATCTAGGCTTCTCCGTGGGGAAGGAGACATATTCGTTCGATTCTTGTTGACAAGGGGTTGGTCTCCATGGGGTGGTAGCGAGGCTTTAGGGTTCGACTGGATTGCTAGGGCGAGGCATTGTGGTCGTGGCACGTAAGGTGGTGTTTTCTTCTCACAAGGTCGCATTAATGTACTAGAAGGAGGCTAACTAATGGCTTGCAATTTCGTTGATCTTTCAAAGATTTGTTCCAACGATAGCACCATCGCCTATCAGAGGCACATAATTAGATGGGGAGCTTTCACCCATCTGACTACTTAGAAAAGCTTCATGGTCATCTTTTCAGCAATTCAGAGAAGCGTGGGATTAGGGTTCCCACAAACGACGCCAATGGAAAGGTTTTAATTCAAAGTCTAAAACCTTCTAAATAATTTGTAATCCCTTCCCTTGATAATATTGTTGAAATATTAAATTTCATTACTCTTCTTTGTTACAACCCTACACATTATATACTAATCTCAAGAGATGAGACATGGCCAACTATGATTGGTCCGCAATTCAAGGCATGGTGCTCATCACCGTGGAAGAATGCGTCATGGGTGATCATGTCAAGAGACTTCACGATTGTCCACATGTCCCAATCAGTTACTCGATTATGACCGCTTCTCCGATACTTGAGGTGACTTGGTCTAAGCGTTCTGATCATGATCGAGCTAATGCCCGATATGATCAAGGTCGGGGTATGTCCGACCTTCACGAGCCACATGCTCTAAGGGTGCCTATATCGATCAAGTTGATTACAACCAGGTTGTATCAAGGTGTCTAATGGGTTTTGGGTCATCCATATGATAGCCATGTGAAGTGTGGCATATCCCATTCTCAAACATAGTTCAAATTGAACAAAGCAAAAGTTACAAAATTATAATTTAACATCAATTTAGATTTTGTGGTTCTAAACCATGCACATAGATTAAATGTATTTGATGGGAAAATTTAGAGAAAGAAAGAAAAGCTAAAATTCTGGTTGATAATAACATTAGGGACCTCATTCAATATATATATATATATATATATAAGATATATATATATATATATATATATATATATATATATTTTACTTTACTCTTAAATTTCGTCAATTTTCAGATAAATCACACACATATGTATCAAAGTTAATTAAGTGTGCTGTGCCCTCAGTCCAAAATCTAGTTTTACAAGCCAACCAACCTATCACACAGCTTCGGTTATAAATCAAACTGGAGCATCCTGCTATTGCTTTTTCTATTAATACATGGATCCATCAAAAGAGTCATATCTTTTACACCTCAGGCTATCCTGCAGCATTTCACCAAAAAAGAGAAAGAAAAGCTATCCTTTTCCCTGAACCCCCCACCAAAAAAATGAGAATATTTGTCCTGACAATAAAAAGGCAGGGCTTTTAGCAAGGATTTTCTACCTTCTCAAGGATTACATGACTGCCATAATAAATATATTGCACAAGTTCTATAATCTACACAATACCTAGTCTAAACTTGGGGTTCTTTTCAAATCCAAGGAGGACTACCAAGGCCTCTTTGAACCAATAGGAACAGTATTAGACCCTGAAACAAAACCACCTCGGTTTCCAAAGCTGCCTCCTCCCCGTCCCCTTGATCGGAAGTTACCAGAAGAACCTGAAAAACATTTAAAAAACCAAAAATGTAAGGGGATCCCGCCATCATCAACCCCCATAACCATAACACTCACTCTCTGCACTTTGACAAGGAAAAGAAAGCAAACAGACCTCCAAGTGCATAACCACCTGAGCGGGCCATGGAAGACAATGCAGGACTCACAACCTGCCCTGCTTCTTGCAGAATCTTGATGAGATCTCTTGCAAACTTTGCATTTGAATGTGTAAAGAAGGTAAAGGCAGTTCCCTTGGCCCCTGCACGACCCGTTCGGCCAATCCTGTGCACATAATCTTCAAGGCTTGATGGGAAATCATAATTGATCACACATTTTATGTCCTTTACATCTACAATCAACAGAAAAGCATAAATTAGGCAAAACCAACAAAAATAAAAGAAGGCTTTGAAGAATGGAGAAAATTGCAACACCCCCTTATCCCTGCACAGCCGCTAAGATCTGAAAGATCAAAATGTAAAACAAAAGCTTTCATGACATCAATATGCCTACCCTAACCACCTTCTCCAGGGATAAGGAGCACCGCCATCACCATCACTTTCAAATCCATCACTGAAATTAATGAACATGCTTGTGTGAGTCAACCGGGCTGCCACAACAACCAGCTACATAACTGTGGATGGGCTGCGATTACTTCAGCTATGTTACTTAAGACACTTGACAGGAGCCATGCCATTTCAGGAACCTCTAGAGTATAATGCTATCTTATAGAAAGCCAGCATTCTACATAACTTTTCCCCCCCATGTATAAACACACACACACACACACAAAAGCAACAATGCCTAGCCCATAGTGTATACTGACCTGCATAAGATGAATGGCATACCTCCCCAAAAATTTAGACTATAAGTTCCATCCATATCTGTGAAACTGTTCTCCCTGTGTCCAACATGAGCTGTAAGATTAAGGTCGTACCCAAGTGGCGTCCTTTAGTGGGACATTCTAGTGAATATGAGAAACCAAAATTGCCCCAGTCCAACTTGTAATCCTTGATCAAATGTAAAGATTGTGCTCGTGATGGATATTAGCGAGCAGTAAGTCTTTAGACATGAGACCCCTCCTTTCACACCCAAACCACAAATTATATTCTTAGGAAACTGGACAGCAGCCGGCCGACTCGCCTATCTCTTCAGAATTCATGACCTAAATGAAGAAACTTAATACTACTCCTAACACACAGTGATCCTACCAAGACCACGTGCCGCTACATCAGTGGCAGTCATTATAGGACTTCTGCCACTTTTAAACTCCGCAAGGACCCAGTCCCTTTCAGCCTGGTTTTTATCACCATGGATAGATAGCACCGGCCATCCATCCATTCTCAGCTGCCTAGTAACTTGGTCACATCCCTTCTTTGTCTCCATGAATATCAGGATCCGGCTTCCATCCATCACTTCTTTGAGCAATCTGATTAGTCTGCATGAACAAAATACAGTAAGACATCTAAGCCATCAAATCAGGACATCAACCTTTTTTTAGATGAATACCTGTTATATTTCTCCATCTCTGTCACAACCTCAACAACTTGTTCAATAGATTGATTTGCTTTCAGGTCTGGGGAACCAATGGTTACCTAAAAATCATAATATTTTACAAAGCACTGAATAAGCATCATATCGTCTAAAGCTTTACAGCATATCTAACACAGATGGTTTTCCTTGAATCTGAATAACATATGGAATCGGAAACTGAAACACAAACCTTGTATGCATTACGTAAAAACTGCCTTGCAAGAGTTTCCACCTCTCTTGGCCATGTGGCGCTCCAGTATAATGTCTGTCTATCCGGCCGGATCTGAAATTGAAACAACTCCTATACATTAAGCTCTGAAACTCAGAATTTCTTTTAAGGATTTTATGTTAGAAAACTTTGGCACCCAATTCTTGCAAAGATACAGACAGAAGAACATGTTGGCAAATCTTGATGCAATGAACATGATAAAAAGATTTAGCAAAAGTGGTCTCCCAGGAATCCATCTTTAAGGTGTATTCTAAATAGACATAGGCAAACAAAAATATTATCAACTACACCTGATGAGAACTTCTGCATACAATTATTGACTTCAAGCTAATATGGCAGAAGTGTTAGATTCCACCTTCACGCCTTCCTTAGGCACTAAAGGGATGAGGCACAGACACACATACATCTACATCTTTATCTATATAAATATACACACAAACCCGTGCATAGGCAAATTACCAATATACCTAAGAAAGAGGTTTCCGTACATTTTGTTATCTCCTGGATGGACTTTAAGATAGTATGTTATTGACTTCAAGCTAATACAATAAAAATTATATCCACATTCCCACCATCCTTAGGCACTAAAGATGTGAAGGTTTTACTGAGGTGCTTTCAAATTCCCATTTTGCATGAAAGTTTTCACCATTTTCACGGATTCCTCCCTCAAAGTGCATATATGAACACCTTACAATATGACAAGATCCAAAGTAACATTTTCCAGACATGGATTCCCATCAAACAGTAGAAGTTTAGGCATTTTTTTTATTCAAAAATTGTCACTTGAAGCCCATTAGAGCCCATAGTTAGGGAGCGAAACTCTTATCCAAATTGATTTAAAATGACCAAATTTTACGTTCAAGATTGCAAACCATTATAAAGTATAACCATCATATTTCGGATAAATTGGATAAACTATCGAAAATGGTTCAAATAGTAATAAATGATGTGAAGGTTATAACCATCATATAACAATAATATACACTGCTCCTACTACTATTAATCATAAAGTGTGCTCCACAACAATTCTACTAATAACAACAAACACAACAATAGCAATAATAGAGTTTGATTTGCCACCATAAGGCCTCTAGCTTTTGGAGCTTAATTTCCTTTCAAATTTGGAGTCTTAGGTGCTTCCAAGCTCAATCAAAGATTTGATGTTTTGATGGCATGTGACAAATGGGATAGAACTTCTAGCTACAATAATTTGCTTTTACTTTGAAGAGTATTGGGTGCTTCATTGGTTAATCGAAGATCTTTTATGCTTGGATGGCATGCGGTTTCTGGGAAATAGCAAGCAAAAGTGGGATCTACACCCATTTGGTTGAGTTGAACAATAAATAACTTTTAAAGGGACAGAGCATATAGAGTTGGGGTCTTTGCTTGCTTTGCCATTTTAATAGGCTTGAGACTCACAGGAAGCTAAGCAAATCCTCTGATGTAAATTGTAGACAGTTTGGCAAATTCAGAGATGAAAACTGTAGATAGTTTGGCCTTGTATTAGTCTAGCCATTTCTGATTCTGTAAACATGCGCATTTTATACTGGGTTGCAACTCCTTTTATCAGACACTCTGTTAATGAGATTTTTATTTGTGGAGCATGAAGAAAAATTAACAAAGACAATAGCCACTACAACAATGTAATACATCTTTTTCTATACAGGAAATGAAGATGCATACTAATTTATTTTTTGAAAGGTAATGTCACTAGTATTCAAGGCACCTAGCAAAAGGAAGCATGAAAGATATAAGATGTGTAGAAAACACCAAAGGCCAAAAGTGCGAAGGAAAACACAAAAAAATGATATGCAAATCCAGATATATAAACCAGTGCCAAACAAAAATGGGGGTTGAACTGACTCCACATCCTAATGGCAACTATTTCTAGAATTCCATTGGAAAGAGCACTTGTAGTTTCCTTGATGCAAGCATAACTGACTCATAAAAATGAGAAAGGAACCAAAGCAAGGAAACCATACTTGGGAAATAATTTTCCTGATCTGAGGTTCAAATCCCATGTCTAACATTCGGTCCGCCTCATCTAATACAAGGTAAGTCACTCTGCGCAGGTTTGTATGTTGAGCCTCCAGCATATCTATCAATCGTCCTGGTGTAGCAATGACAATCTCAACACCTAGCATAAGGTCAATACATAAGATTTAAATGTGCCAACCTGAATTTACAGCGATTTAGCAAATCACCATAGAAGAAACAAAAAGTACCCCTTTGAAGATCACGAATCTGTGGTCCCTTTGGAGCACCGCCATAAATGCAAGTGGTCCTAATCTTTGCAAATGATCCAAATTTTAGAGCTTCTTCTTGAATCTGAACAGCCAATTCTCTTGTAGGTGCTAACACTAGCACAATAGGACCATCACCTCGAACTGGATAATTATAAAAGAGGAAAAAAAATAAGAAAAGAAAAACAAAATAAAAGATCAGATAAACAGGGGGTCAACTAAGAAGGAAAAGGGTTAACCAGTACCAACCTAATGGAGGCTGTGCACTAACATGAACTAAAGCTGGAAGCAAATAAGCCAAAGTTTTCCCTGAACCAGTCTCGGCAATGCCAATTAAATCTCTACCCTTTAAGGCCATTGGCCATCCTTGAGACTGAATAGGTGTCGGCTCAACAAAACCCAATTTAGCAATCACCTCAAGGCAGTACCCTATCAAGGCAACAAGCTCAATCGGCTAAAAGTTAAACAAACAAAATAGGAATTCACAATGAGATACCATTCCAAGATCACATACCAGGGAAATTTGCCTCTTCAAAGTGCCGGATAGGCTTCGGGACATCATAGCCTTCAACTGTAATTTCACGCCTTGCACGATAAATCATTGCTTCTTGCATCGACATTGCTTGCACGGAAGGGCTCTCAACGTAAAAATTCTTCTCAAAGGGAACCACACTTCCAAAATCTTGTTTGGGAAGAGCAATGTTGTCTAAGTCCCCTCTCGATGATCCCCCGTACCGACCTCCCCTTCCCCCACCGCGGCCTCCGTCAAAACTACTCCTTCCACCACCCCGGCCTCCGGTAAAACTCCGACCACCACGGCTAGCATCAGAAGTTCTACCACCGCCGCGACCATGGCTTCCATCAAAAGTCCTACTAAGGCCACCATCTGAACTCCTGCTGCCGCCTGTCCTACCCCCGCCACGACCGGAGTCAAAAGAACGCCTCCCTTCATCACCCGTACCTCGGCCTCTACCACGACCTCGATCTCCATCTCCTCTTCTATTTCCAAAATCACCATTAGCCATCCTTCCACCGAACTCTCCACTGCTACCTCTCCCTCCACTTAAACCCCTTCCAACTCCGCTACCGCCACCCCGGCCCATCTCAAACCTTCCGGAACCGGGCTGGAAAGGCGGGTTAAAACCCCCACCGCCAGGCACAGATCCGGAAACATCGCCACCACCCCTTCCGACGCTAGGGAAAGAACCCGGAGGTCCAGCGAAAGGAGTCGACCCACCCCGTCCGTAGTTCAGGCCGGGCCCACTTCCTCCACTGCCCATCATCGGCGGAGCTGCCACCGGAGGCGGTGCACCCATTAGGTCGCTACAAAACAATGATAAACCGCCATGAAATTAATAAAAAAAAAAATCAAAAAAAAAAAAAACAGATCTGAATCGAACTGAACGATACCCTCTACGTTCGCGGTAGGAGTGAGGATCCGAGAATCTGTGGTCGTAGGGGTTCATCATCTACAAAACGGAGAAGTGTGAGGTCTTTACTGATGGTGCCCCTAGGGTTTGGAAGAGGGATTAGGGTTTGAAAGCGAACCAGAAGGTGCGGTGCAAAGGTCTCTCTCCCCTCTGAGAAAGGCGAGAAGATTCTCACTCTAAGATGTTGAATTTGGCTTCTCCTGAGAAATTCAAGTTTCGTGTAAAATATCCGATGGTGGCTGCGGCTTATCCAACTGCCTTGATGCAGATAGATTCTATTTACGCCTCAAGAATTTCTCTATACACCTTATATCACACATAATCTATTTTTACATCCCATCTCTTTAATGGGGTGTATAGAAAAATGGATGGGATATAAATAGAATCTCTCTTCGATGCACTGTTACGAGTTTGATATATATTTAGGTTATTTGGAAAAAAAAAATTAAAATTGGTTGAGATCGGAAATAATGCACAAACTCGTCTCGTCTCTCTCTTTTGTTGAAAACTTTTTAAGTAAATGTGTCATTTTTTAAATATTTTTAATGCCGTAGTCATTAATTAACATAATTAATAATTATAATATTAAGGTAAAAGAAATTTTAATACCATAATCATTATCTAATATTACACTTGTATTATTTTAATTTTCAACTTATTTGATATCCATTAAAAAAACTTATTTGATAATTTTATTTTCAAAATAAATTATATATGTTCAAAACTCCTTGGTTCCATCTCCTCTTCATGTGCTCCCCAAAAATATTATTACAAAATTAAATATAACTCAAGCATACGAGTTTATAAAGGAGGAATTTAAAAGTTATTTTTTAAAATTAAACTTTTTTTTATTTCTATTAGTATTTTATTTTGTTACTCACAAAACCCTCACCCTTTCCTTCCCTACGTCAATTTAAGGAAGCAGGTTTTATTTATAGATTAAACTATTTATTTAAAATTCAAAAGACAAACAAAATTACCCTTTTGGAAAAAATTCTCCAATGGATATAAGGATGAGACAAAATGCTTATAGGATTTAAGACCTATTTGAAAAACTGTTTTTGTTTTAAGAAATAAGAATAATAAGAAAAACACAAATAACACGTTTAATTCCTTTTTTCTTTTTTTTTTTTCCGGAAAAACAAAGATATAAAAAACACTAAATTCAAATAATAAAAACAATTTTTAAATAATAAGAAGTGTTCTATTTATTTTTAAAAATTATTTTTAAGAACATTTTTCAAACAGGACCAAAAGACCCTTAGTTATCTTGTGGGAATTCTAAGGATATTTTTGTTAAAAAAAAAAACATTTTCAAAATTAATTTTACAAATAACTTTTAGATTTTTCCATTTTAAACCAATTTCCCTATAATTTACAGGTGGATGTAGGTATGAGTTTTTTTTTAATTCACTAGCTTTGGTGAAGGTTACTCATTCTTGCTTATGTTTACCTCCCTCCATAGAAAATTCCACGTCTTCCATAAATTTAATGAATTGAAGGCCAAATTAGAAAAGGTAAAGTACCTCAAGGTATTTCAATCTAATGGACACATTTTACGAGTTTGATTCTTCTTAAAAAAGCAATAAAGATACGATCATACTTTAATCTACTACTCAATGCTTCAGAGACGTTGTGCCCATATCACAAACGACTCCGCCCCACTTACAATATCGAACTAAGGAAGTCACCTAGACTCGGAGTATCTCAAAAAGATTCAAGATGTCTTCCCGCTGACTGCACTCGTAAATTGCCTAGACTTTAACCTCACCATCATCCTACCGCTGCGATTTAAGCTCAAGATAACGATACGACGCGGAATATACGCAAAGACACGGATTCTAGCCTAAACCATTATTTCAAAAAGATTAATCTTGATAAGGAAACATTAATCCTCGATACGAATTCCATCGATCCTTTATACGGGATAAGAGATTTTATTCCCCAAGATTAAGAATTCTATTTCCAAAATCATGGCAGATTTGCGAACCACTTTCTATAAATCGTAGCATCCTCTACGATGGGGAGGTAAAAATTCCGCGCATCGTACTTTCCTCTTCTTCTTCATCTTTTGTTGACTTAATCATCGTAGGCGCAATGACCCACTGTCATTTTAACGCCCTCGCAGTTCATATTGCAAGTATCACGATTAGAGGCTCGCACGATCACAGAATAACAATTGGCGCCGCTCGCGAGAATCGACGGTAAAGTCTCGTCTACAAAGCCGCAAGGGCTTGGCTCCAATCTGGCTGCTCTAAGAGTCTTCACCACCTGACTCACAATTCCCCCTTCCACATCTGATTCATCCGAGGCAGCCGCAATGTCAACCAATCCGGTAATCTAATCGCTAGAGGACCAATTCCTCCATTGGCATCAAGACATGGAGAGGAAACAGGAGGAGTAAGCAAGGCAGATGAAGGAGCTATAAGGCCATGTCGAACGCTTGCAACGAAAGAATGACCAGTTGCGAGCCTAGATTGAGAAAAGTCACGATCTTGGAAAAGATGTACAAAATAGCGATCGAGTTGCACTTCCAATTGCCCACAATAAAGGGGAGAAGAACGCCAGTTCTACTTCCATCCGACAATTCCCGGAAGAAACGACGAGGTGTCTCGCAGCCCCATCTGAAAGATCTCACCGAAAAAGAATGCTCGAGAGGGCGCAAAGGCCAAGTCGTGCAAGAGGCCTTCACATCACCCTTCCTTCAAAGAATGTCGCAGTGGCGCCGCTTCAGCAGGCGCTAGCGGAGACAAAAGGTGAGGCGTATAACTAAATTAGTTCAAGGTCCAAAGACGCCAAGATACCCGAAGGCACGATGCCACCAAAGATCGCAAAGAGGGTATGATGCCACAAATGTCATTTGTACATCCCGCTCGTAGGGCCAAGATTTCACATGCCGCCAGAGCCTTAATTCGCTGCACCGATGACATGCTCTTTCGCTCTTCACCCTTGTATAAAGACATCCTGACTACGAGCCACCTCAGGCTCACTCTCACTACCGCTATGTTCGATGGTTCTATTGACCCTTACGATCACATGCTCCATTACAATCAGGAGATGATCCTAAATGCCGACAATGACCGTCTGTTGTGTAAGTTGTTCCTGACTAGCTTGCGAGGGCCTGCGTTAGCCTGGTTCCACAAGCTCCCACGTAACTCAATAAACTTGTTCCATGAACTATGCTGCAGATTCGTGATCACAAAGATCTTGTTCTGCATAAAAAGAGGACATCACCCTCATACTATCTCGCTGCATTCGAGACTTCATATGAGGTTCGTGCAAGCCGTCTGTGCATAGAGTCATATACATGCGCCCTCCAAAAACTTTAGAGGAGCTGCACCATCTACTCCTTCTTCCGCCACTATCTTGGGGACCCGCCCAATCCATTAAATGAAGAATTATATAAGCTGGCTGATAGGTACTAACGCCGGAGGACAAGATCCATGCAAGGACCTAGATAGTCAAGTGGTTACAAAACCAAACAAATGTAGGAAATAAGCCTCATGGAATCGTCCAAGTCCAAGAAAGGTTAGAGTAGAGACTAAAAGTGATCACGTGATCAATGACAAAAAAGAAAAGCTCCCAATTCACTCCCTAAACGCTCAGATGAAAGGCCACGCCCATAATTCACAACTTGCCAGAGTTTAAATGGCCAGCCCCGATCCAAACAGATCCCTCCCAAAGAAACAAATATTTATGGTGCAATTATCATAGAGATCATGGGCATGAGACCGACAGATGCTGAAGCCTGAAGTTTTTTTTTGTGGAAAAGCTTATCAAAGTGGGACATCTCAGGAGATGCATCAAGGAAATTGACCACTTGCAGGAATCAGGCCACCGCATCAGTCAGAGTCGGCCGCGACAATCCCATCGTAATCTGTGACTTCACCATTAACTATTTATCATACGGACCGCTCTGACGACCAATATCAGTCAAAGCGCCAACAAAAGAAGCTCTTAAGAGCCGCCACAATTAAGGCCCGGATAAACGCTATCCACGCGGAAGGCAGACATGAAGAAACCAAGCCAATATATGGCCTCATATCCTTTCCTCTTGTCAACTCGAATAGGGTTATATGATGCACTAGTATTCATCCTCTGTATTAACGGTTTTGATGTACAAGGCAATCGGAGCAGATCCTGCGGGCGCACTACAACTACCCGCCGCGATGTAGAAGCTTTCCTTAGGTATGGTGAACTCAACCGGGCGAATCCTCCTTGGTTTTAATGGTGCAACTACCGCACCCTTAGAGATGCCGCGCCCCTCAGAAGGTCCCGCTAGTGACCCAGTCGCGTTCCCAATCTTCAAAGACTCAAAGACCTACAACGCCATATCAGGCGAGTCTCGACTCACTCGATGAAAACTATCCCTTTAACCTACCACAAAATCAAGCTATTCGACTAACGCCGACAGTTAACCTTTTAAGTAACAACACAACAAGTTATCTAAGATCTATGCAGAAATGTAGTAGAGGGAGAAGGACACCAAAATTCCCCTCAAAGATCAAACCCCACTAGCAATCAAGGCCACACCAAATCGTATAAGAAAAGGATTCACCGGTCGATCCCCTAAAAGTAACGCCGATCAGTCGAAAGTTCACTTACATCGGCTCTCTCCCGTCCAATGAAGAAAGGGAGCGCTTACGATCATGGTTAGCCGAATGATATAGATATCTGCTGAGCCACTATATGATTGATTAACTCGACGGCTCTCAAACACTAAATATCCGCGACCAGACCAAGAAACAAAAAGGTAGGCGCTTTCCACTCAAATCACCACAGATCATTCGCATTTAAAAGTAGATAACTTCGTCGGGCTGGCATTTTTATCGTAGAAGTGAAGTACCCTAATGGATAACCAATGGTGGTGGTTCCAAATAGCCTGTGGTAAGTGGCTTAGTATGTGCACTACAATCACCTCAACTACATGCCCAAAAAGATAGCTTCCCTCGCTGTCAGATGTACCAAATTGTTGATGTTGGGCGTCAGCACTAATACTATCGCCGACTCTTTCAGGTACTACCAATCCCCATGCACTCGCCAATTACGTAGAAAACAACCTTCATTACACCGCCACAAGTTGGCATCAAGTATATGATGTGATGCCCTTTGGCTTAAAGAATGTTAGGATAGCTTATCAAAGATTGGTGACTAAGATATTCCGATCGCTGTTGGGCAACACAATGGAGGCCTATATCGACGACATGCTCGTAAAATCCAAAGAACACCTCGACAACACTAAGCATCTACAAAGAGGCCTTTTATTATCAAGGGTTGTATCATGAAACTCAACCCTCAAAATGTGTGTTCAAGCTCCACTCCTTACAAGTTTTAGGCTTTACGGTGACCTCGAGAGTGATGAGGCCAATCCCATTCAACTCAAAGCTATAATGACTCGTGCTCCTATCACTTCCAAGAAAGGAGTGCAAAGATCCTGATCGGACGGCCAAACAGCCTCTCGTGGTTCATATCCCGCTTCACGCACGGCTAAAAACAATTTTTATCACTCTAAAGGGAGCCAAAAGTGGTCACTGAATGAAATATGACTTTCAAGCCTTCATGCATGATCAAACAATATCTTAACGAACCTCCAATTCTAATGAATTTCAGTATGCGATGTACTCCCACTTTACCTGGGCCATGTCAAAGGCCTCGCATGCGTACTTGTTCAAAGAAGACGAAACCCAAAGCAGACTAATATTCTCGTGAGCAAATCTTTATCCTCGGCGAAACATAGTATACTGCCTCAAATAGCAAGACTAAATTTCTTCATGTGACAAATTAAGAAGCTTCGCCTCTACTTCCAAGCACACCCCATCACAGGCCGACTACACCTCCCCTTACGGCTAATTATACACAAGCCTGACCATCGTGAAGGATGGCACTAAGAGGGCAATTGAACTAATTGAATTCTATTCAAAAGATAAACTCGCTCGCATTGAAAGGGCATATACTAGTAGATTTTTTAGCAGAACTACCCCAACCAGATATGGACCTGGATAACGCTGGCTGGTGGATCCTTAATGTGGATGACGCTTCTTGCTAAATGGGAGCTGGAGTCAGCTTGCAACTTAGAGCCTCTACTGGGGAAAGGATAGAACAAGCCATATGACTAGACTTCCCTGCGTCTAATAATGAGACTGAATATGAAGAAATCTTAGCTGGAGTCGACCTTGCAAAGTCTGTATCCTCAGAAAAACTCATCATACGCAGTGATTCTCAACTAGTAGTGGGACAAGTGAATGGAGAATATGAAACGCGAGACCAGTGCATGGTCAAGTATGCAAGTCTGGTCAGGCAACGACTAACAAGTTTTGCTGCTTGGAAGCTCAAACACATCTCAAGAGACTCGAATGAAAAGGTAGATGCTTTGGCAACAGTGGCTACATCAATCCAATAAAGATACAATTGCTCCTTCGTTTACTATCACTGCATCGTTTATTACAACCGACTGTGAGACAGTCAGACTGGGCATCCCCTTCGATCAACCTTATAATGCATTATTTCGAGCTCCTGGAGAGTTGTACATAATGGGGTGGTTGAAGCCCACAAGATTCAGGTCCAGGCGACTAGGTTTTCCCTTACAAACTATCAATTGTAAGCGGGCTCTGGACGGGCTGTATCTTAAGTGTCTCACCCCTTAGCAGGGATAGTATATACTAGCAAAACTTCATGAAGGGATATGCAAAAACCATCCAAGCGGTAGAACTTTAGCTCACAGGGCCCATACACAGGGTTATTATTGGTTAACCATGAGAGCAGATGCAGCAGCCTATGTCAAAAAGTGCGATTGCTGCCAACGACAAGCCCCCATCTTAAGGACACCGACTCAAGACCTAACCACCATCACGGCAGCCCTCGTCCTCGCTCTGAGGATCGACATAAATGATTCACTACCCATCACCCCAATCTTAAAAGCTACCGGTTGGTCACACCGACTACTTTAGCAAATGGATAGAGGTTGAGGCCTTCGCCTCCATTAAAGATAGGAACGTCATCCAAGTTTTATGGAAGAATATTGTCTATTGGTTCTAATACCCATTGTTCAGAACTCGACAATGGGCTACAATTTGATAAAGAAAGTATACGTAAATTCACCATGAGTTGAAAATCGAACTTGTACTCAACCCCCGTGGTACCCATTGCAGAGCAATGGCCAAGTGGAAGCAGATCAACAAAACTTTCGACGTGTTTTTGAAAAACATCTACATTCACCTAAGGGAAAGTAGGTAGAAGAGTTTATCTGAGTTCTTCGCTTATGTAACTAGCCTAAGCTCCATCGATATTTGTCGCTCGCCTCTTACCTACGATGGAGGCAATACCCTACCTGAGATTGGTTTACCTTCGTGACTTCAACCAAATCCTCGAAAAAGCCAATGCCGAAGTCGTCACCAAAGATTTGTGATTTGATGACGAGTTCGCGAGCCGAGAATCAGGTATATAGCATCGTACCAACAAAGATTGACAAACCTATATAACAGGCATGGCCGGAGACCTAGTCTTGAGAAGGGTCTTTGAAAACATGACTGACCTAGTGGTTGACAAACTCCAACCAAATTAGGAGGGGCCATAAGTGATCAGAAATGGGCTAACCTAACAGACGCGACAAATACTGACGGCAACTTTCGCTGCTCGTAATATGGAATGCTATGCACCTCAAAAGGTATTATTAGTAAAGCTTTCTTTAAGGGGGTCATCAATAAAATTTCCTTTCAAGTACTTTCTTTCAATTCTTGGAACTTTACCAATCAAGTATTCTTTAAAGGTAGTATTTTCTTTAATCTTTGGAATAATCCCCATTTCAAAACTAAATGTTTCAAAATTTCATTAGCACTTTCTTAAAAACCAAATGTGGCCTGTTCAAGAAGATCTCTCTTAAAAGACCGCATGTGGGTCTAAGCCTCATTGGTACTTTCAAACTGAGATGTCACACCCTACCCCCTACTATCTACAGGGTGTAGAGTCACACTCCACGTAAATCCTCACTGCTACTCTAACGACTAGAAAATTCCCACGGAAGTCAGTTCGCATTGCCATTTCAATCTCGTAGATAAAAATTTTTCTAAACTTGTGATTTTATAAAATTTCAAGAAGATAACAATTAGATATAGGACATGTCCAAAACCCGTATACACAATTTTACACTATATCAAACATGGCAACTAACAACCTCCTACACATTTTCATAAACCACATTATGTACATACATATATTCCTTTTATACAAGTTCAAGGTATTTTACAGAAAATTCTATTTATACACAAAGATTTGCACCGATGTCAGACTTCTATTGTGCTCCAAATACTCGCGTGAGATTGCATTCTCGAAAATAGTTTTTAAAACAAAATAATGAGCTAAACGAGTCAAGGAGTGTATGCTTTGTGAAAATGTTTTGTTTTTTCTGAAACATCTAAAAATCGTAAAACTTCGCTTACATGATATTTTCCAAATATTTTTCTCGCTGCTTACTTTAAAAGTTTCAAACTTTATCATTGCTTACTTAAAAGTTTATAAAACCTTTCAAAATCTCTCGCTTGCTCGCTTTATCTTACTTAAAAGTTCTAAAACTTTTCTCAAATCTCGTTTAAAAGATGCTCAAAACTTTTCATAAACCTGCTTCAAAAGTTCTCAAAACTTTTCATAAACACTCGAGCCCGGCTCAACCGCATGCTTGAAATAAAACTGAGTCCTGGCTCAACCGCTGGCTTTGGGTAAATAAAAACTAGAGCCCGGGCTCAACCGCTTGCTTTAAACAAACACCGAGCCTAGGCTCAACCGTGTGCCAATGGCTGATTTTTAAAATCGTATAAACATGCTTATAAATCATCAACCACCTGGTGTCTTTCCTAATACCGACCCCAGTGAACACTCTGAGCTCGAGCATCGACCGCGTCTGGAAGGACCCGTCCACATCACCTGTGGAAGGGCCTTGGCCCACGTCACATTTTCCTGTAAATATGATGGAATTGACCTGGGTCTCCATCACCATAATTTAGTTAGAGCTCTTAACCTTATATACTCTAAAGACGCGCTTACTCGCCTTCTTTTAATGTATGATGCATGCTCTAAGTTTTGCTAACTGTGCAATCTAAAATGCACGATGTAATCCTAACACCACCGCGCATCGCACGACACCTCGACGATGTCGCTTAAGACTAGGATTTTGGTTAGGCTCATTTTACAAAAATAGACTTTGTTCGTTTCATTAGCTAAATACGGTTTTATAGTTAAAAAACCATTGCTCGCTAAACTCATTGCTTGCCTTTCAAACATGGTTTACAATCAAAACCATTTAAATACTACCCAAAACAGTTCATAATAATACACTAGTATTTGGAAAAAATAGTTTAGAACACTACCTCGCTTTCCCAAACTCTTCAAAGACAAATCCACCACTTTCGCTTCCTCGCTTTTA
This sequence comes from Tetrastigma voinierianum, assembly GCA_016808115.1. Lineage (NCBI taxonomy): Eukaryota > Viridiplantae > Streptophyta > Magnoliopsida > Vitales > Vitaceae > Tetrastigma > Tetrastigma voinierianum. The sequence goes on along the minus strand of JAEQBH010006756.1, from coordinate 482,919 downwards.
GCCTACATACTCAAACGAACACTAATAAACGCATTAATCACCCACGTATAATGATTAATCCTAACGTACTTCACACGCAAGCTACTTTGGAAGGTCACACAACATTCATATAAAAGTCAAATTAACAATTTACCTCGAGTACTAAAAAACCCTAACAAAAAAACCACTCATTTGCAACCTTTTTTCCAACAATACTCTACTAATTTTATTACCCAAAAATTATTCAAAAGGTCTTCAAAATTATGAAACTCTCCAGATCAGTCCTTATATATCCAATGACATCTCTTAAAATTTCAATGTAAAATTCCTTCTCTAAGGCCCTCAACCACATAACACAAGTTACAAAGATTTTGATTCCAAACTCACCGAATCACTCATCGTTATCCTTGATTTCGGGATCTTAACCCATAAATTGGAAATGGTTTCTTCACTCATTTGAAGCTATGATTCTAAGGTTTCTTCTCCAATTGGAATCACCCAATTTGGATCACCAAAACTCGCTATTGTATTTTACATCTAGATGATCCCTAATTTGGCAGAACAGAATCGCACATAGCTCCACTCCTTTAAAAATTTTCTGGGCACTTTTGGCTTACAATTTGTATTTAATCTCCTTCAGCTAACTTATTTCCTGTAAGTCTAATTTACACAGAATTTTGAATCACTCCAATTTTGGATGGGTGAAACTCCACTTATGGCCAAAACACTACAACCATACCCAAAACAGCATAATCATGAGCTACACGAAGCCACTTCAGTCCGTATTTGGGAGCCTTAGAGCTACAATTTTCTCCTGTTTCATTCTATACATTTGTAGCCCTATCTCTTGGTGGTTATTTCTTAACACTGAATCAATTCATTTGGAATGATTATAACTTAATCTATAACCAAAACAAAAACAAGGGGGTTTTACCAAATTTTGACTGCACTTCCTTTAAAAACGCAACATTCTCCTTTACAACACCCTCAAACCAACATGGAATTCATCCAAAAACAACTTCACAACACTTGGAATTGGCATTTGAAACTTCATAAACCAACCTCAGGTAAAAATCCTATGAATTCAACCCAAGGTCCACAAATTCTACAAACCAGGCAACAAGAGATTCCATGTTTATTTTACACCAATTGGGGGTTTTATCCACAAAACTCAACAAATCAAGGTTTTGTGTGATCTCTCAACCAAAACCCTAGGTTTGGAAACAACCCAATCTCCACAAAAACCCCAGCAATCATTACACCAATAATCACTCCTGTGACATCCAAAAGACACTTGATTCCATACAAAAAAAAAAAAAAACATACTCTTGTTCTTCTCTTTCTCCTTTCTCCTTCTTCTTCCTCTTCTTCCTCCTCTTCCTCTCCTTGCTCTTTTCTCTCCTACGGGTTACCTTACCCTTTGTGAGACAAACATGAGACTTTTTGTTTGTCTTCCCATTTTATTATTCTAATCTTCCCTTTAATTACCAATTGGTCCTCCATCTCTCAAGCAATTCCCATTCAACTTTGCTTTTATTTCTATTCTCTGGGCATCTTCATCTTCTCTCAAAATTTTCACATCAACTCTTGGAATTTTTATTATGGCCCATCTCTACTCATTTTATGATTTTCCTATCCCTTATGGAAATTACCATTTTATCCTTGTTCTAGTACCACAATTCCGGTTTCACTAAATTTATCATTTCATATTTTCATCCAAAAAAAAAACTCCCAAAAATATTACAATTTCACTTGGTGCTCTTATACGCCCTGGCCAGCCATACGTATCGCACACCATCTCGACAGGCGTTACACCCGCATGTGTGGCTATAAGTCGCTGGCACTTCAAAATACCAGATGTGGCTCTAAGCCTGCTAGATATTTCAAAAGACAAGATGTGACTCTAAGCTTGTTGGCACTTTTAAAAGACCATATGTGACTCTAAACATGCTGCCACTTTCAAAAGACTAGGCTAACTCCTAGCCTGCTGGCACATGCCTAAGCACAATAGCGACTCTTAGCCTGTTGGCTAGAGCTAAGGCCCAAGAATGGTGCCATGCCTGCCGACCCATGTGCGAACCTTACAATCTTATAGCTTTTATAGAACTTAACATAGAAATCCCTAAAGCAACTATCTCAGTTAAAATTCGTGAATAGGATGTGAAAGAAACAAGGATTCATTGCATGAGTAAAAAAGAAAATCATATTTCATTAATACACCGATAAGCATCAATAATTGCATGAAAGCTCGAATATATTATGGCGCTTGTTGGCTAAAGTTAAGGCCCAAAAATGGTGCCATGCCTGTCGACCCATGTGCGAACCTTACAAGCTTCTAGCTTTTACAAAACTTAACATGGAAATCCCTAAAGCAACTATCTCAGTTAAAATTCGTGAATTGGATGTGAAAGAATCGAGGATTCATTGCAAGAGTAAAAAAGAAAATCATATTTCATTAATACGCCGATAGGCGTCAATAATTACATGAAAGCTCGAATATATTATGGCGGCCAAACAGAGCCCCTTACAAAAACTTCAACAAAAGAAAGGGGAGAAAATGAAAGAGGGATAAAAGTCAGCTTTGATCACCGACTAGAGCACTCCTCTTAGGTTCCTTCCCCGCTTCGCTTTGATCCATCTTGGCTGCTATGGCCTCAATGGGCGCCAGCAGGTCACTAGTTCATGAAGAACTGTGGGAGCTGCCTGAGGAGTTGGGCATCCCATCTCGAACTCGGTTAGTTCCAATGCATGTTGTGGCTCGACGCACAACACCCTGAACTACAGGAGAAGATCAGCTCCAAGGCCTTCTAGTAGTCCTCCTCCATGGCCTCCTTGTCCTTGCCCGCTTGAGATTGAAGGGAAGACACTTCATCCTTAGCCGCCCCGATACCCAACAAAAGGAATCCTCCTCAACCCCCAGGTGGGCACCCGTCCCACTCAGGTCTAGCCTCTTAGTGCGCTCCTCAAACCCAGCCGCCCTCCGTCGTGTCATCACCCGCTATGACAGAACAGCTTAATCAGCGATCGAGCTTCGCCAGCTTCTCCCTCTCTTTTTCCACCCCCACAATCCTCTCTATACCCTCCTTGGTCTTCCACTCCCAAAGTACTCGGGTTTCTTCCCCTCGGTCCCGCCCAGTCTCAGGCTTCGAGGTCGCAGACTAAGCATAACGTCGCAGTTCCTCAGCATCGTCCAACCAGAGAAGTAGCTCCCTATGCTGGCATGCCATGTTCCGAATAGCCGTGACAACCTACGAAAGGAAAGGCGTTAGAAGAAAACCAGAGTATGAAACGCACGATCAAACAATTAGAAGCCCCACCATACCAGCTCAGCCGTCTCGTTGAAGTCATGGTTGCGAATATACATCCCGTCCTTGGCCCCACATTGGTAGGACTTTTTATCTAAGTAGCCAGGGAAGGGAATGAAATATTCTTCAGAGAGGGCCACCATTGGTATTTGAAGACTGGTGAGGTAGAGCTCGCGCAAGTCGACGATAGAAGCGTCCCTCTAATTAAAGGGGTTCCAAATCTGATGATTGACAAGCAAGACTGGGGACCGTAGTCGGTCCGTCTGGGGTAATCCCATCCTCACCTGGGCTTTGACCGAAAAGTTCAAAGACTAGCTTGTCAGCCTCAGCTTCATGGGGCCGCCAATTTCGAGGTTGAACCGCCTCGCGTAGAGCAATGCAGATAACAATCGGTTTTTACAAAGGGAGCCTCACCCACAACATTATCAGCTCTTAGTGGTCCCTCGACTGAAATCCCATCCTCCAACGATGCACAAGCCCAAAAGCATCCTGGGCAACACCCTCCAATGCAGCGCTTCATCGTGAGGCTCGTTGCTCTAGAGAGTCCACGACACCATCACAAAGTTCTCCGAGCCTTCTCATCTGTCCTCACCGCCTTAGGTGCTTCCGCCGATACTTCGTGAGCCAGGTCTTCTGGAGCACTCGCAGCCCGCTTACCCATCCGTGTGACAAATTTAGCAGCGAGGCAGACATATCGTCCCCCCATTTCACCAATCATACTGTACGTCGATCCACCCAATCCACAAAGCCCTCTAATTTCTCGTGGTCGCACCCATGACCTTCCTTTTCTTCTTCTTCTTCTCCTCGCCCGGGGATGCGAGAACCTTTGTTTGGTCCAAAGGGGATCGGGCCAGCCGACAAAGGAAGTCGAGGTTTCTCGAGCAAGCCTCACTAAGGCTCTCGAGCGCACCTGCAATAAGCCACTCTGAGATCGACTCCAAGGCAGGGTCACGAGAGTAAAGAGTTTACCCTAACAAGTTCACCGGCAACTAAGTGATGACGGAACTATGTAAGGGAAAGGGCTAAGGCCTAATTCCGCAAGGTTCTTCATGATAGTAGGAGCTCAGGGTCAGGCTCCCCCCGCGATCTCTAGAAGCCATCCGATGCGCCTCCGCATCAACCTCTCCGCCTAATCCAGTCAGACGTCAGCTACTTTCCTACAAAATTTCAAAAAAAAAAAAAACATGTCAAAACATGTAAAATTCCATAAATGAGGGGCATGTCAAAAACTCAGACGACCTAGGGGAGTACAAGTCCCACCAAGTTGAAACAAACCTGGGAACGAGAGAGACTCAATATTCAGGTCAAAGGGAAGCCCTAGAGAGCCCGAAGTCTCCTACCACGAACCTTTAACCAAAATAACCCCTTTCGCTTCGGTCTTGGGGGAATCCAGGAGCCCCAGTTACAACTTGTAGCCGGGGGCTGTGAGTTGACATAGATAGGCGGTTCCCAATCCCAAGCTTCAAAGTGTAAATAAAACAAACCTCTACTAGCAAAATATCCAATTGGTAGAGAAAGTTTAGCACACTACAACCCATAAGAATTCGAAAAACATTCGGATGTACAAGTACATGAGGTGCCCTAGTGAAGTGTAAGAACTGTTTCACCAAAGAAGGGACATGGAGGCAAAGTCTAAAGACAAACTAGTCTCGGGTAAAATAAACAGCATTGTCTTCCGCTCCCGATGTCGAGGAAGCCGCCCCGTCAAACATCTCCAATCTGATGGCGACAGGGACTTGTCTAAAGGACCTTAAGTCCTTTATTAACATAGCAAATGACTAGGCCAGCTTGAGCGGGCGCTCCCCGGTCGCACCCCCCCTTCCCTCCTCTTAAGCCTAGCCTCGACCGATGGAAGCCTCTTCGTGACCTCTCACCATTCTACAGACAAACAAATAGATAAAGGGGGATCAGCCAAAAGACAAAAAAATCCCACTCCGGAGGTCTAACAACTTGCTAGCAACGAAAACCTAAGAACACCACTAGCGAACGATGTTCGCACCCTCAAGAAGAAATGAGAACTTCCTAACCTAAAAATACTTGACAAACAAAGTTGCAAAAATCATAGGAAGGGCGATACAAACTAAGTTTGAGAAAACTCACCGAAAAATTGAAAGTAGTCGAGGGACCTCAGATGATTTCCTTGAAAGAAAAGTTTGCAAAAGCATAAGAGAAACGAAATTGCAACATGCAAAAGGCTTTGTGAAATAGTAAAAGAGGCAACACTTAGAGCCCAACCCCTATATATAGGGGTGAAACATCAACGGATGCGCCATCAGAACATGATGCACCGCAAACATGTTGGGAAACATGCGCTTCCCACGCGCTTTGTACCCAAACACGCTTCATCTTCTGGCACGTTTGATGTGGGCATTGACTTTCTTAGTCCTTTTAACTTTTTGCACCCAAGGTTTAAAACATAGTATTTTCACCAACTAAAAAAGCATGAAATTCCAGCCGAGAAAAAAGGGGGCATTGTGGGCACCATGGTCTTTAGACCCACTACTCAATGGGCCTAGGGGATACTAGGCTCACATTGTGAAATGACCCAAGCCCACTTACAATTTTGGAACCAGGGTGTGCTACCCAGACGAGAGAATCCTAAAGAGATCCAAGATGTCTTCCCATGGACTAGCTCCTAGGTAGCTGGTCTAGAATTTTAAGTCCCCCAGTCGGCCATCATACCACGTATGGGAAATTCGTTATGGAAAATGATACGAAGGCGAAAAATACGCAAAGGATATTTATCAGCAGATTTCCCAGTTTTCAAATCCATTATTTCCCGAAAAGATTAATCTTTTGATAAGAAGCACTGATCCTGATATGAAGGATCGATCCTTGATATGAAAAAGAAATGTCCCAAGACACAAGAGATTTTATTTCCAAAAATCAAGGAGAGATTCATGAACCACTTTCTATAAATCAGGAAAAACTCCCACGATGGGAAGATAAGCAATTCCAACTGCGCGTACTTTCCTCTTCTTCTTTTCCATCTTTTGTTGACTTAATCATCGGACTGGATTGCCCTTTTGTAGGTTCATATTGCGCTGCCAATGCTCATAAGTTCAGACGATCAAGGTAAAACAAGCATGACATTATATTCCAATCGAATACCTTTTAAATTATACTAAAAATGGAGGCAAACAAAAAATATGGAACTCTGTAATTAACATGATGACATTCTCAAAATGTCAGTTCATAATTTTTATTTCATATTATACATAAGTAATTATCATTGTATCGACCCAAAATTTCTTTAATTGATCTTTAAGATGCTTGCTTCTTTATCAATTAGATGTACGACGTTCACCTCCCATGTACCTAATTGACCATGTTTTTACCAAATTGACAAAGAATCCTTTTTTTTCTTGTTGTGCACTATCAATTCTACTATTATTAGTGACTAACAATGAAAAAATTCCACAATTCAAAAAAAATAAAATAAATAAAAAACAATGAAAAAATTCCTTCATATTCATAGAGATAAAATATGAATATAGTTGATAGATGGTGGATATTTGATAGATGGTGGATGGAATATTACAATGAAAAGAAACATTTGGTTAAGAAATTTCAATTGATACTAAATTTGTAAATCTAATTATTCTTATGTTTTTTTCTTTGAAAAAGGATATAAACACCTTTTACCATTTTAAGTATTTATATGTATGTTTCAAAATAAAATATTATTTTTACAAGAAAATAATGAAGTCGTTTCTTGTCAAAACGAGGTTAAATTTTGATGGATCTAATTTGGTGTTCTTAATTTCTATGGAGATGTGGACAACACCACGTTTATTAATGATTTCTAATAAACGTTGTAATGGTCACCGTAACCAAGAATCAAAATATCGGTTTCTATGGACATTCGATACTTGGATTTTATGAATATATCGGATATATAGAAGATATATCGCAATTTAGATATTTCTACATAAACATCAAAGAAAATTAATAAAATAAAATAATTCTTGTTAGATAAAATAAAAATTAATAAAAAAATTATAGACTTGTTAAAGACAATATCCATAATAATTTATATAGAGATTACTTTGTAATAGTATTTAAATCAAAATTTCGGTTTATATTTTTTTTTTTACTAAATTCATGCTTTTTTGCTAAATAAAAAGAGATTTTTAATTTTTTTTTATTCTAACTAAAAATAATTTATTGCTATCACAGTTATGATAAATACCACATAACATAAAAAGCTTTTTTAGTATTAATAGTATTTTAATAATAGCTTTTCCGTTATGATATTCTCATATTTTAAGAATTTATATTTTTTATAATATTGAGGAAAATTATGGCATATTTTATTTTTTTTGCTCAAAGAATCAACATAGGGCTTGCATGTTGAAGATAGGGCTATACCTGAAAAATTTGCAAAGGAATTAATTATTCTCATTATAAACATCTGTAAATTTTGTGGCCTAATTTATGAAGGTGAGTGCAAAAAAGCCTTTCTCAATTTATTTTAAACAAATATTGTACCCTACAATACGAAATTGATAAATTGAAATTTAAAAAATAATAAACCTAGTTTTTAAAGATTATTTGAACCCTTTTAGCCCTTTTCTTTTCAACCCCATCATCTTCCTTTTAAAATATTTTATTTAAACCATTCATATTTCATAAACAAATCTCAACCATTCATTTTTCTTTAATCTAAAGTTCACAATTTTTTTGCAACCTCCTCTCTCTCCAAGCAAGACTGCGTTTCTCTCCAAGCAGGACTATCGTTTCTCTCCCATCTTTCATTTTTCTTATTGCTTTCTCTCATTTCTTTTTTTTTTTCTTTCTTTCCTCTCTCTCTTTTCTTCTTCCTCTTCCATCTTCTCTTTGATGAATCTCTCATCTTCTTTCATGGCAGGACTGTGTTTTTGCAAATTTTCAATAAAAATCGGAAATTATCGCCAAAATATCGCTCCAAACCGATATATCAATGATATATTGATGATATTACTGACATAATACCGAAATTTTGAGCAACCGACTATCGGTTTCAATATCGCTTCAATGTTGATCGATATCCGATATATTAATGATATATTGCCCGACATTTTCGATTTTTTAATCCTTGATCGTAATTGAGTGTTGCTAGATGACGTCCGGTAAGGTGATCCGATTAACTCGACTAGGAGGCTCCTAGGGGACTTATCGTTGTAGACCCATCCGACTGACAGTCTCTAGGTGACGACAAGCAAATTCGAGATGATGGAGCTGGTAGCGCTTGTGAGAAGAACAAAAGAAGGAGAAGAATGCCAACAATTTCCTATTCAACACTCATAAACAAAGTCTAATGCAAAAGTAATAAAGAAAAGAAAGAAGGAAACCCTAAAAAAAAAGAGTATATAATTCAAAAGACGGTTCTACACTTAAATAATAATATAACAAAATAACTTTTTTTAATTTAATAGCGTCGTCACCCACACCTTACTGTGACGGACTAGTGAAGTCGCCCTCACTTCAAGTGAGGTCGCAAAGATGATGTGGGATCTTACACAACCGTACGCAGTCGTGTTACTGTTGTCTACCTGCCCTTTTACTCCTTTCACCACACCATGGTACGTGGCAAAGCGACGCCCCTATATAAGGAAGTTCTGCTACTTGAAAAGGGGACTAACGCAATTTGGAAGGCCGAGACTCTACCAAATCTTAGTCGAGAAATTCTTGGGCATTTCCCATGTATCGAAACTAAAGGGAGATAAGCTAAAATTAAGGCTAGAAGTTTGTTAGTTTTTAGGTTATCCAACAAAAATGAAGGATTATTACTTTTATAATTGTTGGTATTTGAGAACAAATACAACATTTCTAAAAGATAACTATATGATAAGTAATAAGTATAGGATTTATGTCAATTGGAGAGCTTAGATATATTTGAGTCATTTGATTAGAGTAACATGAGATCAACCCCATAGATTTTGATGAAATAATGAGTAATGTGATTCTTCCTAATCTAATTAGGTGATTAGTGTTGAGAAATCACAAATATTTATAGTCTTATTATTACCTAACTAGTGGTAGTTGAAGCCATTGTAGTTATATTGGCTCTAAGGTCATTCTTGGAATGAGTTTTCTTCTCGGACGTGTCTATAGTGAATTCTAGCCTAAAGTGACATAATTTTAAAGAAATTGTGGTGATTGAGTTTAAGGTTGAAAATCAAAACTATGAATTGAATCTTATACTATCTAAGAAGTCTTAGGGATTGGCTTCACTAAGTCAACACACACCAAGGATGATTGAAGGATTATCTAGGGTTCCTAGTCATTCAAATGGGGAATCAACATATAGTGGATCACCAAGCCCCGCCTAGGTCGTCCTCTTATTGGATTAGGGTTAAACTCGAGTTCTAAGGTTAAGGATGGCTTGCTAACTAATGGGATACTGTTGGGTTTTGAATGAGGCATCAAATGCCAAAGCAATGGAAACAACAAAAAAAATCTTCAAAAACCACCCAAATGGATCCCTTCAGGCATCAAGTCGATTCAAAACAAAGAGTGTGCGAGATTTATACCTCACGTCAGTGTAAAACCGATCCCAAAGGGTGATGCAGCAGTGACTGAAGCAAACCATGTCCTTGGTTTGCCTCTAATAGTATCCACACGAAGATTGGAGCCAATAACTTCCAAGGAAACGATGTCGGATGAAGCCTCGGTGCTAGCCAAGTCTAGATCCAAAGAGGGGAGCCAAAAACCTAAGGATCTGACACTCAAATCTCAAGAAGAGTGGGTTGTTCTTCTTCAAGAACACCCTCTCACACACTCAAGAACACTCTCTTGAGAAATGTGGGCTAACATGACTTAGGGTTAGGGTTTCTCCATAAGGTTCTATTTATAGGAAAACCCTCGCCCTTGAATGTCTAAAAAAACACCTTTCTTTAAGATATGATAGGCTACACGCTTCTCTATGAGTTATGGTGTGTTCCCCCATTGGCCTTAAGCCCATGAACAAACCTAAGCCTACTTTATCTCTTGTAAAGTCTTTTGATCCTAAGATTCCACTAATATTGTAACATTCCATTCCACATATTAACTTCCTTCAAATAAGGATCACATCCAAATCCGTTTTTTATTAGCCCCACACACTTCTAAGCGTGTGACCCATTAGGTTCAAAAAACCGAGCAAGTGGTCGGGGCAGCTTTAGACCGAATTGAACCAAGTCCTAGGTTCTCTACCAACGGTATCCACACGAAAAGTGGAGCCGACAACCTCTAAGGCACGGTCTCTAGCGGTCCCGGTGCTATCCAAGCCTAAACCGAAAAGGAGTCAAACCCGGGTCTCTCAAACTCTAACACCTTCGAGATGAGAACCAAAAATGGTTATTCTCTTTGAAGTGTTGAACTCCCTTAGGGTTTTCCATTATGTTCATTTTATAGGAAAACCCTAACTTATGAAATTACCAAAATACCCCTCACCATAAGTGATGATAAGCTAACCGCATCTTTATGCGTTATGGCGTGTTTCTTTATGGCCCTAAGCCGAGGAAGAAGCCCAAGCTTGTTATCTCTCTAAGTGAGGGCTTTTGAACCCGAGATTCTACTAATCCCGTGACATTCCGTTCTCGAGAATAAACTCCCTCATATTTGGATCACATCCAAATTCGTTTCATATCAGCTTCACACACTTCTAAGTGTGTAACCCATTAGCTTTCGGTTAGTTGGCCACTTGATTTAACTATTGAATCAAGCAAGTCAAGAGCGGCATCTAGCAACACATCATGACCCCCAATTGGCCGGAGAGTCAATGGTCTAATTGCATACCCTTCTCATAGACAAATACTGTGCAATTCGTCATATCACCAATCTATACCCCACTTGGTTCAGAGTATGGACAATGTGTAGCTCCCACTAGACCGACTATGCCACATCTAGCCCAAGTGATATTTGATCTTATCCCCGAATACATTGCTCATCATATGCACTTGAAGACACTCTTCATGGAATTTCCACTCTGGCCAGATATTCTCGAATCATGATTCCGACAAGAGGCCATAAGTATACCCTCCCTCTATTGGGAGTGGTGAATCATTTTTTGGCTACTCAATTACCTTCGAACACCTCAAACTATACCCGATCCTCATCCAAAGAGCGACCTCTAAGAGGCAACATGGATTGAGGTCAAAGTACAAAATCAACATCCAAGATATCCTTAAGCCTCAAGTCTAAGGATATTTGCATCATTGCTATGATGAGACAATCATCTACATTTAAATAGATGATCCATATGATTGTCTCATAACAGGTCTCCGATGTACTTAGCTACTTCAAGAGCATCCATACGCTCAACTCTAATCCTCTCATGATCATAGTTTATAAGATCTACTGCTTGATCCAATCAAGGAGTATGACATGTGCTAGTATGTCTGGATCAACAATGACTAGTCTCGTTGATCGTATGACTAAGGATAATTTAGACACTAACATAATTGCACATGATAGAAATCTTGTTATCATGATCCCATCATGCTATGTTATGTATTATGGACTTTATTAATTTGATTAAAGATCTATATCAATTCAACGAATGAATATCAAATTAATGAAGAAGTCTTTCATATTAAATAATATGTAGTGCATACAATAAGTGCTAATGGCTTATTGCCTTTGTAGCACTTCAACAGTTCCAACTTATGGTAGCTTCAATCGCTTTGTATCTCATACCTTTGGCAAGTATATTGGAATTATACTTCTTCTGGGGAAGTGACTTAGTCAAGAGATCAGATGCATTCTAACCAGTGGGAATTTCTCTATCTTTACATCATGATCACCAATGATTTCTTAAATCAAATGGCATCACACTGAGTACTAGTTTAGCCCTTTGATGAGACCATTGTTCTTTTTGCTTTTGCAATCGCTCCATCGTTATCCCAATACTTCAATATTAGATAAAAAATGCAAGGGACCCTCCTAGTTCATAAATGAACTAACTTGTCCAAGTTGCTTCCTTAAGCTGCCATCGGAAGCAACAATGTACCCTGATTCAGTTATAGAATCCACAATCATCGCCTACTTGGAACTCTTCCAACTGACTGTGTCATCATTCAATGCGATCATTTTGCCTGATTGAGATTTGGAGTCATCTTGATTAGATTAACATTTGGCATCTTATTATAAGGTCCCCATCTCCATTAATCAAGAATACATCTTAAGTGCTTCTCAAGTACTTAAGGATCTTCTTAAAAGCCACCTTATGACCCTCACTTAGGTCAAACTGGTATCTGCTCGCGACTCTCAAAGCATATGATACATCAGGTCTAGTACATTACATAGCGAACATGATTGATCTTATCGCCGAAGCATATGGGGTCATACTCATGTTTTTCCTCTCATCTTGTGTTTTAGACACATGGACTTTGAAAGGGTGATCCCACTAACCATGGGGACGTATCCTCTCTTGGACTGCTCCATGCTAAACTTCTTTAGCATCTAAGCTATGTATGTAGAATTTTAAAGACCGAGCAACCTTCCCGATCTATCTCTATAGATCTATATCCCCAATATGTAGGTCGCCTCTCCAAGGTCTTTCATGGAGAATGTTCTTGGATAACCATTATATTTATAGATTGTATCTATGATTGACCAATTATATCAATAAGACGTCATTTCCATTAAGTAACATGTCATCCTCATACAACATTGGGAACATGACTGCACTCCCACTATTCTTCTTGTACACACAAAGATCATCCGTAATTTTTGAAAAATCAAACTCTTTGATTGCCTCATTAAATCTGATATCCCAACTCCTAGATGTCGGGTTTCATAATAGATTTATGAAGTTTTCATACTTTATTGCCATTTCTGGGTGTGAAGACCTCCGGTTGTGTCATACACACATCCTTACTTAGGTTTCCTTTGTGGAAAGTCGTCTTCAAGTCTATTTGCGATATCTCATAATCACAATGAGCATCAATGGCAAGGAGTATCCTTTATGGATTTAAGCATGGCTACTGGGCTTAAAGTCTCGTCATAGTCATTTCCTCGTCTTTGATGATAATCCAGCCATAAGCCTAGCCTTTGTAGGTAATCACATTACCTTCCATGTCATTCTTATTCTCGAAGATCCAATTGCACCCCATGGGTTTTATTCCTTCGGGTGGTTCAACCAAAGTCCATGCTTGGTTGATTCACATGGAATCCATCTTTGACTTCATGGTTTCAAGCCATGTGTCAGGTTCGAAACTACTTAGAGATTCATCGTGGGTAGTAGGCTTATCAATCTCTGGGAGGAATACGTTCCACTATTCACTGATAAAAAATCTATATTTCTTTGGAACAGTACGTATCCTACTATTGTTATGATGTGCTTGTGTTTTAGAAGGATCAACTACCAATTCATCAATATGAATAACAACCTTAGATTAAGTCAGTTGATATGTGTCTGTTTGAGCACTTTGAATCTTTCACTAAGTTCATCCTTGCTCCCATTGTCTTCTCTTAGAAGAAACTCTTTCTCTAAGAAGATTGTATACTTTGAAATAAACAACTTTTGCTCTAAATTTTGTAAAATTGATATCCAAAACTTCCTTAGGACATTCTATAAACAGACACCTGTCAGATTTAGCCTCTAGCTTGTCTGACAAAGTTCGCTTCTTCTAAGCTAAACAGCCCCATACTTTCAAGTGAGAATAATAGGGATCCTTGTCAGTCCATATCCCATATGGAGTAACCACAACTAACTTTGATTAGACCTTGTTTAACACTTAAACAATATTCTCGTGTGCATACTCTTAAAGTGACTTGAGTAGATCCGCCTTGCCCATCATAAACCTTATCAAGTCTAACAAGGTTCGATTTGTCCTTTTCACCATACTATTGGGTGTGGTGTGTAAGGTGGAGTCCATTTGGATAAAGTCTCATTATCTTAGAGATAACCCAGAAACTCTTAGTTTAAGTATTCGCCACTTGGATCTTATCTAAGTGATTTGAAAACTTCTCCCAAGTTGTTTCTCCGCTTCATTTATGGAATCTCTAAACTTTTCAAAGGATTCAGATTTGTATCTTGTAAGATCCAAGTACCTAAATCATGAACGATCATCGATGAAGGTAATGAAGTAGATGAAACTACTTTTGATATTAATGGACAAAGGACCACAAACATTGGAATGTATTAGGTCAATAGTCCATAAGTATGTTCACCCTTTCCCATAAAGGGCAACTCAGTCATCTTTGCCTAACAAACAAGATTCACACTTTTCAAATGATTCACAATCAAATGACCCTAAGCTACCAGAATTTTGCAACTCAGTTATGTGTCTCTCACTTGCGGGGCCAAGGAGACAATGCCATGAGTAAGATGATTTCAGATTATCTCTCTTTAGTCCGTTTATTGTCATTAACATTTAAAATTGGATTGGACATATCTAATATGTAAATCTCATTGCTTAATGTACTACCAGCATAAAAGACATCATAATGTAATAACCATTGTTACAAAATATAAATAAAAAAGTGATGTTCCTTGTCAATGTTGGGACATTATAGCAATCTTCCAAATTTAAACAAAGATCACTAGGAGGCTCCAAAAGATAAGTCCGACAGAGCAGAATCGCAACTCTGCACCATTACCAACTCGGCCTGACTCTCCTTCGCGAGCTTCCTCCTATATTCCTTGCTCTACATATCAATCTATATGAATGAGCCACAACTGGTATCGTATATCCATTTGTAGTTAGGAGAAATAGTATTAACTTTAATGACATAAATACCTAAAGATGATGGTGCATCACATGCCACCTTCTTCTTCGACTCCAAGTAGGCTTATACTCTTCCAATGGCCACTTCCTGACTCATAATAGAAGCAAATACCCTTTACAAGCCCTCTAAGGCGCCTTTGCCTTCTTCTCAACCATTTTGAGCACGTCAATCAATTCGGGTATGGTAGATATCTCATGGCTAGTCTCAGAATCGAGCACAAACTGTGCAAAACTATCAGGTAACCTTGCTAGAACAAGTTTATACTCAATTCAACAACTATCCAATGCCTAATTGATTCAACCTCTCAATGTGATTATACATCTTCTGTGCATACTGCACTGGGGATGTCCCTACCTCCATCTTGGAACCAAAAAGCAGTCTAGAGACTTTGAACCTTTCAATACTTGCCTACTCATTATAATGTTCCCTTAGATGACGTACTATGGAATATGCATCCACAGTCTTATACTGCTTCTGAAACTCAAGTGACATGGAAGTGTGGATAATCAATTCGGCCCTCTCGCTATCAACTAAGTGTTTCTAATATGCCCTCTGAACACTTTCATGTGCATCAATGGCTGGGGATTCAGGGATTGGCTCCATAATGACATTGGCTAATTTTTCCCTTTTGAAAACTATTCTCAAATTCTTGAGCTAGTCCAAGAAGTTAGGACTGGTCAATATATTAGCATCCGTATCGTTTGCATGTTCGCATTCTTTGACATGGTTTGATTTTTATAACCTAGATGTAAAAGAGATCATGTTAGATTGTACTTAAAATGCATGATTATTATGGCTTGATAATTACTCATTATGGCTCCCACTATTTTATTACGAATCCATAGCCCTTACTATTGATCTAAGATAACCTATATGGAGGTTCTCCTAGCGGGTCAATATCCAATATCATCGAGAATTACCTTGGGTTTACCCAACAAGCTATCTCGGGTCAAAAGGTAGGTATCTTGTCCATGCCAATTGTAATCGTATGCATTTAAGGAATCCAATATCACTTCGAGTGACCTTGGGTTTACCCAATAAGCCATCTTGGATCAATAATTATTCCAACATGCAATCTGATGCAACTATCGAATCCAGTGCTATCAACCGTTGATTTGTGCACTATCACTGGGCTATCAACTCATGATATGTGTACATCTTGTGTACACTTACCCAAATGCATCTCTATCCAACATTAACCTTGGGTTTGCCCAACAAGCTAATGAGTCTAGTTAAGGTCAGCCCATTAATCAGGAAAACTTATTTCCATGGATAGAACATATCCCTATGGAGGAAGGCTTAGGTTTACCCAACTACCCTATTC
Organism: Tetrastigma voinierianum; assembly: GCA_016808115.1. Classification (NCBI taxonomy): domain Eukaryota; kingdom Viridiplantae; phylum Streptophyta; class Magnoliopsida; order Vitales; family Vitaceae; genus Tetrastigma; species Tetrastigma voinierianum. The sequence goes on along the minus strand of JAEQBH010006756.1, from coordinate 466,614 downwards.
TCCAAAAGAACTCCAGTTCACACCATATTAATGGAAGACGTTAGCCTTAATATTAATAATGGAGGGGTTTTCTTTAAATAAGTCTCATCATTTCATTAGCATGCTTTATCCATTTATCTCATGAAATTCTAAGGATAGTTACTCTAACTATATGGCATGATTATAGACATTCTAAAATCAATTCCATGAGCCATAATGGAAATGACTAGGTCAAACCTAGGGATATGCATGATTATTACAACCCTTTAAAATAAATTAAATTTACAATTTTCAAGGTCTTCTTTATTGGTACCTTCTCCATACTTCTTTCTCCTTTTGCATCTTCATCAACTTGTCCTAATCCTATGTAATCTAATTACATACATTTAATAAGAAGAACCTCAAGTTACATTTGAGGGGGATTTAGAGGAGAAGAGAAGTAAATAGAGAAATTAGAGAAAGGCAGGGACACATAGATCCTATTTACCCAAAAGAAATAATAATCACATGCGTATGCTCAATCATCATTGGGGAAAGTCCATAATCATCCATCATGCTAACATACACCCTTAAACTTGTATTCTCTAATGCAATCCATTGAAAGTTAAAGTTAATAGTACCCCATGATTTCAAAAGCACATTAAAAGTTTTTCAACACTTGAATTAAAATTGATCCATATTGTTTTGTTCAACATTTGAACAATAATCTCAATTCAACACTTGAACTAAAATTATTCCACATCCATTTCATTCAATACTTGAATAATAATCCATATTCAATGCTTGAAAACCTGCGATTCAACAACTTGAATCATGAACCTAATTCGACTTCTTGAATCATAAACCTGATTTGATTTTAACTCTCTAATTGGCTCAATTCCTTGAGCCATTATCCCGATTCAACTCCTTGAATTGAAAATTTTCCAAAAGGACGTTTTGTTCAAAGTTCTCTCATAGGTAATTTCAACATGGTTTTTAAAATCCATGATTCTAGAAATTTTAAAGCTAAACAGTTCAATTTTAACTCGCACATCTCTATTTCAAACATTTTAAAGTAGCATGTTCGAAACTTGTGCAAAACCATAAGAGAATGGAAATGAACAAGGCACCAGTAGCACCTCACGTCGTAACGTTTTGTGAGGGTTCACAACCCCACTGCCGTCCTCACGTCACGACGTTGTGAGTGTTCAAATCGAACGTCATGTCACGTCACATCAAGTCATGTCACATCATGTCACATCACATCACAACACTTGGACGTCGCGATGTCACGACGTTTCCTGGGTTTGCATAAACAACGTCACAACATTGCGAGCTAACATCGCGACGTTGCTGGGTTTTCCAGCGAAGGGAAATCTGTAAAAATCCAATCTTTAGGACTTTTCATCACTTCAAAGTTGTTCCTTCTTTATATAAACCAACCTAGATCATTTTATGACCATATACATGAAGAACAATACTGGATCTACACTTTTCAAACCAAAAAATCTCATTTTTGTAGCTTTTGAAAATATGGGTACCAAAAAACAAAAAACTCTCAACAAAGAACCGATTTTGATGCACACAAGTATGTGATTAGTACCCAAAAAGTGCTATTTTGAGCCCTATATCAGATAGGTTTTGAGTGCTTTTTGCGCACTAATCATATCAATTATGCCAATTGAAGTGTTCAGGTGTTCTTAGTATCGCTTTTATGCCGCTTAGAGGTTATTTTGGTTGTTTTATGTTTTTGCGCACTTTGGGAGTCTAATAACGATAAGTGATGAACCATGAAGATCGAATCCCAATTGTTTCATCAAACATACTAAAAATCAAAGCAAAGAATGAAGGCAAAGTGATGGAAATCACGCGTAAGAGGAGTAGTAGGCAATGCAAAGGAAGATCGCAAGAATCCTGTGTGAATCTCGCTAATCAAGGATTCGCTCTACACTCGCTCCTAGCGGCAACCGGCCGTTTATCACCCAAAAATTCTCGCTTAGCTAGCTTAAATCGCCAATGCCTAGTGAAACTTTCTCTCGATTGGCTTATCTCTGGTGATTTCGCTACCTAGCGAAATTTTCGCTATCTAGCGAAATTTAGCAAAATTTTTGTGCCTAGCGAAATTGACTGCCTTGTCATCCTTTTGTAATTAATGCAAACCGACTTCATTTTGGTGTATTACTCCCTTTGGTTCCCAATTTAAGCCAAATGTTAGGCTTTATTGTAGTTTCACATAAATGGGTGGCCTATATAAACCCCCATAGTTTTTGTAACCCTAAGCAAGAAATTGGGGAGAAATCTTTTGGCACATTTTCATTTTTATGTAAATATCTCGATCTCTGCCAGTGGTTTTGCTTTTCTCTCTTCTCTCCTCTTTCTCTCATTTTCAGGCTACCAAACAACCTCTTATGATGACAACTCAAGAGATGCTTGGCTGCTCTTTCTTTGAAGAGGAAGGTAACTACAGCTTGGCTGCTGTGGGCGCTATAGTGTTGTCCTCATGTGTTGAATGCTGTGCACTGTGATTTATGGCTCCCATCTCTCAAATTAAATGAATATCATTTAATGTCATTAATTTGGCCAATACTTACTATGCTTTTAGATACGTGTATACTTATTGCTAGATGCACTGTGGGTTTTTTAGGATGGTCTTTACTTGAGCCACCGAAATGATGTTGAATGTTAGTGGTTTCAAACCAAAGGCCATAGATGCATGTTTCCCGTGGTCGACCTCAAATAGAGTGGTTTCTAGGTTAGGCCTGGCTAGTTAAATAAAGATCCGGTTATGACTTGGACTATAGGTTGCTTGTCATAATGCGAGGATAAAACCCGAGGACACTTGTTTGCCCTATGTTATCAAGTTAGTGACCTAAATCTTCAAAGATACTTTTTCACACATCACTTTCATACAGTTATTCAATTTTCAAACTACTCACACTGTTTTTGAAACAAATCCAAAAGTCCAAATAAAAAGCCTTACCTTTTCACACTGATGCAAATCATTCCTAGGATGAAAACCCATCCCCGTGTTCGACTTAGACCGCCATATCAGCAGTAGCTGACACTACAGTGAGGGAGGAACTTAGATAAATTTTGTCGATTCCGCTCAACCCACGCGCAATCTAATCAAGATACCATATACCACTGGGAGGGTTTCGTGAGTAGCACTGCTACGCATTTAGCAGCGGAAAAACAAAAAATCCCAACAAAACTCGGTCTCTAGACCCTTGTAGCATCAAATCTGGTTCTACTACAAAGAGAAGGGTGCGGGATTACCGTGTGTCGGTTCCAAAAACTGAGCTAATGGTCGAGGCAGCTTTAGACTAAAGCGAACCAAGTCCCAAGTTCTCTTCCAACGGTATCCACACGAAGAGTGGAGCCGACAATCTCTGAGGAAACGGTCTAGGAAAGGGTCCCGGTGCTAGCCAAGTCCCAATCTAAAAAGGGAGCCAAAACCCGGGTCTCTTAAACTCTAGACACCTTCTTGGCTATGAGAGAACCAAAATGGTTTTTCTCTTTGAAGTGTTGAACTTCCTTAGGGTTTTCCATAATGTTCCTTTAATAGGAAAACCCTAACTTATGAAATGACCAAAATACCCCTTACCATAAGTGATGATAGGCTAATCACATCCTTATGCGTTATGACGTGTTTCCTCATGGCCTTAAGCTGAGGAACAAGCCCAAGCCTGTTATCTCTCTAAGTGAGGACTTTCAAACCCGAGATTCTACTAATCCTATGACATTCCATTCTCGAGAATAAACTCCCTCATATTTGGTTCACATCCAAATCAGTTTCATATCAACTCCACACACTTCTAAGTGTGTAACCCATTAGCTTCCGATTAGTTGGCCACTTGATTTAACTATTGAATTGAGCAAGTCAAAAGCGGCATCTAGCAACACATCATGACCCCAATCGTCTGAGAGTCAGCAGTCTAACCCGCATACCCTTCTCATGTAGATAAATACCTGTGCAATTCATTATATCACCAATCTATACCCCACCTAGCTCAGAGCATGACAATGTGTGGTTCCCACTGTAATCAAGCAGTGCTTACATCTAGCCCAAGTGATATTTGATCTTATCCCTGCATACATTACTTATCAGTTATGCACTTGAAGACACTCTTCATGGAATTTCCACTATGGCTAGAGATTCTTAAATAATGATTCCCACAAGAGGCCATAAGTATACCCTCCCTCTATTGGGAGTGGTGAATCCTTTGTTGGCTACTCAATCACCTTCGAACACCTCAAACTATACCCGATCCTCATCTAAAAAGCGACCTCTAAGAGGCAACATGGATTGAGGTCAAAGTACAGAATCAACATCCAAGATATCCTTAAGCACCTCAAGTCTAAGGATATTTGTACCATTGCTATGATGAGACAATCATCTACATTTAAATAGATGATCCATATGATTGTCTCATAACAGGTCTCCGATGTACTTAGCTACTCTTAGAAAGCATCCACATGTCCACTCTGATCAACTCATGATCACAGTTTATAGGATCTACTGCTTGATCCAATCAAGGAGTATGACATGTGCTAGTCTGTCCGGGTCAACAATGTCCAGTCTCGTTAATCCTATGACTAGGGATAATTTAGACACTAACATAAGTTCACATGATAGGAATCTTATTATCATGATCCCATCATGATTTCCCTTCATATGTTATAGATTTATGACTTCATTAATTCGATTAAAGATCTATATCAATTAAATGTATGAATATCAAATTAATGAAGAAGTCTTTCATATTAAATAATATGTAGTGTGTACAATAAGTGCTAATGGCGATTTCCTTTAGAGCATTTCTCTAACATTATCTAGAAACACATCATGACTCCCAATTGACTGGAGACTCGGTGGTCTAACTGTCAACCCTTCCATAGACAATTACCATGCAATTCGTCATTTCACCATTCTACACCCTACTTGGTAAAGAGCATGGACAATTTGTAGCTCCCACTAGACTGGTTATGCCACATCTAGCTCAAGTGATATTAGATCTTATTCTCGAGACTCATTACTCATCAATTATGCACCTAAAAACACTTTTCATGGCATTTCCACTGTGGTAAGAGATTCCCGAGTAATGATCCTGACAAGAGGCCATGGGTATACTCTCCCTTTATTAGGAGTGGCGAATGCTTTGTTGGCTACTCAATTACCTTCAAATACTCAAGCTGCACCCAATCATCACCCTATGAGCGACATCTAGAAGACAATAAGGAATGAAATCAAAGTACAAAATAAGAATCTGAGATATCCTTGAGCACCTCAAGTCTAAGGATACTTGCACCATTACTATGATGAGACTATAGATAATCCACATGATTGTCTCATAGCAGGTCTCCAATGTACTCAGCTACTCTTAGTAAGCATCCACATGTCAACTCTAATCAACTCATGATCACATTTTATAAGATCCACCGCTTGATCCAATCAAGGAATATGACATGTGCTAGTCTATCCGGGTCAAAAATGTCCAGTCTCGTTGATCTTATGACTAGGGATAATTTAGACACTAACATAATTACACGTGATAGGAATCTTACTATCATGACCTCATCATGATTTCCTTCATGCTATGTTATGTGTCATAAACTTCATTAATTGATTTAAGAACGGTATCAATTCATGCAATAAATGAACATCAATATAATGAAGATGCCTTTCATAGTAACATAAGACGTGCAATAAGTGCTAAAGGTTATTACCTTTAGAGCACTTCTCTAACAATCTCCCACTTGAACTAAAGTCAATCGCCTTTATATCTCATACCATAGGCGAGTACATGAAAGTTAAACTTTCTATGGGGAAGTGGCTTAGTTAGAGGATTAGCAATATTCTGATAAGTTGGGACTTTCTCTATGATTACACCATGTTTACCAATGATTTCTCTAATCAAATGGTATCTCCTGAGAACGTATTTGGATCTTTAATGAGACTGTGGTTCCTTTGCTTGCGCAATGGCTCCATTGTTGTCATAATATAAAGGTATTAGATCTACAATGCTAGGTACCACTCCTAGTTTTGTAATGAACTTCCTTATATAAATTGCTTCCTTAACTGCTTTAGAAGCTGCAATGTACTTTGATTCAGTTGTGGAATCCACAGTGGTATCATGTTTGGAACTTTTCCAATTGACTATGCCACCATTCAATGTGAACACATAGCCCGATTGAGATTTGAAATCATCTCTATCAAATTGGAAGCTGGCATTGGTATACCCACTTACAAAAAGATTGTTATCTCTGATAAACTCAAGACTTACATCCTAGCTGGCCTCACATTTATGATATCTCTGCACGCATATCCAGCACCCTCACCGGTACCAACTGCATTCCGTCACACAACTGAGTACAAGATGCAATCAATATTAGTAATGTAGAATATAAACGTATGATTGATCCTAGCCAAGCATATGGAGTCATACTCATATGTTTGTCTCCTTCCATCTTCTATACTGAGTCATTGCATGGATTTCAAGAGGGTGATCCCATTAGACATGGGAAAGTATCATCTCTTGGACTACTCCATGTTAAACCTTTTTAGTATCTTATCTATGTATGTAGACTATGAAAGACCAAGCAACCTTTTAGATTTATCACTATAGATCTTAATCCCTAATGCGAATGCTTCCAAGATCTTTCATGGAGAAATTCTCGATAGCCACCACAAATGCAACATTGACTTTGCCTCTTAAATGGTGTGTTACAAATGCAAGCTTCAGACGCAATTATACACTCTGTTTTCATGAGTGCAGTAGTCACAAGCAGGTCGCCCATCAAGAGAAGCCAGTCGATTATTGGGCTTAGTGACCTAGATAAGTTATTCGTTAGGTCTATAATGAATATAACTACTTAGAATTAATTTAAGGAGTTTTCCATTATTAAAATTTTGATTTAAAGTACTGATGATAAAACTAGGGTTTTGTTGTCACCTGACACACCTGATGGATTTTAACCTAGATGGTGTATTTATCTAATATTTCATATGATTTATGTTAGCGGGTTGATCATGCCTACAAGATATTCTCTCTCGAGACATATATGTCTATCTCACCAGTGGGGTGTAATGCATCTCTGCTTCGACCCCTCGAACTCTGAGATGAGTAAATGTGCAGACCCTAATGCTACACTTAGAACCCGGGATATCTCTATTCCCCGATTGACCAAATGTTGCTTTACCCATATCCCTATGAGTCATCTTCTCTCGATCTTAGACTCCTAGTAATAGCATGCCAGAATTGGCCAAATAGCAACATGTGATTAAATTCAGGAGCAAAGCAATCATACCAATTCCTATCAATATTAAATAAACCACAATTAATACATTAATCCATAATGGTGCGGCTAGGGTTGACGAAACCCTATTGAGAAAAGTTAGTTCATAGTGATTTTCATTACAAATCTCAAAGGCTTTAACACAAATCGGTTAATCAAGGGAAGAACTGTTAAGAATTCCGCGCGATCTCTGAATCGTCTCCATTGATCTCCTCCTTCCGTCCGCCTCGAACTCTGCCCCTAAATTGCCTCCTTACACATCCCAGACATCTAAGCTGGCCCATCATCGGGCCCAAGAATTCCGTGCCAATTAATGCTCTTGATTCTAAAAAGAAAACCTCGCTACGCCACGGTGTACCCGAGGCTACTGGATTCCTCCTTCGCTGGTTCGCTGCGGTGTAGGACCTCCACGCAGCGGCGAAGCACTCATATCGCCGTGTCCTGCAAAACATTAGAATATGGAGGATTAGCGCAATATTAATGAATATGACTATGAATCATGCACCGAAGTATAAAAACACATGGAAATTCCATCAAACGCATTTATTAATTCACATCGATCAAATATTGAGATGTCATTTTCTATAAGTAGTATGTCATCCACATATAATACTAGGAACAAACTGCTCTCCTACTCATCTTCTTGTACACATAAGGCTCATCCGAATTTTGTGAGAAACCAAACTCTTTGATTGTCTCATCAAATCAGATATTCCAACTCCTAGATGCTTGCTTCAATCCATAAATGGATCTTTGAAGTTTGTACATTTTACCGCCATTTTATATAGCCTTTTAGGTTGTGTCATGTACACTTCCTCCATTAAGGAAAGTCGTCTTCACATCCATTTTCCATATTTCATAATCATAATCAGCAGCAATGGCTAGGAGTATTCTTATGGATTTAAGCATGGCTACTGGACTAAAAGTCTCGTCATAGTCAATTCCTTGTCTTTAACGATAACCCTTATTGATTAATGCCCAAAAAGTGCTATTTTGAACCCTATTTATTATAGGTTTTGAGTGCTTTTTGTGTACTAATCATTCTAATTAACCCGATTTGCACATTAAGGTCCTACCATTCTACTCACGCATTTCAGGCAAATTTTGCAGCTAAGCTTTCATTCATGCCGAATTGCCGAGCCGATCCAAGCACTCCAAGCACCAAATTAAACTCAAAGATTACAAGATCGACAATGTGGCTGAAAGAAGAGCAGAAAATGCAAGAAAAGTGAGCTACAGTGGAAATTGAGCACTTGGAAATCTCCTCCGCCCGCTACTCATTCCTCTCGCCCATTTCTTCCCGTCGCCTGCTTTCCTTTTGTCCCCTTTGTGGTTTTTTTTCCCATTTTATCCTTGTATTAGCTTTAGGGATTTTAAGTTATTTTTGTACTTTGTAAAGGGGTTTGGCTATAAGGCCCCCAAGACATGCACTGTTGAAAGGAGTTAACCAATAAAATTTTAGGGCATAAGCTTTCGGCCCCGTTTTTCTCCAGTTTTCCATTTTCCCTCCTTTTCTCGGCTTCTAAACGCACCTCCAAGGATGACAACTTGGAGGATGAGCGGCTAAAACCCTTTCCTCCTTGAAGTGGAAGGTAGTCAGAAGGATCTCGCAGCCGGTGGTTCCCTCTGCTTCACGCAGCTGTGTTTTGTCATTTTGGTTCCCAAATTTTCAACTCTAGGTTTAAAGCTTCTTGATGTACTTTCTTTAGCCAATACTTGGCAAGCTTTTAGGGTTTAGTGTATTCTTAGCTTTAGATACACTAATATCCATTAGCTGCCATTTTCATTTACTAACGAGGTAGGTTAAGGTTAGATTCTTTCACTGCAAGTGCATCCACTTTGATCAAATACTCTGCAATCTTAAGGGTTCAGTGGATTCTTATTTTTAGATCCATTGAGACTCATTAGTTACCCTTTACGAATCATTGTAGGATGAGTCAAGATAGATTTTCACTGTAGGAACCTTAAATGCTAACTAAATGCTTTCTACCAAAAGGGAAATTATTAGGCTTAGCTTTAAAGTTAAATGAAGTGATCCGCTGGAATGACTATATGTCATCTTCCCCAACGCGAGGAAATGACCCTGAGGACCCTTCAATTGCCCTAGAATCCTAAGCCCAGTATCCTGATGCTTTAAGGAGACTTCTATTTTACATTTTATTTCATTTATTTTCAGTTTGCAACCAATCACCCCACTGTTTTTAACCAAACCTGAAAATCCAAACAAAATTCACCATTTTTTACTTCACTCAAATCATTTGTGCGAAGAAAACCCATCCCCGTGTTCGACCCTAGACCACTATACTGCAGTAGCTTGACTACGACAGTAGGAGGAATATAGGATACAAATTTTGTTGATTCCGGATCACCCTACTGTGGCACGAATCACTTATCCACAAGCCTAGCTTTATAGGTAATCGCATTACCTTCCATGTCCGTCTTCTTCATGAAGATTCACTTGCACCCTATGGGTTTTATCCCTTCGGGTGGATCAAACAAAGTCCACAATTTGTTTGTATAAATGGAGTCAATTTCTGACTTCATGGTTATGAGCCATTTGTCAGACTCTAAACCATTTAGAGATTTCTTGTAGGTAGTAGGCTCATCATCTTATATGAGAAATACATCGTTCTATTCATTGACGAGAAATCCATATCTCTCTAGAACAATACGTATTCTACTTGTCCTATGAAGCGCTTGTGCTTCAGAAGGATCAACTCTTTCTTCATCACTATGAATAACAACTTCAGGTTTAGTCAAGTGATTTGCATCTATTTGAGCATCTTGAACTTCTCCAAGTTCAACTTTGCCCCTACTATCTTCTAGAAGAACCGCTTTCTCCATGAACACAACATGCTTTAAAACAAACACCTTTTGTTCCAAAGAATTGTAGAATTGATATCCATTTGTTTCCTTAGGATATCCTACAAACAGACACATGTCAGATTTAGCTTCTAATTTGTCTGACATAGTCCGCTTTACATAAGTAGGACAACCCAATACTTTCATGTGAGAAAGATAGGGCTTCTTATTAGTCCATATCTCATATGGAGTAAATTCAACTAACTTAGATGAGACTCTATTTAAGATGTAAACATCAGTCTTAAGTGCATAACCCTAAAAGGATTTGAGTAGATCTGCCTTACCCATCATATACCTTATAATGTCTAACAAGGTTCAGTTTCTCCTCTCAGCCACACCATTGTGTTATGGCATATAAGGTGGAGTCCATTGGGATAAAATCCCATCATCCCCAAGATAATCCAAAAACTCTTGGCTTAAGTATTCACCACCTCGATTTGATCTAAGCGTTTTAATACTTTTCCCAAACTATTTTTCCACTTCATTTCTGAATTCCTTAAACTTTTCAAAGGCTCCAAATTTGTATCTCATAAGATACAAGTACCCATACCGTGAATGATCATTGCTAAAGGTAATGAAGTAGATGAATCCACCTCTGGCATGTGTGGACATTAGACCACACACATTGGAATGTATTAGGTCAAATGGCCTATTGGCACATTCACCCTTTCCTTTAAAGGGAAATTTCATCATCTTGCCTAATAAACAAGATTCACATGTGTCATATGATTCATAATCAAATGACCCCAAGCTACCTTCTTTATGTAACTTAGTCACGTGCCTCTCACTTATATGACCAAGGCGACAATGTCATAAGTAAGATGATTTCATATTATCTTTCTTGTGCCTCTTATTGTCATGGATAGTTAAAATTGGCTTTGATATATCTAATATGTGAATTCCATTGTAAAATGTACCACTAGCATGAAGAACATCATTTAACATAATAAAACAACCATTGTTACTAAAAGTTAAATGAAAGCCTTTCTTGTTCAAATAAGAAACATAAATAATGTTCTTAGTTAAAGTAGGTACATAATAACAATCATCCAAATTTAAAAGAAGTCCACTAGGGAGGTTCAAAACATAAGTCCCTATGGCTAATGCAGCAACTTTTGCCTCATTCCACACGTAAGTCCAACTCCCCTTTGTTGAGTCTCCTACTGTTCCTTAGGATCTACATATCAATACATATGTATGAACCACAATCGGTATCTAATACCCATTGATTGTTTTGAGAAATAATGTTGATCTCAATGATAAATATACTTGAAGGAGATGAGGCATTAGATGCCTTCTTCTTCACAAACTCCAGATAGGTCTTGTAGTTTCTCTTCTAATGGCCATCCTTGCCATAATGGAAGTAAGAACCTTTTGGGGCTGTCTGTTTTGCCTTCTTCTTGGCCACACCTCCCTGTGCTTTAGTTGATTTCCTCTTCTTCTTGTTCTTAGAACTCTTCTTAGAACTAGAAGAATCCACAAGCATCCCAGCTTTACCTTCCTTTTTCAAGGCGGGTTCAACTCTTTTAAGCAAGTTTATTAGCTCGAGTATGGTGGTCTCTTTACCTTTTCATCCTATAGTTGAGCACAAACTGTGCAAAACTATCAGGGTAAACCCGCTAGAATCAAGTCTATACTCAATTCATGATCCATACCAAAGCCTAGTTGATCCAACCTCACAATATAGCCATCCATCTTCAGTGCATATTGTACCGGAGATGTCCTATCTTTCACCTTGGAGCGAAAAAGTAGTTTATAAACCTCAAACCTTTCGGATCTCACATGCTCATGAAATAGGTCCTTTAGATGGAGGACTATGGCATGTTCAATCATAGCCTCATGATGTTTTTAAAGCTCTGGTGACATAGATGCGAGCATGATACATGTGGCAATCCCATTGTCATCTAGATGCTTCTAATATGCCTTCTAATCTTCATTAGACGCATCAACAACAAGGGATATTGGGAGTGGGCCATCAAGGAAATAGGTTATTCTCTTTGCATTGAGAACAATTCTCAAGTTCCTTAGCCAGTCTATGAAGTTAGCACCAGTTAATCGCAAGTTCACGATTGTTGACATTGTGAGATTCTAAAAACCTATATGTAAAAGAGATCATGTTAGATTGCACTTTGAAATGCATGATTATTATGGCTTGATAATTACACATTATGACTTCCACTATTTTATTATGAATTGATAGCCCTCACTATTGATTCGAGAAAATCTATGTGGAAGTTCTTCTAATGGGCTGATATCCAATATCACCAAGAATGACCTTGGGTTTACCCAACAAGCCACCTTAGATCAAAAGGAAGGTATTTAATCAATACCAATTACATTCTTATGCAATTATCGAATCCAGTCCTATCAATTGTTGATGTATGCACCATCATTGGTATCAACTCTTGAAGTGTGCACATCTCATGTACACTTACCCAACTACGTTGCTATACAACATTAACCTTCGGTTTACCCAACAAGCTAACGAGTGTAGTTAAGCTCAACCCATTAATCAGGGAAACTCATTTCCATGGATAGAACATATCTTTGTAGAGAAGGCTTGGGTTTACCCAACAACCACAACTCTAGACGAACTCTGGTTCACACCATATTAACGGAAGACGTTAGCCTTAATATATTATTGAGGGGTTTTCTTAAATTAGTCTCATCATAGCATTAGCATGCTTTATATATATATATATATATATATACATTCATCTTATGAAAATATAAAGATAAATACTCTAACTATATGGCATGATTATGGCCATTCTAAAATCAATTCCATGAGCCAAAATAGAATTTACTAGGTCAAACCTAGGGACATGCATGATAATTACAACCCATGAAAATAAATCAAATTTAAATTTCAAGGTCTTCTTTCTTGGCTCCTCTTCCATGTTCCTTTCTCCTTTGTATCTCTACCTACTAACTATAATCCTATGTAATCTAATCACATACTTTCAAAAGAAGAACCTCAAGTTACATTTGAGGAGGATGTAGGTGAAAAGAGAAATACATCGAGAAATTAGAGAGAGGCAGGGACATGCATGCCCTATTTATCCAAAAGAAGCAACCATGCAATATGCGCAATCACCATTGGGCATTGTCCATAATCAGCCATCATGCCAACATTCACCCCTTAAACATGCCTTTTTTAATGCAAACATTGAAAGTCATAGATAATGGTATTCCATGGTTCATTTATCACATTCAAAGGTTTCAACACTTAAACCTTAAACCTTATTATTCAACACTTGAGCGAAAAATTGGTTCGCTCTTGAAATCTTAATGGTCAAAACCTTTTAAAAACTGTGATTGACACTTGAATGCCAGCTCCTTAGAGAAATACATTTTATCCAAAATCTCTTGAAGGTAATTTCAACATGGATATATATAAGTTTTTCACAAAATACTTTAAAAACCATGTTTCTAGAAATTTAAGATTGAACACTTCAATCTCAGCTTCCATATACTCTCTTGGTCATACTATTGGTAGCACCCGAAAAATCTTGAAACAACGAAAAAGCGGAAAATGTCGTGCATCCTCGATCGAATGGCTGCAAGCACACCACACTATAGCGTGATGCTATTCACGTAATAGCGTGATAGCTCAAGAAATACTCACGCAATAGTGTGATGGCCAAGCATTACTCACGTAATAGCGTGATCTAGAGGAGGCACTCACGCCTTAGGAGATGTGTACTCATGCCTCAATCATGCAATAGCGTCAGAGGTGCCACTCACGTAATAGTGTGAAAGAGGTAGGGGCACTCACGCCTCGGTCACGCAATAGCATCATGAGGCGTCACTCACACAATAGCATGAATGAGTTCACGTAGTAGCGTGAAAGAGGTAGGGGCGCTCACGCCTCAATCACACAAAAGTGTCATGAGGCGCCACTCACACAATCGTGTGACACAATCCATGTGTTATGTGAGATTAGATCTGGAAGCACCCACGCCTTAGCGTGAGAAAGTTGGTTCATCTTCCAATTTCTGCTTTTCCGAAAAAACTTATGTTTTTTTAATTTGAATCTCATCCAAGGCTTTTTTCACTCACAAGAATCATCATAGTGATTCTCATGACCTGACTACATGAAGAAAAACATAGGATGGAAGATTTACAAGCTAAAAATCTCATCTTTGAAGCTTGGAAAAATGGGTATCAAAATTTCAAAACAATCAACCAAGAACCAATTTTGATGCACACAAGTGTGCTATAATATCACTATTGGGTTTTGAATGAGGCATCATATTTTTAGCTTTTTGAAACAAAAAAGTCGTCAAGGGCACGGATCCTTGAGCGACAGACCGGTTCAAAGCAAAGTGTAGTTGTACCTCCATCGATTGTAAATCAGATCTCAAGGTGATGCAACAGCAACGGAATCAAGCTACGCCCTTGGTTTTCCTCTAATAGTATCCACACAAAGAGTGGAGCCAATAACCTCTAAGGCAACAATGTCGGATGAAGTCCCGGTGCTAGCCAGGTCTAAATTCAAAGAGGGGGAAAAAACCTCGAGGATTTCACTCAAATCTCAAGAAGAGTGGGTTGTTCTTCTTCAAGAACACCCTCTCACACTCAAGAACACTCTCTTGAGAAATGTGGGCTAAAATGACTTAGGATTAGGGTTTCTCCATGAGGTTCTATTTATAGGAAAAACCTTTCCCTTAAAATGTCTAAAAAGCACCTCCCTTTAAGAGATGATAGGATACACTCTTCTCTATGTTTTATGGTGTGTTCCCTCATGGGCCTCAAGCCCATGAACAAACCTAAGCTACTTTCTCTCTTAGTGAGGGCTTTTGATCCCAGGATTCCACTTATCTCGTGACATTCCATTCCACATATTAACTTCAGCAATTTGGATCACATCAATCCAGTTTTATATCGACCCACACTTCTAAGTGTGTGACCGATAAGTTCAGGTTATGTTGTACCAGTTAAACTATTGAATCCAGAAGCAGTCATGGCGGTATCCACTGGTGTTGGGAGATCAGTGGTATGACCGCTAACCCTTCGATAGACAATTATCGCGTAATTCGTCCTTTCACTAATCTACACCCCCCTTGATACAGAGCATGGACAATGCATAGCTCCCACTAGATTAGCTACGCCACATTTAGCCCAAGTGATATTAGATCTTGTCCCTAAGACTCATTACTCATTAATTATGCACTTGAAGACACTCTTAATGACATTTCCACTATGGCCAGAGATTCCCGAGTGATGATCATGAAGAGGCCATGGGTATACCCTCCCTTTATTGGGAGTGGCAAATCCTTTATTGGTTACTCAATTATCTTTGAACACCTCAAACTGTACCCGATCATCACCTTATAAGCGAGGTTTAGAAGGCAACAAGGAATGAAATCAAAGTACATAATTAACATCCAAGATATCCTTAAGCACCTTAAGTCTAAGGATACTTGCACCATTGCTATGATGAGACTATCATCTACATGTAATAGACAATCCACATGATTGTCTCATAGCAGGTCATCGATGTACTTAGCTACTCTTAGCAAGCATTAATGTGTCAACTCTAATCAACTCATGATCACAGTTTATAAGATCCAATGCTTGATACAATCAAGGAGTATGACATGTGCTAGCCTATCTAGATCAACAATGTCTAGTCTCATTAATCCTATGACTAGGGATAATTTAGACACTAACAAAATTGCACATGATAGGAATCTTACTATCATGATTTCCTTCATGCTATGTTATATGTCATGGACTTCATTAATTGATTTAAGAACGCTATCAATTCATGCAATAAATAAACATCAATATAATGAAGATGCCTTTAATAGTAACATAAGACGTACAATAAGTGCTAAAGGAGATTGCCTTTAGAGCACTTCTCTAACAGATATACCTTTAGGATCATACCTACACTCTTTGAACACTCGAAAAGGAACAACCTTTCAATCACGCTGGATGAAGGATATGTTCAACAAAAATATGATGTACCTACTAATCCTGCTAAGTTCTAGGGGGAACCAAGTGGCCTATGGTGAGAAACTTCTTCTAGGATTTGGTTAGAGGGTCCTAACAACATCAATCAATGCCCTAAGGTGGGTCTCCAACCTTATTAAATTAATCCTAATGGTGATCAAACAGAAACAAGTGCATACCTTTGTGATTAAGTGCATATATCCCTTTATTGCCTTGGTGGGTGATTTAGATTCGCCAAACCCCAAGAGAAGGGTACTTACACATTCTCGGGTTAACACCCTCCATAGAATGTGTAGAAATCGAATTCATACAAAGAGAAGTAAAGAAAATTGAAATCTTTTTTTAAATGAATGAAAGAACATACAAAAATCCTAGTGTGAATCAATGTTTAAAGATGTGAAGTTTCTATCAATTGATCAGCCCTATCCTTCATTATAGAGGTTTAATTACATCTTAGGGCATCATAGATATATTATAAGATTTCCACGAGGGTTACAAGTCATAAAACGTCTAAAAAAAATGGAAAGAAAAATCGAAGAAATTGAAGTGGGATTGACTTCAAATTTCGCTTGTTGGACCTTCCAAGGAGCAAAATCAACCCTCTTCTTGATTTCGCTCCACAAACCCTTCACAAAGCAAAATTTTGCTCTCTAGAGGTTTCAGGAGCGAAATGCTATGCTTTGCCTCCATTTTACTCCTCTCATCATCCGATCATACTTTCAAAGTTCCAAATCCTCCTCCAAAGCTTCTAAGCTCGAACTAGAGACCCCGAATATGCTTCATTACTCAGCCTCATGCTTTTGAAGAGCCTAAAAAGTACCTTAAAACCTTGAAAAAAACTAGGTGTTCACGTAAAACATTAGAAACAAGGAATATTGAATTACAACTCACGTAATTGGCTAAGTATGAATATTAACTACTAAAAGAGGCTTAAGATAAATGTGTTAAGTACTAAAAAATGCTCTTTTTGAGTGGTTATCACAATGTAGATGTACATTTATCTTTGGTATGAGCAAGGTGGACTTAGAATCTATGCTTCTTAACAAAATTTAGAATGATGTAGAAGCGCTTGAAGCAATACAACCATAAGGTGCAAGTGAGTCTCAAATACAAAGAGAATAGTAGATGGAAGACTACGACACATAATAAGCTTATAACAAAAACATATAGTTTGAAACTAGGTTTTAACTATGAGGAAACATTCTTGCTAATAGTCATGCTAAAGCCCATCCAAAATACTCCTATCTATTGTGGCACATTTTAGTTTGACTATGAGATATGAAAAATGCACATTAAGATAATACTATTTGATGGTGCTTTTTCTACTAATACTGGGCTGGAGCTTCCTAGAGCCACTGGGCTGGTATGTTGGATTGAATCGTCATACAACCTGTAACCTACACTGAA
This sequence comes from Tetrastigma voinierianum, assembly GCA_016808115.1. Taxonomy (NCBI): domain Eukaryota; kingdom Viridiplantae; phylum Streptophyta; class Magnoliopsida; order Vitales; family Vitaceae; genus Tetrastigma; species Tetrastigma voinierianum. Next base: position 449,130 of record JAEQBH010006756.1, on the reverse strand, counting down.
AGGGTGATCTGACGGGGGATGTGTCGGCTGCCGCTCCGATGGCTAAGTCAGTTTCTTTCTTATGAGAAGGAAATAATTCAACTGTTTATGACGTTATTACTGCATACCTTTTTATGGTAGAATGGGTCGGTATTTATAAGGGGAAATAGTGATTACTTTCCTTGTTAGATAGTGATACGGTATCTCTCCTATTGGGTGAGGAGTTTCCTTTTCCTTATCATGGACCTACTCTTAAAGGATAATGGAGGGGTCGTGATCATGTAAGATCTTTCTTTCCTAATCCGTGGGGCGTGGATCATGGAGACTAGGCACTTTTCCTTTTACACGAGCTTTTGGGCCGCCTATATCACTTGATTACATGGCAGGGTGGTTTTAATTATGGGCTGGAGCCCTTATTGCTTTGTGCGGGTGGGATCTCTCTCTGTGACTGACCCTAACAGTGGAGTGCAGTGCTGACTCCCCTTCATAAGGCGGAGGTTTGGGCTTGCTCCCTGGGCTTGCGCTCTGAGCCTGTGCCCATATTGTTTTCTACCCATCGATTGCCCCCTAAGCCCTTGGCTGAAACAAGCTTAGGCAAGGGCTGAATCGTTTCTTAGATCGGTTATGGCTTCCACGTGGCTAGACGGGGATGATTTGATCTGGGCTTTGTCTCCATCAAACGTCTTGTGATAATGATGGCGCTCTTTCGATTTTCACGCCCGTTTCGACTGTTGCTTCTCATATCTTTAGAAACATTCCTTGTATCTCACTTTTCCACTTCTTCTATGGGTTTGGAAGTGTCTTTGATCAACGCTCAGAATTGCTTGTGGTGCTTTCTGTCGTCCTGTCTCCATAAGGGCCGTTTTCCTTGCTTTCCTCCTTAGTTCGATGCGTCTTTCTTCTTCTTCGCCCGTTTCTCTTTCCTTGTTTTGAATTTCATGTTGTTAGGGCATGTTGGGTTGGGGTCCCGCCTCTTTCATCGTTTTGTTTGTTCTCTCTCTCCGCCGCTTAGTCATGCGTGCTTCCTTTGGGCTTCGTTCTATAGGCACGCGTGAGAGAAGGCTAGGTGAGAAACTTTAGTAGGGAGCAGCGCGACAAACTCGGTAGTCTTACGGCATGGTGGCCGGTCCTTCCAGTAGGTTATCTTCCTCCGCCAGGCAAGGGTAAGGGGAGGATTAGCGAGATTAGGTATCCCTGTGGCTCCGAATATTTAAGGGCCGCCGTGAGGTACGCGGATGTCGTGGGACCTAGTTAGGTTGAGCCTTCATACTCTAAAACCTTTGCTACTCATTATGGACCTTATTCCGGTGTCTGAATCTGATGTCTTGATCTTCTCACGTCTTATGTTGTTCTCGTTCCCAAGACGGTCTACTTCTTTAAGGCAGTGCAGCACTTCAAATGGCCTTTGAGAATGGTCTTAGCTTTCCTTTGCACCCTTCGCCAAGCATCTGAACATTTCAATGTATGCTGTCGGCTCTCTCCCAATTTTGGGCGTCTTAGTCGCCTTTTGGTTTCGAGGATAAGGCCTCGGGGTCCTAACCGTATGGCTACGCCTGGATCTCTTGACGTGAAAGAGGCCTCGGAGAGGCTTCTTGTATATATCAGCGGAGCGCTACTATCATTTCGAGGCCTCCATGGCACCTGAGAGCATTTGGAAAGGCTATTTCTTTGTCGGGGATCGGCTGACTGATCCTCCCGGCCTCTGGCGGGGTAAAGGCCAGTGGGAGTATCTATTCGCGATTGCTGTCAAGGAATGACGGGGATCCACCATGAGTTCGGGTGAGGCGGGCCTTGCCCTCTTTGGTAGGAGTGTCTGGGAGCGGGTGCGCCTTTATCGCTCGTCCTCTTTGGGGAGCCAAGGGTTCTTCGAAATTTGCCAGAGCCTCCTTTGAAGTTCTTCCTATCTCTGTCTGGGCCCTTCGGTATGGCATCTGCCCTTCCCCTCCGTCTGGGAGATGTGGAAATGATTGCTTTAGATTGAGGGTGAGGACTACATTTGTTTACCAATGCGGGCTTTGCTGAGGTTGTTTCATCTATCCTTCGGGATACGATCTCAAGAGGTGGAACCCACAATGCAGTTGAGGAGTCTGCGTATCCTCCCGAGGGAAGGCGAGATCTCACCCCATGCGATCAGCGCCTTCTTTTTATCAGATCTGGTCATTTTGTGTTAATGTTATCGCTAACTCCGTCTGTTCCTTGGCGGGCGACTATATCAGGACAGCAAGGAGGCGATTCGGCGAGCTCTCTTGGGAGGCGACATCTGAAGCTAAGAGTCGCCTCCCACGACCTCAGGAAGATTTGGTGTGAGCTCGGATCTGAGCGATGGGATGTTATGACACGCCATCAGGCAAGGCTTCACCTCGACTGAGGCGGGCGAGCCAGAGAAAGAGGCCATAGAGGGCCTAGGGGTTGTCCCGAGACGGCTGGGTGGTGGGGAAGAGTTTCGTGCGGGAGGAGCTATACGCAAAGCGGCGGCGTTGGATCGGGCAGTCGAAACATGAGATGAGGAGCTCCGTGGGCGCAGTGAGGAGTCTGACGCGCTAACGTGGGTCTTGCCCAATACCCTAGAATTTTTATAATAATATTATTATATATTCCGGGTATAAATTGAGCCAAACTTGGGTTTTTCTGGGAAAATTGATAAATTGTTGAATTGATAAATTGTTAAATTGTGAAATATAAAGTGAAAATGTGAGCATATGATTAAATATTATATGCTAAAATGAGAATTGATTGGACCCGAAAATTTACCCAAGTGTAAAGGGAAAATTTGAAATTTGTAAGAGAGAAAATGAGGACCAAGAAGTCGGTGTAAATAAATTTATATCTAGTGTAAATATGAGAGTTGAAGTGCAAATAAAATGAAATGAGCTATAAAGTAAATAGGAGCTTCCAAGTCAAAGAATGCACTTTTTTTTTGTGGCAAACAAAGGCTAATGAAAAATAAGTAATTTAAGACCAAAAATGAGAAAATGAAAAGGTGAGTGTGGAGGCCAAACATGGCTGTAAGACAGAGAAAATTCGATTTTCATAAAAGTAAAATAGTAATTTCGGTACGTCAGATTTTCTGGGTGGAAGACAAGCGAACTTTCCTTGTTGGAATCGTCCATGAAATCCCATTCACGATAGAATTTAAGTCGGTCAGGGAGCAAATCGGGAATTTGCGTTTTTCGAAGCAGGTGTCGGGTGCCATAAAAACGGGTTTGAGAGACATGTGATGTGACAAAGTCTACTACATGTACTCATGTATTGCATGTTGCATGAGCCTGAGAGGATGGAAATGGATAGTAGAGATAGTGCCAAGTGTCAAAAATCTAGAAGAAGGAGCATGAAGTGGGGTCGTAAAATGTGTGATAATAAGACAAGGATGAGCTTGATGTTCATCTTCTCGAAAATAAAAAAGCAGACGAATGTTGAAGGGAGATGCGGTGGGAATTTGGGAGATCGATTTTAGAGAGAAGGGCTCCTTCTGCATAGATTTCGACGATCGGACCCGTCGGTTTCCGGCAGACAAAAAGCAAAGTCGATCTACTGCGGCGAGGCTCACGTGTGGGCACCGGTTAGTGGAGTTTCGACGACTCAAGTAGGGATCTTTTCCTACTTGTGTTAATCTTTGGCTAGAGCCATGTAATGGTTAAATGTTCTAAGGCTTGTTTTAAGCGTAAATTCGGTCTCAAAAAGCTTTGAGCGAGGTGGAGAAAATTCCTATTTGTATGAAGTAGTGAGAGCGATAGCTTAGGGTTTCAGCATTCCACGTGAATAAATGTTATGAATTTTTTGGTCGCGATTTTATGATGTTGAGTGATTCAAATGAATTAAACTTTGTGTTTGATGAGTAGCCCGTGTAGTAATTTTGATGTATTGATTGTGAATTTGCATAACATGATTTATGTGATTTAATTATGTCAATATATATGCAAGTGAATATATTAACATGAATGTTTTGGAATTAGCGTCGTCGTTCGTATCTGTTAAACCTCAAGTGTGGAGTGAGTGTGACATGAAGTAAATAACTTAAAATGTTTGTGAAAATTTTGTGGAGAATTTTCAGAAAATTACCTTGGAGGGAGCGTCAGCGGATTACTTCGGATAAGGGACCATGGTATTTCGGAGAGTTATCCGGTAATTCGCCTCGGAGGGTAGTCGATATTTTGCAAAACTTCGGTAGTAAGTTTCCAAGAACAAAAGTTTTGTTGTGGCTTGGATATTTTACTCGCATATTGGCTTAGGCATGTGTAAGGGAGTCGGTGAGGACTCGAGACATGGGTTTGGGCATGTAGACATTCGAGTGGGTTCATGAAATTGCTTGAATGTGATTGTTTGCCATGACATGTGCACTTAGGTGGGAGTAACCCGGTAGGGAAATTATCCTCTTTTGGGCTTAGCTCGCTACATCGAGAGATCCTGTTTCGGGTATAAGGAGTGTGCACGGACGGCGCTGTAGAGTCGTTTAGAAGAAAGCCGGATTGTGGCTTTGAGGTTGATTTTGTATAACATGTATTAGAATTGTAAATTTTAATATAGGTTGAATTAAGAGTAATTTATTCTTGAGCGAGTGAATATATTTGGTTGGGATATATCACGTAGTATTGATGCATGAGCCCGAGTGTCGGTGTTTCTTTTCGCGTGTGGACCCTTGTGGTCATTGTATGGTTGGGACAAGTTATGTAACTTGGGTAAAGCTCACGATACAAGGAGACTCGCGATTTTCATGGGTGGTGTCGGGTTACGAGCATCCTGAATATTCAGCGGGTTGATGGGTTGTCAAACGGACCGGTTACGGGGCGTCATAGCTTGGTATCGGAGCTTAGGTATCTGAGATACCCTAGGGCTTGGGGGCTTGAGCTTAGGCCATGGTCATGGTGTAGGGACATCACGACTTGGTATGGCTGATGTTAGGGTTTGAGTATGTGTTACTAGGAAGTCACGAATGAAGATTAAAACCACTTTGCATGCATGGTGTTTTGTATTATTGATTAGTGTGTATAACATGAGTGATGTTTGATCATGTGTTGTATGGATTGTGTGATTTGTATGCTTGGTGAGTAGCATAGGAAAACGTTGGTTATTAAGGTCGAAAATATAACCTTAGGTGTTCGAGGAATTTTGGCCGAATGGTCAATTGAAGCGAGAATATATATATATATAATTTTACGGAACTGATGGTTCTAGTTTTGAACATAAGCAGTTAGTCAAAAAACTTGTTGTGTCTAATTCTCATTTATGTGAGTGTGAGTGATGGATCAAAACATAAACACAATTTATAAGCGTTGGCTATTACCGAGGTATTGTCTAATCCGTGATAATGCCATGAAACTTGTTTGTTATATTTCTTTGCAATTATCTTGCCAGATTAAAAACGGTTTCATAAGAGTGTTTGAATTTCTTTGGTTTTGATCATGATTACGCAAAATTAATACAGTTGAACAAATAGTAATAAAGTGGATTTAAGTCAGATATCGATCACAGATCTAAAGAATTCTCAATCAACTACCACACGACTACCGAAGCTATCTTATTTGAACCGCTGATAGGCGATTGATAGAGAGATTCCTATGCTGACCTTTAAAATATGTGAATAAAGATATAGTAAACTAAGAACAAAATGAAATAATGCTTAAACTAAAATAAAAAAATTAAAGAAATATCTTGGTCGGTTAACTCTTAAAGAGTGCGTTGAAAATACGGCTATTGAAAGGCGAAACATGGAAATTCCTGGAACAACTCTGTAACTTTGCTATGAACCTTGATTTAGAATCCGTCCAAGGAAGATGGTAATGCCATGTAGTTTCTCCTTACTTGACACATTTCATCATCTAATCTTCTGTTTCTTTCGAAGACGAAGTTAGATAATTACTTTGTCTGAGTTGCCTTGTTTTAGATTATTTTGCTTTTCCAATACTTTCATACCCACAGAACAATGAATTTGTAAACAGCTCCTAAGACGCATAGGCTGCTTGTAGGTTTACTATCTTTGGTTTCTCATCCTCAAAATTCTAGAGCAGTTCATTCTTTCCTTGATTAGATCCTTGCTAACGGGATTGAACTTCGCTGTTGAATCGAAGCGAACTCTGCTCATTTTAATTGATAAGTCATTGACTCGTTCTCGGTTTCAAGTGAGAGAGGTTATCGATTAGAGATTCACAAGCCCATTAGATCCCCCGATATTAGGTTCGCATACCCTTGAGGGTTGTTCGATACTCTGGGAATGCCATCTCACATGTCACTCGGAGGGCCTCAGGAAATCGAGGCATGAAACAATCCCTGTAATACGGGTATAGGACACTTTAATATTTGGATCGAGACTCTAACCAATAAACAAAACTTGACAAGCGATTCGGCCCGAAGTTAGTAGACTCGATGTCATTTATGTAGGAAAGATAAATTCTAACAGAGTAAATTCAGCGGGTGGGTTTCTAAATTCTTCATTACGCTACTTGGTGGCTCTGAGTCAAAGAACTGGCTGTAAATCTAAAAGCTGAAGTTCAAATTCCAAAAATTTGTTTGGGCTGGCTTGAACCGGCTGATAATTTGAAGAAAATAACAATCGCATTCCAGCTTCTTTGTAACTAACATCGAGATCAGAAATTCAAATGAAATAACAATCTACTCTAATCTAATCTAAAATAACGACCAAAACAAGAAAAAGCGAAGAAGGTAAAATACAGGCATGCCGGCTACCGGACTTCTCGTTACGAGCCTGAAGTTTGCTCTCCTTTTGTAGCATTTTATGACTATAGGTTAGTTGGGCCCTAGCGATGCACTTCATTGTGGGTTTCATCGCCCAGCCCATTGTTTGTTCATGTCGCGACTCCATTTGTGTGTCGCGACCCCTTGACTGATGTCGCGACCTCTCACCACAAATCACGACCAGCATTACACTTATGAGTACATTTTTGATGTAAGCCGGCGACTTCAATTATACGTCGCGACTCCGTTTTACATTGCTTCATCGCATAAGAAAAGCACTATCTGGTCGCGACTTGCCTTTGCTTTCAACCCTTGGGTGATGCTGCGATCGTAAAATGATGTCCACGACATTCTTTCCTTTATGGCGATCATCATGACGGCTGAATGACGTCGCGACATCTTCTGATTCAATGTTGATGTCGCTATCTCTTCTGGCATACGCGACCTCATATTCGATCTCTTGAAAATCTTTGTGGCGACTTCTGACCGGTTGTCGACCTCCATGTCTCTTGCCCAAACCTTGATTACTGTGGCGACCTGAAGTGGTAGCCGTGACATCGTATGCTACTTCTTTATTAATTAGCGGTCGATCGATTTGGAGTTTATGTTGTGACGCGGTGTGGTCTTGCATTCTTGTCGAGTCGAGAGCGTAGTCGCTCTTTCAAAATTAGTTCTGACTTCTTTTACTTGCGAGCTGTTCTTGGCTTTGTAGATAGATCCTTGTCGCGACCTCATGGTGGTATTGAAGCATCATTTATCTCCTTTTGGTGTCATGACATCGCCAGTGATGTCGCTACATAGGCACACCCTATTTCATTTATTTGCTTCTTTTAACCTCTACCAAGTCATTCTTTGTCTCAACTACTTTCTTCAAGTCAAACTTATGTTCATTCTTGAGTTTCTTCTTCAAAGCCAAAGGTGTTGATGTCGATGACGAAATTGCTGGAAGCTGCGCTTCTATGTGCGACTTAAATTCTAGTTTTGACTTCAATTATAGCTGCTTGGTGATTTCTTATGATTTTGCTAAAATTTTGATTTTCTGCTGTATTTCACATAAATTGGAATTTAGTCAATTACTCGATTTCTGCGAGACAATTAAATCATTATTCTCATTATAAAGCTCAGAAAAATGGATTAAAAATCCTAATGAGTTTTTGGACTCATCGAGAAATAAAAATCTTTCCGATTTTTACCTGAAAAAAAAAAGGAGTAAAAATTTAACTCATAAAAATTTTTTGAGTTGTATGAAGTCACGATGGTCTAGGCTCTACTTGATTATGGAAGTATGAGGCTATTGGAGATGAAAAAAAAATGATGAGAATAAAATTTTCTAAGGTTTTACAGTGTGTAAAATTGGAATAAAAATGAATAAAATAAATTTTAATAAATTTATTTGGTTTATTTGGAAAATAAAATATATATATATATATATATATATATATATATATATATATATATATATATATATTGTTTTTTTTTTTGGTGGTTTTCCAGTAGCTGAAATGAAAAAAAAAAATGTGAGTGAAAAAAAAATTCTGATCAGAAGCAGTTGGATGGGCTATTGCCTATTCTTTATTTTGAGTCCATGTCCGATGGCGTATCGTGACACGGGCTGCATAAGGGCTGCGGGGATGAGCAAGGCTTGCGATACGGCCACGGCCGGCGGTACGATACGGCCAGAGAGAGGGGGCACGGCTCTGGCCGACCCGGCGCGCAGAAGCCCAGCGGCGTAGCGTGCGCGAGGCTGGTTCTGCGAGGATTGTGTCGATTTACGAATAGGCGTATCGTGACAGGCACGCGGCTTGGCAGCTAGGTTGTGTCAGCGTCTGATTGCGTTCTGGCCGAGAGCGTGATACGGCGCGAGGGAACGCGTAAATGCGTGCGTGCCGCGAGGCGTCTGGCCAGCCAGGCTGTGACGCGGCGATCGCGACGCATCGTGCGGCACGGGTTCAAGGTGTGCGCGGGTGCGCAGCGGGACTCGATGCCTTTGTTTCGATCCTTTATTTGAACTCTTGTTCATAAACAACCCCATTCCTGAAGTTTTTCAAAAATAAAATAAAATAAAATCTTTTAAAAATGAAATTTTCTAAAATAAAATTTTTTGTTGCATTTGATTTCATATATTGGTGTGTCTTGCATTTCCCATGAATACAGGACATTGTGTATGAAATATTTTTTTTGTATATGAATAGTGTCTCGAGGTACGTGTTTATGCCTTAGAATCACGCATTGAATTACAACATGCATTTGACTTGTGTGCAGATGGCTAGTCGAGACCGGGCGTGAGGCGTCCACGAGGTACTAGTCAAGCACCATCGATGTTGACAATGAGGCCTTTGTTGAGATTTGTAGGGATTGCGAGGCTGTTGCTTTACGCAGTTAGTGCGGCAGTGGCCGAGGGGAGGTCAGGTAACCTCGGAGGTTTAAGGCACATCAATCTCGACATTCCACGGGGGAGGAGGCAGGTGGTAGAGACCATTGGTTAAATCTGAGTTGAGAAGGTGTTAAAGGCCATAGAGATTGCAAAACCGACCGGGATTAGGTAGGCGTGTTCGGTAGAGGGTGAGCAGTATGGGGAGTGGGAAAAGACCTCTAGAGACCTCAAGGGAATGACATGGCGGGGTTCAGGAGGCTGTTCATGGGTAAGTATTCCGGATCTTGAGACATGTGAAGGCTCGGGAGTTCTAGAGGTGAAAGCAGGGACGATGGCATGATGGATTATGTGGCTAGATTCGAAGCTGGCAGTTTCTTGATAACTACGTGGCCGGACATGGCCAAAGTTAGGAGGTTCGAGAATGGGTGAAGTTGTCCGGTGGAGCGGGATTATGGGACTTCGCCTCTGGGACATGGACTCGCTAGTTGGGCGATACGACCATAGAGAGAGAGATCGAGGATGCTCGGAGCACTCGGGATGCGGGTGTTAGTAGTAAGAGGAAGGAGAGTCAGTCTTCTTTGAGTTCGGGAAAGAAGTAGAGGGCTTCTAGTTCACGAGGGTTCCAAGGCCACGGCTATCGGGCAGGGACGGTCAAGGATTCACCCAGTCGAGCTAGACGGGAATGGTGTACTGCCATTGCAGCCCCGGCCGGACCTCGATGAGGATTGCCCTAGAATGGGGATCACGAGTTTGGGACGGCGTAATCGGTCGTGATGGGACGGGAGAGGACCGGTTTCCTCACCCTAATATGGGTAAGGGAGACCGTGTCAGTTCAGTGCCGCCTGGCCACCCAGTACCCGTGAGCGAATTAAAAACAGGCCCGGGAGGCGGCGTAGGTCGGTCGAGCCGCAGGTTGCGGTAGGGTTGGTCGGGATGGGCGGATGACATGTTACCATTGCCAGCCGGGCGACATGAGCGGATTTGTCTGGAGGGCGGAGGCCTCGTAGTGCAGGCGAGCATGCGGATCGATGGACGTGCGAGTCGTTTTATACACACGTTGTTTTCTAATGCACATCATGTTCATTAATGCATCTTGTGTGATAGGTTTTGGGCTTAGAGATTGAGAACGCTTTAGAAGCCCAGTGTGGATGTTCTTCCCACAGGATGTGGGGTGAGAGTTGACATGATAGGTTGGGATTATGGTGAGAGATCTGGATTAAGCTCATGGTGGACCGAGGATGGGGTGTCATAGTATGGCGTCATTAACGTTCATGTGCGGTAACATCCACGTCGGAGTCGGAAGAGTGGTGCACAGTGCTGGTCATTCCACCATCTGGTGAGTGTGAGTTAGGTTTGTCTTTGGGACTAATCGATGAAGACTCATAGTTCGAATCCCGGGAAATGAAGAGTAGTGTGTGTTGAGTAAAGAAAGAAGAGTGTTAATCCCTAAGGGTGAAGCGTGGAGTTAGGGTGAAGGAGACCGCGGTGGTATCGAAGATGTGTGGTGCAGGGCCAGGGAGGTATCCGAGATTTACGTGGGTGTAAAGAGCCCGGGAGAGATCGAGATTTACGTGTGGGTGTAAGAGACCGGGGGCTATCCGGAATTTCTTTGTGGAGTGGGGCCCGGGAGGCATAGGCCTCTATGTGGGTGTAAGGGCAGGAGAATCAAAAATTTACGTGGGTGTAAAGAGACAGTGGAGTTATCAGAAATCTACGTAATGGGTGTAAGAGACCCGAATCAGAGATTTACGTGTGGAGTGTAAGAGACCTGTAGATTGCTCCAAGAAATCTCTATGTGAGGTGTAAGAGACCATTGAAATCGAAATTTACGTGACAGGTGTAAGAGACCCGTGGAGATATCGAAATTTTGTATGGATATAAGGGCTCGCGTTAATAGGCGGATACATTGCAGAGATGAAAACACGCGTTAAGTATCACGGGCTTAGAGTTGAGGTGATAGGAGTCGGGAGTGACTCAAGATGGCTCACGGTCAAATTATCATAGACTTAGAGTTAGGAGTGATAGGAGTCGGGAGTATTCGAGATGAAAACACCGCAGTCATGGTTATCACGTAGACTTAGAGTTGAGTGATAAGAGTCAAGAGTGACTTGAGATTTGGATACCCCTTTGGAGATTGCATTGGGTGTTGTTGAGCAGGCAAGGGCTCGGTATATGGATGTCATTCATGACATGGAGTAGGTTGACTGATTCGTGCCACGGTAGGGTGATGCGGAATCAACAAAATTTATATTCCTAAGTTCCTCCCTATTTGCTTGGTAGTCAAGCTATACTGCCGATTATAAGCGATCTAGAAGGTCGAACATAGGGATGGGTTTTCTTCGTACAAATGATTTGAGTGAAGTCAAAATTGGTGAATTAAATTTGGATTTTAAGGTTTGGGTAAAAACAGGGGATTGGTTGTGTGCAGATTGAAAATAAAATAAGGAAAAATATAAAATAGAACCCCGCGAGTTTGGACCCTTTGGTTTACGGGTTTTAAGGCAACTAACATATCCTCGGGTCTTTTTCCTCGCATTGGGGAGCATGACATATAGTCATTTCCCGAACCGGATCTTCATATAGCTTTTAAAACCTAGACCCTATGATTTTTCCCTTTTGAAACATAGCATTAAGCCCCAGGCGAAAATATTCCTAACATTTGACATCATGTCTTAAAGCCTACCTGCATTAGCTAATAGGAATGACTAAGCTGGATAACAGGGGATCTAGTGATAAGCATCCACTGTAACCAAAAAGCTTGCTAAATACACGTTAGTGAAATTTGTGCACAGAAGATTTTAACCTAAGGTGAGATGCGGGGTTAAATGCCATGTAATACGGCGCATGAAGACGAGAGGGAACATGTAGGCTTACCTCGGCGGTACCCGGTGGCCTTCCTCTTCAAGGAGGAAGAGGTCTAGCCAAAACATCCTACAAGTTGTCATCCTCGAGAGGAGTGTTTGGTCAGCGCAGAAAATGAAATAGGAGAGAGAGAAGCGAAAATGAAAGGCTGTAGCGTATGTATTGAAAGATTAAAGTTGCTTAGAATTTCTAGTTATGGGTTTATATAGTCCACCCAAATGTGTAGAAAATACTAAAATACCTAAAATGGAAATTACATAGGGGCTATAATGATAATACACCAAAACGGGGTCGTTTGGGATCAAATATACAAAAATCGCAGGTGTGATTTCGTATGCGGGGATTTATTGCTTATAAGCGAAAATTTCGTAGTCTGGCATTTCGCTGATGCAGCGAATTCTACGAATATGAAATTGAGAAAATTAATATCAACGATTGGTTGTTGCTAGCGAAATTTCGGTAGCCTATGAGTATTGTGAGATAAGCGAGTGCAAATTTTTAAATGAGCCGCGATAAATTTCGCTGAAGTAGCGAAATTTCGCTAGCCTAGCGAAAATTCTCAATTTAAGCTAGGATTACGAGAATTTCGCAATCAGTGAAATTTCGCGATCATGGCGAAAATCACGGGATGCTTTGTTTTCCTCGGCTGCATCTCATTGCATCTGCTGCCTTAAATCCTTGAATTCCTTTATTTTTATGGTTGGCTCTTAGTGATTCCTTGGCATTCGGCACATATCTTGTCATCAAGCTTAGAAAGAAAACATATACAGGTGGGTGAGTACGCAAAGACGCAAAATCACCAAAACAAGCTCGAAATGAGTAGGTAATTTAAGTGGACTGAACACATCGATTGGCAATTGATATGATTGAATGCCCCTTAAAAGCACTCAAAACCTATCTTGAATAGGGCTCAAAATAGCACTTTGGGCACTAATCGTTGTGATCCATTGGATTGTCAATGGTGATATAGGAAATCGGTTACAGCCGGCGGGGGATTGTGTAGGGTTACATATGCACGTAGTTGGATGCGGTATGGGTGATAGTGGACCGACTCACGAAGTCGGCACGTTTTCTAGCCTGGGGGGTGACCTTCACATTGGAGAGATTCCACCGGTTGTACATTCGAGAGATAGTCAAGCTACATGGAATACCAGTATCCATAGTGTCGGATAGGGACCTGAGGTTTACGGCGCACTTTTGGAAGAGTTTCAAAAGTATGGGCCTGTGATGAAGCCATGAGTACAACTTTCCACCCACGAGACGGATGAAGTGATCGAGAGAGGACCTCACGGGTGTTAGAGGACATGCTACGAGCATGCGTCCTGGATCATAAGGGTAGCTGGGAAGAGCACTTACCTTTAGTGGAATTCGCCTACAACAACAATTATCAGGCGAGTATACAGATGGCGTCATATGAGGCATTGTATGGGAGGCCGTATAGATCAGATTATGTTGGGCCAGGAGTGGGAGAGGCTATCTGGTCGTCGATTTGACACCTCAGGAAGGTGAGTTGACCAAGGCAATCTTCTCATGGCTCAGGCCCGACGAGAAGAGTTATCTTTGATGTATGGCGTCGACCCTTGGGTTCGAGGTTGGAGATCCGTCTTCTTGAAGGTGATGCCACAAGAGAATTGGTCGGGTTCGGCGTGCGCGGGGAAGGTATCGTCGAGGTTTATTGGGCCCCTTCGGGATGCTCGAGGGTAGGCCTTTGTGGCGTCTTGGTTGGCTTTGCGAGTCGATGTCATCGGGTGTCCGCGAGGTATTTCACGTCTCCATGCTCGGGAGGTACCGCCCGGATCCAGCTCATGTAGTGGATTGGGAGAGATTAAGGTTGACGGATAGGACAGCCGAGGGGAACTGGTAGTGCATTATGGATAGCTAGGGATCGGGGTTTCTGGTGTGACAGATTAGGCTGAGTGAGTCTTGTAAGCGTGCCAGGTGAGTGGAGGGGAGTCAGCGTGAAACGCTAGGACACGTGCGGGCCACTATCCACGTCTGTTTAGGGATGAAGGTCGTAGTTTAGTCGTTTAATACTTAAATGACTGGATTTACATGCATGGGGTAGTGCACGTTGCATATGCATGTAGATGGTTGTGATTGTCCAAAATTTAGTTGAAATTCCTTTTAGAGGGAGAATGTAAGACACAGGGAAAATTTAAATTTTCCTTAAAAATGGTAAAATGGGAATTTAGGTAAAATCCATTAATTTTCCTAGATCTTGGATGATAAACCGGACTTAGTTGGAATCGTCTCACGAGAAATCACAACTACGTGCCGATTTCTTGGAATTAGAGTGATCGAAATTTCACTTTTGAGGCACCGGTGTCGGGTGCGAAGTAAGCAGTTTGAGAGACATGTGATGTGACAAAAGTCACCTACTACATGTACTCATGTGACACATGTTGCATGAGTAGAGAGAGGATGGAAATGGATGGCCGAAATAGTGCCAAGTGTCAAAAATCTAGAAGAAGGGACATGATGGGAAATAAATGAAATGTTAATGATAATAAGATAAGGATGAACAGTGTTCATCTTCTCCAAAAGACCAAAAAAACGGGCAGAATGCTGAAGGGAGATGCAGTGGGCTGGGAGATCTGATTTTTAGAGAGAGAAGGGGCTCCTTCTCTCTAGATTCCGGCAATCGGATATCGGTTGCGTGAGACAGCGAAGTCGATCTGCCCAGCGGCGGGAGCTGCGCGTGAGCCTTGATTTGGTCGGAGTTGAGCAAGCTCAAGAGGAGTAGGGATCTTTTCCCTACTTGTATTTAATCTTTGGCTAGAGCCATGTAAGTAGTTAGGAATGTTACGGGCTTGTTTTAGCGTAAATTCGGTGCAAAGCTTTGAGCCAGAATTGGAGAAAGATTCCTATTTATTGTGTAGTGAGCCTTGTTGGCAGGATTTCCTTTGTTCATATGAATAGTGACGTGAATTTTTGGTGTGATTTTTATGATGTTGAGTGATTTAAAATGAATTGTTTGTGTTTGTTAATTAGCCCATGTGAGCTAATTTTGGTGTATTGATGGTGAATTTGCATAACATGATTTATGTGATTTAATTATGTTAATATATATGCATGTGAATATATTAGCGTGAATATTTTGGAATTAGCATCATGCATTCCATATGCCTTTAAGGCACCATAGAATATTAGGAGTAGGTGCATGACATGAGAGTAAAACAAAAGCGAAAATGTTTGTGAAAGGAATTTTGTGAATTTTTAGAAAAATTGCACCTTGGAGGAACGATCAACGGATCACTTTGGGATGAGGACCGCGAGAGCATTTGGAGGAGTTATCCAGCAATTCGCCTCGGAGGGTAGTCCAATATTTTTACCAAAACTCGGTAGTAAGTTTTCAAGAACAAAAAGCTTTTGTTGTGAAAACTAGATATTTTTACTCGCATATTGGCTTAGGCATGTGTGAAGTCGGTGAGAACTCGAGACATGGGTTTGGGCATGTAGACATTGAGTATGTTCAGCAAGTGCTTGAATGTGATTGTTTGCCATGACATGTGCATTTGGTGGGAGTAGCCCGGTGGAAATTATCACTCTTGGGCTTTGTTCGCTGCAATAGGGATCGAATTTTAGGTACGGGTGTGCACTAGGGCGACACTCGCTGGGGCGTTTTAGAAGAAAGACGATTGTGGCTTTGGTATTGATTTTGTATAACATGTATTAGAATTGTAAATTTTTAATATATTTGAATTAAATAATTTAAAAACTCTTGAGCTAGTGAAGACATATTTGGGATATCTCCGTGGAGTATTTGATGGGACTTGGTGACAATTATTTTACTCAGCATTTGGACCTTGTGTGAGGTCATTGTATATGGTTGGGACCGGGTTATGTACCTTGGGTAAACTCTGTCTGAAGAGGAGCTCTGTGATTTCGTGAGTGGTATCGGGTTACTTGACATGCAGATATTCCGCGGAATTGTGGTTGTCAAACGTCTTGGGAGTTTTAGTAGTCACATGGCCTTACACACTTAAATGAGGACAGAAGACCAAAATGTGGTCTTTGGGAGCTCATTCTTTAAGCGATCTGTTTTTTATAGAAGGAGACGAAAAGGGGAAGAGGCTAGGGCTTAGGAAGATCAAGTTAGGTGGGGTTTCTTCACTTCTTGCTCCCTTTGTGATCAAGCAACTTAGAAGTGGAGATTTGAAGAGGCTAATGTAAACAAAACCCTAACTGTCTTTTTGTGATTTTGATGTTAGGGGAGAAAACCCTAAATGTGGATAAAAAGAGTTTTGTTTTGGTTGTAAATAAGTTTTGGGGTTGTGTTGGGTTGAGTTTTGAAGAGTATTGTTGGTTGGATTAGTTTTGTGTAATGTTTGTAAAAGGGAAATGTTGGGTTTTCAAAGGAAATTTTGTCAAAATTTTATCGAGACGTTAACTGTTTTGGCTATAGATTAAGTTATAATCATCCAAAAGAAGTGATTCTAATCGGTAAAGAACCATAAGAGATAGGTTTACAAATGTATAGAAGGGACCAGGAGAAAATTGTAGTTCTAAGGCTCCCAAATACGGGCTTAGAGATGAGCTCGGGTAGCTCACGAGTTATGCTCTGTTTTGGGTATTGTTATAGTGTTTTGGCCATCAGTTGAGTTTCACTAATCCAAATTGAGTGATTCAAAATTCAGGGTAAAATAGACTTCTAGGGTACTAATTTACTTGAAGGAAGTGTATGCAAATTGTAACCCCAAAGTTCCCATAAAGTTTTTAAAGTGGAGTTATGTGTAAGAATAGTCTGATTCTGCTTTGCAATTTGGAGTAGTGTGGATGTAAAATGCAATAACTTGAGTTTTGGTGATACAAATTAGATGATTACAATTGGAGAAGAAACCTTAGAACCATAGCTTTAAATGAGTAGAAGGGACCATTACCAATTTATGGAGTTAAAGCCCACAATTGAGAAAACGTTAGGCAGCAGGTAAATTTGGGCATGCAGGCTGGTTGGCATTAAAATGCCGTAACTTGTGTTTGGGTGATCCAAATGAGATGATTCCAGTTCCTAATAAAAATAGACTCACAAAGATAAAATTTTCTTGAAGGAAGTATGGCAATTGGCTCTCATGTGTCCTAAGAAAATTTTGCGGTGAGAGGTATTAGGTAGACATAAACCACGACCAAAAAACTCCCTAGTATAACCTACTAATATGTGATTGTCATTGTATTTGAATAGGGGGCTGACGAGAGGAAAGCCACGTGAAGTCGAGATTTCAAGATCGGAATCAAGCGCGATTTTGGTTTGTTCTATCTTCTCTATTCGTTTCAAGATTTGAACTATTTGTTCTAAATGCATAAGAAAAGCATATTGAATTGTTTTAATTGATTTGAAGAAATTGATTGTGAAATGTTGCAAATGAAAATTGCGCTAATTATTTAAAATGAACTGTTTATACAAATGTACATATTATCTGTATGTTGTTATAAAGATTTGAACGCCCCTTAATTGAATGTTAACCATTTAGTTCGTATGAGATAGATTGGTATACCCGATAGGGGTGAAATAAGCGATCTTGCGAGCGATTGTATTGATGTGTCATTTTCAGATCGATAGCGGTAGGCAAGTATTGGTAGTGTTCACTAATTGATTTTTAATAACCGGTCAGTATTGATGGGACCGTCTTGTGTTATAAAACCATTTTTATATCGACTACTGACCCGGTAAGGACCTTATAGGTGATTTCGATATCCTATATACTTGAAAACATAGGTTAAATTTAATGCTTGGTAGAGCAAGATTGAATTGATTAGGTGTGACATATTGGAATTGAAAAGCATGATTGTAAATTGAAATGAAAAAAACATTGTGAAATGCATGATTTGATTATAAATAAATTATTGCATATGAAAGTGTGTATTTGGGATGATGAATGAACCATAAATGATTGTATATGAAATATGTATATCATATATTGACATTGATCGTAAGGAATTAAAGTATTTAGTAAAATTGCATGATTTGACTTAAGCCAAGCGGATGAATGGAATTGTATAGAACCATTAAGCATAAGCGTGTGTTTTTATCAATGCCGCAGTGCCGAGTGATTGATAGTGGCGGTTAAGGTCGAGGAGCCGTCATTCGAGGAAAGTTCGCAGTATGCTCGAGCATATGCATTCACTCGATTTTGTTTTGAACATTGATATTTTGTAAAAACAATTTGAACTACGAACATCCCCATTTTTGTAAATCATTTTGAAAATGCTTGGAGGCACTTCATTGTAAATGTATTTTTGTTAAATGTTGAGGCTATTGAATGTATGTAAATGTTTATGAGCACTTACTAGAATTGAAAGCGACTCGCGCGAATTTGAAGCGAAAACATTTATATGAATAAATCGTTTGATTGATGAAAGCCCCGGCCGGGGGCGTCCCGGTTGCGGTCGGATCAACTGACCCGGTCGGGTCGGGCTCGGGGTCGCTACGGCGAACCTCGGATGCGAGGAGGCTATGGTTAGCCCAAGGGATGGAGTAATAGCTGAGGGACGAGGCCTTCACCTTATGGGCCTCTGGATGGCTTACTTTCCGACGTAGAGCTGCCAAGGCTTTTCCGGGTTTGGACTTCAATTTTCCAGTTCCTGATCCTGATGAAAAGGAGGCGGAAGAATCCGTTTCTGAGGACGAGGCATATCCAGGGGTGTCCTCTAATACCCCCAGCTCATTTCCTCTTGATGTCGAGAAGGCGGGGTTCTGAAGTGGCTCTCCCCTCGTCCACTTTGGGGCCGCCTTGACACGGCTTGGAGGCTCGCACTGCGGGGCTGCTGTGGCTCCCCTTTCGATCATTTAGGCCCCTTTGTATAATCTTTGCTCATTTGGCTAACTTCGAGCTCTAAGCCTTGGACATTTGTAATACCAACATTGGTTTTGTTATTCTATGGATATCCATCCTTCTACCTTCTTAGTTTTCCCGCCTTCTTTTATGACCTGTGTTGAGAGGTTTCCTGGTCACCTAATCTTTAAATGGTCGGGTTCTTCTTGTTATCTGACCACTTGATTGGGTGACCTACGTGCTTCTCATCAAGGCGAGCACCATGTGGCTCCTTTGAAGCAGAAATTTTGCATGTGGCTCTCCTTTGGCGTGAGCATGGCTCCTTGGAAACGCTAAGCTCGTGGCTCCTTGGTTGCTTGGCACTTTGGCTATTAGGTTCTTAGGCCAGGCTATAGCCCACAGGCCCGAGCTACAGGCTCGTTTAAAATTGAGCTATGAGGCTCTTTTGAAATTGAGCTGCAAGGCTCGTTTTAAAACTAAGCTACGAGGCTCTTTTGACACTGAGCTGCAAGGCTCTTTTGAAACTGAGCTACAAGGCTCCTTCGAAACTGAGCTACGTGGCTTCTTCAAGCCCGAGCTCTGAGTGTTTTTGAGCGGGGCTGCGGGGCTCATTGGGCGAGCTGCGGCTCTTTTGAGCGGCTTGTAAGGCTCTTTGGGGGTGAGCTACATGACTCCTTTGAGCGAGCTACAAGGCCCTTCTTTTGAAATTTGAGCCGCAAGGCTCGCTTGACCGAGCTACGTGGTTTTGAGATTGAGCCACAAGGCTCTTTGAAACCGAGCTTCGCGGGCTCCTTCAAAACCGAGCTATGCGCCCTTTTAAAATCGAGCCGCAAGGATCGCTTGAAACCGAAAGCCGCGGGCTCCTTCAAACCAGCCAAGGTCCTTTTGAAACCGAGCCGCAAGACTCGCTTGAAACCGAGCTACGCGGGCTCTCTTCAAATTAAGCCATGGCCTTTTTGATATCCGACTCGCTCCCGGACCAACTACGTGGTTTCTTTTCAGATCTCGAGCTCTTTGGCTCCTGATATGAGCCACATGGCTCTTTTGATATCCGAGCTCCTCGGGTTCCTAAACTGAGCTACGTGGCTCTTTCGTCTTCCTTCCCTTAGGAAAGCGCACACGATTTTAATGCAGATCAATGGAGAATTGGAACAGACTGCATGGCTTCCCAAGCATTCCAGGTTTCTTTATAAACAACCTCTTGTCTTCGAAGGTCTGTGTTATACTCCACTCTCCACCTTCTTCCCTTGACAAAGGCCTGAGTTCGCATACGATGAAGCTTCAGGTTTGATCGCCACTCCGTGCAGTTTATTTGGTGACGCAGCCGACATTCTCCGGTTTCCGAATGCCTCGCCTTTTTTTATAAGAGTTGTGTTTTCCCTAGTTCCCTCCCTTTGTGGAGTTGTGGGCAGGCCCCTAGTCCTGCCCATTGATGGAACTAGACCAGGGAACATATTCGGAGGGGGTGGCGCGCTGAGAGGGAATATTTTTAAGTCTCGCTTCCTCCATCATTCCCTCTTTTCTCCTTCTCATTCCTTTTCTCTTTCTCTTTATTGTGGTTTTTGCCTTGATTAGGTGTTGGCCGAGCGTGATCTTCTGTAGAGAACTGCTGATGTAGAGAACGGATTTGCTGATTGTAATTTTCTGAAATGTAGAGAACAGCTTCGCTGATTGTAATTTTCTGAGATGTAGAGAACGACTTTGCTGATTGTAATTTTATGAGATAACTGAAATAAAAGTACAGTCTTTTGGAAACGTGTGTACTTTTCTGATGTTTTTTTTTTTTTTTTTTAATTTGTGAGAATATTAATCAGGCTGAAAATGAACACAAAGAATGTCATTATAGCAAAACTATGAATTTCTTATTAAAAGCTACAATCTGAGGTCCATTGGTAGAATCGCTTGAGGTGCTCAGTGTTCCAAGAATGTGGCAAGGTTTTTCCCTCTTATGTTCAAGTTCAGAGTTGCTGTGTCGAATCCTACCTCGCGATGCTACCACGTGAGGTCATTCCCCATTGGCCCTAGCTTCCCATGTGTGGTCTTTCCTCACGTGTGGTTTTTGTAACTAGGCCGGGCTAAAACTCTTGGGCTTGACCCTTCGGTCATAGTATTTTGCTATTTTTTTGTGATAATCCTTGGCACGCTTTAGAACCTGCTCACATTTTTCTTCTAGGAGGTCAAGGTTCAGACGGAGAATCTCCTCGTTGTGTTCGATATTTGTGAACTCAACTCTTGGTGATTTTAGCCCAACCTCGACGAGAGCTACCGCTTCAATGCCAAATGCTAGAGCAAATGGGGTTTCTTAAGTTGTTGATTTGCGTGTAGTTCTATATGCCCATAATACCTCGGGGAGGTATTCTACCCATTTTCCCTTTAGATTTTCCAGCTTGGTCTTTAAAGCTGCCTTGAGAGTCCTTATAAGGATTTCTATTGGTCTCATTGGATCAAGGGATGAAATGGGATGAATAATAGTTCTTGATTCCAAGCTCGGCGTAGAAATCTCTAAACTTAGGATTGTCGAATTGTTTCCCATTGTCAGATACCAGGGCTCTAGGGATTCCAAACCTGCATATTATGGAACGCCAAACAAAGTTACGCACCTTTTGCTCGGTGATTATTGCTAATGGCTCGGCCTCGGCCCACTTGGTGAAGTAGTCCACTCCCTCAATAATAAACTTGCACTGGCCCTTCCCAATGGGTATGAGCCCCAATATGTCTAGCTGCCATTGTTGAAAAGGCCAAGGGCTTGTGATTGAGGTTTGCAGCTCGGACGGGAAGTGAGAGATCTAGATGTGCTCTTGGCAGATCTTGCATTTTTTAACCAGCTACGTGGCGTCTTTGAGCATTGTAGGCCAATAATATCCCTGTCTCAGGGTCTTTGCTACCAAGGACCTGGCTCCGATATGGTTTCCACAGATACCTTCATGCACCTCTTTGAGCACGTAATTGGCGTCTTCCTTTCCTACGCACTTAAGGATGAGTGTAGAAAAACCTCGTTTATAAAGGGTCCCCTGATGAATGGTGAATCTAGCCGACCTGCCCCAGCTCGAGGCCTCCTTTGATCGCTTGGCAATATTCCGTCCACCAAGTAATCCCATACGGGGTCCATATCCCAAATTTCTACTGACATTAATGGGACACTTCTTCATTGTCGACGTTCACCGAGGGTTCTGGGAGGTGCTCGACCGGTACCGCCCATTCCCAGATCCTCCCGTGATGTCATGCTAGCTTTTCCAGTGATCATCACGTTGTTCTCTCTCTCGGGACATGCCTGACCAACTCAGATGGGAACCTTTAAACAATTCCTCGCACCTTGAGGTAATGATCATTTTTTCACCCCTCGCTTAGTAGAGTCCTTCATTCGTTTCACGCCACCAACCAGGAATCACTACACATCTCAAGCTGATTAGCTTCCATGGGCGCGTTAAGCCCGACTATGACAACTTCACATCAACCAAGTATCGAGGCTTGAAATCCAAACCCGAAAGTGCGTATTCCACGCCAACCTGGCCCTGTGGAGTTCGTAATCGACCAGATCGCTTCCTTCGGAATCGACGGCCCCATCTAATGGACAACCTTTAGATGGTAAGCTTCCGCATCAATTAAGTAGTTTCGTAATGTGGTTTCGGTATTCGAGGGGTAAATCGCATGATGAAATTGCCAAAACTTGCCCTTGACCGCCTGCCCTGGCTCAGATTTGATGTTGAACTCACTCGAGCTCACGCCTATTTTATCGCCTTCCGAGGTCTCCGGCTTGTGCAATATCCGTTTCATTGGGTGCCTCATTGGGATTTCAATAGTGTGAGCCCGAAATATGGTCAAAGCCTTCCTCGCGGTTACCACCAGGATTAATTTCTCCACCTTTGATACCTCTTCCTCCGCTCCTCTCGTAACCTCGATCGCAGTATCGGGACCACCGTTGTGATTCTATCTCGCCCCGACCAGGCATTTAGTTGAGAAATCAAACTACCAAATAAAGGTAGCAAGTTCTCCTCAAGGGCTTTTACCATGACGGAGGAGAGCTTAGGTAATTTTAGCACCGAGAACGCCTTCGCATTGTGAGTCCCAGCGGAAAGCCTTTTCGTGAACTCCGAAAGAATGGCTTCCAATACTGCCGACCTAGATACAAAGCGGCAGCACTTATTCTCCTACCAAACGTTGAATTTTTGGTGTTTGAAGGCTAAGAATGTCCGCATTCCGCTTATCTTGTCCTGATTTTGCCCCTATTCCCTCTCATTGCTGACTATGAAACCCAAGAATTTTTCGGCTGAGACTCCAAAGGCACACTTGGTTCAATTTAACTTCATGTTATAGTTCTTCAGGACTTGGAACGACTCAGCTAGGTGGGCTATGTGGAGCTCGGCCTTAACTGACTTTACTAGCATGTCATCTATATATGCCTCCATGGATGCTCTAATATACTTTTGAAACATTTTGTTCACTAGCCTCTGATAAGTGGCCCCAGCATTCTTCAACTTGAAAGGATGATCCCGTAACAAGTAGGGCACCCCTCGCCTCATCATAAATGAGGTCTTCTCTTGGTCACTAGGGTCCATTCTGATTTGGTTATATCCCGAGAAAGCGTCCATGAAACTGAGAAGCTCGTGGCCAACCGTGGAGTCCACTATAAGGTCATCCCGAGGTGTGGGAAAGCTATCTGACGCTCGCTGGATGATCGCGAAGTCACGCGCAGCCTACTTACTTATCGCTTTTCCTTGACAATTACTACATTAGCCAATCACCGTGGCATTCACTTCTCTGATAGCTCGGCTCGAGGAGTTTGTTAACTTCTTCATTGATCGCCTCCATTTTCTCGGGCAAACTTTTGTTTGACTGGTTTGAAGGAGGGGGTTGTCATTAGCGATGCGGTGATTACTGCTGGGTCAATTCCTCCCATATCCTCCTGATTCCAAGCGAATACTTCTATATTCTGTTTTAAGAAGTGGATAAGGAGGTCCCTGACGTCTTTGGCCAATTTGGATCCGATGTAGATGAGATGTTCCGATTGGTCGTCGAGTTGTATCGATTATAGTTCTTCTGAGGGCGTAGGTCGGATGCTTACCTTATCTCTTATGTCGAGCTCGTCCATGTAGATGCTGCCTACCGCTTTTTGTTTCATTGATGCCGAGTAGCACTCCTTGGCTACGCGCTGATCTCCTCGAACCATTCCTACCCCATTCGCAGTGGGGAATTTGATAACCATATGATAGGCGAAAGGGATGGCCCTTATGGTATTAAGGGAGGGCTTGCCCAATAGTATGTTATAAGTCGATGGGGCATCCACTATGAGGAACCTCACTGCCGTTGTGGCCTGGCACGGGGGATCTCCCAAAGTGAGCACTAGTTGTATTGACCCCAGGGGTAACACTCTTTCTCCGGAGAATCCCCTCAAGTGGGCGTTGACCGGTTCTAGTTTCTCCTTTTCGATGCCCATTTTATCGAAGGCTGACGCGAAGATGATGTCGACTGAGCTTCCTTTGTCGACCAGGACCCTGTGTACTGTTTTTTTTGCTACGACGACCCTTATTACTAGTGGATCGTCATGGGGATGCTGGCAGCCTTCCATGTCGGAGTCCGAAAAGGTTATTGTAGTGTCTAGCTGAGGGAGTTTGGATACGGCTTGTATTTCTAGTGTCTCCCCTAACTGGCTGTCGAGATGAGCCTCCGGCCGAACCTGACTCCTCTCCCACAACCTCCTGAGATCACCCTGATTTCTCCCAAGGGCCACCTGCTGAGTCTGGTCGGGCCGACGAGGCGATGGGGGCGTGCCTCGGTCCCGACCTCTCTAAGGCCAAGGCACGAAGATGTCCACCGCCTTTTTACCGTATTCAATTTTTTTCTCACCTGATGCAACATCTGGCCCGTGTCCATAATCCCTGGCGAGTTCACAACACTTAGTCGGTCTCTCTTCGGGCTGGCCTACCTCATCCGAGACGGCCACCTCAAGAACTTTCGCGGTCGCGCCTCACTTAGGACCCGCGGACACCGAGGCCGCCAAGGGGGTGAATTGTTGCAGATATCGCCGCAGCTCGGGCTAAGGTGGGCCCCGCAGTCTGAACGTTGCTCTCGCCTCGAGACCGTTTCGCTTCTTATCCCTTCGCGGATCATCCCCGCTTCTCCTCCGTCTCGAGTCTCGCTCTCGCTTTTCTCGCCCTACTTTTCTTCTTTTGCGAGGGAAGAGAGCCTTCCCGCTTTAGATAGAAGGCTTCTCGTCGCTGACAGATGAGTATGTTGCAAGCACCTCTTGCCCCCGAGGGTTATTCGAGATGGAAAACATCGTGTCTTTGACGCACGCCAAATTTCTGACAAAAGCGGTGATGGCAAACTTCATCCGATGTCTACCTTTAACGACTATGCGTAAACCTTCCTGGACGTAGGGACCTGTGCCCTCCCGTGGCTCTACTTTATGGTCAACAAGTGATAACTGCCTTTCCTCAGACATCCCGAGTTCACGAAGTGGAGACTTTAACGCATATATGAATAACCCCCTGGCGATTTTATAGATTCTAATGGCGGAGGGAGTCTCTGTTGAACTGTGCCAAAGTCGCCTTTTTAGCGATGGCGAAGACTTTGCATCTAACGGGGTCCTGGTATCTGTGTAGCTCCATCTGATTCTTGTAGGTATTGAGGTGGGCTCAGAGACCCTTTCTGCCTCTGCCTTAACGCTTTATCCGGTGTATCTAACTTTGCGCTAAGAGATGGAAGGTAGTACCCCACCCCAACGAGGATTTGTTTGTCGCACTGGTATCCATGGAGACCGGAGCTTGTCCCCTTCACAGCTTCTTCATGTGGCTGGCCGAGCTCTGCCGATGTCTTAGAAACGTTGTTCCCATGATCGGCCCCCATATCTTCCTCGGGCCGATAAAGGATGGGTCCATTACCTCCTTGTTCCTACTGTGCATTCCCCATTACGATCCTCTAGTGGCGATAGATCATGCTCCTTGGCTCAAGTATTTCTCCTTCTTCTGCCTGGGCCTTGAGGAGCAGCAGGTCGTTGTTCTTCCCGCACATCACTGCTCTTGGAGAGTTCCTCCAAGCCCCTCTTAGCAAATGCTAGTCGTTAGACGGAACGCTCCATCCATTAGTATTATCAAGTAGAGTTTTTGAGAGCTCGTGGTCTGGCCATTCAGTCACCGTGTCGCCCTGCGCCCTAGGGGTCGATACTATCAGTCACTGAGAATTCAGTTTTACTTGTAAAGGAACAATCATTCCCACATACGACGCTAAACCGATGGTGCTTTTTCTACCAATACGCTAGCCGGAGCTGAGCCGCGCCCTCATTGATCGGATCATCGTACAACCTATAACCTACACTGTAGCAGTGATCCAAATGGGTGTGCCAATTCACTCACTGATGGCTAAGTCAGTTTCTTTCTTATGAGAAGGAAAGAATTCAACTGTTTATGGCGTTATTACTACATACCTTTTTGTGGTAGAATGAGTCGGTATTTATTAGGGGAAATAGTGGTTACTTTCCTTGTTAGATGGTGATACGGTATCTCTCCCATTGGGTAAGGAGTTTCTTTTTCCTTATCATGGACCGACTCTTAAAGGATAATGGAGGGGTAGTGATCATGTAAGATCCCTCTTTCCTAATCCGTGGGACGCGGATCATGGAGACTGGACACTTTTCCTTTTACACGAGTTTTTGGGCGCCTATATCACTTGATTACCTGGCATGGTGGTTTCAATTCTGGGCCTGAGCCCGTGTACTTTGGCATGGGTAGGATTTCACTGTGGGCCGAGCTTCTTTATTGGGTATGTGCCCCAACTCCCTTCATAAGGCGGAGGTTTGGGCTTGCGCCTTGGGCTTGCGCTCTGGGCCTATGCACATATTGTTTTCTACCCCATCACTATTAAATGATAATCTTGACAAAAGCAACTACATAATGCAAATATATGACTTTCTAACAAAAGTGAAAGAGCATTTGGTATGCAAGTTACATAAATCAATTTATTGATTTAATCATTTTTCTTATAGTTCAAACATTTTGATGTAGCAGTTAAGACCTTAAGATGAACCTTATATGTATAAGAAGGTGAAGGAAAGCATGGTAATTCTCATGATCTAATATGTTGATAATATTTTACTTATTGAGAATGATATAGGGTTATTTTTTAATAAAACTCCCAACGGATTACTAGAATAAGAAGCTTATGGTTTATCAAACTACCCACCTTAACAAGCTTTTGGTTCAGTTTAGGATGAAAGACTTTCCTTTTTCCTAGGATCAATGCATTAAGACAATAAGTTTTGGGTCGATCTAATGGCCTGTCCATTTTGGCCTGAATTTTTAATTGACTGAATTAGAATTTTGATAACCTTAATTGGCCCACAACCCATTTAGGTTTAGGCTAGCTTGCCCTGGTTGGCCCAACTAGCCTGATTTTTATTTATTTATTTTTAATTTTAACTTAAAACATAAATTAATATTATAGGATTTCAAGGAAACCATAAGCGCCACTCCTCTCTTCTTCTCTCATCATTTTCTCTGTTAGCCCTTTTTACTTAAGTAAAGAGGGATAATTTTTTGGTCATTTTTTGCTAAATCACCCCTCTACATCTCTCTTTATTATTTTATTCTCAATAAAGTGATTTTTTCACATATATCTAAGTTTTCACTTTGTTTTTTTTGTTTTTTTTTTGCAATTTTCTCGCTGACTTATTACGGCATGTGGTTTTGTCGTTGACTTGTTGTGGCGTGTAGTTGTGTCGTCTTGTTACGACGGTGGGTGATTCAGACATCAAAACATATTTGATTAAACAGAGACATCAAATTACAGTCACCAATATGTTATGCATGTGAATTATGTATTCTAGCCACATAGGATTATCAAATATATACGCCATCGATCATTTATGCTATTACCTGGGATGATATACTCATCCTCTAAAGCTTTTACCGACCTGATTCTAGCTGCTCTGATCGAATGTATTGTTAGTTTAAATCAATAAAATTAGTTCAATTTAAAAAAAAAATTTAAAACATAAATTAAAAAACATAAAAAAAAATATGCCAAAATTCAAACAATTTTTTTTTTTATATAAAATAAAAAATATATTTTTTAAAATATTAAAAAAAAAACCTTATTAGCAAAGTTTTATTTTCAATTCTTAAAAAAAAAAAAAACCAATTTTAAGAAAATATTTATATCTTAAAACTATTTTTTTCTATTGTTTTTTAAAAATATCTTCCCAACATATTCTTATAAAAATATACTTTAATAACTATTTTTGAAAATGATTATTAAAATAATTTTCATTAACACTTTTTAAAAACTATTATCTAAATTTTACAATACAATTTTATAAATAGTATTTTACTTTTAATAATTGCACATGTTTTCATAATTTTTTATAAAAGTAATTGGTTTTCTAATTATGGAAAATATATGTTTCTTTTTTGTTATTGAAAATATAAAAATATTGTTTAAAGAAAAAAAATAATAATTGTCATAATGATTTTAATTGT
This sequence comes from Tetrastigma voinierianum, assembly GCA_016808115.1. Classification (NCBI taxonomy): domain Eukaryota; kingdom Viridiplantae; phylum Streptophyta; class Magnoliopsida; order Vitales; family Vitaceae; genus Tetrastigma; species Tetrastigma voinierianum. Next base: position 420,982 of record JAEQBH010006756.1, on the reverse strand, counting down.
TTTAATAAAATAAAATAATAATCATATGAAATATAATTTTAAATTAAAATAATAAAATTAAATTGTTAATATTCTTTTAAAAACATAAAAACAAATTAAAAGTATTTTAAACAAAAAAAATTATAAAATGTTTATAAAATTGTGGTAATATTTATATTTTTAATATTTGACTGCTTAATATATCTGACCTATATTAAGTTACATTTAATGCAAATATTAATGTAGAAGAGCACCTGCAGTCACTTATTGGCACGTGTGACTGATTGAATTGGGACCAAAAATGGATCGGATTGGCCTGTTTCCCTCCTTTACTCTAAGACACAAGTGATAGAGAAGACGACATGAAGAGAGAAATTGAGAAACTAAACCAGAATCGTATTACCAAACTGTGATTCATATTTACATTTTTTAGAACATAAAGATATTTATAGAGTGATTTAATAGACTATTCTGGAATCTCAGTGGTTAGGAGGTTATAACCATATTAAGGGACTATTTGGCTATCATCCCCCCTTGAGCCTGACAGGAATAGAAGTGATGCAGAGCTTGCTTCTCAAAGCAGAAAACTGAGCAGTGGACAAATGCTTGGTCAGAATATCTGCTACTTGATCAGCGGATGGCACATAACAAATGTCCAATTCATGTCTTAATACCTTCTCCCGAATGAAATGTAGATCTAGTTCAATATGTTTTGATCGAGAATGAAAGATTGGATTATGTGCTAAGTGCGCAGCACTCTAATTGTGACACCAAACAATAGGAGTTGGAATTGGCAAACTAAGCTCTTAAAGGAGAGCTTGAATCCAGACAAGTTCAGCAAACAGAGATACCAAGCTTCGATATTCAGATTCGACACTGCTTTTGGAGACAATTCGTTGTTTGGTGGATGACCATGATATGAGATTGACTCCGAGGTACACACATAATCCACTAGTGCTTCGTCTATCATCAAGACAGGAAGCTCAATCGGCATCACTATACCCTTGAAGCTGAAGAGAAAAAGACGGCTAAAAAAGGAGACCATGGTGTATACTGCCTTGGAGGTATCATAAAATTAGCTTGACAGTAGTCCAATGAACGTCAGTAGGCTGAGCCATAAACTGACATGCCTTATTTACAACAAAGGCAATGTCGAGTTGGGTGAGGGTAGCGTATTGCAAAGCCCCAACTATGCTTCTATATTCAGTAGGATTATGCAAGGGTGCACCATCTGTTTGTGAAATTGATCGACTAGAACAACCTAGAGTAGGGGTTGGTTTAGAGTCTTCTAAGTGTGTTCATTCAAGAAAATCTTGGATATATTTTGATTAAGACAAATGCATAGCACCCCCAATATACTGAACTTGAAGTCCTAAAAAAAAAAGAAGGTTTGCCCAAGTCATGGATTGCAAAGGCAATATACATAAAGAAAATAACCTGTGAGAGAAGATCAGAATTGCTGGCTATCACCAAGATGTCATCAACATAGACAAGAATAAGAGCAGTATAGGAGGCTGTGTGATATATGAACAGAGAAGCATCTGCCCTTGAGGATTGAAAACCAAACTGCAACAAGGCCATACGCAACTTGTGAAACCAAGCTCTGGGTGCCTGTTTAAGGCCATACATAGCTTTATATAGACAACACACACAATTTGGAAACTATGGATCAACAAAACCAGGAGGTTGGAACATGAAAACTTCCTCTTGCAAATCACCATTAAGGAAGGCATTTTCAAAATCAAGTTGACGAATAGGCCATCCAAAGGAGATTGCAAGGGCAAGTATCAGTCGAATAGTACATGGTTTAACTACTGGGCTAAAGGTATCAAAATAATCAACCCCAGGTGTTTAGGTAAAACCTTGAGCCACCAAACGGGCCTTGAGTCTATCCAAAGAACCATCTTGCTTATATTTTGTTTTGTACACCCAATGACATCCAACAAATCTAGCATCAGCTGGTGGTGAAACTAGGGTCCGAGTATTGTTCCTCATAAGAGCATTATACTCAGTTTGCATTGCATCAACCCAAGGAAGAAGTTTGGAGGCTTGAAGGTAAGTGTGTGGTTCACTGTGTTTTTTAGCAAGATAACTCTTTTTCTTGAGGTTTCCAAACTTGAAGCGAGTTACCATGGGATGAATATTGAAATAGAAGGAGCCAAAACAGGAGGTGAAGAGAAGGGGACTTGAAGAATTGGGGGTAAAGATTCAGTGGGGGAGCATATGGGAATATTAGTAGGGGGTTGTGTGGATTGTGGGAGAACATCAGTAGATGGTTGTGAGGGTTGTTGAGCAGAGGTAAGAATTGATGAAGAAGTAGGAACAGTAGTAGCAGGAAATGAACATGAGGGAGCAGAGATAAGGGTTGGTGTAGGAACAGAGTTGGTGAGTAAGGGTGATGGAGAAGGGTGAGAAACTAAATGAAAATGAAAAGAATGTTCATGGAACAAAACATGACGAGAAATGTAGATGCGACCAGAATGAGAATCAAGACAGATATAGCCTTTGTGAGCAGGGGCATAACCCATAAAAACACAAGGAATAGAGCGGTATAAGAGCTTGTTTGTCGTATAGGGACGTAGGGATGGAAATCATAAGCACCTAAAGACACATAAATGACGATAATTAGGTGTTTTATTGAAAAGTAATTGTAGAGGAATATGATTTTGTAGAACATTGGTTGGTAACAAATTGATAAGATAACATGCAGTTTGGAATGCTTACATCCAATATCTGGATGGAAGGGAAGCTTGGGCTGAAAGAGCTAAACCAGTCTCAACTACATGACGAATCTTCCTTTCAGCTCTACCCTTTTGTTGGGGTGTGTGAGGACAAGACAATCTATGAGTAATTCCAAGTTTTTCCAGATAAGAACGAAAAGCAAGAAACTCCCCCATTATCATATTGTAAACATTGGATTGAAACATTTAGCTATTTTTCAATCATCTTATGAAAGGAGATAAATACAGGAAGAGCTTGATCTTTGGAGAGTAAAAAATAAAGCCAAGTAAACCTTGAAAAGTCATCAACAATGATTAAGAAGTACCTAGCACCTGAAGTAAAGAGGCAAGGTGCTGGGCCCCAAAGATCTAAATGAAGTAATACCAATGGTTTTAATGCATGAAAAGTAGAAAGAGCAAATGGAAACTGATGTAATTTTGCAAGAGGACGGAAAATGCAAGAGTCTGAGATTTTATTAGTCATTGAAAAGGGTGCAAGTGGAGTTCATGAAGATAGGACTTTATGTAAAACAGGGGTAGCAGGATGCCTAAGGCGAGCATGCCAAAGGCTTATGGTGTTGGAAGAATTGTTGGAGCTAGCTGTAACAAATGCATAAGAAGGTGTAGATTGAGATGAAACAGTGTAAAGACCATCCTTAATAGTGCCCTGGAGAAGGATCTGCTGGGTGACTTGATCCTTTACAAGAAAACAAGAAGAATGAAATTAAAAAAAGACAAGATTATCATAACATAATTTAGAAACACTAATGAGATTAGTAGACGGGTTTGGGACATGAAGAACCTGTCGTAATTGAAACTGTCTAGAGGAAGAGTTTATTACTGAAATGACGAATAGGTAAGCTCTGGCCATTTCCAATGGTCACTTGATCAAAACCAAGATATGGTTTGACATCTTCAAGAGACTGAGAATTGTTGGTGAGATGATGAGTTGCTCTTATGTCGAAGAACCAGTCATCTAGTAGGGGAGAAACATCACTAGTTGTGATCAAGACTTGCACGGGAACTGAAGATCTAGGAGGAAAACTGTTTTTGCCAGAAGAGGATGGCCGAAAATTGTTTTGCACAAGGCCTTGAAATGATATATCAAATCGACGATAACACCTAGCAATGGTGTGCCCAAATTTTCCACATAATTGACACTAAGGACGCGTAGGAAGTGAAGGCGAACGAGGTTGAGGAAAAAAGGAATGTGGCTAATAATGTGGTGATCTTGGTTGAGAATAGGTTGCAGAGCGGGTTGATTTTTTGACAAGCGTGGTTGGTGTTGTGAGAAGAAAGGAGGCCTCTAACCACATTTGGCATGAGAAAAACCAGAAGAATGATGAGGTTGTATTTGAATTTCCATATGAGCAGCTACATAATTGAGGTCAAATGAAGAAGTATTCTGGGAAGTCAGCCATTGGTCATGTGTGAGAAGTATACTGTGAACAGAATGCAAAGAAAGCTCTTCATTCCTAGTAGTAAGTGAAGAAACAATGGCATTGTACTTTGATCCGAGACCTCCAAGAAGTTGAAGTATCTTGTCTGTTTCTTTTACTGGTTCTCCTACTGCAGCAAGATTGTCTGAAACAGTTTTCATCTTCAAGATGTATTCCATCATAGACTCTCCTCGCTTTTTTATGGTTTGAAATTCCAATCTAAGTTGCATAATCCGAGCCTTAGAAGAGCTTGAGAAGATTCGTTGAAGAGCAATCCAAGCTTCATGAGATGTCTGATAACCCATAATTTGACTCATTATATCATGAGTCAGGGTAGAATATAACCAGTTGGGGATCGTTCAATCAAGGTGCCTCCATTGAACGAACTCGGGATTGATTTTGCCAGAATGCAGTTCCTTCAGTGGACATTGTTTGACGCCATCAATGGAATCTTCAAAGCCATTTGCAAACACAACATTCTCCATTTGAGTTTTCCATAGGATATAATTGTTTATGTCAAGTTTGATAGGTAGAGGATGATTGATTGTTTGTAACAAAGCTGGTGCCAATAATGAATTTTGTAGCGATTCGTAAGATTACTTCTCATTGAATCAATGAATTCCCTCCATTTTTAGCGCATGCTAAAACCAAGGCCCCGTTTAAGTAGGGTAAAATTTTCTATTTTCTATTCAAACTTTTCAAAACAAGCGAAAACGCATTAGCTACGGTAGACAAGACTTAAAAACAAATTTCAAAATAAAAGCAAATCGAATTCACTATTTCAACATTTTATATACGAATCGAAAAACAGTGTGCTCGTTTTCCTCAAGCTGGCTAAATTCCAACCAAATTCAAACTGAATCTGCATTGAAATGAAAACTTATTTTCAACCAAATTCAGCACGAAACGTATTTCTTAAAAAACGAAAAACTAAAAGATAATACACGAAAATTTTCTATATTCGAATTCTCGATAGAATGAAATTCTTTCTTAACTAAACTTGGCTGGCTTCAATCCGAGAGGAAACAGAGAAGAAGACACTAGATCAAAATAAAGTAGAGAAAAAAACAAAAAAAAATCAAGGAATTTGTTGTGGCAAGATCGAAGAAAGAAAAGCTAAGGTTTTCAATCCAAAGTTCTCCGATACCACGATAGGGTAACACACATGAAGAGAGAAATAATAGAGAAATGATAACCAGAATTGTATTACCAAACTGTGATTCATATTTACATTTTTTAGAACACAGATATTTATAGAGTGATTTAATAGACTATTCTGGAATCTCAGTTGGTTATGAGGTTATAACCATGTTAAGGGGTTGTTTGGCTATCAACATGTAGTTAATGCTTGTTACATTTTTAGATGAAAGATTTGGGAAAAAAACATATTATATTCTTGAATTAAAGTCCTAGTGGATCGCTAGAGTAAGAAGCTTATGCTATATTAAACCATCCATCTTAACAAGCAATTGGTCAAGTTTATGATGCGATACTTTCCTTTCCTTTTTCTAGGATCGGTGCCCTAAGACACTTGAGAAGAATAAGCACATGCAGCTAATACCTAAAACATAGTAACATTAATAATTGATATCCTTATATACATGCAATATTAAGTACTAGATAAAATTATTGACATTAAAATTTTAAATAAATTAAATTTTCACTAAATTGATTTTCAAAAGTGTGACTTTCTAATTAAACAAAATTTACGCCCGATGAGTCACACACATTTGACACGTGGTAAAATTTGGAAGGCAATCAAATACAATATTACAAATAAAACAAAATCTTCAAATTGCAGTGAAGAGAATTAGAAAATAATTATTCTCTTGTTGGCAATTTTCTAAAGAAAATAAATCTTTTAATTAAAGTCAAAAGAGATTTTTATTTTTATTTTTTTAGAAAAATCTATCGTTGGCAAATTTCCTTAATGAAAAATACAAGTTGTCAAAATAAAGAAACCAATTTGTTTGAATTAGATAATTAAATCTTGATGAATCCTAAAATTTAATTTCCTAATTTCACCTATAAATATGGGTAACTTCCTTTAATGAGGAAACTTCTTGAGATTGAAAAAAAGAACTTCACAAAGGAAAAGAGGTTTCTAAAAAAAAAAAAAGAAAAGGCCTCACAAAATCTCTTTATAAGTTCAAAAAATCACAGGAGAACTACACCCGTGTTCTTTACTTTTTTATAAAGTTTTTTTGGGAATAAATCGTCATTCTAGGCCCTTAATTCACTTTTTATTTTTTTTGACAAAGCCTTTAATTGACTTACAAAAACAAGGAAAACACTTTCCTCATCTACACACGTGATCTTATTCATTCAACAACTTTATAAGGGGGGGGGGCCGTGGGTGTTGGGGAGAATAACCCACTTATACCTCTACCTCTAAAATTAAGGAAATATCTTCATCATTTTCTTTAGAATTATGATCAAGGTGGAAGAATTAGAAGGAAATACTCTTCTATATAAGGATATTATCACAAAGATTGTACCCTAAAGTTTTTAATTCTAATAAACTTTTTGTTCACATTATTTTCCCTATTGTTTTACTAATTTTGCAGGACTCTCACAAGACTTATGCATACACAATCAGTCGCTACGTAGTAGGGATGGTGATTACATTTCTGTTAGTCAAGGCTTAGAACATTGAACAATAGTCAAGAATATACTAAGTATCTTAGAAGAATAAGGGATTATATTCTTATGTTTCAAAGTGACAAGCCAATACCCATCAGGAACACAAATTCAAAGTTTCAACTTGATAAGGATTCTAGTTAGAGGAGAGTAGAACAATATTGTACCATTGACTCTATTTTAGAACTTGAAATTGTACCTTCTAAATGGGAAATGTACTCGTTTGACTTAGGAAGTTAATCATGGGACTTGGTTTAGTATTTTTGTTGTAATTAGGGATGTAAACGAATCAAGTTACTCGAGTTCAATTTATAGAATACTCGGAATTAGTCGAGTCAAGTTCGAATAACTTATCGAGTTGAGTTCAAGTATCACAAAACCTGATTCGAGCTCCTCACAAGTTTAATATAACTTTACTATTTTATTAATCGAGTCGAATTCGAGTTGAGTCGAGTTCGAGTGTATTTATTTATTAATATTTTAATTAATTCGAGTTGAGATCGAGCGTCGAGGTTTTTAATCGAGCCGAGCTCGAGCTTGACTTTATATTAACTTGAGTTTATTACACCCCTAGTTATAACACATATAACATTGCTTTCAGGACAACTATATTTATATCCTGAACCAACCTGACCCAGGTGGTAACATTTGAGCAAAGAATATTTTGATTATGAACAATGCACATTTTATTATTAGATATGAGTAATCTTAGTATACTGATACACAATAGATTTTATATTATTATTTTACATTTTCTAGATCATTTTTATCGATCCTTATTCGTTGCATAATACCTTGCAAGTATTCTAGTCTGCATCTTTTGCTTTATACGTAACTTAGGTGTGTTAAGATATGCAAATGATCCAAGTCATAGATTCCTTGCAAGTAAATGACTTGTTCACGCGACTAATTCATGGGATTAGGCAATCGATAGAAGTTGTAGTATACAACCTCCTAATTAGAGGAGTTAATAGTTTTATTGATTGGCAAGAGATTCTCTTGTGAATGCACTAATATATATCTATATATATGGTTACTCATTGGATAGGATTTACGATGAATCATGACATGAGGCTATAAGCTGTCATGGCTTCACCAAGTTGCTTCATTGTATTGTCTCTCGACCTTGAGGTATATCAAGTTTACACTCAAACTAGATGTGACCTTGACATAGAGGTAAAATCATATGTTGATCCTATGTTCCTTATAGATTCAATAACTATAAATAAAGTTGCTAGTAATATCCTTAATACATGTTTCATGATAGATAGAAAATCATAAGTTAATCATATGTTCCTTCTAGATTCGATAACTATAAATAAAGTTGCTAGTAATATTCTAATACATGTTTCATGACAGATAGAAATACATTGCCCTCTTAGGTGATCCTAGGTAGTTTATTCATATAAAGTATGGTCATAATAGTTCCTTAATTGAAACTTAGTATAAGCACTTAAAGGTTTGTATTGTTAGTTGAACACAAAATAGAAGGATCTTTAACTTAAAGATTAAGAAAGAGTATTAAGAGATTGATAGATTTCATCTTATTAGACTATAGTTCCACTGATTCATAGAAAAATTGTACACATTAAGTAATAAGCCACAATAGATAGTAAGTCACAGATTCATGCATTGAGTGTCTTTTTATATATTTACATAAGATACTTGAGTGTGATTGATTCTCTATGGTGGAATGCATGTTGAATTAACTTTTGAATTATATTTTAAGTAAGTCGATATTATCCAATAGGTCCTAGTGGTCCCGGCTCGAGCTCATATACTGTGTTGGCATGGTTTATAGGGTTAAGTTAGATTTTACTTCACTTATGTACGTGAATTAAGGGTATTTTCATAATTATGTAAGTTTATATCTGGATTAGAGAAAGAAGCCTTTGGATTGGACTAAATGATTAATTAGAAGGCCCTAAAAGTTAATTAATTAGTTAGAACTCCTTAGTCGTTCAAGCATTATTAAGGAATCTTATAAATAACACCTTAGAGGGTAGGGGTTCAAGTTAGTCATTGTCCTTTACTAGGAGACATAGCTTCTACCCTCTCTAATGTTCCTACTAGTTGAGTAACAAGTACTGTAAGATTAAGATATCACAGTGAAGGATCATGAATGTTTGAGACCTTTAATGACTATAATTAGATTCTTCTTCAAACAAATTGATTTACAAACTTTCAAATTAAAGGTGAGTACACTAATCTTTATATCTAAATGTTGTTTTGTTTCCGTATGCATGTTTTTGTTTTGTTTACGATTTAGAGAAAGCCTAGGAAGATTGCATGAACTTAACAAGCTCCTTCACTAAGACTTTGTTAGGCATAGTCTTTAGTGGTACAAGGATAGGTATGGGTCAGATGTGTTTTTGATTTGCTTTAATGGCAGTATGCTTTAAGATTTAGAGGGAGACGGTTAGGATAAAGCCTTTAAAAGTATGGCATAATGTAGCACTAATAAGGTTTATTATTTATTTAACAATTATTTTAGTTGAATCATCGGCGCCCATCCACGCATCGGACGATGCCAGATTTCCATCCCAGTCACAAAGGCCACCTGTCAATCCTGAGGTTACGCCAGGTAACAAAAGCCACTTCAAACGAGTTTCTTCCGGCGCAACATAATCAAACAACTGGTCGAATGAGTAACAAAGGCACTATTTCACCCGAGGTTGTTGTATCGCACAACACCCCTTCATCCAGAGAAACACCCTGTCCTACGGAGATGGAGTTTCAAAGAAGTCACCGTCCGTCACGATTCGTGACACCCACATGCCAACACACCATCCGGGTAAATTTCAAACTGAATCCTCTGAGCATCCTGTTATATCTCACTAAGAAAATATAGTTTTGAAATGTCAAACACAACTAATAAATCCAGTTTATAAATATAAAGCAAATAAAAACCATAATATACAAGATTAGCATGATATGATGCAACATTTATTGAAATTATTATTTATTTAATAAAAATTCCAATTTCCCTTTTAATCTATCGACTCCATGTATTACACTTAATAAGAATTTTAGCCCGACATCTTTTGCATTTTACATAACTCAGGTGCATTCGTAATTGTATACAAAACCTAAGTCAAAGGTTAAGTGGATAACATGGTCACATATAATCTATTTGTGGTTGTAGTACACTACCTCCTAATAAGAGGGATGACTAATCATCAAGATGGCCCATCTCATGGTAATCAATGCACTAGTGTATATAGTTGGGTAGTCATGACCTTACCAAACTACTATAATGATGATCGATCTCTCAACTTTAAGAGAATACTAAACTTGTGTTAAAATTTTTAGTGACTTTGACCTATGATTGAGACCATAAGATGGTCTTATGGATTATGTCATTATGATAGAGGTCGATGATGATATTTATTCTTATTCGAAATATCCCATGAAGATTGAGACAATGTGTCCTCTTGATTGATCGTAAGAAAGTATGTTCAAGAGATCTAATGATTGTTGTAGTTCCTTAATTAGAACTTGATATGTGCTCTTTGTAAGTTAGAATATGTTAGTAGATCCCACAATACAAGGATTTGAGACTAATTAAGGGATTATAGAGGTAAGTTTGAAAGGTCGATGATATTCATCTTGTTAATTTGCAGATAGTAGTTTACAGGAAGTCTACACATATATAGTGGGTAGTAGGTCCCAAACCTGAGCTTGTGGGATATTGAGTTGGCATCACAATTATATTCTAAGGAAAAGAAAACAGTATTTTCTTGTCCAGTGGCCTCACAATCAAACTATTCTAATTGATTAATTAATTAATTCAATTGGCTAGCTAGGCTAGCTGAAGTGGCCCCAGCAAAAAACAGCTCTCTTTAGAATTAGAGCTTTAGAGCCTTATGACAATCTTGTTTCCCTTCCACATTAAAGAGAAACAGAGAGAATTCAAGCCACCAACCCAAAGGAGGATTCCAACTTGTAATGATGAGATTCAAGGATGAAGTCATCATTGTGGTGGTTGTGGGTTTTCAAGTTCTACAAGACTACCACACCTTTGCTACTTTTCTTCATCAACAGGATCTTGGGAACATTCATTCAAATTTAAGGTAGAACACTTTTCTACTGGATCAAAAGTTTTTATATGTACATATACTTTTATTTTATGGGGTAACCGTTTAAAAATACCCTTGGGGATATAGTTTTAATGTAGGGGATGAGATGAAATACCATTGGGGGATTTATCTTTGCACTTCAGAGGCATTTTTGTTTAAAATGATGACATTTTTAAGGTTACTTTTGAAAGACTTTAGTTTTACAAATAATTTTTGGATTTGTCCCTTATAAACCAATTTCTATCTAGAGAGCCTATGAAAAAATTAGATGCATCCCTCACTAATCAAGGCATGGAAATCGAGTGATTTTGATTTCCTCGTAGACACCCAATAAAACAATGACTAATCTAGGGTGCGGATTTGAAGAGTAAGGAAACAAAAGACATTTCAAGGAAAAACAGTTGTATTTATTATTGTTAAAAGGCATGATATTTGAATATTAAACCCAAATCCTACAAGGTTGAGATTTTAGGAAAATTGATTGTTTAACATGATATTAAAGCTTAGTCTGACAAGAGGTCTTGGGTTCGAGACCTCTCTCTACAATTTAATCCTCATTTGTTGATTTGAAAGTCGATAAAAGACATTGTTTGATTTGTTTAACTCTCCATGTGTGGATATGGGGTCGCACATTAGGAGAGTTGGTCGTTTAACAATTATTTTTATAATTTTAAAATATAGTATAATTATTTTTTCCCATCCATAGGTGTAAGCAATATTGGTTAAACCAAGTTAAAACCTTATACATTTATGCAAATAATTTGATTTTTATGTTCTTACTCTGCCAACATAATAGAATTAGATTCCTGGGAAGCTTTCTCCCATTCTTGATAGCCCTTCATGTCAGTTGCTCACGTGCTTAACTACAAGTACATGAGTTAAGCATCTGATCCTTGATAAGCCGAACAAAAAGGACTCAAGTAGCCTCAAGTTTTTATTTTTAAATTTTTTAATAATCAACTCTTGAATTCCTATTTCTTAGGGTTGTTAATTCATTATATTTTATTTTTGAATAATTTTAGGTTATGAAACATCAATTAACTCTTAGTGTCTATTGGGACTTTGATCATCGGATCCCTTGAGCGTCAAGCTATAGGGTCTTGATTGTTAGATCTCTAAAGACGCAGCCGCAATACGAACCCCAATTATAGCACTTCCTGCAGGTATCGCCCACGTGGTGTAAACCTACAAAAAGGAGCGATCCGCGGTTCTTCACGATTAAAGCTAGCTAAAAACACTTGAGAGGAGAAAGGAATGGAAAGTCGTTGGAATTGCTTACCTTCCCTCACACCTTTTATTTATCCATGATGGTTTGCCGAATCTCCTTCCTATCTCGGGAAGGAATCTCTTATTTTCAGGGATCAATCTGTTTTTCTATTCAACGTCTAATTCTTCCTTATCAGGGATTATTCTTCCCTTATCCAGATTACCTGATTTCTCCGATGAGTGTGCTGGATTCGAAAGTCGAAAATTTGCTGATAATATCAAGCCAAGGATTTTCCACTTCAGTTCTTATCCTGTATCAAACTCCCATACGACACCCTATACGCAGTGAATTCGCCACTGCACTCGAGCCCCAAGGACCGCCTCAAGAAAGCCTTAGAAGAGTTTGACCTTACTTTCCCAGGCAGCCTATTTATGCTCTCCTGTCTGGAAAGTGTTTGCCTGGTCTTGGTGAGGCGAATGGAATCAGGCCGTTTCATAACACAGGCCAAACAGGCCCCGGGTCCATCGAGTAACGGATCTTAAAGATCATGGTACTCATAGTGTCCTAGTTAATAGGAACATAATGTAAGAGTAGTTTAATTAGTGGTTAGTGGTAGTACCTAATTTTTAGGATGTGATGAAGTTGTTAATTTCCTATTTAAATTCCTTTGAAATGAATAAAGAGGAGAAAAATTCAAAGTGTGGTTGGTTCTCACCAGAAGAGAGCATCTTCATATTATATTTTTTATTTTTTATTTTAAGCTTTGACGGGGACCTAACAATCCCTCTGTTCTTGTGAAAGGGAATAGACAGACAGTAAGATACTGAGTCTTTGTTGATTCCTAAACACTAATGGATCTTACTTTGTTAACAGGACATCTAGATAAGCTCTCATCTTTGTAGCATCTCCCCCAATCCGTGCTTTGAATTATGACGAATTCTCGGTTTTCTTTCTGTCTTGAACTTGTGGAGTCTGTTGCTATATCTTCCATGCTTGCTTGGGCTTTTGACTGTTGCTTCTTGTTGTATAACAATTAACAACAAGGTCACTTAAAAGGAGGTTTCATCCTTCAGTCCATGCCTTCCAAAACTTCTGAATAGTGGCCTTCTCACTGCTAGATGTTCTTTAATGTGATTACTGTATGATTTCATCTTTGGTGGTTGTCTTAGGATCTTTGAAATCTTCGACTTCAGCCCTATACTAGATGAGAAGGAGAGCACAAACAGAAGAAGCATATAAGAACTAAAAGGGACAGATGAATCATGAAATAGGTTCCATACAGAACATATGTTAGGCTCATTCCATATACCATGCAGAAATTGAGGATTATTTATTTTGGTTTCAGAAATCCTTATGTCCCCTCCCCCCAACCCCATATTGAATTATTTTTTCTGGGAAGAGTTACTAGAAAAGGTAGAACCATCACAGAAAACACTGATGTTTTTATCACAATATCAACTAAGAATCTTTTAGAGAAGATTCATTTTCTCATGAGATTAATGGGACTGAAATCATCCTTCATTTCACAATGCAGTTGGGTTTTAATTTTCTCTGATCTACATGTTGCAAATAACTAAAAGAAACAATTCTGGCTTCTGTTCAGTTTACATCATGATGAGCTTTGATCTCACCAGCCCAACCAACCAAGTGTGACAGTTAAAAGTTTTATTATGTTTACTCATGGTTTGCATACAAGTCATTAGCATTTAGCAGAGGCTCTTGTGGCATTGAGCCTGGAAAATGGTGGAGACTCCTGGGTGATATATTGTTGCTTCTGTAAACTGTATTATTCTTTTTGAACTGTGTTTCTTACAGCATCAAGATATGCATTTTCAAGTAACAAATTTCAGTTGAACTTGCCTGAAAAGCAAACACACTCAAAGAAATTCCTTTCAGGGGTTCGAGTAGTTTCTGGTTTACGGTGGCTGGATGCTGATGATGAATGAACCAGCTCTCCTATCTGCCCACTGTCCAAAACCTTCTTGCCATCAAAAACAATAGTGACTTCACAAAATTCAGGTGCATTCTTCTGGATGAATTCTCCTGTTCCCAGTTTTTTCCTGAATCGCCTAAAATAGGAAAAGGATTAAGCCCTTGAACTGCTAGTTCTATAATTCCAAAGTTATGATCCAAAAGGCAGTGAGAAAGAGAGCTATAGTAGTTAATTTTTCTAGCCCTTAGCTGCTTAACACACCAAACCAGGATCAAGTTTCAAACTCAGTATTGCCCTTTTATCTGCTTGTTCGGGTTATATACATTTATAACCTTCTGCTTAGTGAACTTTTCTAGTGATCATTTGCATTCAGTGACCATGAAGTATTTTTCCAGGAACTGAATCAGGAAGAGAACAGGAAATTGTACCTCGGGTAAGGTGGCCTTTTGGTTCCAATAACAAGGTTGGTGATGTTTAGGACAGGAATAAGATCAAGAATTGCTTTGGATGTTGTGTTGCTCTCAAGAAGCATTGTGTCCACAGTCACCTATAACATGAAAATATCAATCATCGATTCATCCTGCAAAATTTGTGGGAGGACAGAAAAAGAAAAGAAAAGAAAAGAATAGCCTTCACTCACATACCTTGGCATCAGTGCACAATCGGATGTATTTCTGCAAGAGGCTTCGTCTTCTGTTGTTCTCCTCATTGACATAAACTCTCAGCTGTTCCTTGCTCAATTGGCTTCTAGACAGTCTTCCAACTACATTGAGCATTTCCCAAAAATCTAGGTAAAAAAACCGTAACAGGGAAGGAGGTTACATGGAAGCTACAGCTAACAATGGCCTTTGATACATTGGTCAAGAACTAGAGCCATGAAAGTAAAACTGGAATCCAATTAAGGAAATGCCTTCAAGCTTTGGCTTCAAATTTGGGGGCAGACAACATACAGTTACAGTTTCACAGGAATACCCCATAAAAAGTCCAACTTTGTGAACTAGAAGTTCCGTACATCTCCTTCTCATTGATGAATTCTTCAGTTTTCAGAAAAGATTGGCTATTTGGGCAATCCATAGTTTTTTTTATGTATCAATCAATCGTCTAATCGGTATGAATATGCTAAGGGGAGTTGATTTGGCCAACCATAAATCTCATGCTTAACACAAAACAGCATACTTTTCTTTGGACTACATGAAGTTTACCTAATATGACCATGTCAATGACGAAATGTTAATGGATTTCCAGGTGTGTGTGATCTGGATTCATTTTCCAGACTGCCCCACTAGAACTCAACTCCCTTTCAAATTTTTCTCTTGGGTTTCAAAGGTCAAACATCATTACTGTTTCATTAATGTCAAAAGTTTCATGCTGTATCACTTCAACTAAAATTCTATTTCAAGTTGGTCAGCAATAACAGTCCTGTTATGCTAAAATCAACTCCTCGAATTCAGAAACAGAGGAAAAATAAAAAGAAATGGCAAAAAAATAAAAAAGAATCTTGATGTTACCAGGTGTAGAGATGTAAGTGAGGGGAGGGAAGACATGAACGAGGAAAACCCGAGCTTGGGGAGAGACTGAATGATCTAAAGTCCATTTCAGAACATCCAAATCATCTCTGCCAACTGCTACATAAACATCCTTAAAGCCTACCTCTCTGCTGTTTGTGAAACTCTTGCTATCCTCTCCGATCTCCACAATTTCTGGAGACTTCATGGCCATGCCTTGATATTGCCACTCTTCAGCCTGCTTCTTGTAGTCCTCTTCCTCCATCTCTCTCTCTCTCCTTCTTGCTTTCTCTAATAAAAAAGAGAAGGATTATATAAGATAGAAAGGGGGGATGAAGAGCGAGGATTTCAAGAATGGGGGTGTTTAACATATTGGCAGTTTTTGAAGGAAAGAGTCGTTGCTCTCTAGGCCACAAAGAAAAAGGAAAAAGGCAGATTCTTTTGTCAAAGGGTTTGTTGGCTTTTGCTATGTCACAATTCAATATGGCCTTGTCTTCCCTACTCTTTTATCTGCCTTTTTATTATTAAAGAATGTTGTTACTTTTCTCAGCTCCATGCTGTCTAGTTTTTACTTCTTTGCTTTGACTTTTTATTCTCAGAAAGGAGCATCTTTTGTTTCATCCACATATCTGAAAACAAGAGCCACTTAAAAGGCCCTATACTTAGGCACATGCACCTGTAAAATTCTCAGTTAAAAAAACAATGGCTATGAATCTCATTTCCATACACCTGGTGAGGATTAGGAACTTCTCACTATCTATATTGATTAATTAACTGAACTCCTCCCTTTTCACTACATGTGAAATTGTTCCCTTGGAGATGGGGTGTGTAGCACACAGAGATGACTCTAGCAAGTTGCAAAGTCAAAAAGATCGAAACTTCTTCGTCATCCCTCGTCCCTTTCAAGGAAACTATGGGAAAAAAGAAACCGTCTACCTTGCAAAACACAATGCATAGGGGGACTGCATTCATTGTATTGTTGTGACATGAGTCAATGTTGAGAGGGCATGGCAAAACCAAGTATGGAAAACTAGTCTGGTGGGCAAGGTCAATCATTAAATTGGAGAAGAGTTGTTTGAATTCATCCAAAAATCTCCAGAAAAGTGAAAGTGGATTTCCTGCTAAGTGGTAATGTGACTCACACCCTTGGTACTTGACAAAGAATAGAAAACAGAAGATGAGAAAAAAAAAACACTATTTCAACCATCATGATACTGTTTTTTTTTTGGAATTTTATATGGGGGTATCTCTTTCTTTAATGAACTAAGGGCATGCCGGTGTATTTGAATAAATCAAAATTATGTATGCAAGTATATTTTAAATTTGTATAAACATAGAAGAACATCAGGAGAATTGAATCCATACCTACCCCAATGCCCTCCTACCCCTTTAGCACCTGAGGTAAGGCCCAGTGCTGAATTTGAATTATTTCTACCAACATCAAGTTGCATAATTGTATTGCTAACTGACAAATTATCTAAGTTCTTCTCACAACTTTGAATCGATCAGCTCACATGGTGTGGGAAACAACCATTACTAAAAGATAAATTCATTATCAAGAAGCCGACGCAACTGTATCAATGGTTTGCCTACTTTATATGTTTTTTTTTATCAGCTTACAATAATCTAATTGAACAATACAAAATCAAAAAAATCTCCTAGATGTCAGACTATGATCATTGACCGGAATGTATGCTAATACCTAATCTCTATAAAATAGTTGATTGTCTGATCAAATAATTTTTTGAAGAGATGAGGCCTAGATGGACAGCACTAGTTTTTCTTATTCTTCATTATATGCTAAAGTGAAGTCAAATTTACTACTAAATGAAAGACTAAGAAAATGTTTGGGACATCATATTCAACTATACATTGATTTTTTTGTTGTCTAGTATCTGTTTTTAGAAAGAACATTGCATCATTTCCCTTTTCTAGGACCACATGGTTCCTTTCTTTTGCACTTTTTTAGTGCCCTGTTAATGAGAAATGGAAAAGGGCACTGTGATTGAGACTACGGAAACGTCTAGTTGCTGCAGGACCATGACCCCCTATCAAAATCAATACACTTTGGAAGGGATTACATGTGTAGATGAATTTTAGCACTCACCTTTAGTCCCCATAAGTTGTAACTCCTTTCTCATCTCTTAATTCGCCGTTTTCCTCTCATGTAAGTTCAATGGAAATAAGCTGGGGACCAGTTATGCAAAAGAACAGTTAGTATAATCAAGTTAAACTTTAATAGTACAGTTTGCATACACTTTTTTTTTTTTTTCAAATTTCAAAGCATGTTCAAAAGTTTCCAACAATTTGTGAAGATAATAGATACTAGAATTACCCTTCAGATTCTACTGCCATATGTGCCAATAAGCAACTGAGAACTTCAGCACTGCTTCAGTGACTACGAGTACATGATACAGTTCTGCAAGAACCTTCATGACAAGTGGAAGAGTGCTAACAGTAAAAGCCGATGTGTACTGAATAACAGAAGCTGCATCGTATGATTCCTAGCAGCAGATATAGTTTCACAATTCTAGGTGTTTTCAATGAACCTTGGCTACTAGCTGTATTCATCTTCAGCAAAAAAAGAAAGGGTGGGATTGGGAGGTGATGAATATAGGCCCCCTTAATTTATCTTGACAGACAAAGAGAAGGCCTAGGAGGTTAAGGATTGAGAAGTACTCTCTCTCTCTCTCAACAAACAAGGATCCTTGTTGGGATTCTGGAAGAAGGTAACTTCTTGTTGTCACAAAGCGGTGAAAGAGAATTGGTTTGATACCAGGACATGGCTGATGGAGAGAAGCAACATGAAATCTACCATTGGAACTTTTCCCTTATGAATTCAAAAAAGGGGTGGAAATAATTGAAAGCTGAAGGCGAAGGACTAAGGTTGCTGAGGAGTATGCAATTGGTGTCTCTCTTAAATCAGATAGTGTGGTGATTTTACAAGCAGAGGAAATAGCTAATTCTGCTCTTTTATAGTCTTGCTTATTGTCGTTTTGGAATACTATGTACTTTCACAAAGTGGGTTTTTACTGTATATAGTCTTTTATAGTGTTCATATTTGGGCTTTCTCTTCTACAGGTTTACCAACACTGTCCTGTCAATCCTTTTGTGAAACATGAGTGAGATCCTGAACTCTAGAAACTGGAAGTAACACTGAAAGCTAAAGTGGTAAATGCTAGAATATTTTGTAAGATCAAGAGTATTTATTGATCTCAAAAATAATTTATCAATAATCAAAAGACTCAATAAATATATTACAAAATAATAATAATTTATTTAAATAATGAAGCATCTCCAATTACATCTTGGTAAGCATGTAATGGATCGAGATTGTTGGTTGTCATTAGTCTTCACAATACTGAATGGCTCAAGATTAAGGTGAAAATAATTATTTCATTATAAAAGTATGTCTCTAAATCCTTATAATTCTAAAACTCTATTTACTTATATATATATATATATATATATATATATATATATATATATATATATATATATATATATATATATATATATATAACACAAGGGAACAATTGGGCTTTGGTTCCCAGCTAAACTATCCAAAGCAAGAAAGATATATAATTATGGGCTCATAACTAGTTAATATTAAATCATCTCATAAATAATAACCCATAATTAACATGCACAATTATACAAATAAAATTGTAATATGATTATGCTTAGTCCATAATTAATAAATTAATATAACATTCTCCTATTTAGACGGTATAATCATAACACAAATGCTTTCTCAATAGATTTATATAGTTATAACCAATCATATACAATTAACAAATCGAGAGGATATATAAATTGTATATAATCAGGTACTGCTAATCAAAATCATGGCTCAAATGCTTCCACAAAAGACTTACATAGTCATAACCAATCATGTACATTTAATACACCGAGAGGATGCATAAATCGTACATAATCAGGCGCTACTAGTCTAGAAGTATTTCAATGACAAAAGTATTGATTTAATATAAAGAAAAAACATCATTATGTCATCCATCTGGTCAAAATGACACAAAATCATAAGATAATAACAAACGTCAAAATGTACATGTAATAACGGAAAAACATGAGATTTCCTTACAAAATACATGAAAAATATAAAACTCCCACTGAAACAAAGAGTCTAGGCTCCTAACAACCCCATGCGGCTGACATGTTCTTGAAACACACAAATAGGTAAGCGGCTGGTTAATTAGGTGTAGACATGGTCGTAGGCATGCTCATTGAAATAAGAGGTTTGTAACTCTCTTTAACAAAAGAATATTCATGATGTGCTTGTAGTGAGAAGTGCTCCAAGTGTTCCTAAAAAAAGATATAATTGCGGAATTATCACATAACAATTTCAATGGTCTAGAAATTGAGTGAACAACCTTCAAAGCTGAAATGAAGTTCCGCAAGCATATTGCATGACAAGTAGCCTCATAACACGCTACATACTCTGTCTCCATAGTAGAAGAAGTTGCAGTATACCTTGCCTTTTCCATGAAATAACTCGCCCGGCCATTCGCCAAAGATATAACACAGAAGTGCACTTTTGCCGTGAAGTCTGCATAATCGAAATCACTAAAACCAATCACCTTAAGAGTGTTAGTATGTCGATGTATCAACATGAGATCCTCGGTACCTTGAAAATACCTCAAAGCTTGTGGAGTTCCAATGGCTTTATTAGGATCACTCAAATACACACCCAACACTATAGCAAAGCAATGCTCCGGGGCATGTAAATGCTTTAGCATCGTCAGGCATCCCATAACTGAAGAATAAAGGATTGTTTTCATCTGATCTCTCTCAATATCATTATGAGGACATTAACCTTTAGAAAATCTGTCACCCTTTACAATTGGTGTCTTACCAGAAGAACATGATTGCATATTAAACCTTTTTAATATACTCTTGTTGAGACAATCTCAGAATGTCACTAGGTCTATCGCGAAGTATCTGTATGCACAAGACATAAGATGGTTCCTCAAGATTCTTCATATCAAAATGGCTAAACAATAACCGTTTTGTCTCAACCAACATGTCAATATCATTGGCTGCGAGCAAAATATCATCAACATATAAAACCAAGAATATGTATTTTCTCCCATTGACCTTCATATATATGCATTGATATACGATGTTCTCCTTAAAACCATTAGCAATGACAACTTCATCAAACTTGAGATACCACTGCCTAGAAGCCTGCTTTAAACCATAAATGGATTTCTAGAGTTTACAAACCATGTGTTCCTTACCAACTTCCTCAAAACCAGTAGGTTAAGACATGTAAACATCCTCAACTAAGTCTCCATTCAAGAAAGTTGTCCTCACATCCATCTGATGCAACTCCAAATCAAAATGAGCCACTATAGCCATAATAATGCGTAGAGAGTCTTTAGTGGACACGGGAGAGAAGGTTTCCTTAAAATCAATACCTTCTCATTGACTGTAACCCTTAACCATTAATCTTGCTTTATATCTCTTTACCTATCCCTTGGCATTGCACTTGGTCTTGAGCATATGTTTTGCATCCAATGGATTCTGACTATCTAGCCCCTAATCTACCCAAGCTCACACTTTGTGCGGCAGGTATCATCTTTCATTGCATCGATCCAGAAGTTAGATTAAGGACTAACAATGGCTTCTTTGTAGGTAGTCAGATCTGATACATTACCCATATCATACTCATGCTCCCGCAAATAGACAATGTAGTCATATGAAATTACGAGCCTACGTGCCCTCTCTGACCTCCTCAAGGGTATATCTATGACTACATATGGCGCTACTATGTCTACATCTAGGAGCTCTTTGGATCTGTTCTTAGCCCCCGAAAATACCACAGGAATTTTTATAATAAAATTTATTATATATTCCAGAGTATAATTGGAGCAACTTGGTATGTACTCATAGAGAGATTTTAGATGAATATTGATTAAATGACTGTGAATCGAGGAAATAAACTCAAGTGAAAAGAGAAAATATGGAAATTGTAAAATGGGGACCCTAAGGGAATTTTGGAGTGCAAGTGAGAGGGAATTTAGTAGTGAGTCCTTACGGTAAATGGTAGCCACATCAATGGAGCTTGATCATTAGGCTTTAATTTCTAATTGGTTGCAATAGACCAAGTTATGGTCTTTTTACTCTGAATAGTCAAATGGGCGAGAGGTCAGCCTGGGGTCATGCGAGAAGAGGTCGACGGACCTCATGCGATCAAATTCGGCGGATCTCGTACGCGGAGGTCGATAGAGGTTAAGCGGACCTCATGCGTGAGGTCAGTAGACCTCATGTAGAGGTCACCAGACCTCAATACAGCGGAGGGTCGGCCAGGACCTCATCACAGTAGAGGTCGGCGGACCTCGTCACCTGGAGCTTAGGCTCATCCCGGTTGGTCGAGGCTCGTCTGGGTTGACTACTTATTGACCTCCAGCCGGAAGGTGGCAGCTCATCGTCAGGAACTCCGGGTTTCGGGTGTTCTTGGACTCTATGGAAAGCCCATTGAGTCAAGAATACATTGATATTCCTGAGGAGGATATTAGGTGTTAGACCGAGGTGTTAGACCGAGCTCACCGAGGTCAGGTCAGCTTGTCCAGTTCAGGATTTGATTACGTTTGACCTTCAACTTCGAAAGGTCATAACTCCTTCGTCCGAACTCCGTTTCGGGTGTTCTTAGACTCTATGGAAAGCCCATTGAGTCAAGAATACATTGATATTCCTGAGGAGGATATTAGGTGTCAGACCGAGGTTTTAGACCGAGTTTACCGAGGTCAGGTCAGCTCAGTCTGTCAGCTCATTTAGGTGTGATACGTATGACCTCTCCAACCCGGAAGGTCATATCAGCCGTCTGAACTCCGATTCAGGTGTTCTTGGACTCTATGGAAAGCTCATTGAGTCAAAATTCATTCATATGCCTGAGGAGAATATTATGTATTAGAACAGAGGTGTCAGACCGAGTTTACCGAGTCAGGTCAGCTCGATCCAGTCGGCTCATTTTGAGTGTAGCTACGTATGACCTCCAACCCGGAAGGTCATAACTCCGTCAAGACTCCGTTTCAGGTGTTCTTGGACTCTATGGAAAGCCCATTGAGTCAAGAATATATATATATATATATATATATATATATATATATATATATACCTGCTTATATATATATATATATATATATATATATATATATATATATATATCTTATTTGAAATTGGAACTCATATTAAACTCACAAAATCAATCCTAACCAAAACTACTAGTACACACGAATAATATTGTTCTTTAATGGTTTAAGAATGGGAGTGACGAGGAGAAAAGCGGCGAGATTGAGATTCCAAGGATTGGAATCAAAGTCACCAGATTTTGGGTTTGTTTTCTGAAGCTCTGTTCTGTTTTAAGGTTTTATGTTTGTTCAAGCATATTAGATTGATTTAATTGATTTGAGAAAAGTGATTGTGAAATGTTTGCATATAAAATTGCATGATTATTGAAAATAAGTATTTATACCGACGTACATATTGTGTATATTTTCAGCATAAAGGATTTGAACGCCCTTAATAGAATGTTAGCGAATTTATTTCGCGTTTAGGATAGATTGGTATACCAATAGGGTCCAATGCGTCTTGCGAACTATTGTGTGTGATATGTCACTCCGATCGACCAGCAGGCCGGTATCGGTAGTGTTCACCTATTGATTGTTTATAACCGATCCGACCAGTGAGGCAAATGCTTGTGTTCTCAAAACCATTTGATCTGAAACTGCGCCCCAGAGTGTCTTGGTGACTCTGATATCCTGTGTCTCGAAGGCATGGAGTTAAAGTCGTTAAGGGCATAGCCCAGATTAATTAGCATAAGCCCAGATTGATTAGCATAGCCAGATTGATTAATGGCCCGAATTGAATTGCAAAAATGATTAGTGCGAAGCCGAATTGAATTTGTGAGCATATTTGAATTGATTTGAGATTGTGAAATATTTAATATGAAAGTGTATTTTTGGGATGATCAAAGAACTATAACTAATTGTATATATATATAACAAAGTATATGTATTATATTTATATTGATCATCCAAAAGATTTGAAAGTTCACAGATTATTAAATTACTTGATTTGATTTAAGGCGAGCGAGAATGGGTTTGTATAGAGCCATAGCGTAGAAAATGCTTAGTATTTACCAATGCGTAGTGTAAGTGATAGATAGTGATCGACGGTTGCAAGATCAGGGAAGCGTCGAGTCATAAAGAAGGAAATTTGAACATGCTCACAGACATGTGCATTCATTTGCATATTTTCTTTTTGGATATTGATATTTTATAAAAGCGATTTGAACTCTGGGCATCTATTTTTGTAAATCATTTTGAAAAGGCTTGGATGCCTTCATTGTAAATGTATTTTGTTAAAGTTAAATGTATTTTGTTAAATGTTTATGGGCTTGCCAATTTTATGTCCTTCATAGATATGATTTTGAGTGATTGAGTGATTTTAGTGGCATCCCGGACTCGGTTCGGATCCGCCCAAACGGGTCGGGTCGGGAAAGGGGTCCCACATACATCCTCAATTAGTTCATCATCAGTAATGGTTACTGGATGTTAGTCAACAACAGGGCTAGAGATCATAGCGGAAGCAATAGGCACATGAATAGAAACTAGGTGTTCCTTGAACACAATTTCTCTTAGTCCTTGGCTTGTACCAGTATCATCCTCAAAGTAAATGGCTCCTTGGACCAAATCACTCTAGTAGTGACAGACGATAACGAAACCTCTTGATCCCTTTGATGGCAATAAAGTATCGCATTTGATGGTTTTTGAATCAAGTTTCTTGGATTGCGGGTTATGCGATCTACTTCCACCTTCTGACCCCGAACATGGAGAGTAGCGAAGCTTCAGGCTTCTTCTGTGACCATAGCTCATATGAATTCTTAGGAACAAACTTATTAGGCACTTGATTCAAAATATAAGCTGCATTTTTCAAGGCTTCATCCCACAAGAACTCAGGTAGTAAGGAATTAACAAGCATACATCGCACCATATCAAGAAATGTGTGATTCCTCCTCTCCACAATCCCATTATGTTGAGGAGTACCAGGCATTGTATACTAAGCATAAATGTCACATTCCTGAAGGTACTTCGCAAATGGTCCAAGGTTGCGTCCCGTCCATCATATCTACCATAATATTCACCACCTCTATCATAATGAGCCACTTTAATCTTCTTCCCTTGTTGAAGCTCAACTTTTGCTTTGAAAGCTTTGAAAGCCTCCAAAGAGTCAGACTTCTCACGAATGAGCTCAACAAAACCATAATGGGAATAATCATCAATAAATGTGATGACATATTTGTGGTCACCCATAGCAAGAGGAGTGAATGACCCATAAATATCTATATGAATAACCTCAAGCAATTCAATGCATCTATCAACCTTGGCATTCTTAACCTTGGAGGTCAGTTTACCTTATATGCAATCTACACAAGTATCAAAATATGAGAAATCAAGATCTAGAAGAATCTCATCTTTAATTAATCTCTCTATTCTTTGTCTAGAATACTGATTTAAGCGCTTGTATCTTAAAGTAGAAGGCTTTCATTCAATCTCGAGCATTTGGGCTACAGTAGTATTAACGATGAGATGGCAGAGAAACATCAGGCAAAGCAAACAACTCTAATCTGTAAAGACTCCCACAAAATACTCAAGTGTCAATCAATAGTGAATCTCGATCTGATTTAACTCGGTCAAAGGAAAAATTATATCAAAGTCTATCCAAAATGAAGTGCGATATCAATTTCTTCGTTGAGGTATGTCAGGCATCTGCAATTCAAAATTTCTATACTAAGTTGTAATCTAACAACTCCAAAATCAACTTGGACTTTTGTATTATGCTCCTTAATACATCGCATCTGACTAGTTGGACTTCATACCTTATCAGCATGCATGGTGTGGCGTGAATGGTAGCACCATTATCTAACCACCAAGTATCGTATGTGGCATGATGATATTGGATTGAACAAGCGCTCGGCTAATGATTATCAAATAGCTCATTTTTCTCATTCTTGTAATTAGTCCCATTGAGTTTCGTGATGGCAAAGAATTAAGGAAAGCTCAAAGCTGAAGAATAAACAAGAGAGTTGTGACACCCTCGGCTATTTTACAGTATCAAGCGAGGTGTCATTTTTTTCCATGTTTCTTATAAACATAAACTTTAAACTTGTTCATTCATATAATGTTAAACATTTACTTTGGTACTATATTTGGCTTGAATTACAAAATATATCTGAGCTCCATAAATGGAAGTGTTCAACATTTACAATATTTACATTGCTTACAAAAGAAACAAAAATACATACATTAGACGAATGGTCTTCTAGTGGAGTACCTAGTGATTAATGTTGACTTTATTTCTAGCTAATGTGGATTATCACATCCTCTAGTTTCCTCTTCTATACTACCTTGGATGAAATTACCCATCTTAGCTTATAGGCTTAGTAGGAATAATAATCGTGGACGATACTAATAAGGATCATCTTACTTTGGATACATGCATATACTTATGACAAATATAACATTTACATATACTTATCCATTTCTCATATCTACTTTTTCATAACATATTTCATATCTTATCATATTTCATATACTTTTCGTGTCATCTTACACTTTACTTATTGTTCTTGTAACCGTATACTATCATTACATAGCAGTGCTATGTTTCTCATATCATGTCATATATCATATACATCTCATTTGCGTATATGTATCTCGTTTCTTTTATGTTTCGTATTTATAAACCTTAAGTTAATCTGAGAAAAGAGCGTATGTACCCAAAGTACCATCAACGTGCGAGACAGTGATCTCTATCTGTATAATACGAAGCAGATGTATAATGATCGAATGAGATCTATGTCATCGACCCAAACAGGTCCTCGATATCTATAAACTATATGTTGTAGCAACTGTATCCATATAGGCATGTCTATCTATCCAACTACCGAGTCATAAGCAAACAATCAGTTTTCTTATGTTTTCTTAACAATCTTTTAGGTATCAGAAAAAGATATCGCATATACATGAATAACTATTGATATCATGTATACTTATGAGATATTCATTATCAAATAATCTCTTGTAAACATTTAAGCATGCTTTTCATATAACAAAATTATAAATTAGTAATCTCTTTGCTTCATAGCATATGTTATCGCTAATAACTATTACTATGAGCACATTATTTCATATAACAATATATTATAAGCCTTTATACAATTTCGGTTTAGTAACGATTACTTTTGAATAGTTCGGCGAGTTCACAGAATCCATTTTCAACTACGATTTTGACCATGTAAACGAGATTGTTAGAGAAAGTGATTTTCTAACTTAGTATACCCCTATGTCTTAAGTTTCTTATGGTTCAAACATCATGTCATTTGGACTTTTAATTTGGAAGATATGGTCTAAACATTCTGAACTGCTCCTAGACAATTTCCGGAAACAGAATCTTGAAAATTGTGTCCTATATTTGAAAATTTTTCTGGGAACATTAGAGACATAATTTGACCATACTTTCTTCATGAAAGTTGTTCTCCCAGATGTCTAGTTTGTACATAAATTTGAATCATCTCTTTTGGATGAGTATAACTCAAGTTATGATTTAAACAATCAGGATTACTCAGGATTCGAAAATTTGTTGAGGAGCAGATTTTAGGAATTTGAATTGTTCCACTAATTTGGCCAAATTTAAGTCAATAGGGTTCAAATTTGGATACACTTATTTCAGGGAGATTTGTTCTTCTAGAAGTTTAGTTTGCCTATAAATTTGAATCAATCAATTTGAATGAGTGAAACTCAACTTATGGTATAAATACCAAAACTATTACGAAACCCAAGCTTTATGTCAAATTGACCTAAACAAAACTTCACTTTGTGAATTTTAAGGTACGTGGGGTGGGGTCCAAATTTGGAGATACCTATTTCAAGGAGATTTGTTCCTCTAGATGTTTAATTTACTCAAAATATTTAATCACTCAATTTGAATGAGTGATAGTCAAGTTATGGGCAAAACAAAAACATAGGTTTAAAAAAAATGGACAACATCTCCCATAAAACCCAACATTTTATCTATACAAAATTTTCCTTCATTGAGGACCACAACTAAACTAAACAACCATTTCAAACAAGGATTCTACACAAAAAGAGGTATTCCAAACCTCCAAACAAGTATCCATACAAAATTCTAACAAGTTCCATACACAAATTCATACCAAAATTCCTTACATATACCTTGATTTATTCTTCTTCTCTTCTCTTCTTATTTTTCTTCTTCTCTTATTCTCTTCTCTTCTCTTCTGTTTTCTCTCAACTAATTTGCCCTAACAAAAGCAAAAAAATGAATTCTTCTTAAAGCCATGTTTAGCTTTATCCAATTTTGCCTAATTTTTCCCCTTTTTGCATTTTGGTCATTCATTTCATTTTATTCTCAATTTAACTTATCAAAATCCTACTTTGGCATACAATCTTTTCTTCTTATGTCATTTGAATCCTTAATTGGCAATTTACCAATTTACCCTTGACTTTTGTATTAATGCCAAGTTTTGCTTATTTTATTTTTATCATTATTTTATTCCGGAAAAATAACATTTACTTTTATTATACCATAAATATGTTATAAAACGACTAAGGCATAATTTGGGGTGTTACAAGAGCAATGTCAAAACTACATGTAAAACAAAGACATACAAATTGCTCAATTCTTCGACTTACCTAATGACCCACAAAAGTGATCACAAAATGCTAGAGTCTATAAAATAAAATATCTCATAGAGTAAGAGCAGATTCGCGTGATGTAGTGAATACGTCGATTTCCATTAATGAGGTGTATATTCACCTTGATTCGTGACATTTAATGAAATATCTTCACAAAACTAAGCGTCTTCTGAATAATAAAGTGATAGAATGACACGTCCGTATGGATCTTAGAAAAATTGATGAGTAGACGGGAGAAATAAGCGATTCTGACGTGATCCGATAACGTCAGGCATCGAATTTCGCGGGAAAGCGAGTTAAGCAAGCGTTGATATTTACCGATTTTATTGAGTCTGATAATAATAATAATAATAATAATCTTATTCACAATATGATGTTATAAGTAATCACAAATAGTACAAACATAAATTGCTAAAGCAATATGTGAAAAATGAGTAGTAAAAATATTGTAAAATTGAGTAAATTTCAATTTTGTCACAAAATCAAATTTAATGGAGTAAAATTTTCTAAAATGTTTGATTTTCGAAAAATTTCGAAACTTGAAATGCAACACACTAATATTGATTTACTATTTCATTTATTCAAAATGAATGTCCTTTAACTTTCTATTAATGGACAATAAGTGGTTCAAAGAAAACAAATGATCCTAGTCAAACTATCAAAAGTCAACTCATTGTGACGAAAGACTTGTTTGGCATGGGTTAACATTTTCTATAGCAAATGTGATCTAAATATGAGTAAATTGTTTGGACCTTGAATCATACGATTCCCTAGAATGGATGTGCTTATGGGATAACATACATTTCGGTTATCAAGATTATATTATTAGAACCGTTCAAGCACATGAATGATAATAGAATCTCGATTAACGAGATTCTATTAATAGAACAGTTTGATTGCCCTTTTATTTTATTTTTTAATTTAATCAAACACACTGCCATCATGTCACTTTAATAAATTGTATAATTAATGATAATAGAATCTCTTTGATTGTCTTTTTTATTATTATTATTATTATTATTTAATCAAACACGTTGGGCCATCATGTCACTTAAACAATTTGAATTCAAGGTTCTCCTAGCCCTTATCAAACTAGCAAGTGTTTTCCAATCATGAAATGACTTAAAGTGAAATATGATTTTGGTAAACAGATTAATATAATAATAACAAAATGAGTATTTCAAAATCGATATCTATATGTTTCGCAGCTTGCCATACACGAAAATAAAAAAATATTTCATGATTGAACACGAGAATACAAGAATGAATGCTGAAAGCAAAACCCAGAAAACGTAGAAATCAGAAATACGGAAAATGAAGATTTAATAGCTTGATTAGTTTCAATGTCAATGAAAGCGAGTCTGATATCAATTGCTAGAATATTTTGTAAGATCAATAATATTTATCGATCCAAAAACAATTGATTAATAAGTAAGGTCGATAAATCACATATAAAATAATAATTTTATTGAAGCAAATAAAAGCATCCTCCATTGTCTTATTAAAAGCATGCTCGATATGGATAGAATTGTTGAGTTGTCATTAGCCTCCCAAATCTGAAAAAGGTGAAATCAAATAAATGTTAGAGTTAAAGATAGCTATTTCTTTCTTCACAAAATGTGTTTCCAAATCTTTGTATAATTCTAGGAATCTATTTACTTATATATATAGAGCGCAAGGGAACAATTGGATTTTGATTCAATAAGCTTATTAAAGCAATGGAAAATATATAACTATAGACCCATAGCTATTTAATATTAAATCATCTCATAGATACTTCATAATTAATATGAACAATTATATAATTAAAATTATGATATGATTATGGTTAATTCATAATTAATAAATTAATCTTACATAAACATCAATAGAAAGATTTTGTGCGGGCAAAGTTTGTTTAGCTCAAACTTTTGAGTGGTTTTTCACCTATATTCTCAGCTGAATATCTTAACTGTCTAATGCACAATCTGACTCTAGTAAGCTTGGCAACAATCTGTTCAATGCCTACCTATGATTCATTGAAGAAGTAAATTCCCCAGCCTAATAGACTTGATTGATGACCAGTAGGTAATGAAGATGCTGTCACCTTAGTTTTAGTCCATGTCCATCTCTCAGACACTCAGCAGAAAACCATCCATGTCTGAACTTTGTTATCCATTCATATGTCTCTGGAAATTTCCAGTCCTTCCTCCATCATTCTCTCTTTTAGCCCTTCAAGTGTCCTAAACTGTTGGGCATTTTATGTCAAGTCTTGCATATATAATTACTTGGTCAATGAACAGAAGGTAATAAAGGATTCATGATAATCCCACTATAGTTTTTAAATTTTAATCTATGTCCATGTCTCAGACACTCCGCCGAAACCATTAACCATCCATCTGTGAACTTTGTTATCCATTTATACATCTCTGATTTCCTTCATCTTCCGTCTCCCTTTTAGCTCTCCAAGTGTGCTAAACTGTTGTAATCATATTTCGGATCCTGCAGATATATATATATAATCACTTGGTTGATGATCAGTAGGTAATCGAGGTGCTGCCAGCATAGTTTTAATCTATGTCCATCTGTCAGACACTTAGCAGAAAACCATCCACATGTAAAGTTTGTTATCCATTCATACATCTCTGATTCCTTCTTTCTTCATTCTCTCTTTTAGCCTACCAAGTGCACTAAACTGTTGCAGTCTTATGTCCAGTCTTGCAAATATGATTACTTACAATGCACTAGAAATTCTATGCAGGTCTTCTGGGTGATAGCAACCAGGCTTCTCCACTAAATTGTAAGATGTAAGGGAATTGACATGACCTGATTGAATGGGATAGAACTTGATAAGGATCCACTTGATTCTGAACCCATCAATGGCATGTTTACTTCTCAATTATTTAGCTTTTGACAAGCACCATCATTCTACGTATGCCATTTCTCTGAGCCTGCACTTTCGACTGGTCTAAAATCATGGAGGGTGGGCGCTTTTGCATAAGCATACAAGAATATACACACACTAAGGTATCAGAGAACATGATTCAAAGGCCTGTTTGTTTACACAGAGGACGTTTGGTTCCCAATTTTTTTTTTTTTTTGTTCTGAAAAAAATGGAAAACAGTAAATTTATATAACAAGAATAATCATGAACCAAACACGCCCTTACCCTCAGTGAAGTCCATAATCATGGAAAGGTAGACCTTGAGAAAAGCTTGAGTGCAGAATAAAGATCAATGTGGAGACTTTGCAGGGCATCCCACATTTTAGGAGATGCCTACTTAATGGACTGCCCTTCCTTTATTTTTGTATGTCTTTTGTCCTACTCATGGTAAGTATTGACTCTACCAAATTCTTATTGAAGAGAACAGGAATTTATCTGGTAAAGAGAACAAGAGACTTTACAGATCTTTATCTATCGAACACCGAACATAGCTAGCCCCTATGCAGACTGCTCTACTGGCATCACTAAAGGAAGCTTGGCAAAGATATTCATTATTGCAAGGAAGAAATCTCAGCCAATGATGATTATAGTTTTTCACAACATCATGGATCCTTTGTGTGACTGTGTCACCCTAAATTTCCATGAATTCATGGTTGTCGGGATGAGTGGCTGTCAATCCTTCCTCCTTTTTTATGCCTTTTAAAATGGTAGATGACATGAGTAGTTGCTTAAGAGTGAGGTTCAAGAAGATTGAAAATATACTTCTTTTTATCATCATTCTTCCCAGTTAGTAGCAATATCTTTAACTAGCTACTGATCAGTTGGTCACTTTTTCAACAAAGTGGTAAATTCCATGGATTTTTTTCTCTTCTGGCTGAAGTACTGAAACCAATTTTAAGTTGTTTTCGGATCTCTAAAGTAGGAACTGCAGGCTGCTTCAGATTTAGCATATGGGAATTCAACCAAGCATATCATCATTGTGTAGATGAAGATTACTATATGCCTTCACAAGATCAAATTCAATCTAGTCCACAAGTAAGAATACTCTTATCAAATACAATCTAGTCCACAAGTAAGAATACTCTTATCACTTTACTATATTCTATTGAGTCATATACAGATGCTCCAACAACCACTTGAAGGTGGGGAAACCATAGAATCTTGGAAATTAGGTTCATATTGAGCCTGGATCCAATCACCTTTTAGATGATTCTATCATGGAGTTGGATTCAATTGATCTGCAAGTTTAAAACTAATTTGCAAGAGGATTTCAGTTCTAAACTACAAGTCCAATCTCCTCCACAACAAATATAAGACCAAAATTGAGAAAGAAAGAATTTTGTGGGGGTGGACCAGAAAGTCCACCAAATGAATGGGGACCCCATTAGAAATGAAAATAAAAAAGATGAAGATAACGGAAAGGTAAGGCCACCTACCAACTCAAAGAATTCGTCACTTTTCAACAGTCTGAGACGCCATGTATGAAAATGCAAGACATTTCTGTCGTCATTTCCCATTAAAATAATCTCATCAAAGCCAATTTGCCTGTGAGACTCTCACTTGTTCAATGGAATAAAACTTGAAATGTTCAAAATGAAGAACTGCATACCCACCCAATACACATCCTGTTTAGATATGGCAGAGCATAGAGCATACTGGACAGGAGTACTCCTAAGTGGACTATCTCTTTGGAAAAAGTGTGCTGTGGTTATCCCACTTCAAGGAAGTGACTCTGGAAGTGATAGGCACTCTGAAATGTGGTGGGGTATGAGTAAAATGTTCGCTTCTCTTTGATGCTGTCTAAGTCTTCAAACTTCTATATAAACAAATCTTTTTCATACTAAACGAACTCAAAACCCGCTCTCTGCATCAAGTTTAGCTACTAGACATGGCAAAAGCTACTCTTCTGATTCTCAAATTGTTGATGATCCTAATATGTGCTGGTTGGTTTACTCTCTGGATCCTGAAGCCCACCAAACTCTGGACGAAGAAATGGCATACTGCTGAAGAAAGTGCAAGAACTTCAGTCTTTGGGTACTACGGTATGAAATTTTCCCCTGACATCGCATCTATAGAGATTTCACTTGCCACTGAAATGTCCTTTTTTCAGGTCATTTTTAGTATCATATCCTATGGGAAAAAATAAATAAGGACATGAAGACATATGTATATATATATATTTATATATTGATTACAGAAACAGATTCTGCTTCATAACAGTACTGATTTTGTGTTGAATCATTTGCAGGTCTTAATTTTGTTGTATATACCTTTCCTGTTATTGCTCTGGCTGCAATTGGAATTGTTTACTTGGATTTGCAGTCCAGAGAATCAAGAAGAAGGTAAAAACAATTGTTCTCTTTCTGTTAACTCACTGTTGATAGAAATCTTATTATTATTATTGTTTCTTTTAATTTTGGTGACAGACAAGCAAGAAGTTCAGCTTCAGTTCTTTCCAATCCCCTCGTTGTTAACAGTTACCTCGGTGTTCTATCAGCCCTTGAGATTTTAGCAGTGTCCCTCTTCTTCCTCTTTTTGGCATGGACTTTCTATGCTCACATCTCTAATGACTTCGAGAAAATGGTACCGACCAAATCATTGAAGTCCTTCTCCAATATCTCAAATGCTGGCAAGAAGATGACCCCAGCAGAATCATTGAAGCTGAATACGTGAGTACTACTACTGCTACTACTATCAGTCTGACTATAACAGTATATACATGAATAACCATCAATGTTTATTCCATGTTTTAGGCGGCAGTTCAAGTTCCTTAGGGTGGCGACACGATTTGGTCTGCTGGCAAAAGCCTGCCTGGCTCTGCTACTTCTGCCTGTCTTAAGGGGGATGGCCTTGTTTCGGGTTCTTGGCATACAGTTTGAAGCATCAGTAAGATACCATGTCTGGCTTGGGACTGCAATGATATTTTTTGCCACTTTTCATGGTGTGAGCACTTTAATTGTTTGGGGGATGAAAGACAAAATTCTGGATGAGGTGAATTCAAGTCTATCTCTACTTCCTAATACTTTGTCTGCATACTTTATTTATAGTATCGAGTGTTTGAACTCCATTCTTCTTGAACATCAGATGTGGAAATGGCAGAAAACAGGCAGGATTTATCTAGCAGGGGAAATTGCTCTTGTTACAGGACTAGTTATCTGGATTACATCACTTCCTCCAATAAGGCGCAAGCGGTTTGAAATCTTCTACTACACTCACCACCTGTACATAATCTTCCTACTGTTCTTCTTGTTACACGCTGGAGATCGCCATTTTTATATGGTTTTTGGCGGGGTTTTCCTGTTTGGCCTTGACAAGCTACTTCGAATCATACAATCAATTCCACAGACTTGTATCCTTTCAGCAAGAGTATTCCCCTGCAAAGCTATAGAGCTTGTGATACCAAAAGATCCAAGTAATTTCATTTGCAACAATATCATGGCATAAAATTGATCAAACAGTTCAGCTAAGTCCATTGTTTTTACTTATACAAAATATATGGCAGGATTGAAGTATAACCCGACGAGCATCATATTCGTCAAGATTCCAAGCATTTCAAGATTTCAGTGGCATTCCTTCAGTATAACTTCCAGCTCTAACATTGATGATGATACTATGTCTGTCATAATCAAATGTGGAGGAAAGTGGACAAACTCACTGAGTGATATAATAAATGCTGAGCTAGACTCAGATTCAAATCAGATGAAGTGTATCCCAATTGCAATTGAAGGCCCTTATGGACCTGCCTCACTGGACTTCCTAAGGTTTGTAAAAGAGGTCATTATGGCTGCACCAATTTTGGGAATTCATATGATCACAATTGGCTAGATAATTCAATGTTTTTTTTTGTGATCTTTTGCAGCTATGACACTTTAGTAATGGTAGCAGGAGGGGTTGGGATAACCCCATTTCTGAGCATTTTGCAGGAAATTACTTCCACACAGAGCAGCATCAGATATAGATTCCCTACAAGAATTCATCTCATACATATTGTGAAGAAATCCCAAGATATATCTCTGCTAAACCCGATATCGCATCTTCTCGTGAACCAGTCAGCTGAAAAATGGCATCTAAAACTAAAAGTATTTGTAACACAAGAAGAAGAATCTGGTGCGACCATTAGAGATCTTCTGAATGAGTTTTGCCAAGTCCAAGTAGTAAATTTTTCCACAAAATGTTCAAGCGATGCAGCACATGGAGTTGAAAATCTGCTTTGGATGGCTGCCATGGCTGGGCTTTCTTCGGTCACATTCCTTGTTTTTCTTTCTTCTCTCAACCATGCCTTTCTTCCTTCCCAAGAGAAGTCATCCAAACAGAAAAACCCTACTTGGGTTGCAGACATACTTGTCATATGTTCCTTCATCATAGCTATATTATGCAGCACCATGGTAGCTATCATCTTGAAATGGAGAAAGCTGAGTAGAGAGATTCCAGCAGTCTCTGAAAAGGAAGGCAGAGCCAAGGAAGGTTTGATGGACACAAGGAGCACTGCTCTTGATGAACATGAAATAATCCATTTTGGAGGAAGGCCTAATTTCCAAGGTACCACCATTTTTCATAATCTTTCTCCAATTCCAGTTTACAAGGTTGGTGTTTTATTTAACATGTGAATTGAACAGATATATTTACAAATCTGTCGAAAGAAACCGGTGGATCGGATATCGGAGTCCTGGTTTGCGGCCCGGAATCAATGAAGGAATCAGTGGCATCAATATGCAGACTCGCAACCTCCCAATGCTGCAACAAGGGAGATGGTCAGAAAAGGAGGTCAAATTTCAGCTTCCACTCCATCAACTTCACACTCTAGTTGAAAAATAGGCATACATATTCCTATACTCCTATCTTATCTTATACCCCACATAAATAAAAGTTAGGCAATGGGTAGTTTCTCCTTAGGCTTTCACAAGTTAGTTCCTTGCCTTCTATATCAAGCCATGTTTCCATGTCATTGTAACACTACTGTTCTGCAACAATAATGTGAAATACATTGAAATTTGCAGTTTTTGACAGATCAAATATGTGTTTCACGAATGTTTTAAAAATTGAATTGATGGATAATTACTAGGGTTGAATCGGATTGGAATCAAACTGAAAAGAGATTTAATCCATCCATCCAACGGATCCGCTTCGGTTTTTAAAACATGTGACTTCATCTATTTGCCAATCAATTAGGATAGGTCCAGTGGTTGAAAATCAATAGTTGACCTTTTGGCATTATATTCTTTTTCCTAGCAAGGAAAGTGCCTGAGAAGGTAGTATCATGATCACAAGATAAACCCCATGATGCATCCCCCCCTGAAAAAAAATAAGGTGGGGCTAAGAAAACAAGCAAAGAGCTCCACAGAACAAAAAAACAAGAAAACCCCAGCTTGCTAATGGATCATAGATTCATAGTGGTGGGACAGGTTACCAAACACACAGCTTGATGTCAGATCAGCTATAGATTGGCTTGAAAGCATGATTTTCCCTCTTTTTCTTTTTCTTTTTTTCTTTTTTTTAATTTGTTTAATTTTAAATTTTTTATTGGTGTCACCTTCCTTTAACTTTGACTTTGGATAATAAAAACAGGAGTGGAGGACCCATTTCTGTTTGTTGATGTATGTTGTGTACTGTGTAGAATGGGTTTGATCCTAGTGCACCAAAATGGACTTTCCATGAAAGCTAATGTGTAATTGTAAATGGTAAGGTTGCTTTTGGTTCCCCATAGCACAAATGGCAGAGTAGAGAAAAATTATTAAGAAAAATGCTTTTATTATTTTTGGTTGCCTAATAAAAATTTTTAAAGAAAATTAATATAAATAAAATTATTTAGAAATTTATATTTTTTTAAATAATATATTTTATATTGATGAGTTAAAATAAATAAAGTTCTTAATAACCGAATCATACAACTCCTTCTTAATAAAGTTCTCAATCGAAAGAGAGCAATAGTAAACTCCTACAACTATGAATTCGCAACACTTTTTGCTTCTCAAACAATTGTTGTTTCGGGTAGGCACCTAACTAGGCTGGTTTGGGTTGGGTGGAGTAAACCCCTTCTTGGATGGAGAAAACTGAATACAGATGGCAGTTTCCATTGCGAAACCAAGGCTACAAATTCGAGAGGCATACTCAGGAACGACAAGGAAAAATGAGAAGATGGCTTCTCATTCCGAATCGGATGTAACAACATAGAGGAAGCTGAAACTCGGTGTAGTAAAATATTAAATTTTTAACATAATTTTATTATATATTTCGTATAAATTAGATGTTGGCTCCCAGGTATTTTAAAAGGAATTGTTAAATGAATGTTGATTAAATTATTATATGACTAAAAGTCAAATAAAATTATTAAATGCTAAATAAAAATTGATTAGACTGAAATTTGCAAGTGTAAAAGTAGGGTGATTTTTGTAAATAGAGGACCTAAAGAGATGGTGTAAATAAGTTTATATACCACAGTGTAAATATAAGAGTTGAAGTCTGAATAAGTAAGAATATGGAGTATAAAGCAAATAGGGAGAAACTTAATTGAAGAGGCAGTTTTTTGTAGCCAAACAAGGCCTTATGAAAAATAAGTGACTTAAGACCAAAAAATGAGAAAATGAGAATAGGTGTGGAAGGCTAACGTAGCTGGCAAATGAGATAAAGCGAAATGTAAAATTAGCAGGAGAGCTTTGTGCTTTATGATAAGTTTTGAAAATGAGAGGAGAAAGGGGGAGAAGAGAATTTAAAGGCAGGAAGATCAAGTTCTGAGTGGTGTTTCTTCCTATGCTTGCTCCTTTGCTGATGATGATTTAGAAGTGGAGATTTGGAAGAAATTTAAAGTGAAAACAAACTAGATTCATCTTTTGTGATTTTGATGTTAGGGGAAAACCTAAATGTGGATAAAGTTTTGATTATCAAATGAGTTTTGGGGTTGTGTTGGGTTGAGTTTTGAAGAGTATTGTTGGTTGGATTGGTTTTGTGTAATGTTTATAAAAGGGAATGTTGGGTTTTCAAAAAAAATGCTGTCAAAATTTTATCAAGACCCCTGTTATTGTTTTGGCTATATATTAAGTTATAATTATCCAAATGATGAGTTCTAATTAAGTAAGAACCATAAGAGATAAGTTAAATGTATAGAAGGGACAGGCAAATTGTAGCTCTAAGGCTCCAAATATAGGCTTAAAAGTGAGCTGGGTAGCTCACAGGTTATCTTCTGTTTTGGGTATTGTTATAGTGTTTTGGCCATAAAGTTGAGTTCACTCTTCAAATTAGATGATTCAAAATTCTGAGTAAAATAGACTTCTAGGGAATAATTTACTCGAAAGAAATTAATATACCAAATTGCAACCCCAAAGTACCCAAAATTTGTATCAAAGTGGGTATATGTAAGAAACGGTCGGTCTGCCTTGCAAATTGAGGTAGTATGGATGTAAAATACAATAACTTGAGTTTGGTTATCAAATTGGATGATTTCAGTTGTAGAAGAAACCTTAGAACCATAGCTTCAAATGAGTAGGGGAACATTACCAATTTATGGAATTAAGACTGAGGCTGGGAATACTTGATGTTGAAATGCCCGAGTGAAATTTGGGCATCTTGACCGAGTTTGGCATTAAAATAATCGTAACTTGAGTTTGGGTGATCAAATAGGATGATTCTAATTCCTACTAAAATAGACTCATAAAATTAAAATTTTTAAAAGGAAGCATGAGCAAATTATATTCATGCGTACAGAAAATTTTTCAAGTGAAAATTATGGTAGACATAAACCACGACCAAAAACTCCTAGAATAACCTACTAATATGTGATTGTCATTCCTTATTTGAATAGGGGTTGAGGAGAAAAGCCCGCGTGAGTCGAGATTCGAAGATCGGAATCAGCGACAATTTTGGTTTTGTTCTATCTTCTCTATTCTGGAACAAGATTTGAGCTATTTGTTTTAAATGCATGGAAAACATATTGAATTATTTTAATTGGTTGAAGAAATTGATTGTGAAATGTTTGAATGAAAATTTCATGAGTATTGAAATGAACGTTTATACAAATGTACATATTGTCTTTGTATATTTGTATAAAAGATTTGGAATGCCCTTAGACTGATTATTCTTGGGTTTGGTTCGTATGAAGGATAAATGGTATCTTTCGTAGAAATTCGAAATGCGATCTGCCAGGCGATTGGATTGATGTGTCACTCAGATTAAGCGACTACCAGGTGTATGACCGTGTACTAATTGATTTTTAATAGCAGTCAACAGCCCAACGGGGCCGATGCTTTGTTATAAAAGCGATCTGCGGCGGCGGAGCAAATGCAGGTGATCCAGATATCTGTATATCGAAAACATAGGTTAAATTTATTAAGGGTAGAACCGAATTGAATTGATTTGAGATTGTGACAAATTGAAATTAAAAAGCATGATTACGAATTGAAATAAAAAGAGTATTGTGAAATGCATGATTTGATTTTCAATTACTTATTGCATATGGAAGTGTATATTTGGATTTGATCAATGAACCATAAATGATTGTATATGAAATAAGTATATGTATTGTATTGACAGTGATCATCCCGAAAAGATCGAGAAAACGTTTAGTGAAGCGTATGATTTGATTTAAATTGAAGCGAGAATGGAATTGTATAGAGCCAGCTGGCGTAGAAAATCTTGCGTGTAGATTTAATACATCTTGTAGTCTCGGGTGGAAAGGGAGAAAAAAAAACAATTCAGACATTTATTAACATTTTATTAGTCTATATTGATCTTGTAAGACAGTGATATCTTGGTATGAATGTTATGCTACCGAAATTGATCTATCAAATCAAAATGTTGCAATTGAGTCCGTAATCTTCGTTTTGATTTTAAAACTTCGTTGCAATGTATATATTTGGTCTATTAATATCACATTTTTTACACATTTAAAAAGTATTTTTTATGAATTTCAAAGTATTTTTGTTAATTTTAGTATATGATATTACTAAAAAATATTATATAGATATCTCCGGAGTATATCCGATACTATCATAAAATGGAATCTTTAAATATATCTGAAGTAGATATTTCAGCTTTCTCGTTTAAAGATTTGAGCTATTTGTTTTAAATATTAAGGAAAACGTATTGAATTGTTTTAATTGATTTGAAAAGTGATTGTGAAGTATTTGAGATAAAAATTTCATGAGTGTGAAATGAGCAGTTTATAAATATCACGTATTATCTTTAATAATGTTATATAAAGATTTGGGCTGCCACTTAGTGTTGATTATTGCGGTTGATTTGGTATGAAGGATGGTAATTATCACCGATAGAAATTGGCGTCGCCCGATCTTTGTGAGCGATTGAATTGATGTGTCATTTCCGTTAAGCGGCCGTAGAGTGTAGTGATGTTATCAGTCGATTTTTAATAGCAGTCGACGGTAGCGGGGCCGTGCTTTGTTATAAAAATTGTTTTTTATCTGAAGCTTACTATTGACCAGAGGCCATCTTGATGATTAGATATCCTGTATGCTCGAAAACATAAGTTAAATTTATTAAAGGTAGGCAAGATTGAATTGATTTGAGATTGCTTGACGATTAATTAAAAAGCATGATTAAATTGAAATAAAGAGTATTGAAATGCATGATTTGATTTTTCAATTATATTATATGGAAGTGTATATTTGGATTTGATCAATGAACATATGATGATTATATGTGAAATAAATATCATCTATTATGTGACATTGATCATCCAAAATTGGTTGTTTAGTGGCGCATGATTTGATTTAAATTAGGCTTAGAGAATGGAATTGTATAGAAGCGGCTAAGCATGAAAATCTTTATTATGGTCTATCTATGTGAATACAAATTGAAAGGAGAGAAAAAAACAAAATCGAGGGCGTCGAGTCGTAAAGAAAATTCTGAGTATGTTCAAACCCATGTCGTTAACTCGTATCTTTTTAAAAGCATTGATATTTTGCTTAAAAACGATTTGTTTTTGAATATATACATTTTGCCAAATCTGTTTGAAAATGCTTGTTATCTTGCTATAAGTGATTGTATATTGCGTGAATGAAATGAAATGCGGGGCTTACCAGCAAGCAATATGTTAATGTTTTATGTTAGCGAAGTTTTGCGCTCACAGCGTGTTTTGATATGTTTGATAAGGTGATTAAGTGACATTAGAGCAACGGACTCAGTTTGGACCCACTAAGCGAATTGGTCGAGAAGCGATCTTTTTCGGGCCCTCCCCTACATGGTTTAAAAATGGCATGGGAAAATGGAGTTACAAGACTTATGATTGAAGTAGACTCCCTAGTTGTCTTGAACTAGATTAAAGGGTTAGAGGAACCGGCAAACTCTCATTGTGTGATGCAAAAATGCTGAATGACTTCCAAAGAGACTAGATGGTTAACATAGCTTATCCTGAGAGAGGTAATTCGGTGGTGGACAAGCTAGCGAAGCTTCCTCTAAAATCTAGTAGAAAAATGCTAAGAAGGGTTGAATTATATACTGTATGTTTTCTTTAATTAGCCCTTCAACTAAATCAGAAATAAATAATCATTGTTGGATTAGCAGTGAAATAATCTATCATTTTTTTTTTCTTTTTCTTTTTTTTTTTTCCTCATTTTTTTCTTTGCATTTTCCCTCCTTTAAATTTGCTGAGAACCAAACATATCTTAGGACACACCAAAATGCATTATGCATATGTAGACATGGGTGCATATGCTTTACATATTCATGTTTTTGACAAAATAAAATGTTACACTCTAAAGGTTTATAATGAATGTCACAAAAATATTGAAACACCCAACTAATATCTTATCTAATTGAAAAAATATATATGTACATCATCTTAGTACAAAAATCTTAAAAAAAAAAAAAAGAAAAAGAAAACAGTATTGTTTTATAAGATTAAAAAAAAAATTCAAAATCAGTTGAAATTTAGGAAGAGAAAATTATTCACATCACACTGGTGAGTGGAGTAGAGAGTACAGGCGACTCCTCTCTGGTCGTATCAAACGGAATCTTCAATCTGTGACCAGACAGCACAGCGGTCGCCTCGTCGCGTGCTACCGCCACCACCTCCTTCATGGTGGGGCGGTGCGTGAGATCGGTGGCAACCAGTTTGGTAACTTCAAAGTCTTCTCCATCTCCTTTACCTCCATTACTTGGCGGCAGTCATCATAATCGCCGCCTCACTGTTACTATTTAGATGCTTATCTCACTTTGATCAGTCAACACCTGCATCATATCGCCCACGTGATCAGCGCGCCATCTGCACCTCCTTTCGCCCCGAAGCTGCAGAGCATCACTGGCCGCCGTCGGCTCGTCGCGATCGCTGGCTCCGGCGCCAAATACCTAAGCATTACCCACCACTCGTGTTGTTCCGGCGCCGCGCCGTGCTCGTAAAGCTTCGCGAGGCCGAAGTCTCCGAGCCGCCCTCGCATCTCTGAATCCAACAACACGTTGCTTGATTTAATGTCTCTGTGAATCACCACTTTTTCCCAACCATTGTGGAGGTAATTCAATCCCTCGGCGACGTCGGCGAGGACTCTCCGCCGCCCTTCCCAGCCCAGAACCGTCGTGGGATTATCGAAGATCCACCGATTGAGGCTGCTATTGGGCATGAAGTCATAGACAAGAATCAATTCGTTACCTTTCCGGCACCATCCTCGCATTTGTACGAGGTTTTTGTGTTGAAGTCTGCCCATGCTGGAGATCTCCGCCATGAATTCTCTCAACCCCTGCTTCGAATCGTGACTTACGCATTTCACCGCCACTAGGGTTTTGTTCGGGAGAGTTCCTCTGTATACCTTCCCGAATCCACCAGCCCCCAAAAGCTCGTTCTTGGCAAATCCGTCAGTGGCGAGCTTCAATTCCTCGTAGGATAATCTGTGCGGCCAGTACTCCAGCTCCCAGTCTTCAACTTCATCTTCCTCTTCTTCCATCTTCGTCTTCCTCCAAAACCAGTAGCCCCCAGCAAAACGATAGGGAACAAACACAACACAGAGGCTATGGCGGGTTCCATGATTCTGGCTATTGAGATGATCATTAAGCAAGAAAACTGGAAATTGATGAAATTGTTGATTTCTGACAGTTAGTGTCAAACTCCGACTCACGTGAAAACCACTCTGCTCAGCGAATTCGTCTTCGAGGCTGAAAACCCTACAAACATTTCTGTTGATACGCAGTTTGGCAAATCTTTGGTTTATATTATTAATCCAAAGGCCTGGACGGCGGGGATGGCAGGGCGTTGGCGATATTAGTTCGTTAAACGTCAGATTCGATCCATCGTATGTTCTGGCCGTTCACATCGCCACCGTCACCAAAATCATGGAGAGTTGTGTTGCCCCGGCTGTCCGAGTACCATCAGTTCAGTTGGGTTCATTATTAAAGTTGGTTGAGCGTGATTACCGTCGATGTCGTTGAACTCCGGGTTCTGGCCGGTGTCGAATTCAACGGCGAGTAATGGAGCGACGGTGGGGACTGTGGCATTGGAGAAAAGGCCGAAGTATTGACTGGCGAGAGCTCCGGGAGGGGTGAGGTGGGTGTTGGGAGGGACGAGGCGAGATGAAACGGACTGTCTGCTGATCTCAGGAGAATGGAAGACGAGTCAGAATGAAGCCATGACGGTGGGGTGGAGTGGTGGGTTTCATGGTGAGTCGAGTTGGGTAGAAGACTCTCCCGAAAGATATTGGATTGGAATCGTTAGTCATCCGGACGACGGAGCCTTCAATTCTGGCGTCGCTGATGAGCTCCAGGGAGGAAGCATCGGAGGAATTGAAGGAATTGAAGAGGAAATTTACAGACGAAGAAGAAGGTGAAACAAAGAGGAGGGTGAAGAAAGAAACCATAAGGAGGAGGAGGAGGAGGGCACCATGGGATGATAACTGGCGGCAGGGCTGTGATCTTGTGATTTGGTACACTGGTTGGGCACATATGTTGACTATTAAACGCTATTCATTAACACTGTTTGCTTGGGTCGGAAAATTCGTAAGCCAAGAAAGAATTAAGTGGCTAGACAGACTCTCCTTTCATTCATTTAACTCCGAAACGAAAACACACGACTACTCAAACTAGAAATCTAGAAACGATTGTTTCTGACCAAATGTTGAGTTGAATTTTCTCTTTAAAATGCTAAAATCTGGACCAGGAAATTTAAGACAGACCAAACTACAGATTCAAGATTATTCAATACCTTCACTCACTTTGTTTTTCTCTAATCTACACATTGTAAGGACATAAAATCTTTTAATTTTTAAATTTTTAATTAAGATTAAAGCTATCACTGTTTTATTTTATTCATTAACTCAATGCGTTGTGAAACACAATATCTAAAAGCAGAAAATGACATTAGAAGTTAATAGTATAAATGAATCATTTCCGAGGCCACTATATAGTTAATATTATAGTTAAGTTATATGACAGTTTTAGTATATATTAATGAATCATGTCTTTTTTTTTTTAATACAGTTAGGAATATGTTTTATGCAGATAGTTAAACGCATGACCATGGTGTAATGAGCAGTGGCAAGCGATGTGGCAGATCGCGAAAAATCAAACAATAGTGAATTTTTTTTGGTTTGATTTGGTAGTAAAAATTGTAAAATTTTATTATTTTTTGTTTAGATGGTGTCTGCTTGATCCGATACATACCTGACGGCATTTCAATTATAAGCCATTGTCTTACATCCCGAGGTTGGAGGGGGCGTAGAAAGATAGACTACGACGTAATCTGGTTTAAATTATTGAAACAAGCTTCAAGACATTATAATATTAAAATTTATTATTTAAAAATATGAAGGTATTATTATCATTTTTTATATATTCACTTGTATTT
Organism: Tetrastigma voinierianum; assembly: GCA_016808115.1. Classification (NCBI taxonomy): domain Eukaryota; kingdom Viridiplantae; phylum Streptophyta; class Magnoliopsida; order Vitales; family Vitaceae; genus Tetrastigma; species Tetrastigma voinierianum. Next base: position 376,040 of record JAEQBH010006756.1, on the reverse strand, counting down.
TATTCTTACAAGAATTCAAGTTAGGAACCTCCCATTATAAAACCAGTTTAGCCAGTTAGGTCATGACAGTGTTATTATCATTTGTTTGTGTTGAATGGTTTAAGTTGTATTATGAATGATGATGTAGTGAACACAGTGGGACCAGGTCTAAGCAGCGTGTTGGCAGATGGTCAGGGTCAGCCTATCATATTAAGCGGGTGGGATCATTGTCAAATAGGAAAGTCTTAAGCGGATTTAGAAGCTAGAGATTGTCTTGTGAAAGGCTTTTAAGATCAAGTTATGTAGGATTTTGAGTCATAGTTTGGCGATCTCTGTATGAGAAGTTGGTGGATAAGCGTATAAAAGCGAATCGCTAAAGAGAATGTTATCGATGGATGACTGGTTTTAAAATCAGCATTTACCGGAAGGTTAATACTTGATAAGGAAAAACATATTTATCGCCGTCAAAAGGATATTTGGAGACTGAAGCCACATATAAATTGGGAAGATCCGAGGTAAAAAAATAGTAATTACATTTGGCATGTGAGCTCTGTTTTTCTTCTCTATCTTTTATCAAGACTCGATCATGATGTAGCCCGACCACATAATGGATGCTTTTCTGAGTTCATTCACGTTGTTGAGATCTTTCGGAGGTTTACAGTAATTCAGGGTTCTTTGAGTTGCGTGATGTGAGATGACGAGAGAGTCTCATCTGAGGTTCTGAGGGCTTGCATTGATTATACAGCCTTTAAATCCCACGGAACTATGTAGAGCTCCTTTACATTACAGGTTTGCAGAGGCGGTGTGATGTCGAACAATCAGATTGATCAGTAGCGGAAGATCAATTCTTATTGAAAAGTGAGAGATGCTGGAAGCGAGAAGACAAGCCTTAAAATGAGATGGAAAGTTGAGGTAAGTATGGAGATGCTATACGTAGAAGTGATATGTATTTCATCCTAGCTATGGTAGGGGGACATCATAATTGGGACTTAACCTGATTTTAACATTGGTGGGCCGAATTTCTATCATGGTCATAATATACAGCAAGCTGTAAGCTAAAGTGAGTGATTTAAATCATCCTTTATATAATATTGAGTCATTTACTTGTACTTACCACAGGTTCTACTTTACAAAATTTTACATTCGTTTCAAAAACAAATTCATGAACCTCATGAGAGAAGAATATAAATAACATCATTTATTTAGAATACGAGGTCATGTGACGTCTTGGTGCCATGGATTGTTTTAGTCGCTGAAACATAACTTAGGTAAGGAAAACAATATATATAGTAACTCTGGTGGTTTCCAATTACAATATATTTATCTTATAATTCATAAATTAAGATTTTCTCATCTTCAGTAAGATGCATGTGAAGATTTGGGGACATAAGATTTTGCAGTGGATATACTAAGGTATCAGTGATATATGTCTTAGCGTGAGGGCTTGTACTTTATTGTTTTCCTTATAATTATTTCTATATATCAATATTATTAGGATACCTGACATATAGTATTTATCTGCATAGATCAGTATGATGAATGGGAGGGACACATCATGATGGTACCCGAAGGTATAGTGCAATCTTGGCGAGCGGAGGCGGCCAGAAGAGACAAGCGCGGAGGCTGATGTACGCTCTTGAGTGTCGTGGCGGTTGTCACGGAAGTGTCGTGGCATTGGGCGGTGTGAGCGAGGTGTTGAGCTAAACGAGGAGTGTCGGAAGCCTTTGTCGAAAGATGTCGAGCTGTCGTAGGTGTCTATTCATTTACTATTTGGTCTTAGACAGTCATAGAATTATATGTGTTTCAGTGCTTGTTATATTATTCTTATTCACACTCTTGTATTTGGATAACCTGCAATGAATAGAGCGAAAACAAAGTCACCTTGAAGCTGGATTTCGCTTTGCCTCGACGTGAAGTTTGTAACATTTACATATAACTTGTATATGGAATGAGTTTTTAATTCCTTGACCACGGATCGATCAATTAATCGATTTCATGCCTATAGGTTCCGCGTAATAGTCTGACTTAAGATGCAGATTTAAAATTAACATAGGTCGGAAAGCAAATATGAGTTGGTTAGCTGCGACAGATTCCCAGCAGGCTAAGAGGTTCGCTGGCCCGGACCAGCCTCACGCTAAGGCGTATAGACATTCTGATGGAGAAGTGGCCTGGGTTTACTTTGAACATCTTAGTCTTGCTAGCGAAGAGAAAATAAATGAAGTGAATATAGGTTCACTAAACCAAAACGGACCTTAACTGGCAAAGGGCGTCGGGTTCGGACATAATTGGGGCTTTTTTCCTTTTTTCACCAAAAATTTCCATAAAAACAAAACAATATCATAACAACTCTCAAACCCAACTCAAACTAACCAAAAACACTTTTATTATGATTTTTTTTTCTGAGCCTAGACGAGAGAGGTGATTTGTGATAGTTTAAATACTAAAAATATGAGTTGTGTGGTTTCTTCTCTTCCTTCTCTTTACAAGAACCGGGTGAGGCTCAAGATGGAGGATCAGGCCAGTGCCCTTCTCTGACCAGTATGCCTATCGATAGGCGAGTTGTTTGTCTTAATGCGGATTTAGCTCCAGAGGCTTGTACCTTTAGTCCTTCCTCTTTATTTCATTTGCAAGTCAACTTATTCAAATTCTATAATAACATATAATATTTTTATCTTATGTCCCTTGGTTCCTTACTTTGTCAAATTACCATTTTACCCTTTTTCACACGGAGCTCTTAATTTCCAAAAAATGCAAATCTAACTTATATTATACCCTAAACATGTAATAAAACTACTAGGGTATAATTTAGGGTGTTATAGACCAGTTGCGAGCCTAGATTGAAAAAAACTACAATCTTGGAAAAGATGCGAGATAATTAAGGTTATTGCATCCGATAAGCTCCACACAATAAAGGTAAGGCCCATTATCACAAACGATGTCAATACCTATGGAAATGATGAGTTGTCCTCGAGCTGATTCCCATCTTTGGAGTCTCTCACTGCAGACCAAAGTGCTCATGAGTGTAAAAAGGCCGGATGCGAAAGAGGTCTTACCGCATCACCACACTTGTGATGGTCTGTGATTCCCAGTGGCACATCCGCAGAGCGAAGGCGACGAATGAAATGAGCAGCTAGTCGATTTTAAGACATTGTTATAAAGTGGTACCAATGGCCGCGCTAGTATTTCCGCGAGCCTTGATTACCTAATACATCCTGCCTTTAGTCTGAGGCTGACATTCTACTCTTGTCTGCTGACCTTGATTGAGCCTTGATGACATGCTCTCTTCACCCATAGGGTAACACATTCTTTACTATGAGCCACATCGCGGGTTTATCATACCATCTTTTGCCACGTTTGATGGCTCTACTGACCTTACGATCATATGCTCCATTTTAATCAGGCGATGATACTAAATTAAACCAATGACTTCATTGTTGTGCAAAGTATTTAGGCTAGTTTAGAGCTTCCATTATTTGGTTTCTGAAACTTAGTATTCAATAATTCGTTCAATGAACTATGGGCCGCATTCATATCGCAATATCTTTGTTCGGTAAGACAAAAAAGGAACATTAGCTCTTTGCAAAATCTTCTAAAGTAGGAAGGGTACATTAGTTTACTAGGAGATTTGAGCGGCCAGTTTCAGCGGTAGAATCATATAGCATTGGCCAGGTCCTCGAAACTTTAGGAAGCTTTGGGCCGTACGCCCTTAACCCGATCACTATCTTTGACTGCAAGCGATGGAAGTTATCTGGAATAGGCCCGATAAGTACCGTTGCGGGAGAATGATATCGGGTGCGACCCAGTTGTCGCGATTACAGACGATCGGCTTGGGACATGACGTTTGGTAAGAAGCCGTTCAGCGAGGAAGGTCAAGGTAGAGGTAAAGCGGTCCATTGATGGTCACAAAGGAGAGAGCTTCCTGATTCGCGTGAACATCTCGTATGAGGAAATTGTGCCCATTATTCGCGACTTGCCAAATTTTAAATGGCTTGCACCGATCTAAACGTATCCTTCCCAAAGAAACATATCCTTGTGGTGTGATTATCATAGAGATCATAGGTATGAGACTGACAGGTGTCGAAGCCTAAAGTTTTTAGTGGAAAAGCTGATCAAGGTTGGACATCTTAGGAGGTATGTCAAAGAAGGTGGCCATAGAGAGGAACGATGATGCGAGATAAATTCTGATGAAACGTGATCCACGACATAATCGGACCGACCCGTAAATTATATTCTAGGCGGCTTGTCTGAAGACCAATATCAGTCTAAGCACCAGAGAGAGCTCTTAAGTACTTCTGATTAAGGCCGGGATTATACGCCCCGAATCCGGTCAGACCAGTTGTGGATCGGCAAGGTAAGTCTGAGACAACTCGGAATTTTGGGACTCTTGACTGATTTTTTTTTTTTTTTTTTTAAAGCCAAGCGGCACACATGGGTATGGCCCACCTTTTATAACGGAATCAGAACTACCACGGGTGGTATCATCAAAATCTATACATATCCACGAGTCCATTTACAAATACAAAGCGCTGCTTTTGATTACAAATCGAGCAAGACCTCGTGTAGTGAACCCTTACAAGTGTGTTGGCCCGGTGTATGGATGTTTGTGATGTCTTCTCCTATTGCCTGCGGATTAAAACGGGTACTAAACTGCGCTTAGTGGGAAACTTATTCTTCTGAGAAGCAACATCTGTATCTGATTATAATAAGTGTATAAATAACAACAAAATGTCGAAATTGGCTGCATTCATATCATGGACTTATGTTTATTCGGGACTCCATTAGGAATTCTGGAACTTATTCTTATACGGAGTACTTTGCGATCTTGCAAAACTTATCTTTTGGTCTTTCGGATCCCGAGTACCGCCGTCTCTTGGACTTATACTTATTTTTGCAGATGCGGGAGTACAGTAGGTACTCTGAACTTATCTTATGCGGGACTTACTTATAACGGACTTGCATTCATTCGGGACTCCGTGATTCTGAGAACTTATCCTTATATTCTGAGGTTTTCCCTTATTCGGAGGTGCGTAGGTGTCGCATGCTGACGATATCACGATGTGCGAGGAGACTTGTTGCCTCTGAAGTACTTGTAAGTACTACAAAACTTATCTTTTGGTCATCTGAACTTACCATGGTCTTTGAACTTGGACATGTATTTTAGATCTTATACGCTTCACTTGAACTATATATCTTATCTTACGGAACTATCACGGTCTTGGGCATATACTTATCTTACGGATCTTATCCTTGTCTGCGAAAGGTAATAGTAGGTCACAAATAAATCCAGGCCCAATAAATCGCAAACATCACATCTGAAAGTAGGATCGGACGTATGTAGATTACATATCAGATGTGGACATTAGTCCATGTGAAGTGCGAGATCATAGGATGCATATACTTATTTCACGATTCTGAGGAACAGTGGGTGTCTGAACTTATGCTTATGTTCTTGAGACAAAGTACCCTTGGGTACTCTGAACACTTATGTTCTTTGGGACAAGTGCCTTGGGTGCCTGAACTATACTTATGTTCTTGATCACGAGGAGTGCGGTAGTGCTACGGAACTTATCAAATCCGGGGTGTCGTAGGTACCACGAATTTGTCGGATGCGGGAATTGCAGTAGGTACTTCGGAACTGATGAAATGCGAGGTACCCATAGGTACTCTGAGAGCAATGGGGCGAATGTGAGAACTTAATCAATGCGGGAGTACCGTGGGCACTCACGAACTTATCGGATCTGAGGATGGAACTTATCGGATATAAAGGAGTACGCGTGGGGTACTACAAGACTTGTCGGATACATGACATTAGATACATAGTGCAGTAGGTGCTGCGGACGGCCGGATCTGTGCGGAAGTAGGTGCTGAAACTTATTCGGATCTGGGAGTACGTAGGTGCTACGGAACTTAATCGAATCTGAAGTACCCTTAGTGCTGCGGAACTCATCGGTCGGGGGTACGTGGAGTGCCGGGACTTATTCGGACGGGGTTATTCGGATCACGGGGCCAGACTTGACCGGATACGGGGTACGTGGTGCTAGACTTCAATCGGTGAGTGCGAAGGTCTTATAACTATTCGATTTGAGTGCCTAAGGTCTTGCATAGCTATTCGGATCACGGGGAGTGCGGAGATCTTTACGCGACTGTCAGACGAGTGCTGCGTGAGTCAACTACGGAGACTTGCGTCGGAGGCGGAGCATCCAAATACGGGTACGGGTAGGTACTGGAACTTATCGGATCTGAGGGTACGTAGGTGCGGGACGAGATCGGATGTTCGGATCTTTGCTCTTATTCTTTGTTGGTGTGCATCAATATGCACAATACATTACACAAATAAATTATAAGAAATGAGTAGGACGTAGTCACGATCGTGCAGAAGATCACGATCTTGTCTTTGGGTGCCATAGCACAATGAATCTGCAGAATCTTGTGACGAGTCTTAGTAGCCTTGTCGGGACGAGGAGTCTTATGTATTGTCCCGAGTCTTAAGTCTTGTCCCGGAGTCTTAGGAGCACTAATCGGGACGTCGACTCATTCATTCTTTTGGATCGAGTGGTCATATGATCACCAACTTTCATATATTATAAGCCGTCTTAATCATTACAATGATCATGACATATTGTTTTAATTATTCGTGATGCGTATTTCGATTCGTTTTAGGTTTAACATAATATTCGGGTTTAAATGCAGTGTATGGCATTTCGGATACTTATGATATGATGTCCTATCCACACATCATTCATGTATTCTAGTCCCTCTATGAATATACTTTTCTTAGGAATTGGAATCAATCCAATCGGATCAATCGAAGCTGAGTTATGGCATTTTCATACTGACTAATTCATTTAATGATTTTCTGGGGGACAGTTTGAAAATATTTATTTTAAAGTCTTGTATCTCGATATTTGACACTGGATCTTTGCCTCCTTTAAATTTAGGTGCTAGGGTTCTATTCCAACTGGAATCACCCAATTTGAACCTTGCAAAACTCAGGATACGTCGAAACGCGGACTTCTCTATGTTCAAAAGCTGATTAAATTTGAAACGCATAGTCCGCCCCGGTGTTTTTGACCGCGGAGTTCTACGACCCGATGATATCGACAGTTTTATTCTGTGAAGTCATCTTTGTCAAACATTAGATCATCGGAATCAGGATTCAGACTGAGTGCGGCAAAATACGCTTCCCGATAGAGCGGAAACGAGCTGAGTTGGCTGGTTCAGCTGAAATTTGTTTTTGTTGCTTAATCACCAAATCTTGCTAAAATGTGTTTCTCGACGTTTTCCGCATTTTGATGCTCAAATCGTTACTTGACGTCTCAGAATAAACTCCAGATTCTGCCGGATCTTTGTTCTGTTCAAAAAACTGTCTCTCGTGCGTCATTTAACTGGCTGTCTGAGTTGCTCCGAACGATCAATGGATCGGGACCTTTCAAATGATGCGATGTTGGATGGGGTTTTCTGACCTAATATTTATCGTGACCAAACCATGTCGACTACAGGAGTTTGTATTATCTTGTACCGCGGGACACCACCTTTGCCGGTACCTTGTTTGGGTTTGAAATGAACTACTGCAAAAACTACCGTTGGCGAGATTCGTGTTGTCGACGCTCTGAGGAGGATTCTTTACAATCTCACGGAATCATACATTAATTCGTTACTTTGTTTTTGGAAAACGATCCTCCACTTTCCTTTATTATCATCTTCTTTATATTCATAACTTTCAATATCTTATTACTCATCGTTTTGAAACTCCACCAAAATTGAGTAATTGGCATTTAAATCCATATTCCGTGGGGTGTGATGACATCATTATTTTGGGTTATAGTTTTAATATTAAGTCTTTAATAATAACTATTGATTTAACATCTTTTCTTATATTTTTTGAATAAATCTATGCAAAGGAATTGCTGTAATTACATTAGTTTATCTTTGATCAGTCTGTGTTATGTTTTCAGTCTTGCTCTTTGGATGGATTTTTGAGCACGATCAACCAGTTTGTATATCAAATTTAAGATCTCTGTTCAAAGTTTTAGCATTTACAACTGGGCGTTGATATCTTTACAAATCTATAACATGTGGAAGCATTTGGAACATATTAGGTGTTCTGAGGATAAATGCTATCCACACATAATGCAGTCATGAAGAAACCAAGTCAATAGATGATCCCATATTCTTTCTTCCTGTCAACCCAAATAGGATCATTGTGCGCTTTGATATCTTGAGTCTTTACCTTTGTGAGTTTTTATGTACGGTACTTGTAAATACAGTGTGCAGCCCAGTTATTTTGCTTCTAGCCTTCAAGCAAATGAAGCTTTCCTTAGGTATGCTAAAGCTTCGATCGGCCGAATCCTTTCTCGTTTTGTGGGTGACCTCTTAGAAACACTAGGATGCCGCACTCCCTATCAAACGGGGCGATCACTTTCTGGGTGTTGTTCTCGATTGTCGGAGACTTAGGGCCTTCTGATGTACAGTGTTTGTTTTTGGATGCACTGATGAAGTTATCCCTTCCACCATTGGTAAGTTATTTGGTGACGTTAGGCAAGTTGACATTTGTGGTCGTATGCTGACAGTATCAACTATCCATCAGGAGGCTTGGAGAGGTGAATAATAAGAAAGTCCTCCTCGAAGATCGAGGCCTCACCTGCTTAGTACAGTGCTGCAAGCCGTTAGAGTGGAGAAGGTCCACTAGTGCATGGATCCCCACAGAAAAAGTGACGTTGGCGGGGTGAAAAATTCCTTCGTCGGTTCTCTTCTCCAAGTGAAGAAAGGCGGTTCCTGACTCAATGCTATTCAAATAATATAGATGCCATTTTTTGAGGCCTCGGATATGGTTTGAATCCAACCACGTGGTGAGGCTCTCATGAGCTTAATGTTATTCCTCACGTTGTGATTGAGCAGAAGTGGTGTTTAAATCACCTTTCATCGGATTATACAAACGAAAGTAGATGACTTTACTAAGGCGGGTTTCATTGAAATTGAAGTGCAGGCTATTTGGCCAACATGGGTGGTTCGAGCGGTAAGTAGCGGGTATGTAGATTACAGCAATTATCAGCGAGCATTGCATGCAGATGGCTTCCTTTTATCACGTATAGATCAATTGTGATGTCCACACGATCCCGAGCATGGGATATGATTGTTTCTAGAACCTTTCTCACGGATATCATGATTCTCTTTTAGCGATGCGAGAGAAAACAGCCTTCATTACACCACATGGGTTATCTTCTACAATGTGATGCCTTTTGACTGAAAATGTGAGGCGACTTATCGAAAGGTTGGTAACTAAGATATTAAATAAGCTGTCTTTGGGGAGAAAAAACCATGGAGTGCACGCCGACAATATGCTTGTAAAATCTGAGCTTCGATCTACCAAGCATCTGGAAATGCTGAGCTGTGAAAGCTGTGTGAGAAACTCGGCCATTGATGTGTGTTTAGGAGTCAGTTATGGCAAATTTTTGGAGCTTTATGGTGACCCGGAGGAGGATGAGGCCCGATCTATTCAACAATCCCATGATTCGTATTCCTACCTCCAGGAAAGAATTTGCAACTTGGCCCGATAGGTCAATTTGGTAGCTCTTGGGTGGTTCATATCTTGTTTCACGGATCGGGTTCAAAACCACATCACTCACAGAGAGCGAAAGCCAGGTTGGAATGGGGAATGTGACCCAGCTCTCGCGACATTAATGATATCTTACAAAACCACCAATTACATTGCTTAAACGACGTCGCTCTATCTTTACCTGTGATTTCGAAGTCTCAATAAGTGCAGCTTTGTTTAAGGAAGATGAAAAAAAAAATAGAGACTGATATTCTTCGTAAGCAAATCTCTATACGGAAGCAAAAAACAGATTTTGCGTCTCGAACAAGCGGCGTTGCTTTCAGTAGCGGCTAAGAGCTTCACCTAATTCGAGCACCCTATAAGTGGTGATAGCCAATCTCCATTCACGAAGCCTTTATACAAACTTGCCTTGCTCGGGGGATGGTCGGGTGGATTAGATAAGTAAATTCAGTATTCAATATAAACCTCGCTTGGCATTAAAGGGGCAGTTGTTGGAAAACTTTTTAGCATAAATTCCCCAATGAGATGTGGACCCGGATAACACTAGCTAGTGGATTCTTAATGTAGACGGCGCTTCCTGACAAACGGGAGCTGGAGTCGGTTTACAACTTAAAGCCCTAACTGGGGAAAGGATAGAACAAGCCATACGGTTAGACTTCCCCCCTTCTAATAATGAGACTAAATATGAAGCAATCCTATCCGGAATCGACCTCACAACGTCCTTATCTTTGGAAAAAATCATCATACGAAGTGACACTCAATTGGTGGTAGAGCGGGTAAGCGAGAATCTGAATCTGAGACTGGTGCATGATCAGTATATATCATCTAGTTAAACTCTGTGGAGAGTTTTATGGCTTGGAAGCTTGAGCATATCCCGAGGTTCGAGATGAAGAAAGGCGGATCGTACTGTTAAATGAGCATCTGGCGATCGTGGCTGCATTTGCATGGTGAGCGTATTAATTCTCTGACGAATTAAATGAGATAGATGACGCATGTTCTTCTTGGATGACTCCAATAATGTATTATATAAGCTCTGGAGAATTGGTAGATAATAAGTTGAAGCCCAGCAGATTGAGTCCCAGGCGATAGATTTTCCATATAAATGTTATTATATAAGCGGTCTATAGGCCAGATTAGTATCTTGATGTCTCACCCTTAGCGGGATAGTATATATTAGGCGGAGCTCGGCAGAGAATATCTGTAAAAAACTATTCGGTGTGGAGCTGGCTCCACAGGACCTTACGAAGGTTATTATTGGCCCGACCATGAAGCGGTCGCCGGCTACGTCGGGAAGTGCAACCTTCTGCTTAATGAGCCTATATCAAAGGGGTTCATTTCGGGATCTGACCTGCTATCTCAAGCCCTTGTACTGCTAATGGGGGATCGATATAGTTGGACCGCTGCCTACTGCCCCAACTCAGAAGAAGTTATTGTTGGTTGCCATTGACTATTTCAGCAAATGGATAGAAGCTGAAGCCTTCACCTCCATCAAAGATAAAGATGTTGTCCAATTTGTTTGGAAGAATATAATCTAACGATTCGGAATACGATTGAACGTTATGGCCTGACAATGGGCCTGATTTGATATTTGGTATGAAATTTTTGCCATGGGTTGAGAAAATCAAAAACATTATTCAACCGCAGTACCCGTGGAGCGATGGCGGCCGGACGCATCGATAAAATCTCGTGTGACTTTGACGTCTACATTGGTGGAAAATAGGTGTCGAGCTCTGAGGGTTCTTTAGGCTATTGAACAACTAGACGAGTAAACTGGAGTATCATAGTTCGCCTACTTTATGGGATGAGCCATAATTCTATAAATTGGGTTACTTAGCGGAAATCCTAGAGAGAAGGTTAATCTGAAGCTATTGCCAAAAAGACTTAGATATGACGAGACTGTGAACTCCGTGAAGAAGGAGTGGGGTTATCACGCATATCGTATATGAAAGAATATGAGCCTATAACGACCCGAATTAAAACATACGTGTATTTAAATTTGGAGACCTAGTCTTAAGAAGGGTCTTTGAAAATACGATTGACCCAACAGTCGGCAAATTCCAATTGAATTGGGAGGGGCCATACATGATAAGCAAAGTAGAATGACGGATGTTACATTAGATAACTAGGGCGGGACCTTGATTACCTAGATGTGAATGTTATGCATCTTAAGAGGTATTATCAATAAAGTTTTCTTATTATCAATAAAGTTTTCTTTTAAATATTTTCAATTCTTGGAAAAGCCCCATCTTAAAGACCCAGAAAATGGCTCCTAGCTGTACTAAAGACCGAGAAATGGCTCAACATATTGGCTGAGCAAGACCAGTAGGCTCACAACTGCGGCACATCTAAAGACTAAGTGGCTCCTATTCTCTTTGCCACATCTTTGAGCAAAAGTGGCTCTGGCCTACTAGCTTTACTAAAGACCAAAAAGTGGCTCCTACCCTCTTTGGCACACGTCAAAGTCAGTGGCGCTCTGCGAATTTGTTGGTAAATCGAAGCTAATGGTGCTTTACCTGCGCCCGTATGCGATCCATACCGATTTCTAGTTCACCGAGACGCAACAATAATATCCATGGTGTAGCAACTATCCTAGTCAAGACTCATAGCGGTATGAAATAAAGAATATGGGTTATAAGTAAATCAAATATCAAATTTGAAAATTTCAAATCATGATGGCACGTCGGTGGTTCCATAAAAACATATGAGTCCTAACGGCCATACGGGGCCACTTACAGAAATTTCAAAAAAAAAAAAGGGAAAGAAAAGGGACTTAAGATGTTCCAACAAAATCCCCAACAGGAGCACTCCTCTTGGGTTCCTCTCTGTCAAACTTCACTCGATCCGCATAGTTTGTTGGCCTCGATGGATTCTTAGAGATTAGAGACCACCTAAGGTTCTGGAACTCTAGTGGAAGGGGATTGGAGAGGGAATCGGGGCATGCGTTTGGAAGTGCAGTTGATCACCCCAGATGTTATGTTTAAACATACAACATGTCCAGTAACCGTAGGCAAAAAATCAGCTCTAGGCCTTCAATAGTCCTCCTCAGTAGTTTGCTTTGTCCTTACTGCACGAGATTGAAAGATAAGACACTTCATTTTTGGTTGCCTCAACCTTTAGCAGAAGTGAAGTCTATTCAACCTATCAGGGAGGCAACGACTCGGCCTTGTGCACAGCCTCCCTCACTTAGTAGCCGGTATCTTAAATCTGGCGGCTCATCCTCGCTTTCTTTGCCCGCATCACGTCCGACGACCGGTCGGAGGCGATCAAACTTCTTCTTGGGCTTCATCCTTGTCTTTCTTTGCACTGGTAATCCTCTCTATGCCCTCCTTGGCCTTCCGTTCCCAGTGCTTAGACTAGCCTTGGTATTGTCTAAGGCGTCTTCTAAGGCGTTATGGCGGGCGACCAGGCGACCGTGGCCGTGGCTTTTCGGCGTCGTCAATGAAGATGAAGTTCCACACATGTTGGCACGCCATATTCCTAGATAGCGATGACGACTATAAAGAGGGTGAGAAGAGAATGCGGCATAAGACTCACGTTGAACTTGATGGGGAAGCCTAGCCACCATACTAGCTTAGCGAGTCTAGATTAAAATCATGGTTGCGAATATACATTCCATGTGACCACATCTTGTGGGGTTTTATCCGCTATAGCGGAAAGGGAATGGAATACTCTTGAAGAGCCACCGATATTCGAAGGTTAGGGTGGGAGTAGGATTCGTACATGTTGGTGATGAAGTGTCCCTCTCTGATTGAAGGTTCCCTACGGTCGATAATTGATTGCAGGCGATGTGGGACCAGGTATATGTGTCGAAGTCCGAAGGTGATCCCATTTCATGGGTTAGGCGGGGTGAGTTCGGCTGACTGTCAGACCCTTAACTGCGGGGCCGACCAGTGCGGGTTAGATCATCTAGCGGAGTGGACGATGGTTATCTGTGAGGAAGATGCCTTAACCTTATCAGCGTTGGGGTCTGCGGCGGAGTCTCTGTCTCTAAGGATGGCAGACTCATGGGCATCCTGGGTGGCGCCCTGTGGAAGGCATCGGAGGCTCGTTACAGAGGTGAAATAGAATTGTCAGGGCTCTTACGAAGACCTCTTCATTTAAACCCGATCGCTTTGGGCGTTTACCACTTATAGTACTTGAGCGGAGTAGTTTCCCACTTGACACTTTCATGACTTCCAGCTTGCGCATCTGCGTGACCGTCAAGCCCAACAAGACGGAACCTTATTGTGCTCATCCTGCCAGTTGAACTCCTTGCTTGATGGGGGGTAGGGCGGTCACTTTAGTCTCTCTTGTAAGAAGAGTTGGATTTACCCGATCATGAAGTCTTCCAACCGTCTGAATGGGCTTTACTATCTCTTCTCTCCCTTCTTTCTCTTCTTCTTCTTAGCCACTTAGGGCGGGCTTTGGATGCTTATGCAACCCAGGTGATTAGTCGGGCTGTAAGTGGTCGAGGCTTTTTAGCAAACTCATCTTGAGGCTCTTGATTAGACCCCGCCTGTGAAGAACTACTTGAGGATTGACGGAAGGTCGGGAAGAATGAAATCTTGCGCCAATAAGCTCTTACGTGGATGGGGATGATGACACTATAGCAAGGAAAGAGGTTGGCACTGCTCTTCTCTGAGTTTTTCGTATTAGACGAAGAAACCGTGATTGCCTCCCTCTGGGTGATCTCGAGCATCGGAGTCGATGATCCGGCGTGGCCTTCTCCCTTGGTGACTAGCCGACCTCGTTTGCCCACCTCTGAAAATTCGAGAAAAATTGGCATGTCGAATCTGAGCTGACCTAGGGAAGTACAAGCTCCATCAAGCTTAAACAAACTTGGGAATGTGAAGGACTGATTCAAATCAAATGTGACCTAGGAGAATTTTGGCGTCATGCCAGACATGACTGACAGCGCCGCAGTGCGAATTCAGGAGTCGATTGAATTACGGTCGAGGAGCATGGCGACCATAGATAATGAGCTGACCACAAGCTGAAATATAAATAAAACAAATCTACGGTGAAATATTTATTGTGAAGGTTTAACCTGCTACGACATCATAATCAGAAGCGTTTGTATGTGCAGGGCGGGGAGCCGAGTGTACTAGTGAAGTCGTAAAAGCTTTGCTTCACAAGATTGAATAGGAGGCGATGTCTGCAATGACCTTCCTCACGAGTGAAATAAACGACAATATGCCCTCTTATGGTTGGGCGGTGGTAAAATCGCCTGCCCTCGATTCTGTCCATTGAGAACTGTTGAAACGATCTGTTCCTCTACGGACATAGCAGCAATAAAGTATTTGTACTTTATTAAGTTTCGGGATCCCCCCTCTACCTTTATGTTTGGTAGGTGAAGTCTCTTGAGCCTCTAAATTCACAAGCAAAAAAAATCAAGCTTGGGGCCCATTAAGTGATGAAGGAAACAAACCCTCGAATCCCCCTCTGAAGTTTGATAACCAGCAGTGACAAAACCCTAAGAACCCCGAACTAGGAACCTTGGCGGAGCGATCAGGATTCCTAAGCTTGGGAATATCTGAAACCACCTCTGACATCATCTTGGAGCCCCGTTTCTGGAAAATGATGATCGCATATAAAAGAAACAAAAACTTTCCTTGAAAAATACTCGACAAACGAGACAACAAAACAACTGTGAGAGAAAAGATGAGTGCAAATTTGAGTTGCAAAAACTCATTTGAAAGTCGAAAGTTGTCAAGAGATCTTCGATGATTCCTTTGAAAGAAAAGTTTTCATAAGCACGGGAGAAAGAAAATTCCAATAGCTAGAGAGCTTTGTGAAATCGTAAAAGAATGTAAACTCAGTGCTCACTTATATATAGAGTGAAACATGTGGGCACATTAAATGTGTCATCGGAATGACATCTTTGGCATGACATGTTGAGTATGCGACTTCCCGTAACACGCTTACTGTGTCTACTTGCCGCCGCTCCTACGCGTTCAATGTACGGATCAATTCTCTCAATCCTTTCAACTTCCACTTTTGAGCTTAAAAAGTAGAGAGTATTTTCCTCGTGGCCATTTGAAAAGCGTAAAGTTTCGGTCGGGAAAAATTTGTGTGGTACACCATAATCTTTGGGCCCATTATAATGTTTGAGGTCATAGCGTGTTGTGGAGCAGTCCAGGCAGCTTATCGTATTAAAACTAGGCAAATGTTATCGAGATAGGAAAGTCTTAAAAACCTTATGAGAAAACCAAGGTGTCTTTCGAAAGACTTACTTATTCTGAGGATAGTCAGTAAGTTTCAAGTCCCCTAACTTAGAAGCCATCCCCTCACATAAAGTTCTTTATGGATAAGCATATGAAAGCGAAAATTACGCAAAATAGATATTTATAGCGGATGACCGGGTTCCAATCTGTTGTGGTTATTGCCAGTAAGGAAAAACGTATTTTATACAAATCAAGCGGAGGTGGGATTGAAAGCGCCCTCTAAATTTGGCGAATCCACACGAGTAAAAAAGACAATTATAAGCGTATGAACTTCTGCAGTTAACCTTTGCTTAAATGTTGACTTAATCCTTCGGAGAGCATGGCCAAACCAGGCCCATGCCGGATCACCTTTTTTGTAGGTTCACGTTGCGTTATTGATACTCATAGATTCCGACGATTAGTGTTCTTACACCTAGTATTATCAAATATTGAAATGAAAACAAATAATCATTCTAACTTAAACTACCAAGTTCATCAAAACACTAAAAATGAAATCACAAATTTATTTTCATTCCAAAATAAAAAAAAGAAAAAAAAATCTATTTTAATTAACCATATAAGGGCTAGAAATTCGTGTCAACGTGTCCAAAGTTATGTGTATTCCATTATATTCACTAATTCGAACACAACATCAATAATAATCAAGTCAAAAATAACAAATTCAAACATACACATGAATACAACCCTTTTATTAATTTGGTCATTTAAAATAATTAAATGAAATTTCAAATTAATCTCAATCACTAACACAATAATCTATTAAACCAAAGTTAATTTAGGTTTAAAGTAATTGACATAACAATTAAATAATAGTCATTTCATGTTTAGAATGTTGAGTATAACGTTTTCAAAGTTAGAATCTATTTGTCTTAACTTTCAGAAAATGACCCATATTTGTATGTTTTCCAATTCATTCCATTCAGGGTTCATCAAGTGAACTAGTTGTGTTGAATTCAGCTCATCCTTAATAATGGTGGCGGCTTAGTTAGTTAGAGGCGCCTTATATCGTAAACTGTCCGTAGGTTAGGGTCACGATAGAGACAAATAATATCTTGACCTTTGGTTAAAAGCTAACTCCCTCATATGCTGGAAGCCGGACTACAAATTAATGCTATAGGGTCCATAATTAAGGCAAGGAAGGGACAGACGTTAGGCGACCACGGCCTGTTTGACCTATTGATCTTTCCTTTGGGCTACCCTTACGTTCTTAAATTCTATTCAAATCAATAAAGTTCCATGTTTGTGCCTCCAAGATATTTTAAATATTTTATAGAAAATTAAACAAAATTTAAAAATTATAAATTGTTTTTACTAAAGTTTAATGATATTTGATATTTTCTCTTATCTTTTAAAATATAAAATAAATCAAATATAATAGTGACCATGGAAGTAGGATATGTTTGGGATAGAAAACCAATCAAATGAAGTAACGTAACGGATAGTTTGTATATATATATCAAGTTGCAATGAAATTACGTGTGTGTGTGTATCAACTTGATATCAAGTTGATGGGATAATTATGAGGGTTTTGATTTTCCAGCTAGAGTTGAAAAACAGATTGAAAATTATACATGTTTATTACAGCTTGAGAGAGATATATATATATATATAAATGTAAAATATATAGGTGTATTTTGATAAAATGAAATTTTCAAAATTATGAAATAAGGTGAAATGATTTCAGAATATAATAATAAGCAAAAAAATACACTTATTACTATTATTTATAAGTATAATTATATTAATATGATAAAGGTTTTAATAATTTTAAATAAAATATATAATTTAAGATTTAATTTTAAAATTTTACTACAAATTTATAATGATAACTTTTTTTAGTAGTGGATTTAAATAATCAAATTTATTAAATGTCGATCATATTAATTAAAATTATTGCGTTGAAAAATTGATATATGCATAATTTATTTTATTTTATTTTATTTTATAATAATCTGGTATGCATTTATAAAAATTAAATTTTGTAAGCATATGATAAATATAATATTTATTTGGCAATGATATTATGAAGTTATAACAATATAATCTATATTCTTTATATTTAATTATGATATAAAAAATATCATTTATTATAAACAGGATATCAATGTAAAAGCTATTACCGTAGGGTTTCCTCTCTCTCTTTAAAGCATAGCCGTGATGGAAGTTGAAACTCAATACTCTCGTGTAAAACCTTTTTCATCAAAGTAACAAAAGAATTATGGAGGAAGTGGACGTTTCCTCTCATCCGGGAAGGAACAAATCCATCTATCTTTTCAGGACCAACTGATGGGATTATAGGCTAACAATACTGAGAAGGATATAGACGACTGAGTCTCGAACGACGAAGAGGATGAATTGGAAGAAAATGAGGACCTTTGTTGCCTAAAGCTACTACTCTCAAAGGAGGAGAAATGTAAAATCAGGAAACCATAGAGACAAATGTTGATTATAAAACTTCTTGACCAATCTATAGGATATAAAACCTTGTTTTAAATAATTACTTCATTATGGAAACCGAAAACAGCAATTGACCTAGTGGCGATGGATAACGAGTTTTTCTTGGTTAAGTTTGCTACAATAGAGGACTATGATTTTGCAAAATATAGCGGACCGTGGATGATCTTTGATACTGCTTTTGTTAACTGATGAGCCAGTTTTAGACACGAAGCGAAGGCAAGCTTGAAACGCGCTGTTGAAAGTTGGAGAGAAGATAGGTAAGCATGTTAAAATTGATGAAGCCACATCCTTGGTCTCATGGGGTCATTTTGCCCCGTATGTGCATGGAAAATGATTTGGAAAAGCCGTTGAACTCTAAGTTTCAACTCAAGCGCAAGGTAAGGAAAATTGAATATAAAGGCATTCATTTAGTGTGTTTTAGTTGTTCTGGATTCAATCAGAAGGATGAGATATATACAGGCGAAGCAAAATGTGAAGCTGGAAGATGTGTGAGGGAGGTGTATTAAATGTGATCAAGGAAAGGTCTGAAAGATAAAGATACTAATTAATCCGAAAGTTGTGTATTTATGGGCGTAAATACTTGTCTAAAGTAGAGTTTATTGTCATCAAGCGATTCATTATCAGGAAGATGTTAGGAGAAAGTATGGGAAAGCGAGAACATTTGGGTATAAAACAAATTATGAAAAATCAAACTTCAAATGAAGATATCTCGTTTGATCTGATCAGCATGAGATGAAGAGATCACTTAGATGGAATGAAGAAAAGGAAGCTGGCAGAATCTTCTATAAGAAGGGGGAAAACACTCATACATCACGCAATAATAAGAGTAAAGGAAAAAGACATAATATTCAAGTGCAAGATCGGATAGAGACCATAGAGTATCTTGATCCTATTCAGAAAACATTCATGCATAACGTGACTAATGAGGGGGGAGAAGGAAATGGACAACTGATTAAGGCAAGAGGGAAACACGGGACCAAACTTCCAAGCCAATGAGGGCAGCAGCTGAGACGGAACATTGGGTTGTAATGGATATGGCTGAGATAAGAAAAGAAAAAGTGAATCATTTATCTACTGAGATTCTAGGATTTATGGCCAAGTGGAAATCGGAATCACATTTTGATGAACGTTATGTCATGACAATAGATCAGAGGGATGGAAAACATGGTAACGTCTGGTTGTTGTGCCCGATTGGGGAGGCAAGCGTTAGTCGAGAGAGTTCTGGTCGTAGTGTTTTAAGGCTGCAAGAGTAACCACAGAGACCATTTAAAAAAAAGCTATATTGTATTCAAATAAAAGGTATATCGTAGTGGTCTCCCGTGCAGCGCTCATTGATATTCGGTGGTTGGATTCCCATTCATGCAAAACTGTTAAATTTTATAACCGTGTTGACTGAGGAGGGCTGGTTCACCAGTTTGAAATATCCAAAAAAAAAATAGCCGATATTATCGAAATATCTGGAATATTCTGAAATTTTGCCGATAAATAGACGATTTTTCTTCCATTTTTTTACAACGGATATTTGAAATATCGATGATATTCGAAATATTTTTCCAAATTTTAATCCCTTGATATGAGATTCTACCACTTTTTACGAATACAAGTTATAAAAAATATATATTATTTTTTGTAAAAAATATGATAATATTTAGAAATCTCACATGATTATTAGGCAGCACCAAATAACAACTGTTTTTCATAACTTCACTCCAAAGACACATTCAATTGGCTCTGTGAAGTTAGCTCATATATTGAATAAATGGGCTTTGATGAAATACCCAACAAGCAAAGTCGATATGAAGTATATCGGTGGCGAATCGAGAAGGTTATCATTAGTAAACAAGGTTAATACAATAATATATATAAAACGTTAATAATTAAATTAGAAAATAAGATTATAGTTAATTTGAATATTGTTAAAATTTTTTTTAAAGAAGTTGAACCAGTGGGTGTGAAAATTTTCTATACCTCTTGTTTATTTTATTTTTTAAATGGGTGGAGAATGAAAATTTATTTGAATAAAAGGGGTGGGGTTGAGGATTGGGCCAAACAGCTCCATTTCCATCCTTATCCCGATGTGATGGTAGCTTATCCGTAGCCGTGCTTGGAGACGATTCTTGGAGATTTTTTTTCATGGATTAAGAATGGAGTCAAGAAAGTCAAATGTTAGCAACCTCTTGCCAAGAAAGAAATGATGGTAACTCATCATCTTTTCGTAATCCATACTTCATAATTCTATCAATCTCTTGTCGTGAAATGGATTTGAGATGGTGTTCTTCTTAGGGATCATGATTTAATTTAACTTTTGGCGTGGAGATGTGATGGCGCGATCATTTCTAATAAAAGGGTTGAATTTCAGTTAAGTTTGTTGAATTTAAACTCTATATATATATATATATATATATATATATATATATATATATATAAATCAAAGAAAGTATACAAAAAATTCAAAAAAAAAAAATCTACACAAAGAATGAGAAAATAAAGTTTTATTTTATTTACTTTGATGTATTAAATATAAATAAGAGAAAGCTATTTATAAGTGTTTGAGGGAACCCAAATCTATATGTAATCTCATTGTTTAAGACTAATATTTACCTAACAAAGATGACCAACATTTCTTTTGTAAATTGATTGTCATTCACACATTTCCTTACTCTGCCAATAAAGCTGAAATTTATTATATTTCATGTTAAGCCTTGTCATTGATGCTTCGATGAGAACATTTTGAATGAAGGAAATGAGTGATCTGCGTGTTAATTTATCTTTCACTGTCAATGTCAGCTAGCTGACACATTTCAGTCTAATGTATTACTTCTTTGAATGTTGGAAGTTGTGATGAGCTTTTATGAGCAGAATATGTTAGATTATTGATTCGTTGACCAGTAGGTGTTAATCATGAGGAGTTTGCAACACCAAGTTCTCTTCTTGGCGTGGCAAGTTCTGCTAGCGATGCGGATTAAGGTGAACGAAGGATGAGTTTTTAACATTTGATAGGTTCAGTGAGGTTCAAAAATGGTGAATTTCAATTTGGATTTAATTTGTTTGAAGTAAAAGAAAACGGGAGTTAGATAGTTCTGGTGATAATAAAATAAGAAAAAAATGTAAAATAGAACCCTTGAGTGTGGGCCACTAGTTTAGGTTAACAACCAACATGTCCTCACGGTCTTTTCGCAGCGTTGGGGAGGATGACATATAGTCATTTCTAGAACATGATCTTCATTTGGCTTTAAAACTGTAAATTTCCTTCTTGAACATAGCATTTAGCGGGCATAAATGTACTAACGGTGAAGCATATCTGCCTCTATATGTAGCCCAATAGGAAAGCAATGGCTGGATAATAGTGGATCAGTGATAAGCATCCCGCATGACAAAGCGCAAATACACGTTAGTGAGGGCGTCTTAAGAGATTAAGCACAGATTGAGAGAAATAGAACATAAATGCCCATAAATCGCGTGCGTTAAAAGCGAAGAAACGTAGGGATTCTGCATCGAACCACAGCCATGGCCCTCCTCTTGAGGAGAGAATTCTAACCAACCATCCTGCGAGTTGTAAGTATCGAGTGTTTGTGCTTAGAAAAGGAGAAAGGAAGAAAATGGGAGAAATGAGGAAGCGGCGGTAGCGCCGCCGTCTATTACCAAAAGTGAAGTGATTGATCCAAAAGTTTTATGCAGGCCCGGGGCTTATATAGGTGCTGAGTGTATAGGGTATTAAAAAGCAAGCAAAAGATTTATTACAGGGGATAAATTTGGAAGAAACAAAACATCAAACGTCAAGCGAGCAGGCATGAGATGACAGTGGCTAGAGAGGTGAGCAGTCTTTGTAGGATGCAAATTTATGTCTCCATTTTCTTCACTTTTGCTCTTCTTTCATACGGGATCGATGCGCAGCGATGAGTTTGACTCGAATTCTTCGTGCTTGAATCGACTCACTTGATTTTGGCATAAATTAGCGCTGCAAAGCGCAAAATTGTCACAAAATGCTATGGTAGAATAGTAGAGACCTTAATGTAAATCGGGTTAATTAGAATGATTAGTACACAAAAGCACTCAAAACTATAATAAATAAGTTGAAATAGCACTTTTTGGGCATTAATCACACTGACCCTACGCATTCTTTAGTCATACTTGATGAAAGAAAGAAAGGAGATAGCATACTAAACAAAATCAAAATTATGTTTCACAAAAAAATATATTTCAAAAAGGTTGTGAATGAGTAATCGTAACATGATGAGAATCAAAAACTTAGTGATAACTATCTTGAGAGAATGACGCCATACGGATGAATATGAAAGTTTCTTCTCGATGACTCGACGGGAACTTAATAAAATCCCAAGTGTTTGTTTGATCAGAAACTCTCAGCAATAAGCTTGCCAAAACTACACTCTCAGCCAGAGCTCTTGCCCGCAAGCTGGTATCTTTATCGCTTAAATAGATCAGGACCATTTCTTGTTCCTGCATTTCTTTTTTGTGTTGTAAGGCGCAATCTTGGGAATCGACACTCCGCAGAAGTCAAATTATAACGGGGGATCCGTGGGTGACTCCCGACGGTCAAGGCAGGGCACTGGTCATAAGGATCTTTCGACCCCACTAACTCTTCGAGGTTTCACCGGGACTTGAATAATTTGAGCTCCGGCTCTACAACTCGCTAAACTATCCACCCATGTAGCGAGCACTAAGTCGGTGACTCCCAACCAGTTGGCTTAGGGCACCGGGCTTTAAAGGCTTTCGCCATATACCCCTCGGACCGTGCTCGGGAAGCGTCGCGACTTTTCTATTCTCTTTTCCTCTTTATTTTTCTTTTATTTTTCTTTTTGCTTTTTCTTTTGTTTTTGGAAGACACATTGGTCTTCTATTCATGGGGGTCCTTAACCTATACAAGTGATGTGAAACTAGATGATGAGTTATTATAGGAAAAACCAAGGCTAGGCAATTTTCGGATTATTGAAGAAACCCTGATGTGCAGCATGTGTGGTTAGCTAAAGGTGGAAGAAAAGGTCGAGCCGACGAGAATTCAACTAATCAATCCACTCGATTAGGCATGGAACCAATCTAACATCAATAGAATTTGACGAAAGTTCAATTTTTTTCAAACTATGAAGCTATGACAAACAAAAAAGTGGGTGCAATTTTGAAAAATTAATTTATATATGACTTCAAAGAGAAAAACCAATGTTTGAAACGTACAAAATGGGAACTGTCCAAAATAATAACAAAAAACATAAATAAATGTCACTTCCTCCATGCTCTTCCCCGACAAGAATGTGGGGCTTGAGTTGGAAAGTTTAGAAGGAAGTATTTATCATGATGAAATGTACTCATTTTTTTGATGGAGAGACTTCACAAGCTTTTCCATCCGACCACCTTATTCACTCAGTTTAGACTAATAAACAAGTTAGGAGAATAAAAGGAAAAAGTGACCGGTTTGAGCATTTTGAAAATTACACCTTTATAATCATTTCAAGTGTTTTTACTAAGCTATATTTGGATTTTACACTCTCTAGCTTTCCTTGGTACAGCAGCTTAAAACGGGTTCGGATGGAAAAGTTGTAAGGTGAAACAAATTTGTTCTGTGAGAAATTGGAGCCGGGTTGCGAAATTTCATGACATTCTGGTACTATTTTTTATTTTTTGTATGAAGACAAAATATTTTATATATATATATATATATATATATATATATATATATATATATATATATATATATATATAAGTAATAATATGTAATAATATATATCATAAAGGCAAAATAATTGCACAGTGCAAAATCAACTTACCTTTCTGATTGCATGTTACGAAATTTCGCAACTGAAATTTCTAATTTTCCATCTACACCAGACCAAAAACCTGCAAAAATAAACATAAGAAAAATTACAAAAAAAATGCAGAAAAATAAAAATTAATCTAAAAACAAAAATTAAAGAAAATCTAAGAAGAAAAATTAAAGAAATCAAAATAAAATAAAATAAGACAAAAAATGAAAACAAAGTGGGGTGTATACAGGCCAATTCTCGAGCCCTTGGAGGTTCTTTGGAGCGGGTGGAGCTTAGAAATCTTAGGAGTTCGGGTGCTCAGTCGAACCACCACCCGACCATCATTTTGTACCATACGGTATAAGCGGCTGCGATGTAACGGAGTAGTGGCAAAAATCTGAGCAGTGGCCACTAACTTCCTAAAGTTTTGTGTAGGCAGTAAAGGTGGGATGGCCTTTGTGGTTGGTGTTTTGGGTGTGGATTGTGCTATAGGGGAAGGCAGGATATGCACTGGCAATGGGCTATTTTTGGGTTTGGTAGTGGCATTAGGATCAAAATTTATGGGGATTGGTTGAAGGATAGGCTTTTGGGTCCCTTCCACTGTTTCCTTTCCCTTTGCCCTCTCGATCGAGTAATGGGAGATTGCTTCATCTTACATTTTATATTGCTCCTCCACTTTGGTGTCAATCAAGCACTCTGTTTCTGGATTCTCCTCCTTTTAATAAACAAGCTGATTGATGAGCTTTGAGATGGATTCCTGCAACATGGGAAAGTGATGGCATATGCCTCTAGGCAATTGAAACCATATGAGAAAAATTACCCCACTCATGACTTAGAGCTGGCAATTGTGGTTTTTGCCCTTAAGATTTGGAGACATTACTTATATAGTGAGAAATATGAGATTTATATAGATTACAAAAGTTTGAAATATTTATTCTCCCAAAAGGAGTTAAATATGAGACAGAGAAGATGTATTGAACTCCTTAAAGACTATGATTGTAGAATTTTATATCATCCTGGTAAGGCAAATGTAGTTGCTAATGCCTTGAGCAGAAAGTCATATGGATCTGTGTCAACTTTGAGATCAAAGCAGACTCAATTGTTTTATGATTTAAAGGCCCTATGAAAAATGTTAGGATTGTGTAGGAAACTTTTGTTGTTTCTTTTTATCAAAACATTTCTATTTTTTGTTAAAAACTCCTTCCAACTTTGAAAATTTGCATTTTAGCCCTTCTTATTTTAGAAATTTTGTTTTTGTTTTTGTTTTTGTTTTTTTTTTTGGTATTACATTCTCCCCTCCTTAATAGAAGTTTAGTCTTCTAAACTTGACATACCTTGGTTATAAAACAGGTTTGGGTACTTATCCTTTATTGACAAGTGTGGGTGATTATTGATAGATTGATAAAGTCAGCTCACTTCTTACTAATCCAAACTACCTTTACATTGGATAAATTAGCCTCCTTGTATGTTAAAGAGATTGTTAGACTACATGGAGTACCCGTATCCATTGTTTCAGATAAGGACACTCGTTTTACTTCCAAGTTTTGGAAGAGCCTACAAAATGCTCTTGGTACTCAACTAAACTTTAGTACTGTATTTCGCCCACAGACAAATGGTCAGTTAGAAAGAGTAATTCAGATTTTGGAGGATATGTTGCAAGCATGTATATTGGATTTTGGAGACAGTTGGGAAGATCATATGCCCTTGATGGAATTTACTTATAATAATAACTTTCAAACAAGTATTGGGATGACACCATATGAGGCTCTTTATGGCAGGAAATGTAGATCCCCAATTTGTTGGGATGAAGTGGGTGAGAGGAAACTTTTGGGTATGGATTTGGTTTAAGTAACTACAGAAAAGATTCAACTCATATAGGAAAGGTTGAAAACAGCACAAAGTCGATAAAAAATCTATGCAGACAATAAGAGGCGAGAATTGGAATTTCAAGTGGGTAATCATGTTTTCCTAAAGGTGTTTTCAATGAAAAATGTAATGAGATTTGGGAAGAAAGGAAAGCTAAGTCCCAAGTATGTGAGGTCATTTGAAGTGGTTGAGAAGGTTGGTGCCTCAGCATACAAAGTGGCATTGCCCCTAATGTTGGGAAAAATCCATAATGTGTTTCATGTGTCATCACTAAGGAAATATGTTTATGACGCATCTCATGTGGTAGAGATTGAGCCAATTTATTGATTGATGAACCAACACTCTAGTTGGAAAATGCTCGATCTGCAGGCCGACACAAAATTTTATTTTTCCTAAAACTTTCATTTCAAATTCCTTCTTCAAATATTTGTAGTTTCTATGAAATCTTCAGAAGTTACAACAAGGATTAAATCATCAATATATACAACAATAATCTCAAATTCGATTTGTGATTTCTTAATAAAAATGAACGAGCATATACGGTTAATTGTGTACACACCATTTTCTATAATAAATACCCACTAAGACAATTGTACCACATGTGTATAGTTAGCTGATTACATGGATAGATGCAACTTGATTGATTACATGTTATGAGGGTTTATACTATTTGCTTTAAGTAATTTAAATCTTTCAAGGATTTTCATATATATATCATTATCTATGGATTCATATAAATATGTTTTGACAACATCCAGTCCTTTAGAGATTGTTAGGGCACTTTTGTACAAATACTTATTTGTACCCAACAAGCTTTATCCTTTTAGACGTTTGGACAATAGATTTGAAATTTCTTGTTTTATTAATAATTGTAATTCTGCATGCCTATTCTTTTTCCATTTTGGCTAATAATTTCTTTTTCGGCATTCTTTCACTTTTTGTGGTTCGGGATCTTCATCATTTTGTATGATGTCTAAGGCCAATTGGAAAATATTATAAAAATAAAATATTATTTCAACTTTCATTTTTTAGGCATGCGTATAAACTGTGAGATCATTATTTTTTAGGTACTTGTTCCTCTTCAAGGGCTTTTTGTGCATTTCCTACCTCTTCAAGGATTCCTTATTTATTATATATCTTTATAGGGGCTTGTTGCTCATCATGTGCCTCTACAGGGACCTTTTGCTTATTATGTGCTTCTACGGGGGCCTTTTGTTTACTATGTACCTTTATAGGGGTTTGTTATTCATCATGTGTCTCTACTAGGACTTTTTGTTTATTATGTGTCTCTACAAAGACTTTTTGTTTATTATATACCTCTACAGAGGTGTGTTGTTCACACATGTGCCTTTACTAAGGCCTTTTGTTTATTATGTGTCTTTATAAGAACCTTTTGTTTATTATGTGCCTCTACAAGGTTTCTCGTTTATTGTGTGCCTCTACAGGGACCTTTTGTCTTATTTATTCTTCTTCAGGAGCGTTAAGATATGTTTGTATCTCTTTCAAGGAATTATGTCTTTAAGACAATAGGTCTCTCATTCTTCAAGCGTATCTTATATTCATTTACTAATTCTCCTACAAGGATATCAATCCGTGCTAGAATATTTAAAAATCTGAATGTGTGGCTTCATCACTTTCTTTATTAATGAATGCATTTGGTAATCAGTTTTGCAAGTTTTTACAAATGAAGGATCCTTTAAACTTCTAGTTCACATTGGTTTATACGAGGATCAAGATGAGACATCATAAGTGCACTCCATGTAATTTATTGTTATTCTTCTGGAATCAACTTTTCTTTCCTTAATGGTGGGAACATAATCTCATTAAAATAATAATTTGTAAGCCCGATAAGCGTGGCGTGGCGTTAAATTAGGCGAAAGAATCTTCTAATTCTTTAATGGATGCCCGTGTGAGTGTTTTATAATTCAACGTATTATTGAAGACCCAAATTAACCTAGCATGTCATACTAAAGAATAAAAAAATTTAGGATATTGAACTTCTGGTTCATAACAACATATGACTTAATAGGCTTTATATTTGCTCTTTTGGAACCTTCATTTAAATTTGAAGTACCACAGATGGTACTTACACTAGCACTTGTTAGTGTCAACCTTCATTCATTTTGAAATTCAATAACACATGGATTTTAGATACAACTAAAATAAAAACAAAATATAATATAAATAGCAATAAAATTGATGTAATAGCAAATTTTATTTATGAATAGACAAGATATATAATTAAATAGTAGTGTTTTCACCTTTTATTGAAGAGTCATTCTTTTCACTAAGACCTCCAAAGAAATCATGGAATGTTAAGGCATACTCATCAACATCAGTAAAGTTTATTTCTATTGCTTTCCTTTTTTCTTTTATTGATGTTTGGAAAATGACCAAATGTTTAAGCATACAAAAGGTATGCAATTGATGCATATGTATACAACATTTATAATAATTATTCTCATGATTCTTGGAAGGTTTATCCCATATGTACTTTCCATTTTACATCAATAATAATTCACTCATGGTGGTGAGACTTTTCCTTTCCCAAAGATTTGAGATTATCAATATGGCATCAGAAATTTTTTTTTTTTCATGATTGTGACCATGACCGATCCTCATCCATGCCTACGAATTTGGGATGATATTGCATTTGATTCAAGAAATCAATTCAAACCCAATTAGATTAGACTGATGATTTTTCATCAAAATTTCAATAGTTTATTAAGCATCAAGGATCCAAGATAAACGATTCCTTCTCCGAAATCAAATTTCATGAACTCGAATTTTGTGTGACATTATGAATGTGAAACCAGAAAAATTTAATTTTTGAAAAAATATAGCCAAAATAGTAATTGGTCGAATCGAAATTTTCTAGATCTGAATATAGTGAAAGCGGATTTCTGATTTGGAATCGTCTCTCGAAATCTAACTACTACATCAATTTAAAGTGAGATTAAAGGATAGTCAAATTTCACGTTTTTCGAGTATGATAGTGATGCGGAGCGAACTGCGCATTTTAATTATTTCATGATATCTTGCGTGCCAGTGTAAAATGAGCCAACTTGAGCTCAAGTGTGGGCCATGGGTGGACACATGGCATGATGCCATTGAAGGAAAATCCAAAGTAGGTGGAAAAGAGGATAAGGAATCCTCTCAACCAATGGGAAGTTGACAAGTGGCAAGTGAGGACAAAAAGGGAATAAAACAAAAGAGAAAAGACATCTCTTCTCTCTTTTTGCTAGAATCTAGAAGTGGGAGAGGGGAGAACGATTTTGAAAAAAGAGAGGGTTTTTAGAGAGAGAAAGTCCAACTTCTCTCTAGATTTCCCGGTGTTCGGACCGTCGGTTCTCGTCAGGCCAAAAAGCAAAGTTGTTCTCTGGCTGTAGGGCTGCGCGTGAGCCTTAGGTTTGTGGAGTTTCAGCAGGCTACGGGAGGTAAGGGTTTTCTCCTACTTAGTTTATTTTCGGTTTAAAAGTCTTGTAAATGGTTTGGTTGATATGAGGCCCTGAGTGGCCGTTTGGTCGGTCCCAAAATTTGGGACCCGAAATACTTGAGAGTGGGGGACACGTTTGGAATGACCACGGATCTTGGGTGGCAGTAGTATATTTATAACTTTGTGATAACAACTAACACCAATTATATTGATGTCAGATCAAAATATAGCCATCAGTTTGGTTCACGAAAATTGGAACGATCTTCAGTATGAGGGCTGCACTTTGAATGACCACTTTGCTCGAATTGTTATTAAAAACTTGATAGGTTTACTGTTAGTTAAAAATATCCGTAATGTTATTTGCATGAATTTGTAAAAATAGATATTAAGCTTGAATTATTGTGAAGCAATATGTTAATACATGGAATTTAATGTGTTAACATGATATTTAGATATAAAATATATAATTGTGTATGAGCCATTGCATTTGAATTTATTTATTAAGCCCATGTGAGCTAATGTTGATGTTATTGCTATAATAAATACTTGTGGTTAGTAGGTGAATTTTGTTAATATATGCATGATGATATATTGACGTAATGACTGCGTGAAATGCGTGTCGTTTCATATGCGCCAGGCGACTAGATCGATAGGTGTGAGTCGTGACGCTGTGAAAGAAAGGAAAATGGTGTGAAGGAATTTCAATGGGAGACATTTTTCGGAGAGTGGGTTGGAGGGTGTCAACAATTCGGTCGAATGTGAATTGTTTAGGAGAGTTATCCAACAAATTAGCCTCGGAGGGTTGTCGATAGATTTCATACGAGCTTCATTAGTATGTTTTGAGAACAAAAACCTTTTGTTTTGAAACGATGTTTTTCTCGCATTTGGCTTAGGCATGCGTGAGGGAATGAAGTGAGGGGGCTCGAGAAGTAGGAAGGGTAAGTCATTCTCATCCATATCGTATGGAGTGTTAGTAGGATCGTGTATTTGTTTGAGATGTTTGTGTTGAACCATTCGTGTGCGACCCAGATGGGAAGTGCCTTAGTATAGGATAATTATCTTGGAAGATTTATTCCTTTTTTGTCGGGGAACAGTATTTAAATTACATGTTTGTTCGGGAGAGGCGGGGAAACCATTAGAAATTTGCTTTTGAGGAAAAAGCCGATGTGGCTTTGATTGATTATTTTGTAAAACATGTATTAGAATTCTAAATTTTATTATATATTTTGTATTAAATGAAATGTAATTAACTCTTGAACTATTGTAATATAATTGATTTAGATTTTGGTAGTATTGATGTATGGACCAAGTGGCCATTTCTTTCGTGTATAAGTCTCATGATATGAGGCAAGCGGAGTTTTCATCGGGTTAGCAGGTTGTCAGTGAATTTTGGGATTTAGGGTGTCACAATGAACAAACTTTTGGTATATGACAAAATAATGAGAATCAAGTATATGATACATTAATAAAAATAATAAAGATTTTGACTTATAACCAAAATCAAATAATTTTCTTCTAGGTTTTGATAATATATAATCAGAACTAATATAAAAACTTTAAATTTAAATAGTCTTGAAATCGTAGAATTACCTTCAGAGCAAAACAATTTGTGCTAATAACGCGTTATAAATCAAAAAAAGTATAAAGAGAAATTCAAAGAAATAAATATGCAAAGAGAATGAGATAATGAAGTTTTATTCTCTTTACAAATAGAAGAAGACTATTTATAAGTGTTTGAGGGAACCCAAATCTGCATGTAATCTCACCATTTAAGACAATTAGTATTTACTTTGCAAGGTAATTGACATTAAACTTGTAAAATTGATTATCATTCACACATTTCCTTATATATATATAAGTATCCCTCACTTAGCCTTGGATATTGCGTTTTTAAGCTTTGGATGTCTAAGTGAAATTTAAGCCTATCAAGACATCTATTCATTAATATAAATATATGGATTTTTTTGAAAATATTGCAAACAAATTTTATCCAATTAACTTAAACTTAAAAGGGTTTTAAAAAGCTTCCCCAGCTTTTTATCTCATCTTTCTCTTTTAGCCCATTTTCCTTAAGCAATAAGGGGTTAATTTTTTGTCATTCTTGGCATGAAAAAATCACTTCAGACATCTCTTTCTCAATGAAATGGTTCTTCCCCCACATATCTGAGTTTTTAATTTGATTTTTCTTGATTTCATCTTCGTTTTATTGCAATGTGTGGTTTTGTATCGTCTTGGAATAACAATTTGTTTTTCGTCTTATTGCGGTGTTTACTTGTGTGAGGCGGTCGGAAGGCAAAGCGTATTAGTCGAATAGAATGATAAATCGAATCGTGATCTTGATATGTTTTAAGGTGGGTCGTAAGTATTCACCCAATGATAATAGGAATATGAATGTGTAAAAAGTTTGAAATTTAATTAATTTATCTTTATTAACTTGGATGTTATTTAAATGCTCTACAGGTTTTATGAATTTGATTATGTATTTCTATCGAATGTATTACAATATTGATAGTTTGAATCAATAAAATTATTTATCTTTTCAAAAAATAAAATAAAAGGTTTTTAAAAAATTATGTACAATTGGACTTAAATTAAGTATTTAGATTTAGAAGTTAGGTTGTGTTGGATTCAATTTGAGTTAGATGTAAAGTCATTACTAACTTGATTGAATTTATTACTTGATTTATAAAATATTTATTTTAATAAATAAATACATGTATTAATGGAAGCTTTAATATAAATAATATTAATTCAAGAACAAAAGCATAAGGTTTTAACGTGGTTCTATGTCTATATCTATGGATGAAAGAAAATCTTTTCATTAAAATTATTGGGTTCCAAAATATCTTATGTTTTTCTATTCATTTTATTGACACATTGAAAAGCCAATTTCGAGTCTATATATGATGATATTACTAATAACTTTTTTTATCCTACAAGATAATCTTTTTTTTTTTGGTCAAATCATGAAGTAAACGGGTAGTGTAGATAAATAAGGTTTTTGTAAGTCGTGTGTGCTAAGTGTCGTGCATTGGTCGAAAGGCCTAAAATGATAAAACTACATCTCAACTGTTCTTTGCATTCACAAGCAGGCTGAAACCAGCAGTTAAGTAGCAGGAGAGTCGTCTCGCTCACGTGTTCAGTGATACAAGAGAATTTTTATCTACTTAGAAATGAAGTTTTTCCATATTTTATAAGGAAATATAATATTATAATAATATGCACACTCAAAAAAATATTTGGGAAAATTATGCAATGTTGTATTAATTTGATTCTATTTAAAAAAGAGTTTATGAAGAATCAATGGAATGTTAACTCATTTAAAAAGTAATCCTTGATAGGTGCTACACATGTGAGAATCACATTTTTTTTTCCTAAAATGTTCGTTTTGTCCGTTGATTGAAAATTTAAAAAATTAAAAAATTGAAACCCTAGATATTTAATGAAATTGGCACCCGAATTCTCATATTTTAAAGAACAAATTTATGTTTTTCAAAACAAAAAAAGAGGAAAACATAGGTGGTAGTTAAAATTTTGTTTTTTATTTTTCAAAAACAGAAAATAGAGTGTTTTGGGTTCTAAAATGAGGAGGTGTTGTTTTGGGAATTTTGGTGGTGTCAATTTAATTAAGAATCTAGGGGTCAAAAATAGTTTTATTTCTTTTTCTTTTTTTTTTTAAATATGTCTTCCACATGTACAGCGCCTATTAGCAATTACTTTTTAAATGGGTTAACCTATTCTTGGTTTCTCATTCTTTATAAACTTTTCTTTAAATAAAATCAAATTACTACACCATATCATATTTTTCCCAAAATAATTTTTACTAAATAAGAATTTACAACACATTCCAAAAAATACTAATTATATATTGAATTGCTCATCATGCCTTAGATGATATGATAGAGCGATCAATATTTCAAAAGGTAAAAACATAGAAAAGGGAATCCTGGGTTTAAGTTTTATTAGGGATAATTTATTATATCATAAGTAAAGTGTTTAGCTTTAAAAAAAATTATATATTGAATTAACTCTTAAGTTCTAACTTAAGTGGTAAAAGAGGGGTGAAGTGAGGAACAGAGAAGCTACAAGCTCCAATCTTTATAAAAGCAAAATTGGAAACTGATTTTTATTTTACAAAACATGGTAAAGACAGTTTAAAACGCCGAGGTGTTTTTGTTTTCTTGTGAAATGTACATTACATGCAATCATTCCAAAAACCCACTTCTGGTTCATGAACATCCTGAAGATAACACAGAAATTTTTATTTTTTTCTTTTTATTTCCATTCATGAATTCACATAACTTTGAAAAACCTCTGTATGAAAATGCAAAACCCAACAGAAACTCCAAAAGAGTGGAGACCCACATGCAACCTCATCCAATATTGTGGTTTCAATGGATTTTGGATAGAATTTTGTTTTCATGGGGCCACCCTCCCTTCCCACTCCCCTAACTTACCAATCCAGAAAGGAATCTAATATGCCCCCACCTTCACTCTCTACTCTCTAACAGGAGATTACATTCCTTTCCCAATAAATCTTTGTCAGCCAAACAAGAAGAAAAGTGACATAGATTCAGCACATGTGGCCATGAACACAAGATGTTGCATTTTAAGGGCATCCCCACTTCACATGGGTCCTCCCAATGTGTCCTCCACCTCACCAACACCCCCACATTTCTTTGTTTCTTGGGGGTCAAATTGAAACTTGGACAATGAACTGTTTGGCCGCATTTGCATAAATATGGTCAGTTCCAAGGATTGAAATATTGAAAATATCAATCCATATATTGGGAATATATCGCATGTCAATGAAGATCGATTGACATGATATGTCTTACAGATAATCAATGGATCAATGGAAATTTCGGTTATTCATCGTTAATATTGACGGATATGTCGGCATTTTTTCCCATTTTACCTAGGCCCAACAAAACCAATAAATAAAATAGCAAACTAAATTATAGAAAATGAAGGAAAATATATATAACCAATTAAGAAGATACAATCTGAGTCTTCTGAAATCTTCAATTTCTTTAAAACAAATTTATAAGATATTTATCTCTCAAGATAAAATGTTTATTGAATAATCAATAACAATACTTTACGGTCATTCCAACAAATTGAAGTGAGTTTGATCTATCATCAACAAAAGGAGAACGAAGAACATCGTAAAGTTAAGGCTCTCTACACTCTAATATATCTCTTGAAAAACTCTTGATGCCTTTTATATAGCGGAGTGACCCGACTCTTAAACTTCAAATATTTTGACTTTTAGAGGTTTTTATGATTCTAAACCATTTACTAGTTCTATGAAACTCACGATTTCATTCGCACTTTCCAACATGAACCGTTATTATTCACTGCGAATGAAAAATATGGTTTGTGTTCAATTCATTGTGTATTTGATGATATGATATGATTCGACCCAAAGTAATAAACCTATGTTCATTGTATTGGTTTGGGTTTTTGAAGGTCCTTTTCAGTTGGGTATATTCCCCCATCTGCCACGAAATGGAAGAAGTGAAAAAGATTTTGAATTCTCCAAATTTATAACAAACTAGTTCCTTGTGAGATAATCCATATAAAAATTAGGAAAAAGTATGTTTTCATGGAAAAAGACAACTCCTCGGATTATATTTATTAGAGAAAGAAAATGGAAAGGAAAAATATAAGAAAATAAATAGAAAAACATATGTAAATTCCAATTCATTTAAATTTGTATTTTTTTCTTTTTTTATTGAAAGATTAGGCTATGTTTGATTCTTGGAAAATTGAAGGGAACAAGCAAAATAAAAAAAGAAAGAAGAAATCTAAAAAAAAAAAATTAGAAAAACGAAAAATAAATTAATTAATTTTGCATTTTCTTCAAATTAATTTCACTGATATTATTATAGACACTTTCAAAACCTTGTTGAAGTTAATAGTTATTTAATCTATTAAATGACGATTTTTGTGTGATAAGATTGAAAAGGTTTATATGGACTTTACTAATTTTCTCTAAGCATGCTTTTCGTGAGCTTTACCATCATATTATGGCCTTAATTGTGCCACCTCTTGATTTCATGAACACTTTATAAAAGTTTACTTCCAAACTACACCACTTCTTGTATTCTCATAGGTGAACATCTATTTAAGTCTCAAATTTGGACTTTCTTGTTCATAAGTTAAACATAAAATCTTAATAAGAATAGGCTAATTTCGCCTCGATCAACATAAGCAAACTATATAGACCTAATTAGCACTACCTGTCACTAGCACTAACTTGCCATTACCATGCATAGCAGCCTTTTCCATTTCCGATTTGGAATCGGAAAATGGAATAAATAAAATAGAAAAAAAAAAAAAATAAAAGGAAGGGAATTTACCCAATGACAGAAAAATAAAATAAAGTTGGCTTAATAAATTGTTTTATATGTTTATTGACTCGTTTATTATGTTGATTTAATGATATTTTCTTATTTCAGAAGCCAAACGTGAAAATCGTTTTTAGCATTTTTTTCTTTTCACAATAACTGCGTAGTTCAAACATAGTCTTATAATTGGTAAGCAAAAAGAAAGATAAAGTTCCTATTATGGGTGACTAATTTAGAATGACTTTAAACCCATTACACTTGTAATGCTCATTATCATATATCTCTTGAAAGTCCTTTAGTTAATGGGTTTGTGAGGTTCTTGCAAGACCTAACATAGACAATTGTATTAATCAAATATGCCATTAGATATTAGTTGTTTAACATATTCATCTCTTAAAGAAAATGTCTAGATCGATTTACCATTATAAGTTTTGCCAAATGCCACATACATAGTTGTTCCAAAAAGATTAATGGCATGGTTGTGACCATAACTTTACACATATTAACAAATTTCTTAACCCTTCCATTCTTGAATGAGTAATACACATCTGTTTCTAAAAAGCCCAAGAGATTGCTTTTCCTATAAAGTTGAAAATCCAACCAGATGATGATTTATTTTCATTGATAGTAGTTATCATATTGGAATTATAGTATACTATTCTAGTAGTAGTGATGGGAACTTGTTATAAGCAGGAACAAGAGACAGGAGTTTGCTTTTTTTGGCTTGTTTAACCATGAAGTCTTTCGAACACTGTCGTTTGTTTTTTCATGCTTAATTTATAGTTTTGAAAATTTATTCTAAATAAAAAAAGTTATACTTTAGAATCTGTACAAAATATTTTAAAATATTTTAAAATCCATATAGAATATTTCAAAATATTTTTAAAACACGAAATGTTTTTAATTTTGTTTTCATCAATATATTATTTTTTAAATTATTAATTTTATATATTCTATTTTAGTTATACAAATAAATAAAATAACTATTTTTTAAGAATGATAATAATAAATTATTTATCATAATAATTTTATCATTTTACTTTTGTTGTAAATATGTTAATATGTTATACATATATTATACACTTTTTTTTATCATAATAATAAAAGTGATTTGATGAAAAGACCTTTCGAAAAATAAATTTCGAAAATCTAATCCTTCATTAATTTTTTACCTCATTTTGACAAAAATACTCTCATTATTTTCTTGTAAAAATATATGTAAATACATGAAATAGCAAAGAGCATTTTTGTCCATTACGGGTCATTCTTCAAAAAAAACATGAAAATTATTAGTTTTACAAATTTTGAGTTATTTAAGGTATTTTAAGCTTAAAATGTTTCTGTGGCCTTCTTTTTTCTTTTTTTTCTTTTTTTTTTGAAAAATATTCTAATCTTTAAAAAAATTAAAAAGTTATATGTCATTACAAACAAGTACTCACTTAAATTGTTTTTTAATTTATTTAAGATTTTGATTTTAAGCATATAAAAAACAAACACGTTAATACTTAATATAAATATAATATTAAAAAAATAAATGATTTAATATTTAATACTATTAAGTCTCATTCAACATTCAACTAAATAAAAGTTCTATTCAACACTAAAACTAAGTAAACACAAATTCCCCCTTGTCCTTATCAAATAACCAGGATCTCTTCTAATATATAACCCTCTAATGTTGGGTTCTAGGATTAATTGTGAGTATGCCTTGAAAGTTTACAGAAAGCAAAAGCAATATCTGGCCTTTTGTTCATAGGAAAAGTTAATTACCAATTACACTAGCATAGTCTAGTTGACAAATAGATCTTCTTGAAATTTTGTACGTATTTGCTAGATATATCATACAAGGTATTTGCTTCTTTTGTTCCCAAGAGATTAAACTTGGAGCGAATCTTATCGATGTATGAGTTTTATACAAAATAAAACCCTCACCATATTTTTAACCTTGATTTCCAAGATAGTATCAACTTATCCCAAGTTTTTTATTTTAAGTTGAGAAGTTAAGGGCATCTTTGGTTCCTGTTTTTGAAAATTATTAACGAGAATAAGTTTTAAAAGCGGCTGTGGTATTGGTGACCACTGAAATTGTTAACTATCATGCGAATTTAGTATTTTTCGAGTTCTTCATGTTTGTCAGAACAAAAAAATGGGAATCAAAAGTGTTCTTATTTTTTAGAGCAAAAAGCAGTTTTCCAAAACGATAACTAAACAGGCCCTAAATATCTCTTTTGTATTTCGGCTTGGCAGCATCATGTGTGATTAAAATGTGTGAGGCGTGTCGGGAAATTAAAGTGTTTCAATATCTGTGGCCCAGAAAATCAAATTACAATCGAACAAAAAATAGGTTCTCTTGACAATTTCCCATAATCTAAGTAAAAATGTCACAATAAATAAATTGAAGTAAATAAAATGAAAGTTGGAGAAATTGCTAGAGAAATTGATGTTCACTAGGAAAAATGAAATGTCAAAGTAATGCATAAATAAAAAAACTTGAAAAAAAAATCTACTAGAATGACTAAACTGCTATAAGTAATTCATTGTTGTGGATTGATTGGTTGTTGGTTGGTCCTTCTTCCGTCAGAACTCTCCTCCTTTTATAAGCGTTCTTGAATTCAAGTAATTGTCCACGTCTTGCTGTCATGCTCCCAAGTTTACTACATTTTCTTCTCAAATGTGTAGAGTTTATACATTTTCTTTTATGCATCTCGAAAGGTCTCATTTATCTTCCGTTTATGATATTCAAAATTTTAAATTTAAAAATACGCGAGGCACCAGTGGGTTTAGACTTATTTTCTTGGATTTTTAAGCATGAGTTTGAGAACGAACTCTAAATAAACATTAGTCGCACATGAATTAAATTTAGGTACAAACAATTCCTTACCCCTATAGTATGGCTAAAG
Source organism: Tetrastigma voinierianum (assembly GCA_016808115.1). Classification (NCBI taxonomy): domain Eukaryota; kingdom Viridiplantae; phylum Streptophyta; class Magnoliopsida; order Vitales; family Vitaceae; genus Tetrastigma; species Tetrastigma voinierianum. The sequence goes on along the minus strand of JAEQBH010006756.1, from coordinate 337,534 downwards.
TGCCATATTGTAAGTATTAAAAGTCTGAATATCATTTTCTTGGCCTCAATCTCACTATGGGGCCCAATGTTCAATCACCATATGTATTGTTTTGAATCTGAATTAAAGTGGTACTAAGACCTACTTTGTTTCTTTGAAAATGGATATTGGTAACAAGTACAACACTGAAGAAATGTATGTGTTTGAGAAAACGGTGGCTAAAAAGCCTACTTTCTTAACTCAAAACTTAAGCTAGTACAATTTTCTCATGCTTTTAGCATTATTTTTTCCTTAGGCTTGTTGAGCCTTTATGTAGGGTTCACATGATCTTTTGGGTGATGCCAAAAATCTCCCACATGATAGAGAAATACTACTTATGGTATTTCCCATTGATGAACTTCTTTTGTGGCTCCCCTTATAGATTTGACATTGAATGTGCTTTTGTCATTTCCACAATAGGCTTTTCAAATATCACATTCTGGGGCCTACTTCCTTTAGAGGGTTCGATGGTGATCCCCTTGTAAATGCGGTTTTCATCTACTGTAGGTTGTTTCTCTTTCACTTATGCTAGGCTTTCTTCCATCTCCTTTGACTTGAAGAAAGCTGGTAAGTTAGAGAACTAGTAGAACAATTCAAGGAAATAAGAATTGTACCCAAGTGAATAATTCTTGAATATGTTTCGTTGTCTGAACTGTAAATAGACTTAGCATCCTTTGTTGCTCTTCTTCCAAATTTTGTTTGCTTCAGATTGGGTGTTGCTTTTTCCATTGGATCCAATGATTAATTGGTTTCCTCCTTGGTGCTTCTTTAGGCGTTTCATTGAGTCATCTTTTCTCCATAGCTCTTTGTCTCTGCATTCTCCTTTTTTGAGTTCTGGTGAGTTTTGGAAATTTTTTATACCGCACCACATGCCATCCCTGTACAGATGAGACAATAGGAGAAATTATAAACATTGAAGACGTTTTCCTCCTTGAAGGATTGTTCATCCTTAGAGAAGCATGTGTCACTTTTGGATAAACATTCTTTTCCTTTAAGAATCTCTCATCCTTTGTTTCCTATCCAAGCTTCATTGAATTTTTCCCCAATGAATGGTTTGGATGCCCTAATTTTTTCTTTTCTCTAACTACAAACACTCCTCTTTCTACAGCCAGATCATTTTTATAAGTCAAGTATTGCTTAGGAATCCCTACCTTTCTTATCTTAGGACTTGGTGGAATTCATCTCACCTTCTTTAAAGTCATCGCTACTTTCAAGTCAAAAGCAATTGTGTTGATTGAAGCTACTAGTGGGATGTGTCTTATCCAGAAATCAATATAGCTTCTTTTTCTCTAGGGAATTTCATCATGGTTTCCTTTTCCCCAAGGAACTTTAGTCTTCCCTTGTTGACCCTGTCTTTGATAACATTCCTGAAACTCCAGCAAGAATTAGTATTATGATTCTAGAAGTTGTGATACTTACAATATACTTTTCCTCTAAGATCGTCTTTGCTAGGGAGTTGGTGATCTTGAGTAAAAGTGATGAACTTCTCATTCATAAGGAAATCTTCCTTGGTCTTTGTCACACCAGATGTGTACTGGACTTGTGCATTAGATGCTTGTGACTTCTTCCTTAGGTCATGTGTCTTCTCCACCAGTAAAAAGCTCGTGAATGACCCTGTCTTGGAAGATCCGTTACTGTAGAGGATGGGTGCATGTTTTAAGTCTCGACAAATGGCCCCAGTTCATTATTGACTCCAGTTGTATAGTTGAAATTTGGTGTGAGAAAGACATTTGAGTCCTTTGTTCTAACCGCGTGGGGCGTCCACGATTACACTCACCGGGTGTCAACCTGCATATGTGAGTGGTGAAACTCACCAGCTTAACGAGAATTCTTGAAGTACTGCCCCCAAGTTCATCATATGGTTGCTTTGCGAGTCCAGAAGCAATTTTTTGTTTGTGTTGTCTCGCTTATCTTATAACTCTCAAGAATTTCTCCACGAGTTTCACTTAGGATTGAGTTTGTTGTTTTCAATTTTCCACAATGTTCTTGGCTTGCTCAGTTGCTATTTTGGCATGTTCCTTCGTCACGGCCTTGGCTTGCTCAGCCATGGTTTTGGTTTGTTTAGCCATAGCTTTGAAGCAGTCGGCCAAATCAGTTTATGTGGTCGATTCTTTCTTGAGACGTCGTGACAGGCTGTCGAATCCCGGTTCCTGTTTCTTCAATCAAAGCTTGGAAATCATCAAATTTGTTAGAGAAATGATTTCTTTGCTCCACCATTGCTAGAACAATCACTTCTTATGTTGCTTCCGCAGCATCGGATCTTGAGTCATGAGACTTTGCATATATCGTACTCCAAAATTTTGGTGGCATCTTCTGCAAAGATAGGTCCCACTGAGGCGTGCCAAAATATGTTGGTGAATTTTTGGAATTTCACTTCAAGATACATAATGACAATTAGAAAATGTGCGTGTGGGCATGCCAAGAAATTAAAGTGTTTCCAAACTAATATTGTTCCGAAAATCAAACTTCTAATCAGACGAAAAATAGGTTCTCTAGTTCCCTTGATGGTTCCCAAAATCTAATTAAAATGCCATAATAAATAAATTGAAGTAAATCAAATGAAATCTAAGAAATTGTTGGAGAAATTATTGTATTTCACTACAAAAACTTAAATGACAAAGTACTACAAAAATAAAATAAACTTGAAAAAACTCTACTAGAAGGACTAACTACTATAAGTGGTTCATTGTTGTTGATTGATTGGTTGTCAATTGATCCTTCAACTAAGTAGAGCTTTCTCCGCATAGGCGTTCTTTTATAACTACTCAAGTTGTACTCCACCTAACTTTTCTCCGCTCTGCTCACCTCCTACTCAGTAACTACCCCGTCTTCTTGTGTCTCTCCAGAGTTTTACATTTTCTTGTCATTCATTCTGAAAAAAGTCTCATTTATGCTCAGGTAAGCGATCTTCAAAATTTTAAAATTTCAAAAATACCCTAGGCTTTTCAACTGGGTTTAGGCTTATTTCACTTGGATTTTTAACCATGGGTTTGGGCTGAAGCCTAAATAAACATTGAGTTAGGCCAAATTAAATTTGGGTACAAACAGTATCATTTACCCCTTTCGTAGTGTTTCCTAAACAACACGTCATCAACATAGCGACATATTACTATAATATAGTTTTTAATGAATTTTGAATAAATGCATTTATCTACTCTATCATGTTGAAACCATGTGATATTATCGTACTATCAAAATTTTTGTGACATTGTTTAGGATTTTGCTTTAATATACTCAAGAATTTCACCAATTTGTAAACTTTCTTGTCATTTCCAAGAAGCACAAACCATTAAATTAAGTTGTCTAATATATATCTCCTCATCAATATCACCAATAAAGAATGCTATTTTGACATCCATTTGATTAATATATAAATCATATATTGATGTCAAAGCAACAAAACCTTATTAAAATGATTCTTATATATCATGGTAGCATATGTATCAAAATAGCCAACTTCCTTTTGCTTAAAACTTTTTGCTAAGAGTCTTTGAAGGTTTGTAGTGAACCATCAATAAGATATTTTCTTTTAATTGCTCATTCATATCCGATAGGTTTAGATTTTGGAGGCAAATCAACCAATCTCCATGTCCCATTTGATTAAAGAGAATCCATTTCATCATTAATTGTTTCTTTTCAAAAATTGGAATCTCTTAAAATCATTGCTTTACTCTATGCCTTAGGATCCTCTTCTGTATACAAAACGATACTTATATTATTTACTATATCTACTTCAACTATGAAGACTAGTGCTTGTGAAATCAAAGTCTAAGTTCTATTTTTCGTTTCATATTTGAAAAATAACTAAGATTTATAATGGTGTCTTGTGTCATTACAAGTTAGAAATCTCTTATTTGATTGTGGATTGACATTATAATTTCTAACAAAACTTGTTTCTAAGTAGTCAACATCTCTAGACTCAATGACATTAGAATTTCATCAAGTCAATCATCCATCACATTTTGATGAGAGAGCACTTGACTCCACCTTAAACAGAAATTCTATTTGCCTTTATCTTGTGTACTTTGCAATGTTTTGTTCTTGTAAAGATCTTCAACCTAAAGTGTAACACTTCTCCTCTCGACAATCTTATCAAGCGAGCATCCATTCATCCACTCTCTACACCCTCAAAATTTCCTTGGCTTCTATTTCATTCTATCACATGCCTTACATGAAGCACTACCTACCTTGAGTGTTTGCTCTTATCTAAGACAACTTCTCTTCATCGTGAAGCAACATGTATATGAAGATCCGTAGCACACTGCCAATATGATAGAGTATAACCATGGATATATTTCCAACTAATTAGAGTTCCCCACCTTTGTTCGGCATCTAAGGATTTCACCCACATGACTGATTATGACCTTACTCTGATACCAATTGTTGTGCCAACAGAAGCTTTAGTGGATGATAATATTAATTCAAGAATACAAAGATAAAATAATCCACATAAAGATGCACGAGGTTTTACGTGGTTCAGGCCAACCATGCCTACATCCATGAACAAGAGATAATCTTTCCACTATACTATAAAAAATATTATAGATGATGAAATGACATACAATTGGGTTCCCAAAACATCTCATGTTTCCCCATTCCTTGTATCTATACGTTTAAACCGATAATTCTCTTGCTCCATCGGGTATCTCTCGTTCTTCCTCGGATCTCTAGCTATACACCCCGTATAGCTTTTACAAGCTCATCTCTCTCTTAATAACTTTTTCCCCTCATAACCCATAATATTTAAAGTAATATTTCTAACAACATTTCTTATTCTATAAGGAAGTTTTTCCTTGTTTTACCAAGAATCTTTTCCTTATTCCATAAGAAAGTCTAATATCACAATAATATAATGATCAAGAATTATCTTATACAATATTCTTCACAAAAAGGAATTATTACTAGTTAGAAATTTAATACAATTGTAACAGGGTTAATAGCAATCAGAGGCAGAGCCACCTAGTGCCGAGAGGGGGCATATGCCCCCAATCAAATTTTACCTTTGTACGTAGGTGGAGTCAAACTCAAAACCTAAGTTACATGCCTTCCTTTGTAGGTAGGTAATATTTCTAACATTTCTTATTCTATAAGGAAGTCTTTCCTTGTTTTACCAAGAAGCCTTTCTTTATTCCATAAGAAACTATAATATTACAATAATATAATGATCAATAATTATCTTATACGATATTCTTCACAAAAAGGAGTTATTGCTAGTTAGAAATTTAATACAATTCTAGCAGGGTTAATGGCAATCAGTGGCGAAGCCACCTAGTGCCAACGAGGGGGGATATCCCCTCCCCCCTCCCTTTGCTAAAGCATGTCCGATGATGTTAAATCTAATGCTTCTCATGAGTTTAAATCTTGGCTCCACCACTTATGACAATCTCCTTTAGATAAATAAAAAAAAGTCAAACCTAGTTTATAGATAACAAATTTTGAAACTCTTCCAAATAACAAATTAGAGAAATGGTTTGATTAATATGTGTATTTGAAATTAGGTATTTTTAACTTTTTAGACCTTATGAAAAGACAACTCTTGAAAAAACATAGCTCTTGTAAAACACAACTTTCGAAAAGACACAACTCTTCAAAAGAGACAAATTCTAAACTTTTGAGCCCAAGTGTTCCAAGTGGTTAATTAGGATCTGTTTGATTTTGTTTTTAAAATCTATTCTTAAGAATAGTTTTTAAAAAGCATAAAACTGTTTAGTTGATATACAAGGCGATCTTGTCGTTTTGAATTTAGTATTTTTATATTTTCCATTATTTTTAAAGCGAGAAAAAAAAGCAGCCCCAACGTATTCTTGATGTTTTTACCATTTTATAAAAAAAAAGCAAAATTTAGTATGGCAAATTAGGCTTTAATGTTAATGTCCGTATTACCATAACCCCGATAGGAGACATGTACATATCACCAACTATTTCTATTACATGTTGGACATTACATGAAACAAGGCCTAAGATGGCATGAGGAAATTGCATATAGCATAGTTAGTTACGTGTTGTAGCCGACATATATAATAGATACCAACAAGCATAACATGCCCAACCACAACAACATGATACGTACAAAAACATGCCACATATGACACAACAATATGTCATCTTATATAAATCATGTTTGTCTTTTTCAATGTTATATTAATTGTTTATGTAAATAACTAAACACTTTGTTATAATATAGTAAATTATTCTCACTGGGATCCGAATCTGTGACCTAAATCTATGACCTCTCACCTTATTAGATGTCTTGTCTTTTTAAACTTTAAACGTTGTACTAACTAGGTTAGGTATGTGGACATTAAGTTATTTAACAAGACTAAAACATGAACTTAAAAAAAATTAATAATGAACCCAACCTTAACCTCTAATAAAAAGTATTCAGCTGAACTTCTAGGGAAGTTGCTTCATTTTTCTAGGTTAAGGTTTAATGCAAATAAGAAGATTAGATAGAATTCTATGATTCTGCCAACAAAAAAAAAAAAAAAAAAGTCGAATTCTATGATTCAAAATAATTCATAATGCTTCTTTTTTTTTTATGTTTGTCTTTTATATATGTAAATTTAAATGATTAATAGAATAACATTTCAAGATTAATAAAAGAAAAAAGAGACCATGAGATTGGACTCAAATGATAAATGGTTGGGATGGAATATGAAAGGCCTTGGGCTTGAATCCAAAGAACAAAATAGTATGCAGTAAATGAATTATATTTTTATAGAAAATAAGCATAAAATAATTATTATAATTTAATATTTATACTTTTAGAAATAAATATTAATTTATAAAATAATATGGCATATTATAAATCTAATCTTTCCCTAAATCTGATTTTTTTTTTGGCAATATTTTAATGAAATTGCCTGATTTGTGTCCACTGGTGTAGCAAGTTGAAATATAATTATTAATTAATTAGTTAGTGTTTAGTAAGTTTTAATGGTTCTGTGAAAAGAGAGTGGGGAGAAGCAAATTTCTTAAAGACGAATATAAATGGAAAGAAAAGAAATAAAATAAGGCAATAAGTGACTAGTGAAGAGGGAAAAACATTTAATGATAATTCACTCATTGATTTGCCATTAATATTTGGTAAAATTAATAATTCTCTAAAACATCGAAAATTAAGAACAAAACATAAATCATTTACTTGGTCCTTTGAATTTTCCCATTTTACCATCCATAGATTTGAAAGCCTTTAAATTTTTTTTTTTGTTCTAATCTTGGGTTATTTTTATTTGTAAATCATATTAGGGATGATTCGATTAAAATACACTATGAAAAATCCTATTTGGGAAATTTGAACATCAATTTTTAGCTAGATTTTGATAAATAAATAAATAAAAAGTTTTTTTTATTTTCTCCTAAAAATAATCTCTTTTTTTAAAAGACAATATAAATACATTAAATATGGATTGACATTTTTGTTTAAAATAGATTATTTTTCAAAAAAAAAAGATAAAAAATAACATTAAATTTACAAATTTAAGGTTATTTAATTAGTTTTAACAACATATTTCTTATAGTACAAACGGAAATTGAAGTAGAAATAAAAAACAAACATGGAACCCGCTTATTATTTGGTACATAATCCGAAAAAATAGTATCAAATCTTTATTTCGTTAAGTTTTTATTTTATTTAATTTTTTTTGCGTCGATTTATTTGGTTAAGTTAGTTGAGACTTATAAATTTATATTTTAATGTAACTTTTTGTAGAGAGTAAAGAGTGGGAATCAAACTAGGGTGGCGAAACCGCGGGTTGGGCGCGGACCACAGAGGTGACGTGGCACGAACCGGGGCCCACGGCCCAATTGATTGAGTATTGACCACTCCCTAATTTATTTTTTTATTAATTTTTTTAGGAATTTATGGAGAATATTCCAATTTCCAAGTAATTCATTCATTCTAGGAAACTCCCTTCCTTTTCTTTCTATAAATACTACCCTGGCTTCCTTTCTTCCTAGCGGTTCAAGAAAACTAGAATCGCAGCTTCTTTCTCTTTCCTTACTCTCTTTCTCTTGTCTGACTTGCCAGTCTTTACGAGTTACCGATGAAAATGGGGAAGGATCTTGATTCCGACAGTACCTTAAAGTTTCTCTACAGCTATGGCGGAAAGATTCTTCCTCGTCGCACCGATGGGAAGCTGCGGTACGTTGGTGGACATACTAGGGTTCTTTCTGTGGATCGATCGATTTCGTACGCAGGTTCGTTGATTCTGCTGGTATTTTTGGATTTGGATTTTGGATTTTCTTTTTAGAGGACTGGAATTGAGATTTGATTTCGAATTGTGCAGAATTGATGGTGAAATTCGGAGAGTTGTGTGGATCGTCGATGAGTTTGAGGTGTCAGTTGCCTAAGGAAGATCTGGACGTGTTGGTTACAGTCACCAGCGATGAAGAACTCGCTAATGTAATTGAAGAATATCATCGGGCTTCTCCTTCGTGTTCGAAGATCGGAGCCGTTCTCACGCCGCCCAAGTCTCTCAAAACTATTTCCGATTTATCGCCGCCCAAATCTGTCAAAACTATTTCCCCGGTTTCATCGACTGCTTCCAGCGTCGATTCCCATGATTTCAGATCCATTAACACGTTCTACACTGGTCGGTCACCTTCTCCGGCGAACTTGGCTTATCGTTATCCCTGTCCTCGTTCACAATCTCCGGCTACTACGGCTCATAGATGTTCCAACCGTCTCTCGCCGCCAATCGAGTTTCCCCTCTATTTCAGAGATAGGGCGAAGCTGTATTACAATACCAGTCACTATCCCTGTCACGTCGTTGGAAGCCATAGATATTACTGAATAAGTAAAGAAACCCTAAAGTCGATACCAGTATATGAACAGAAAAAAAAAAAAAAAAAGAGATGATGAAGAAAAGGTTTAGAGATGTTGTGATACAAGAAATTTGTAATTCCATAAATTGTTTAATTGATTTATTTGTTGAGTTTGGAGTGGAATTGATTCGTCAAGAATCTGGGGAGGATATGCTATGAATCGCAGATATTTTTTTCCCAGAAATCCGCGTTATGTGCCAGTTGGCCTATATTCTTGTGGAAGAAGCATCAGGTTCCATATATGTTTTGACAACACATGTTCAGTTTAATCAAAAATATTTTGTTGTTGAATTACATAAATTAATTTAGTTTGTATCGTTATATTTATTTTGCTGAATTATTTTAATTGATTTGGTTTTCGTATCTGTTTTCAGGGAAGCATCATGGGGGAGACGCAGAAGGTTATCTGGCAGTTGAACATCCTTGAAAGACCCTAAAGGCAAACTTAAAACTCCTAGAAGCTCAAATCTTACCTCACTTTGAATCTGGACAATTTTGAGGGGAGAAGCTGACAAAATTTGCGAAAAATATTTTTTTTAAAGAAAGTTTCCTTCAACAAATTTAAATTTAATGGATTTTTTCTAAAATTTTCAATATGTACTTTTTTTTCTCTCCTAAGGATTGAAAAATCTGAAAAGCTTTGAAGGTTTTCTTTTTGGAAAAAGAAAATCACCGTTTTATATTTTACTATTTGATACCCCTCTTAATGTTTTTACACTCTGGCGTGTGGAGTTGTTAGGATCGTCTCAACATAATCATGGTAAAATTAATAAATTCAAATATTATCAAATTAGTGATTAGATAACAGACACGTAAAACTTAATATTTTTTTTTATAGTATCCATAATACTTATGAAATCTTCTTATTAAATAAATTATAAACGTGATTATACTCAATTCAAACATTCAAAAATTATGTCAAATTCGTGTAGGCTTTACTAACTATGTCAAATTTTATCAAATCTATTTTTTGTGATCCAAGGAAAACTTACCAGGAACTTTTTCAAATGAATTTAAATTTTTTTTGACAAAAATTTAATAAACTGCGCCCACATGGATTCAAACCTAGGACCTCTTCCCTACGTCTTAAATTTTTTTTAAACTTTGATTAGGCATATTATAGACTTCAATTTCTTTTTGTTTGCTTTAAATTTTTTATATTTATTTAAAAATGAAAATAAAAGTAGAATGAGTATTAGGAGCAAATTTTACTCATCTTGCAATTTCTTGATAACTTTTAGGCCACGTTTGGAGTCCAAAAAGTAGTAAGAAAAAAATATATAAAGGAAAATTGAGAGTAAAATTGAAAGGAAAGAAAAATGATGATTTGATTAAAAGACTTTTTGAAATTTTGACTCCAATTTTTGACATGATTTTAACAAAAAAAAATGTCTTTTTTATTTTCTTACAAACATAAACCTTTATGGTAAAAGATAATGTGAATATATGAAACAAATAAGGGTATTTTTGTCCAAAATGAGAAAAGAAAAATACTTTCACAAATTGAAGATTATTTTATACCTTTTAACCAAATGTTTGAAAGAAAAATGGGTGAGAAATTAAAAAATATATTTAAACTTAATAAATTAATTCTATATATTTATTCAAACTCATTTAATTTGTTTTTCTCCATTATGTATATATAAAGACTGAGGAATTTTAAAAATATGTAAACTTTTAAGAAATTTTAATTATATTTTATCATCTTTTATATTTTTCACTTTAAAATTAAATATGAGAAAATCATTTTACCTAATTTTTTTATCTTTCTCTATTACTTTCCGGGTTCCGACTTACAAACGGACCCTTAATATTTGAACACAACAGGTGTACTCAGCGTACGCACAAGGAAAAAAAAACCTTGTTGAAATCTCCACAAAAGCAAAGAGTGTTCCCACTTCAAGGATTTGACGTGGTCTCTACAACACAGACTGATTCCCATTCTGAAAATGTCAATCCCTGAGGCACAGAGAAGAGGAATTTCATTCATTTAACTATATATATATATATATATATACACATAAAGTCCACTACCATGTGCATGAGGGAGAGAATAAAGAAAAGCATATTTCTTTTATTTTAGTCAAGAATTGATACACTCGGGATATAGAGTTTTGGGTCAGAACTTTTTATTCAAAAAAAAATATTGATTCTAGGCCACATTTCAAATTTTGTTCAAAATGACTCCTAGAAGGGGTTATAGAAACTACAGTTTTCATTTTTAAACTAAAGCCATGGTTTCTAAATGCGACTACTAAATTAAATTGCAAAAAAAAAATCTAAATATCTCTCTTGTATGACATAAGGGGGTCATTTTGAACAAAAGTTTCAAAATTTATCTAAAATGAATATTTGTTTTTTATAAAAGGGTTATTTTGAACCCAAACTCCAGAATATAAGCAGCAAAGCCATGGTCAATTCCACCTCCGTAGCAGTCAATTGGCCATGGCCATGCATGCACCCCACCCACATCAATCATCATGGTGTGTGTGCTGTGGTATTTCACTCAAATCTACCTTAGGACTTAGAATGTTTCAACAGAAATGTCTTATCCTGGAGGTGGTTCATGCTCTGAAACTAAAACAAGGTTGTGACATTCTGTAACCACCCATTCTGATCCCACATTGCTAAGTTAACATGTCGGTTTATAACCATTGAACTCCTTCCCCAACAACTAGCTTTTAAGGGTGAGTTCTACCCAATCGATTGTAACACATTCTTGAAAGAAAAAGGAAAAAGCTTGCCATGGAAGACGATAACAATAAACAAATACTAATAACCAAATTTCATCAGCATAGATGCTCTTTTTTCATTTTACTAAGATGGTTAGGTGGGACCCTCAAAGCAACACTAGACAAGACAACAAAAATGCAAACACAACCAGGATATAGGTGATTAATCAGATCTCCCTGAGGATGCATAAAGAAATCATGGAAACCAAATCAAAGCAAAGGGAAATCCAGGAAGGGAAGACATTATAGTAGAATGGGTGTAGATTAGAGACCTACAAATAGAGGCGTTGCAAAGCAATCTTAATTCAAATAACCAAACAGGGTCGTTACACCTTTGTTTTGGCCAATAAAGAATTTATAATCTTGTTGTGTGAATGCCGAATGATCAAATATAAAACTAATAAAGAATTTAGAGAATCTGAAAATTTTGAATCAAATATATTCTCTAGAGAGCAAACTAATAAAACTAAATAAACTCAGTGCACAACAGGACAGAACTCGAGTTGATAGATGTGCACTTTAATAAAGCATATATGCAAATAAACTGAAACTGTATGCAGATTCATATTAAACTCGGTGCCTTAATAGTGCACGTCAGGATTCTAGTTTTTCAACAAACATATAAAATGGGTATGAACAACACCAAAATCAACCAGTTTCCTGCTCAAATTCATCACCTTCTGATTCTTCTGCATTGTCAGGATCATCGTCATCTGCATCGTTGTCAAAGTCTTCTTTATCGTTATCAGCAGCAGGTTTCCCAATCACAACCAGGTTGCTATTTATCTTTCTAATTTCATTACACTACAAAAAGAAAAGGTGAGATTCACATAAATGTCAACAACAAACCAGCTGGAAACAGGGAGAGCACCAATAAATTGGTGGTGATCCATCATTTAGCTCCCTTCTCAAGTATGGTTGTATCTTAGGGGGTTGAACTCAACCCATCCCAAACAAACCTGAAACAATGCATATTTGGGTTGAGAACCTAAAATTTATTTGGCTTGGGTTGAGGCTTCACACACAGGCTCAACCCAAAATCCTACAAACATGCATATCTATACGAACATTTTTTTACATAAAGCTTAAGCCGATATTACCATATTTCCAAATTACATACATTAATATTTATATCAAATACAATACTTAATTTAAAATCTTACAATTCGTACAAAATATTTGATGTCTTTACTAATGTTAGGCTTATCATTATAATTGTCATTACATCCAACAGATGAATTCAAAAACATAAGATAGATAAAGTGTCATAGGAGTGAAAAGTGGATCAAAATTTGTAGTAGCGATAAAATTATAGTAAATCTTGATTTTGTATCATTTTTTTGTTCATTAAATTGTGATCACATTATTTTCACATGTGTTTCGAGTTGTAAGACTTTTTTTTTCTAGTTATACACAATTAATTGACTATGGAATTGATGTTATGAAGAATACAATATATAATTTTTTTTCTGTACATGAACAAATCATTCATTCAATCCATGCAAAGGAGAACAAACAACCCAAATTAAGCTTCACTTGAAAATTTTCCAACCTAATGCGAGTTTGGGTTGGCTTCCAACCTACCCAGATTGGAGCCCTTGTTGTAATGGTCCTGATAATTTACTTTATCCAATTTATTCTTCCGAAGTGTCCTTACAATCCCAAAAAATACTTTTTTTTTTTTGATAAGTACAATCCCAAAAAATACTTAATCACATAAATGTAACACCAATCGAATCCTCAATGGAATCAATCACTCCCAATATAGCCCAAATGCGATAAGCAAGTTCATCTTGATGAACAAGTATCTTGGTAGTACCATAGGAATTCATAGCTGGGATCAGCATAAAATCTCCTCCATATCTTAACCCTCTATGTGAATGTCACATAAGTCTGCTACAATCTATTTAAGTTACCAAATCTACTCATGCAACCAACTCAATGAATCATTTTTAATATATTTACAGCAATTCAAAACAACAAAGAAACCAAACAGATCTAGCACTTTTTGACAGTTCGAATTATCCAATGGTTGGTCTTTTCGTGCAGTTGAGGCTAAAATTGTGACCGAAATTGACACTAAATCGAAATCCGCCATTTTGAAGATTTAAATTTCACAACCCATAGTAGATTGATCAGATGACCAAGAGACAAACTTTCATTACGGAGTAAAATTAACCACAGCCCTAGCAGGGCAAGCAAACAACAATATTATATTTCTGAGAAAAATTAGGGTTGTATATAGCACTAGCTTCCCGAGAAACAAACGGAGTGTAACTGATGGAACGAAAAGGGGCTACTGGGAAAAGAGAAAAAAAAAATATGAAAAATGGAAAATGAGAAAGAGGGGTTTAGGGGTTTGACCTTGTCATCGAAATCGGACTCTTCCATGGCGAGAAGAAGCTCATCGCTGTGGGGAAGGGGCCACTGGGAGGGCAAGAGGAGGGAAGTGGGAATGGTATTTGTCGACCATGGATATTGAGTCAAAAAGGCCGGATACTGCAACATTCTCTGTTTCTCTCTCCACTCTGCAATCTTCAACCCAAATATTTGTTATCGTCCTTCAATCCAATCCCTTTTAGGTTGTTATTTGGATTCGGATCTCTTCTCAATACCAGTTGTTATCAGTTCATTCGAAAAAGTTAAAAGGTTGGCCCGAACTAATGGTAGAACTAGGATTGAATAGGATTAAATCGGGATCGGAAAAATCATCGATCCATGGTCCAACCAACTAAGTCTATATTTAGGTCCGATTTTTAAAACATTTAAAAAACTATGGACACAACTAACTTGTTTTTAGTCTTTTTGATGATTTGATTCAAAGAACTTTAAAAATTGAATTTCAAAATCTACAGCTCGTTATAAATATTTGATTGAATGAATCATAATGATCAGCTTGCCATAACGCTATTCACGCAGATAACACCAAACTGCACACTGCCATTCATCGCAGAATCTGCCACTTTCTCACTATTAATCAATACGATGTAGCGCTGCATTTTCACTATAAAGTTCTATAACAGCCTTAATCAACATAAAATAGATGATCGACTTCCTCCAATTCCTCTTTCATTTCTCTTCTTTATTCTCTCTAATTTTCGATTTACAACACGTTATCGCACGACTCGCTTTTAAAAGGTAATCGTTATTTTATTTTATTGCGGAAAAATCATTTTCAATTTATCATATAAATAGCTTACAAAATGTCAAAATTTTCATCTCTCGCTTTATCGTGACTTGACATTTCCTTAAAAACTATCTATCTTGGCCCTGGGGATGTGAGATAAATTTGTGGTGCTACAAATCTGTATAAACCACAGTTAAGAAATCAAAGGTCCTCGCAGGACCGCGCAAAATCACTAATTTTCCTGGGACACCATCTCCATGAGGATCTTAAAATCGAAGATTTAACTCGTAAAAGCATCCTCTTATTTTACACCTAATTGAAGAAGAGATTTGACCACCTCAAAAGACTGTGATTTTACCAAAAGCTTGCTATGACTGGATGTACTTGAGGTTGCAAGACTTTAAAACAAGAATGTAATATCATAACTCAAGGCTTATTTTAAAATAAAGCCTCAAATAAGCTTCTCATGGAGAAAATATCAGCGTAAGAAGACATGTTAAAAAACGCTATTAACGCTTCACGCCGAATGTGCTCCCGCAGCGAAGAATATCGAGAGCCGCGTATTTACGTAATATTCACCAATATCGCGTTCTAGTAGCCGAACAAAATAACGAATGACTAATTGTAAAAATCATCATCCCGCCCCATCGGATCCAAGATTCCCGTGGCTTAACGCAATATCATCCCAAAATTACGGGCGTGAGACGAGGACTTGGTCGTGGTCGTGGTCGAGGGCGGAATTTCGACAATATAACAATTCTTCTTATCGTAGTTAAAAGTCCGCTTCACCACCGTATGGAATATAATGAGCTTAGACAAGAAAATGGAGAAAGTGTTAAAAATCCAAGCGCCTCCTCAAGACACGCTTAGATGTGGTATGGAAGGACACTGGTCTCGTACCTGTCGTACGGCCAAACATCTGGTATATCTGTATCAAGCATCATTAAAGTTTAAATTGAAAGAAATAAAACGAATTTCACAGACAAGAATTAAATTCGAATTTTATCATATTTTGATAATGATTTCTTTATAGGTCCAAGTGAGAATTTCGATTATTTAATAGATGATGTAAATGACAATGTTAAATAAGTATATAGACAGTTTTGGTGTGCTTTAAACAATTTTGTATTTTTCTTAAATATAAGTGTTCTTAAATTTCAAGATTAATGAATGCTGATGTGATGTCTTGGCCGATCGCGCAACCACATACAATACTTCGAAAAATATATTTCTTCAATTTAATAACAACAAACACCAGCTACAGACAATATCTCTGCATATCAAATTTAATCAAGGTCTTGAAGAGCAAACATAGTACTACCAAATGGAACCGTATTTCATATAAACGACATTATATTCTAAAGAAATCCAAGAAATTTGTCGAGTTTGAAAGATATCCGTAAATGGATATCATATCGAACTATGAATGAAGGTAATAAAGAATGTTTATATATACTCTATAATTTCGAAAAAGATTGTCAGAAGCTCTAGCATTCTCCCTTCAAGTTATATCATACGACCATGTTTACTGACCAAATGTCATTAGCAACTGTGGTTCAACGACCCAAAGATTTTTAATCTTTGGCATGACAGACTTGGTCATCCTGGATCTTCAATGATACGATCGAATCATGTAACACTAAATGGGCATTCATTAAAGAACCGTAAGATTCTTTGCCAGAACTTTCTTGTGAAGCTTCGTTTCACAGTATAGTTAATTGGTCCGACCATCTATTAATAAAATCACGTCTGAGTCACCTACCTTTTGTGGTTAATACATTGTGGATATATATGACTCTATTCATCCACCCTTCATGCGACCTTTTCGTTATTCATTGGCCCAATAGACGCTCCACTGTGACGGTCACACGTGTGCCCTTCTACACGCAATGTTGCCTCACAGCTCCTCGCACAAATACCAACGCGACATTTTTCACTATCCAATTAAGACCATTGGGGACTCTCGATAATGCCATGAATTTTACATCCCAAACTTTCAATAATTTTTGTATGTCAGACTGGGATAAATGTTGAACATCTCCGTTGTTCATGTTCATACCCAAAATGGTTTACTAATCATTGATTAAACGCCTTCAATTAGCCAGCGACCATTATCGATGAAAACCAAATTACCAAAGATCTACATGGGGCGATGCTATTATGCATGCCGCGAGTCTAATAAGAATTGTAATTAACATCTTACCATGAGTACTCCCTTCACAACTCAGATTCGTACACAACCAAATATTTTCATTTATGACTTTATTGTGCAAATGCATACCAATTGCACCTACAATAACGACCAAGATGGGTCCTCAACGAGAATTGGAATTTATAGGTTTTGATTCGTCGCTCATCATAAAATATTTCCAACCCATAACAGAAATGTTTTAGAGCAAGATTTGCTGGATCGGTCATTTTAATGAAACAGTTGTTCTACAATTAGGAGAAAACATCCCGTAAGGACCCATACATGAGATCACTTGGAATGTACCCACATTATCTCATCTTCGATCAACGACTAATCAATGTGAACTGAAGTTCGATCATTCATTTGCAAAATCTTGCAAATCAATTACCAGATGCATTTGTTGATATAAAGAAAGTGACAAAGTCACATATCCCCACAAATGTTCCAAAGACGGTTGATATCACCGGGCGATAAAAAGCATTTGAAGTCTAAAACACGCCGAAGCGTGGAGACCCATTGGGTCAAAGACATAACTCCCCCCGAGTTTTAACAAATGGAAAGCAAAATGACCACGGCAATGTAAATATCGGAAACCAAAATCCTAAGAGATACAAATGAACAAATAGCCCTTAAGAGGTACAGTGTACCAAAATAATGAGATCTCAATGCATGCAAGACAGTGCGGAAAATGGGATCGAAATAATTTTGATGTGAATAATATTTTATTTCAAGGCCTTAGACATCATACAAAAACGACACATCCAGAAATACAAAATACGAATGAATAGACAAAGAAATGATTGGCCTAAATGGAGAGAGGCAATGCAGGCAGTAATTACATTCATTGATAAAACGAGATGTTTCTGGACATGTAGTCCAAACACCTGCAAATATAAAACCTGTTGGGAACAAATGGGTATTTGTACTAAAGCTAAAGAATGAGAATAATGATATCATAAGGTATAAGGCAGACACAGTAGCACAAGGTTTCACAGCACTGCATCGACTATGAGGAAACATATTCAATTGGTCATGGACGCAATCACATTTCGCTTTTTGATAAGTTTAGCAGTATCGGAAGAACTTGATATGCCTCATGGATATTGTCACAGCATATTTATATGGATCCATAGATAGTGATATACACATGAAAATCCCTGAAGGATTTAAACTCCGCTCGAAGCAGCTAAGACAAAACCTCTGAAGACGTTATCAATTGCCACATCTTTGTATGGATTAAAACAATCCTGACGCATGCAGACAATCGCCTTAGTGAATATTTACTAAAAGAAGGGTATGTGAATAACCCTACATGTCCATGCCATTAAGAAATCGTAAACCTGATTTGCAATTATTGCCGCTATGTTGATGATTTAAATCTTGTTGGAACTCAAGAGCTCACAAAAGCAAAGATAATATTTAAAGAAAGAATTTGAAATGAAAGATCTGAAAAACAAAATTTTGCATCGGCCTCGCGACGAAAGATTTTCCAAATGGAGTGTTGGTTCATCAATCAACATATTAAGAAAATCTTGAAGCGTTTTTAATATGGATAAAGCACATCCATTAAGCTCACCTGGTTGTTAGATCACTTGATGTGAAAACGACCATTTCGTCCTCGAAAGGCGAGTGAATTACTGGTCCCGGGCACCATATCTTAGCGCCACTGGGTGCACTTATTACGATTCCTCGGCATATACATACACTGTAAAGCACCTCACACCAATGATATTGCTTTTTTCTCGTTAATTTATTAGCGTGCGCCAGCTTCCACTCCAAACTAAGACATTGAAAGGTATCCAACATATATCATGTTATCTCGCCGGAACTACGTATACGGGCTTATTCTATTCAAATATCGAAGAAAAACTACTCTGATATGCAGACGCAGGATATCTTTCAGATCCGCATAAAGCTAGACTACAAACCGCATGCTTTTAACTACAATGAACCGCTTATCTCATAGATTCGCCGCGTACAATGGTGGTGGCCAAGCATCATCAAATCATTCAGAATTTCAGAATTCACGGTTAGTCGTGAATGCATATGGCTTAGGGGATCGATGATCCACCATATTGTGTTAATCACGCGCTCTCCTCCGCCAAAGACAAGCCAACAATATTATTTTAAAGACAACGCCGATGCATTGCACAAATCAAAGGAGGTTACATCAGCGAGATAGTAATCCAAACACATTTCACCAAAATTTTCTATACACATGAGCTTCGTAAGAATGGTGAAATTGATGTTCAAAGAATACGCATCAAGCGATAATTCAGCTGTATCTATTCACAGCGCATTACCGACTCAACGTTCAAGAAATTAATTTACGCGTTTAATGCTAAAAGAGCTGACGCTGACATTTGCGGAGCATGACAAATATGTACGCACTCTTTTTTCCTTCGCCCGTGTTTTATCCCATCGTTTACTCAGCGTTTTTAACGCAGACCCTAATAAAGGATTTATTCTTAACGCGACAATATCCGCTGAATGCTATAAATATCGGATTAATTTAATTCATACGACTGCATAATGTCATTCATCATGATAATGACTCAAATGTGTTACGACGCCATTCATCAAGCAGAACTTATTAATTTTCTCACTATTAACGTATCATTTGATGTAGCGTTTTCATTTTCACTATAAAGTTCTATAAATAAAGTTTAATCATCATTTAAATAGAGCATGATTTAATTTCCTCCGGTTCTCAGTTCTCTTCTTTATTTCTCTCTAATTCTTTTGATTTACAACAAGTTCATCAATTTTTTACCCTATTTTGATTTTAAAAAAAATACTCTTGTTGTTTCCATCAATTTTTAACCTTATTTTTTGATTAAAAAAAAAAGATTCTTTTATTTTTTTGTAAAAATAAACATGTAAATACATAAATAGTGAAAGATTTTTTTATTTAAAATAGGTTACTTCTCAAGAAAAAAACATTAGGAGAGATAGGGTTTGTTTTGTTCATTTTTTCTTAAATTGTTTTATATTCTCAAAAACAAAAACAAAAATTAGAGAGCACACGATTTGGCTAATGGTTTTATTTTGTTATGAATGATACAAAAAATATAAAAAAATACTAAATTCAAATAATAATAATAATTTTCAGATAACACCAAAATGATATTACGTGTTTTTAAAAACCGTTTTTAATAATAGTTTTCAAAAACAAAAACCTATCATATCCTTAGAGTCACAATTATTTTTTTTTTATTGGAAGGCTTTTTAAATAAATATTTCTTATTGTGATAATGATAATGATAATGACTATTTTTTAGTTAGATTTGGATGACTATAATTATGCGAAATTTGAATGGCCATGCATCTTTGGATGATTTTAGATTAGAGGCCATTCATTACCTTATCCTGAAGGAATGATTTTAGAGGCCCTGCATATTTCATATATGTGTGTTGATCAAACAACTACTAATAATTAGGGGTTTTTAGACATTGTTTAAAAAAATAAAAAATTCTTTAAATATAATATGTTTAAAAATATTCTTAAATCTAATATAGTTTGTGTCATCTATAAAGTGTCTTTTTAAGAGACACTTTTTAAAATTTTGAAATTTCTAATTTATACTAAAAGTGTCTTTTTTGAATAAACACATTTACACTATTTCATTGAAATAATCTAATGTACACCTTCTTATAATTTTAAAATTCTCAATTTACAAATGAAACAGATTTCGTAAGCTACAGACATTTTAAGACTATTTCTTGAAAATGTTTTGAAAAGACACCTTTAGCACTTCAAAATTCTCAATTTATATTAAGTTTCGCCTTTTCAAAGAGACATTTTTATACTATTTATTCAAAACGCCTTTCAAGAAACACCTTCATAATTTTGAAAATTTTCATTTTACACTCAAAAGCTGCCTTTTGAATGTATTAATTCCTTCATAATTTAAAATTTCAGAATGTGAGTACCGAAAGACTTCGGTCGATACATTCATCATTTCGCTGGAAGTTTCGTCTTTCAATATATAATTTACACTTAAAATTTTAAATTTACACCGAAGTTGCTTTCAATGTATACTTTTACACTCATTTCGCTTGTTGCCTTTCGAATATACATATTCATAATTTGAAAAAATTTCAATTTACACTCAAAGTGTCTTTTGAAGAGACACTTTTATAATTTTGGAAATTTTCAATTTACACGGAAAGTGTCTTTTAAATATATAACTATCATCTCTTTGTCATTACATCATATTATCATCTTCTCTTTCTTCCTCTTCACGATTTTGTTCAAATTGAGACTCCAAACCCTGGGATCGATTTAAAAAAACTTATGTGTGATACGCAATATGCATGTTCATACACACATATCCTAAATCGTAATTCAAACCACGTGACTCCAAGACCAAAGAGGATCGATAAGCCCGTAAAGCCGATCGCCATTAACCGAGAGAGAGACGACTACTCTATCTCGATATGCCAAAAACGAAACACTAATCTCTCGCTGCATGGGGAAGCCGAGAGGCTCATATCGATAGCAGAGTGACTCTCATAACAGTGCACTCACGATAGTCCAAATCTATCATGTACTCATCACGCTACGACACGACCATCACGTCGCCACGACACTTGGCTGGGCGCTTATATCGCTTACATAATATAATAATATTACATAATTGATATTATTTAATAATCCAATAAACAAATCTTAATAATTGATTACTAATCCACAAAATTAAAATACAACATTCTCCCACTGATAAAGATTAGTCAATTATTAGGAATAAAGATTATTATAACTACGATAAAATATCAATTACATCAAAGCACATAACAACCACACAAAATATATATATATATATATATATATATAAGCTCTTCAACGTGCGTAACATCTTATCCGAGTAGGGAAAATGTCATACACATCAACAAGCCTATTTTCATGTGAAAATAGACATGCACAGAGAATCGCATGTTTAATAAAACAAAATATGCATTTCTCAAACAAATGGTCCAAGATCTCGATGATGCCGTCGTAGATATGATACATATCACACGCCATTCAATACATATCTCAAACAATTACAAAGCAAATAAAATGCGATAAACGTAATTCTACCAACTCCAAAATATCAAAAGACTTAACCAAACCCATATGAGTTACATGATCGCCGATAAACTCCTATGCGCAGCCTTTGTTGTAGCCGATCTACCAACATACGCCCTATGTACAGATATTCAACTGAAATCGAATTTCGAACTTTCTCTCCGATTAAACAGTATTTTATATCAAAGTGCTTTGAGCGAAAGAGTACCCGTTGTTTTGAGAGAAATGTATAGCAAATTTTATTGTCAGCTAATATATAACAAAGGGTTTGATATGCTCTCAACAATATGAAAGCCAAAATCAATTCCTTTAGCCACATGGCTCGGCTGGGCAAACTTCATAACAAGGACATATCAGCTCCATAGTTGAGGTAGCCGTGGGGCGTTTGCTTAACACTTTTCCAAGAACAGCCCCGCCATCATAAAAATAAAACTGTGGCGAGATTTTCTCACAGTCCGCAACCCGCCAAATCGTAATCGTAATAGCCAAAGTGACCTCAAGTTGATCGCACTTTATAGGTCAACATATAGTCCCTGCACCTTGCAAGGCCTCATGACCTTTTTCACGGCTTTCCAATGATTCAAACCTCGGATTGCCTGGCACTTCCCTAAAGCATTAATGCCAAAAGCAATACTCCGGATGAGTACAAACTTAAGCATACATCAAGCTCGCCAACGCATTTTTAGAAAGGTTATAGCATTATCGCCTCCTTAGAATGCTCGTTTAATCACCATGGTATATTTCATAACCATGAGGTACACTCGCTCTCGAGTGATCCCATTTTTTCCAAGAAGCCTTATCAAGAACAAGACGATGCTATCCTAATCCTCATAACTGTCTCATTCAGAGCTGATGTGTCAATTGTATAGGCAATGAGGTCGGCACTGTGAGTAGAGAGGGAAACATTTAGCCATACAATAATATTACCATGCTATCACAAATAAACGATTCTCACGCATGTACTCCAAACATGCCTATTAAATGCATTTTATTTATCATGATCCCGTCTAAGGGTCAATAATCACAATAAAGAAATATAAGTATACAATGTACATGATCTCATGTCACCAAAATTTACCGATAGGGTACTAAAACATAATTTGACATAAGTTTAGGAACAATAGTACACGTGATTAATAAATAAATTACACTAATAACAACATACCGAGAAAGGGTAATTATTTTTAGTGCAAACATTCATATGAATTCAATTAAAATTCTAAAAGAATTTAAATTATTGATCTTCTCACAATGCTTTGCTTTAATATGCCTCACGATAGGCAAGATCATAATTATGCAAAATAATATCATAGTTGCTGGTACAGATCAATATACAATTGCATAATCCACAAAATACATCAATTTAACCAAAAATATTCGGGGCCTTAAAACCGAGAGTACGCTGAACTAAATCCCGGATTTCATCTCCTGCCCTGCCTCTCACTGGTCGCACCGACCCGCTTCAAAACCCGGTTTCTGAACTCCTCATTTCTCCACCATTTTCGACGATATGATTTAAGGTTTAAATTTATAAAACATCACCCGAATGTGTAGATCAAAGAAAACAACGAGGGGTTTCCTGCCAATTCATCTAAGACAGTAGATCCATGCTTTCTTCCAGAAGCGACCGCTGGAAAACCGAGAGAGAGAGCAGCGAGATGATCGTCTTCTTAGACATGCCAAATATGAAAACTCCTGCACTCCACAGATGGGGAAGGTCAGAGGTAACATATCGATGAGAGTAGGACTCATAACAGGTACCATGGACAGTCCACCCCATCATAGACCATCAACACGCCGCCACGACTATCAATACGCCGCCGTGACACGACTATCACGCGCCTACGCACGATAGTCATTAATACGTAACTCAGTTACGTATTAATGACTATCAATACGTCAGTTACGTATTGATAGTCATTAATACGTAACTGACGTATTGATAGTCAGCTAATACAGAATCGACGTATTTGATAGTCTATGACGGGCCGACTATCCACAAAGATCTATTTATGAGAGGTCCCTACTCTCATCCGATGAGCCTTCGACTTCCCCATCCCGTAGAGATTAGGTTTTCATATTTGGCATATCGATGTAGAAAGGGCCATCTCCTTTCTCTCTCTCTCTCTCGCCAACAAAAGAGCCACTTTCTCTTCGAGAAACTATATCCTACTAAGGCTGCGCATACATTGAGTCCCAATTTCACATATGTGTGTATGAACATGCTATATTGCGTATCTACATAAGTTTTTTTTCTATCAATTGGTATTAGAGTTTTTATAGGTCAACATATAGTCCTTGGTACCTTGCAAGTACCTCATGACCTTTTTCACGGCTTTCCAATGATTCATTAAACTCAGATTGGGTCAAGACTCCCTAAAGCATTAACAAGAAAAGCACATCGGGAAGAAAGATAAACTGGAAGCATACATCGCCGCCAATAAAGAAGCATATGGTTCTTTCCAATTCAAATTCTCTCTCCTTTTCATCCTGAGGACATTAAGATTTGGAGAGCTTATCACCCTTTTGAATGGGTGCAGCACATGAGGAACAAGAATGCATGTAATCCTCATAATTGGTCCCATTCAGAGTTTTGACAGAAGTCAATTGCATAGGTAATGAGGCTGGCACCAGAGTAGAGAGGGAAACATTTAATATGCATATAACATAATATTACCATGCAGTCACAAATAAATGATTCCTTACGTACAACCAAACATGCCTATTAAATGGTTTCTTATTTATCATGATCCTGCCTAAAGGTCACGAATCACAATAAAAAGAAATATAAGTATACAATGTACATGATCTCATGTCACCAAAATTCTAATACCGATAGGGTACTCGAAACATAATTTGACATAAGTTTAGAACAAATAGTACACTGCATTAATAACAAATTACACTAATAACAACATACCAATGGGGGTATATCATTTTTAGTGCAAACATTCATATGAATTCATTTAAAATTCTAAAAGAATTTAAATTATTTAATTTCTACAATGTTTTGCATAATTATGCTCACGATAGGCAATATCACAAAGCCAAGTTCCCATCATAAGATGGCCAAGATTGGCAGCAGATTTCTAATTTAGAGAATCATATATTCAAAAGCAACGTGGCGCTTAACTGTGAAAATTTCAAAATTATCACATCATAAACGAGAAAATTGTGTGTGGTTCCGTGAAAATGGAGTGATTCCACCGCAGAAACAAAACCAAATTGGTCTTTGGTATCATTTGATATTTTCCCATTATTCAACAAATTATTATTCTGCAATATGGAACCAAACGTGGCCTTAAATTCACGGATCTAAGTGTGAATCTGAATCAAAGAAGCTTAGACATCATCCCGAAACACAAATTACAGTAAATCAATCATTCGAATCACAACAAGAACATGAAAGATTAACATCACAATCTAAGATACCCACGTGGGCATCAACTACGATCCACAATGTGTAGATCGAAGGAAAAACAACTAGGGTTTCTACGCATGTCCACGTAAGGCTCGACACCCTTTTTTTTTTTTTTTTTTTTTTTTTTAGCAATTTGACGAAAATAGGGTCATAAATCTAAACAATATAATTCAAAACCTTTCGATTCCAGAACATATCCAAAATAGAGACTCATATGTGAGATTAACAAAACCCTAAAAGTGAAAATTTCACATAAAACAAGTAAATCTCAATCAACACAAATTATTAGGGTTCATACAGATGAACAGCCATAATTCGTTATCTGATTTGGCTCTGATACCAATTGATAGAAAAAAAAGAAAAAAGAAAGACCAATTTACTGTAGATTGTGATGTTAATCTTTCATGTTCTTGTTGTGATTCGAATGATTGATTTACTGTAATTTGTGTTTCGAGATGATGTCTAAGCTTCTTTGATTCAGATTCACACTTAGATCCGTGAATTTAAGGCCACGTTTGGTTCCATATTGCAGAATAATAATTTGTTGAATAATGGAAAATATCAAACATAATGTGCACTCAATTTAGTTTGTTTCTCTGGTGGAATCACTCCATTTTTCCTGGAACCACCCCACAATTTTCTCATTTTGTAATTGACGATATGTTTTAAGGTTTAAATTTACGAAATATCACCCAGAATGTGTAGATCAAAGGAAAAACAACCAGGGTTTCGGCCATGTCCACTATGAAGTGCCTGCATAATTCCTTTTTTTTTTTTTTTTTAGCAATTTGACAAAAATAGGGGCATAAATCTGAACAATATAATCCCAAACCTTTTGATTCCAGAACATATCCAAAATAAAGACTCATATGTAAGATTAACAAAACCCTAAAAGTGAAAATTTCACATAAAACAAGTAAATCTTAATCAACACAAATTATTAGGGTTCATACAGATGAATAGCCATAATTGCATTCGATTTGGCCTGATATCAATTGATAAAAAACTTACGTAGATACGCAATATAAGACGTCTATATACACATATCTAAATTTGACTCAACCATGTACCCGCACTGTAAAGCAGTGATCCATAGCCCGTGTGCCGACTCGTCAAAACCTGAGAGAGAGAGAAGATGACCGTCTCATATGATATGCCAAAAACGAAACACTAATCTCGCTGCGATGCAGGTCGAGGCTCATATCAGAGAGTAGGGACCTCCTCATAAATGGGTGCACTCGCCGACAATTCAAATTCCATCATAAACTATCAATACGCTACATATTAATGACTACTAATACGTCGCCATATTAATTACTATCACGCTTACGTGACACCAGTCGTTATATCGCTTACATAATATAATAATATTACATAATTGATATTATTTAATAATCCAATAAACAAATTTTAATAATTGATTAATACTAATCCACAAAATTAAAATACAACATAGACCCCATCCTTGCTTAACTAATCTCTTAACCATTTAAGCTAGGTTTTATTCGAAACACACAACTTATTTTTTATAAAAAGAATAATTGAATATTTATATATTTGGGATTTTTTTTTGTATTTATTATTTATTTTTATGAGAAAAATCATTTTATTGATTCAAACGAACAATACATTGATAGAAGTTTAAAATCAAAATCTCAAGATCTAAGCTTAACAACATAATAATCGACTCAATGCCTATACATCTGGAGGCTTGAGCCTACACATTCATATTAATATCAAGGGACTAGAATACCTACATTCCACTTTACATCATATTGACGACTATTAATTTGATTTATTGTCGCTTATCGAATATACTTTGCTCGTCTGAATCGTCCTCACACAAATGTATATATATATCTTGCCTCTTATCGGATATACTTTGTTCGTCTGAATCGTCCTCACACAATTAAACATCATACCACCACGACAATAAATAATCTTTGTACCAAGACAACAACTAAATCACGAAAAAATAAATAAAAACCAATATATATATATATATATATATATATATATATATATATATATATATATATATATATATATATATATATATATATATATATATATATATATATATATATAGACAAACAAAACGTCAAAAATGGTAAAAAAATTATTCCTTCTTACTTTAGGAAAAGAAGATATCAGAGAAAAAGTTAAAAGAAAATAAGACTAGGTTTTCAAGGCGATACTTTTTGTTATTTTTTATTTATTAAATATATAATATTTTTAACCATTTAATAACAAATTAAAAAACTTTAAAATGGATATTATTTTAAAATATATGGATATTATTATCAATTTATTAATAATATATATTTTTATTATTATCAAATATTATAATGAAAACAAATAATCATTTCATTTTTAAATTCCTTAGTTTATCTACATATCAGAAATAAAATTCCAAGCTCTTTTCGTTTCACAAAATATAAATAAATAAATAAAGGGGTGTTTGGTTCTATTTGTGAAAATATGGTGAACAGTTATCTCAATTTAAGGGTCAATTTGTCAGTGTTTCGAATAAGTGTTTTTAGCCATAAAAACACTTTTAAGTGGTTCAAGGAAAAAAATGGTTTTTGAAAGTTATTAAAAACACTTAGAGTATTTTTTTGATAAGCAGTTGGGAGGTGGGTTTTTTTTTTTTTTAAACACTTTAAAAAGGTTTTGGATATTTCTAAAATATCTATTTGTTTATCTTTAAATATCTATTTATTTTTCCTTAAAATTTCTATTTATTTTATTTAAAAATCAGGATAATATGATATATTTTTAAAATTTTAAGTAATTCAAATCTTTTTGTAAATATTTCTATAATCATACAAATATTATTTTATAAAAACAATTATTGTAAGTTTTTATTTATACAAAATTTTGCATTCTTTTTGTAAATATTTTTTATAATCATATGAATAATTATTTTAAGTTTTTATTAATACAAATGTTTATATTTGTTTTTATAAAAGTAAATATAATTTTTTAGTTTTTATTAATACAAATATTTATTAATTCACTTATTTCTGTTAATATTTTTAAATTTTTTATAATCATAAAAATAGTTAATTTAGGTTTTATTAATATAAATTTTTATATGTATTTATATACTTTTGGAATAAATTTTTTATTTATTATGATATCATATTTTTGTAATTAAATATTAAATATCTTTTTTCTTGTAATTTTAATTATATAAAATCGTTTTTATATAAGATAGGACATGTTACAAAAAAACTTTAATAGAATCATTTTTTCAGATTATTATAAAAATATTTATGATAAAAACGCCATCAATGAAACTAAAAGCCTTGTTATAAAAAATAGTGCTAAATTGGACCTAATTGTTGGTCTATAATTTAGTGCTTTTCATGCTTTTCAAAAAATAAAAGAAGAATCAAATGATGTTTCTATGTTTTTTTTTTTTTTTTTTGGTTTTTAAAACAGTTTAAAAAAAAAAGAACAAACAAAGAGCCAAAACATCCATCCCTATAAATATCATCAAAAAAAGGTCGATGGAGTCTCAGAGATATTAATCATAATAGTCATGTAAGATCTAATTCAATGTTATTATTAAATAGGTCTGCTTGTTTAGCCAATCTAATAGTAATTAGTATTCATTTCTATCATAAATTTGATAGAACAAGAAATTAAAAGAAATATTTGGTTAAAATATATCAAATACTCTTAAATTTGTGGGAAAAAAGCATTTTCAGGTTTTTTCTTGAAAAATAGCCTAAATATCTTCTTTTATTTTATGTATTTATATTATCTTTTAAAAGAAAGAGTTATTTTTATAAAAAAATACAAAAGGGTATTTTTATCAAAATAAAGATAAAAATTAATAAAAAGTTAAATTTCAAAAATTGAGTTTTGAAAAGTTGATTTAATTAAATCACCCAAATTAAAAACCAGGAAAAATTCACCCCACCTCTAAATGGTATAATATTCCATGCGTAACCAAAAAGTTTTCTCTTTTGAACAAACGCAACCCGAAGGCGGCAGAACAATTTGGGCTTCAACGTCACCTTGTACGCCCACTAAAGAAGATAACTCCCACAATTTCCAATGAATGCTTGATTTCCGATATATATTCCGTAAAAGCCCAAACCCCGCAACCAGAATCGTCAGCATCTTCCCTGACGCCATTACCCACAAGCTTCAATCAAACCAAAACCGTCTCCGAAATTGAATTTCGAGTACCGACACTGTACATAACAAGATTGCTGAGATAACCGTCTTCTAACGCAATGACTCTCAGACTCCCCCACCTTCCCATTCTCTGCGTGTCACTCTGTTTTCCCATCCACGTTTTCTCTCGAATTCTCTCTTCCCGAAATTCTGCCACCTGTTAGAACATAAAAACAGCTTGTTTTGCTTTTTGGGTGTGTGTTTGTTTGCGAGTATTTGCTGGAATGAGGCTTTATGTGTACGTATTGGAGGGGAGGGAATTGTGCGTGGAGGACTGCTATGTGAAGATTCAGGTGGGGAAGTTCAAGTCGAAGACTAGAGTTTTGAGGGGGAGCAGAAACCCGGTTTGGAATGAGGAGTTTGCGTTCAGGGTTCATGACATGGGTGATGAGCTCATTATCTCTGTTCTTCACCATGATAATGACTCTGGATTCTTCAATTCCGGCAATGAATTAGTGGGTCGTGTTCGTGTTCCTGTTTCGGCGGTGCTGGCCAAAGAGAATCATTCCCTGCCGCCCACTTGGTTTTCTCTTGAAGGGCCCAGAAGTGGGAAATTTATCAGCAAGGAATATGGTTAGTTTCTCTGTTTTTTTTTTGGTGTGTGCGGTTATACTGTCTCCAATCTTGAGTGGAACTACTGGGTTTGTTGTTGAATAGAGGCATTGCTCTTTACCATGTTATTAGGGTTGATAGAACTATGAAAATTTGGAGCCAAGCATTTCGACAATGTCGGTTGAATTTTAAAAATTTTGTATGTATAATGTTTGTATGGCTCTGGATTTAAATGCTGGATTTGAGATTCTGTATAGTTGAATGAAATTTGTGTTTTGTAAGGAGTCATGAATCTTGGGATTTACCTCTCTCTTCCTATGGAAATTCAGTTGGATTAATTAGGTTTTGGTAGGGTTCTGAACAACCCCATTTGGTTACAAAGTGAATTTTCGTTTCTTTATAGCATTAAACAGTGTTTATTGAGGTTGATGATTGGGAAAACTTGCCTATTGTGGTTCCTTTGTTGATTGCTGCCTTCCCTCACATGAAGTTGTTTCAGTTTATCTTCGAGAAAAGAAGTGGGCGACAGGTCTTGATTTAAGCTCTTTTAGCTTGGGTTTTCAATGTATTTGTCTTTTTAGGATCATCATTCTTGCTTATTAGGGATTAAGAACTCCCCCTCTTTAATTTCAAGAACAATAGAGGAGTCTTAGACTCTTAATAAGCTCCATGTGGAGAATGATAATTGAAAATGTCATTACAAATATATATGAAACGGTATTCACCATGATTGCCAACCTTTGATTTGGTTTCTGATTGAAAGCTGTCTCACAGTGTTAGAGGCAATGCATACTCATTGATTTGTGCTTAAGATAGTTTTATTCCATATCCATGAAATTGAGCTACCCCAAGCAGGAAAAATTCTTCTTACTATTTCTTTGCACGGAAGCGCTCAAGACACTACGGTTGATCATCCCCTATATGCACATTCAAGTGTCAAAACTAGGGACTTGAAAGAACGGGAAGGACCTGTTGAATCGCAAGATGTTGTCAGCTCCACTACTTCAACTCGGAAGGTTCCAGGAGGGAAACAGTTAATGAAGGCTATTGCAAGCCGTTTAGAGAAGCTGCTTGGTAAGAATGAGGAACCCTCAAAAATGGATGATTCCTCAGAGACATCCAGTATACCTTCTGATTATGAGGATTGCATCGAGGAACAACCACCCCTGAGTTGTAGCTTTCAGGAAACTATCGAGACGATGCAGTCTAGGAACAGTGAACAGGAAATGCCGGAGAATCTGCAGGGGGCCATTCTTCTTGATCAAACATATATTGTGTCATCTAAAGATCTTAATATGCTTCTTTTTGCACCCAATTCACAGTTCAGGCAAGGACTGGCAGAACTTCAGGGAACAACAAACATGAAAGAGGGACCTTGGACTTGGAAATCAGGAGACTTGTCATGTTTAACACGAGTTGTTAGCTATACACAAGCTGCTACGAAATTAGTCAAGGCTGTTGACGCCACAGAGGAGCAAACATATATTAAAGCAGATGGTAGAGAATTTGCTGTCTTTGTGAGTGTGAGTACTCCAGATGTTCCATATGGAAATTCATTTAAGGTTGAGTTGCTTTACAAAATAATGCCGGACTGCAGCCACTGAGAAGAATCTTGCCTTATAGTGTCCCGTATGAGCTTTTCCCAGAACACAATAATGAAAGGCATGATTGAAGGAGGAGCTCGCCAGGGGCTGAAGGAGAGTTTTGACCAGTTTGCAAATCTTCTTGCTCAGAAATTTAAGATGTTGTATCCCATAGATTCATTAGACAAAGATCAGATGTTGGCAACTTTGGAAACAGAGCAACAGTCAGATTGGGAGTTGGCAATTAAGTACTTCTGGAATTTCACTGTAGTTTCCACCTTTTTTATGGTCATTTATATCCTGGCGCATATTCTACTCTCTGTTCATGGTGAACCACAAGGTTTGGAATTCAGTGGTCTTGATTTACCTGACAGTATCTGTGAGCTTATCACTTGTGGAATTCTAGTCATTCAATTGGAACGTGTTTATGCCATGATATTACATTTTGTACAAGCTAGATTCCAAAGAGGTAACGTTCTAAACAACTTCAAATTTATATTTTCAAATTCTTTGTATCTGATTCAGCTTCATACTCTGGGTCATTTATTCCTGTAACCTTTTACCCGGATCCATTCTTATTGTCCATATATTGCAGGAAGTGATCATGGTGTTAAAGCCCAAGGTGATGGATGGGTGCTTACTGTTGCATTGATCGAGGGGATTAACGTAGCTTCCTTGGATTCAACTGGGTTATCAGATCCCTACGTGGTTTTCACCTGCAATGGTAGAACAAGAACAAGCTCTGTCAAGCTGCAAACTCATGATCCTCAATGGAATGGTATGCCTTTCATTTTGGTTACTGTTTTTTGACATTATTCCATTATCATCTCACTATCCTTTGCTCACTGAATTAGTCTTGCAGAGATACTTGAGTTTGATGCCATGGAAGAGCCTCCTGCAGTGCTTGATGTGGAAGTATTTGATTTCGATGGCCCATTTGATGAGGCAACCTCACTTGGACATGCTGAAATCAATTTCCTTAAACATACTTCTACAGAACTTGCAGACATGTGGGTCTCCCTCGAAGGGAAGCTTGCTCTGTCATCCCAGTCAAAGTTACACTTGAGAATTTTTTTAGACAATAACAATGGAGTTGAAACAATTAAAGAGTATTTAGCGAAGATGGAAAAGGAAGTTGGAAAGAAGGTAAACAGACAACCTTTTTTTTTTTTTGGTTGTAATCTATGTCGGAATTTGCAATCTTGATGGTGTACACAAATTTTTTGTGCTTTAATTTTGTTCCTTGGAATATTTGTTAGTTTCTTATCTATAAAATAAACCTAACTCCATTCTTGGTACTTTCCAGTTAACCCTTCGGTCACCTCACAGGAATTCAACATTTCAGAAACTTTTTGGATTGCCATCAGAAGAATTTCTTATCAGTGACTTCACATGCTACCTGAAGCGAAAGATGCCTTTGCAGGTACTACTAATGGTCATGGCTATCATTTTAACCTGAACTCTTGAAAACTGGTCATATCGTAGTTTTTAACGTTGGCAAAAGGATACGGTAATGAATTCAACCTGCTCAATGAAGACACTCATGTCGTCATTATGGCAACTGTTAAGTAAGACAAATACCATCACCTAAATGCTTGCAAAAACAAATGGCCCAAACTCATAATTGGTCTGTGGACAGCAACGGGAGATTTTTCATCTATGTGCAAACATCTGAGTTAACATGTTTCATTTAAATTTATGCAAAATATTGGTTACTTGGTTTTACGTGGTTATTTTAAAGTCTACGTGGTTTAAAGCTGTGATGGTTTTATGGTGCAGGGTCGACTCTTTTTGTCTGCAAGAATTGTTGGGTTTTATGCCAACTTGTTTGGGCACAAAACCAAATTTTTCTTTCTTTGGGAGGATATTGATGACATTCAAGTTCATCCACCATCCCTATCATCTGTAGGTAGCCCTTTGCTGGTGATAATTCTGCAGAAAGGTCGAGGTCTTGATGCAGGGCATGGCGCAAAGTCACAAGATGAAGAAGGAAGGCTGAGATTCTATTTTCAATCATTTGTGTCGTTCAATGTAGCCAGCAGGTAGCACAACGTTTCACTTGGTACTCAAAAACAATTATGGTTTTCCTATTTCCTTGCTATTTTAATTCATCGAAAGTTTCAACTAAAACTGTTGTACTAACAGGACAATTATGGGATTGTGGAGAACAAGAACATTGACCCCAGAGCAGAAAGCACAAATTGCAGAAGAGCAGCAGGATGAAGATGTGAGTTCTCTTGTTCTTGAAGACCCCGGATCTGTTTTCAATGTTGAAAATGCAAATATGGCCAAGGTTTACTCTGCGGAACTCCCTATTGATGTAAGTGGTTTATTCTCTTCTTCCCAATCGCTTCTCCATTTCGTTCTTTAGTCTTAATTATAGGATACTTAGAGCAACTGCAATGGGAGTTGCCAAAAATGGGGTGCCAAATGCCATTTTGTAACCTTAAACAGTGTTTTGGCACCCATGAACAGTGTTTTTAATCAAATGGTAGGTGTCAAAATGGAGTGCCATTTTAATAATTCAATGTTTTTTATTAAAAAATATAATTAAATTTTCCAAATATGGGATGGAATATAGCCGTTTAGAGGAACAGTAACCACCAACCGCTATTTTGCAACATCTCCATTCTCTCTCCAAAGTAGCCAACTATGTCACCCCAAAACCCTGGATGACATTTTGCCACCTCTCGATACCACTCCTCCGTTGAACCTGATTTTTCTCTCGCCATTTTAAGGTTACTGACGACACTTACGATAAGAACTCGTTGGAGTTGTTTCACTTTGTTTACCCTCTCTGCGGGCCTCTCTTTTTTTGGTTGCTTCTCAGAGGGTACTTCTTTGTGATTCTGGTACTAGGCTCATTTTTATCGCAGGTGCATTTAGTTTAGTATCATAATTCACTGTATCTGTTTTTTGGCATTGAATCTTTGCTGGTGATGGTGTAGATAAAATCACTGATGGAAATGTTTGATGGAGGAAACTTGGAGCACAGAATCGTCGAAAAGTCAGGCTATCTAAATTACATGGCTACTGATTGGGAAACTGTAAAGCCTGACCTATATGAACGACGCCTCTGTTTTAGATTCAACCGCCATGTCTCGGTCTTTGGAGGGGAAGTTACCTGCACACAGCAAAAATCTCCAATTGGAAATGACAATGGTTGGATTCTGAAAGAGGTTATGACTCTACAAGACATCCCATTTGGTGACCATTTCCGGGTATGTGATCACAACTTGGCCATCCTTTTCATTCTAGATATCTCTCTTTTTTTTTCTTTTTTTTTTACTGTTATCAGCTACAAATTGTTCTTCTCTTCCATGTAGATTCATTTTAGGTACCAGATGGAGAGCTCCGGCCTCGCCCCCGGAAAATGTAGATGTGATGTCTACATGGGGATACTATGGCTGAAAAGCACAGTTTTCCAGCAGAGAATCACTAGAAACATAACCCAGAAGTTCACAAGCAGATTGAAGGAAATTATTGAACTGGTTGAGGAAGAGGCTCTACTGAATTGCCCACAAGATACTGAGATAGTTCCCCCCTGAAGTCAAGTGTAGAGAGTGGTAGCAGTTCACTTTTTCTAAAATCATTCATTGTCATTTTAGAACTTCAATCAATTTTAGAGCTATATAAGTTTTTTTTTTTTTTTTAATATTACGATTAATATATCTATTTTCCATTTTCTTCTCCGTAAGTATGATTTTATAATTTCTTAGGTATGCCACTATGTTTACTTTTTTCTGAAAAGAATAATTGAATATTTATATATTTCGGATATATTTTTATTTATTAAATATATAATATTTTTAACTATTTAAAAAACTTTAAAATAAATACTATAATAAAATACATGGATACTATTATAAATTTATTTTTTATTCATATTTTTATTATTATCAAATATTAGAATGAAAACAAATAATCTTTTTATTTTTAAATTCCTTAGTTTTTCTACACATCAGTAAAAAAAAAATACAAGCTCATTTTCATTTCACAAAAAAAAAAAATAAATAAATAAAGGGGTGTTCGGTTCTTGTTTTTGAAAATTATTCTTAAGAACAATTTTTGAAAAGACAAAACACTGTTTTGGTGGTGTCCTCTGAATTTAAATGGTATGCTTTAAATTTAGTATTTTTTTTGTGTGAAATCAAAAGTTTTCCTCTTTTCTTTTTTCAGGAAAAAAACAGTTCAAAAATAAGAATCAAACATTTGGAAGATGTTGAACTTCTTCTTGTTGATAGTGTTCAAAGTTTATAGGCGATGGTGCTTTACCGATACTACCGGAGCCTTCGAGGTCGCGGTCGCACACCGATGGATCGAATCGCTTCGTAACTTGCAACATGCACAAAAAGGTGATCCGTGGGC
The DNA here is from genome assembly GCA_016808115.1 of Tetrastigma voinierianum. NCBI lineage: Eukaryota > Viridiplantae > Streptophyta > Magnoliopsida > Vitales > Vitaceae > Tetrastigma > Tetrastigma voinierianum. Next base: position 301,454 of record JAEQBH010006756.1, on the reverse strand, counting down.
GTGTGTCGTCAGCCGCTTCCGATGGCGCAGTCAGCTTTCTTCCTTACGAAGTTAATTCAACCGCTTATACGGATTGCTGCGCACCTTGCTGCGGAAACGGATCGGTATTTATAAGGGGGAAAATAGTGGTTACTTTCCCCTCGCTGATGCCATACGACTTTATCATCGCCGAGAGTTTCCTTTCCTTATCAGCGACCGACCTTAAGGATAATGGAGAGTCGCGAATACGCACGATCTTTCTCTCTCCTAATCCATGGGATGGATCAAGCTGAGACGGGACACTTTTCCTTTACATTTAGCTCTTTCGGTACCGCCTATATCACTCTGATTTCCTAAGAAGGTGATTTAATTCAGGCTCGGGCCCAAATGCCGTGGTACGGTGAGGCCTCATCAAGGGGGCTGCTTTATCGGGGTCCCCCACCTCTTTTGTATGCAATGTGAGGTTTGAGCCCGGCGCCCGGGTTTACGCCCAGCCTATGTATATGTAGTTCCTCACTCCCTATCAAGAACTCCCAGAAATTTCGACCAAAGGGTGCCGAGGCAAAGGTCAAGCTTCTTTTTGGATCGTCATGGCCCACGTGGCTTGTAGGATGGTTTGATCTGGAGCTTTGTCGCCAAACGTCCGCGATAATGATAGCCCTTTTCGAGCTCGTGACCTATTTAGACCGGCCACCTCATGCCTTTAGAAACATTCCTTGTATCGCACTTTTCCACTTCTTCTCAAGGGTTTTGTGCTTATCTTTAATCGTTGTTCGACCGCTTGCAGCTCGTCTTCCTGTGGGTCAAGTTTAATTTCCCTTAGTTCTAAGTGTGTCTTCCTTTTCCTCGCCCGTTTCTTTCCCTTTGTTTTTTGAACTCTGTGCTGTTCGTGGCGTGGCTGGGCTGGGATCCCGCCCCTCGTAGCGCTTTGTCTGCCTCCCTTTCGCCGGCTTAGCCTCGCGTGCTTTTAGGCTTGCGAATAGAGAGGAGGCCACCGAGGAGCCTGGTTGCTAGCAATGCAGATGCACTGGTCCCGGTCGCGGGGTTGTCTGGGTCTTCCCAGTGAGGTTATCTTCCTCCGCTGTAAGGGCAAGGGGAAGATTTAATGCAGATTAGGTACCTCGGTGGCCTCATTCGAGGGCTGTCAGAGGTATGGACGAGGGCCCTAGCCGATCGAGCCTTCTCTGCCTCGCTAAAATTTTTGCTATCCGTTATGGGCCTTCCAAAGGTCCAAATCAGTCCACATCCTTACGCCTTACGTGGTGTCTGCCTCAAGATGGTCTCAAGGCTTTCTTTAAGGCGGCCTTTGAGAATGGCCTTCGATTTCCTTTGCACCCCTTCATAAAAGGTGTTTTACAACATTTTAACGTGTGCCCATCCCAGCTCTCTCCCAATTTTTGGGGCGTCTTGGTCGGCCTTTTGGTTTTCTTCAGCATAAGGGGCCCTGGTCCCTGAAGAATTGCTCCCTTGTCATTGATCTCTTCACGTGAAAGAGGCCCCGAAGGCTTCTTTGTACATTTCTAAGCTGCCACCGCCCTATTATTTCCGACCTCCTTCTTCCCCACGCTAATCGAAAGAGCTTTATTTCTTTGTCGGGGGTCGACATTGGGAATACAACCCTACTGACCAAGATGATACGTTGGGGATTTCGACCGTTTAGACTTCCGAGAACCTGCGTGAGTTTTCTGTCCATGCTAGTAATCACTTGCTCGTGAGGTCGTTATGCTTTTACTTTGTTATGGCTTGGTGGGCTCGGGGTCTCGCTGTCCATCCTAACCTTACCCCGAGAGACGTAGCTGAAGCGACCTACCAAGTGCGCGGTCGCCCCTCGAGCGTATTCCTAAGCCGACCAGCCACCTTCCCTGCTCTTCAAGAGTGAGCCCTTCTAGTTCTCTTCGTTCCAAATCTCCTCTGCTCCCTACTATGGAAACCTCTCATGGGGACCCTAAGGCGAAGCCAACTCGTGGAGAACTCGTGCCCGCGGTCGAAATGGGTTGGCGAAGAAGAGGAGCGTTGAAGCGCAGGCCTCAGGATCCCTCCCCGAGGGCACCCTCCCGCCGGCAAGGTCCCGGCCCGGGAGCATCCGGGATCCCCACCCCGTGGCGCCCCAAGCTCAGGAGGCGTGAGTGGTCCTTTCGCCGAGGCGGTCCGAGGTGGCGAGCGCCGCAGCACCCCTGCCCCTCCGCCTAGAGCCATGGGTTCTCGAGAGTGCCGCTGAGCCCTCTAAAAGTCTCCTATCTCGTTTGGAGCCCTTCGACGCAAATGCCTCACCTCCCCGACATCAGCAGGAGGCGAGATGATTCGCTTGAAGCCGAGGAGAGGGACTTCGGCTATCACTCCTCACGCGAGTTTCTCGTCGCCTGGGTTGTTTCGTCTCATTCAGATCCCGATCTCAAGAAAGTAGAACCCCGCGCATTGAGAGGTTCTGCCCCGTCCCTCCCAGGACGCTCGTATGTCTCGAGCTCCTTATTCGCCTTTGCCTTGTGTTGATGTTATCTACTAACCCATCTTCGCTCTTTAGCATCACTACTTCTATGTAAAGGACCAAGCAGAGGGCTAGTTCTGGCCGAGCTCTACTAAGGCGGCTAGAGCATACAAAGCTAAGGTCGCCTCCTTGACTTCCAAGAGGGTCGAGCTGCAAGCTCGAATACTGAGCTTGACTGATGATGTTTTGGGGTATAAATCGGATCTAAAGCATACCTCAACCGCGGGCTGCGAGATCCAAGACACGGAGAAGAAGGTCGTGAGAGGGCCTAAGGCACCCGCCGAGGATGAGTCAAGTGGTAGTTGGCGAAGAGTTCCAAGCTACCGTGAGAAGAGCCGGTGCACCAAGGCAAATGGCTGCGGATCAAGCCCGCCAAGAGGCCTCCTGCCGAGAGCCCGGTGGAGCGCTCGGGCCGAGGAGTGCAAGATGTTACGCTGTGGGACCTCCGTGAGGCGGGAGGCTATGATCAGCTAAAGGGATGGAGTAATAGCGGAGCTAAGGGATGAAGCCTGCACCTTATGGGCCTCCGGGTGGCTCTCTTTTCGACGCAGAGCTGCCAAGGTTTTTCTGGGTTTGGACTTCAATCTTCAAGTTCTTGATGAAAAAGAGGCTAAGAATCTCAGATTCGAGGGAAGAAGCAGACCCCGAGGTGTTCCCCTCAAGGTTCCCACCGACTCTTTCCCCGAGAAGCTGGAGGGCTCCCCGCCGAGGCCAGTTCTTCCCCTCACTCCGCTAGTGGCTTTGCCTTCGATGAAGACGCTCGGAGGCTCGCTACATCGAGGCTAATGCAGCCCTCAAACACTTAAGCCAGATAATCTGCTACAGCCTCTAGTTTTTCCCTGACATCTGTAATGCCAACATTGGTTTTGTTATTTTATGGATATTTGTCCTTCTACCTCTTTAGTTTTCCCTTCTTCTTCTATAACTCGTGTTGAAATGGTTTTCTAGTCTTTTGATGGTCGGGTTCTTACTGGAAGCACGGGGTCCCTTGATCAAGGCTAGGTTACAAGGCTCTCTTATCGCGAGCAACAAGGCCTTGAGACCGAGCCGCGCCGGCCTCCCTTGAAACCGAGCCAAGGCTCCTGGGCTGTAATGACCCTTTAAACTGAGCTACAAGGCTCTTTAGCTGCATGGCTCCTTGAAAATGAGCTACAAGGCCCCTGAGCTACATGGCTCCTTGGCTACTTAGCCTTCTGGGCTGTCAGGTTCTTTATGAACCAAGCTATACGACCCTTTTGAATCTGAGCTGCAAGGCTCTCTTAAGCTACAAGGCTCCTAAACTACATGGCCCCTCGGTTACTGGGCTTCTTGAAACCGAGCCGGCGCGGCCCCTGAGCCACGGCCCGCTGCTACGGCCCTGCATAGCCCCGCCTCTGAGCCGCCGCATTCTCATGAACCCGAGCCGCATGCCCCCTGAATCTCGGAGCTCGCAAGGCCTTCAGCCATAAGGCCCATGAGCTACATGACCCGACTACTCGCCTTCTTGAAATCGGGAAGCCAAGGCTCCCGAACTACATGGCCTCTTGAAACTAAGCTGCAGCGCGCACCCGAGCCATGGCTCTCAGCTACTCGCCTTCAGTTATCACCGAAGTTCTTTATGAACCTAAATGCATCTAATCTTTGAATCCGGAAACAGGCGCTCTCTTTGCTACAAGGCCTCAGCCTACACGCTCCAAGCACAGCCCTTCTGGCCGTCGGGGCTCTTTATGAACCGAGTTGTACGATCTTTGAATCCGAGCCAAAAAGGCTCTCAGCCAGCAGCTCAGCCATGGCCCCTCGCTACTGGGCCTTCTTAAAAACTGAGCTTGGCCTCCCGAGCTACATGGCTCGCTACGGCTACTTCGCCTTCGAGCCACAGTTCTTATGAACCGAGTTGAAGCACCTTTGAATCTGAGCTGCAAGGCTCTCTTGAGCTACAAGGCTCCTAAGCTACAAGGCTCCTGAGCTACATGGGCCCTTGGCTACTTGGCCTTCTTGAAATTGAGCTACAAGGCTCCCGAGCTACATGGCTCCTTGAAATTGAGCTACAAGGCTCCTTAGCTACATGGCCCCTTCGTCTTCTTCTCCTAGGGAAGGCGCGCGTGATTTTAATGCGTTCTCGCGGAGAATCGGAACAGACTGCGTTGCTCTCTAGGCGTCCGGGTCTTATAAATTGCTACCTTTCTTTAACGGTCTATGTCATACCCCGCTCGCAACCTTCTTCCTCTCTTCGATAATGTTGAAGTTCGTTCATGATGAAGCTTCGAGGTTTGATCGTCAATGCATAGTGTCTGTTTGGTGACCTCAGGTCGACGTTTGATTTTGATGCTCTACTTTTTATAGGAGTTGTGTTTTTCCCTAGTTCCTCCCTTGTGGGATTTGTGTTGTTCCTTAGTCCTGCCCATTGATGGAACTGAACCGGGAACATTCGAGGGTATGTCGTAGGGGATATTTTTGTTCCGTCTCCATTATACCGTCCTCTTTCTTTTCCTCTTCCGCTTCCTTCCCTTTTTCCCTTCCTTCCCTTTCTCCTTCTCCTTCCTTTTCCTTTTCTCTTTCTCCTCTTCTTTCTCTCTCTCTTTCTCTTTCTCTTTCCCTTTCTTATGGTTTTCGCCTTAACTGCGTCAGTTGATGAAGAACATTCTTCTCGATTGTAGTTTCCTCGAGATGTCAGAACAAATTTATTTGGGACAGGAATCTTCTCAGGATAAATGAAATAAAAGTACATCCATGGAAACGGTACTTGTCTGACAAGTTTGTTTCTTTTTTTTATCGACCGCGAGAATATTAACTGTGCCAAAATGAACAAAGGCTGTTATTATAATAAAACTGTGAATTTCTTATTAAAAGCTACACCAAGTCTATTAGTAGAAACGCCTGAGGTGCTCAGCGCTCCAAGAGTGTGGCAAGTGTTCTTCCTCTGGCCTTGAAGTCTGGCTGTGCCGGACTATTTCGCGATACCACGTAGGGTCCTTCCCGCTAGAGTCCTAGCTTCCCTGTAAAGTGAGTCTCTCTCTATGTGGAGTTTCTTAGAACTAGGTGACCGGGCCTAAACTTCTTGCACGATCCTTCGGTCGTAATATTTTGGTTTGCCTTCCTATGATAGTCCCTAAGACGAGGCGTGACTTCTTTTCTTCTAAGAGGTCCAGGTTTAAGTGAAGAATCTCCTCAGCGTCGGTATTTGCGAACCTCAACTCGTGATTTAGCCCAACCTCGACGAGCTACCTACTTTTCACAAACACTGGGCAAATGGGAATTTCTTCAATGGCCGATCCGCCTTGTAGCTTGTAGGCCCATAACACTCCCAGGCCGTATTCCTACCATTTTCCCCTGATTTTCCTAGCCTTTAGCGCCGCTCAGAGTCCTTATATGACTTCTCGCTTGGCCTATGGACTGGGATGAGTCGGGGATGAATAGGCTCTTGATACGAGCTTGACATAGAAATTTAACTGGGGATTAATAGCCAAGCTTCATTATTAGATACTCAGTGCCTGAGGATCTAACTAAATTATGGAACGCCAACTGTTACAGACTCTTTCTGGGCCGCTGATCGTTGCTAACGCCTCGCATTGGCCCAATTTGGTGGCAATCCACTCCCTACAACAATAAACTTGCACCGCCCTTCCTAATGGGTAGGGCCTCAGCATGTCAAGCCCCACTGGAGTGCCGCGGGCCAGTGGTCGAGGTCACGGCCAGCGAGACGAGATTCGGCGGGCTGCTCTGACAGATCTTTGTATTTTTTTTTTACCGCCTTCGTGGCGTCTTGAGCATTGTGGGCTAATATCCCCGTTTTAGTGTCTTGTCGCCAGCGACCCGTCTGCCATATGGCTGCCATGTATACCTTCATGCACCTCTGAGCACGTAATCTGGGCGTCTTCCTTTCCCACATTTAAGGATGGAGGTTGAGTGTCCGTCTATGGATAGGTCTCTGGCTGAATGACGAATTCACCACCTGTTCCAGCTTCGAGGCCTCCTTTCTGATCGATCAAGGTTCTGGCTCCACCAAGTAATCCCGCATGAGGTCCATCCAAACGGCCGACATTATCGACACCCTTCACCGTCGATGCTCACCGAGGCCTTTGACAACCCCACCCAGATCACCGTCTTGTATCTCGGGGGGGTTGTTGCTAGCTTTGCTAAGGCGTCCGCCCACGTGTTCTCTATCCTTGGGACATGCCTGACCTGAACCCATGTAAACTTTTGAAGCAGCTCTCACACCTTTTTTAGGTAAAGGATCATTTTTCCACCTCAGGCTTCATAAGAGTCCTCTATTTGTTTTACCACCAACTGAGCTCTAATGCACATCTTCACTGGGATCACTTCCATAGCGGGCAAGATTAAGCCCTAGCTTATGACTGCTTCAGATTCGCCTCGCGAGCCTGAGGCTTTGCACCCTGACCGAGGGCGTACTCACGCCAATCCCGTCGCCGGAGGTCGCATCAGACCAGATCGCTTCCTTCGGGGATCAGCGCCCACCAGATTCGACAACCTCCGCACGGTAAGTCGGGCGCCACCGAGTAGTTTCGACAGGATGTGCCTGCATTCGGGCGGGGTGAATTCCACGATGAAGTCCGCCAAAACCCGGCCCCTTGACGCCGGTCCCTGGCCAGACCGATGTTGAACTCACTAAGCTCTATGGCCCATTTTATTAGTCTTCCCGAGGTCTCTGGCTTGTGCAATATCTGTCTCATTGGGTGTTCTGTTAGGACTTTAATAATGTGAGCCTGGAAATATGGTCGAAGCCTTCTGGCAGTGGTTACAAGTGCTAGGATCAACTTTTCCATCTTTGGATACCTTTCCTCCGCTCCCCAGCTCCTTGGGCCGTAGTAGTGTAATCGACCGTCAGATTCCATCTCATCTCTAACCGTACGACGCTGGTCGAGAAACTGAACCGCCAAATAAAAGGGTAAGGAGTTCCCTGAGGGGCTTTACACAAGATGGGGAAGCTCGTATGCTTTAGCCACGAACGCCTTCTTCGCACTAGGGCGTCCCATGGAAAGCCTTTTCGTAACTCGAAAATGGTCGGCACTTCTGTCGCCGGATCCGATACAAAGCGCCAAAGCAAGCCTATTCTCCCAGTTAAACGTTGAATCTCTTTGGTGTTAGAAGGTAGGTGTATGTCTAGCACAACTTTTATCTTATCCGGATTCACAGTATTCCTGGGCCAAGTGACCATGAAACCTAAGAATTTTCGCCGAGACTCTCAAGGCACACACTTGGCTCTGGATGAATCCTCATGTTATAGTTCTTCAGACTCCGGGTTCCACTTGCGGGCTATGTGGAGCTCGGCCTTAACTGATTTTACTAGCATGTCATCTATATATACCTTCATAGATGTTCCAATATGTTTCTAAAACATTCTGTTTACTAGCCTTTGATATGTGGCCCCTGCGTTCTTCAACCCGAAGGGCATCACCTAGTACAAGAAGTACCTCGCTTCGCCATTTAACGAGGTCTTCTCTCGTCACTGTGGTCCTCGTGGTCGGCTGCGGGCGCCCACTATCAAGTCGATCCGAGGTAGGGGAAAACTATCTTTCGGACAGGCTCTGTTGATATCGGTGAAGTTAATGGAGAGTCGCCATTTTCCGTTTGCTTTTTTGACGAGGACTACATTAGCCAACAACCCAGTATCCGTAAAAAAAAGCACCATCAGTTTGGCGCCTTGTGGGAACGACAGTTCCTTTGCAAGTAAAATTGAATTCTTAGTGACTGATGGTATCAACCTGAAACATGAGCAGGAGTCACATCAACCCCCCTAGGACGCAAGACCAGTAAGGCAACCTAGATGGCCGATCTTCCAGAGACGCTCTCAAAACTATGTCAATTCGACGAGGGTGGAGGAGTCTCGTCCGCTAAATCCGCCTCATCGAGGACTTCCGGGAGGAACTCAATTCACAAATGCAGGTAGCGTGAAGAACGACAGCACCACGACACTCTTCGGGACACTGACGGAGAAGGATAAACTAGCCGAGCCAAGGAGCCCGATCCTTATAAGCCCCCAGGAGAAGACCACAATGAGGGGATTTCCGGTAAAAACAACAGAGGCAATGGACCCACCCTTTATCGCCTGAGATGTGAACTGGCCGTGGGAGCAGCGCTTCCGTGACATCCAGCAGCCCAAATCGTAAGGGAAACAAGAAAGAACGAGCCCAATACTTCATGGATGCTGGTACGTAAAACGTAGTCCTCGTTTCACAAACCGAGGTACTACACTTCCTCTCCCAACGGTTCAACGCTCAAATCAAAACATTCAACGGAACGAAAGATCCTGTGGACCACCTCAATACCTACAAGAATCAAATGGAGCTCCACGGGTACCAGGACCCCGTTAGATGCAGAGCTTTCACCATCACACTAAAAGGCCCGGCTTTAGCCTGGTTCAACAGACTCCCCCCATCGTCGATCTCATCCTTCAGAGAGTTGTCCATCTACCGCTCCCACTACTTCTGAGTCTCTGACATACAAGAAGTCGAGCTATCACTTGTTGACCATAAAGCAGGGCCCATAAGAGAACTTGAGGTCCTATGTCCAGAGGTTTAACACGGAGTCTTAAAAGGTAGACATCCCGGACGAGAAGTTTGCCATCACCGCTTTCATCGTCGGGCTCGACATGCAGTTGAAAGACCTGATGTTTTCCATCTCAAAGAACCCTCAGGCAAGCATGGCCGAGGTGCTCGCTAAAGCAGAAGTACATTAACGGCGAGGAAGCCCTTCTATCTAAGTGGGAAAACTCTTCCACGCAAAAGGAGAAAAGCATGAGCGAGAAAAAGCGAGAGCGGAGCCCCAGAAGACGAGGAGATAGAGATAGATCCCCACGAAGGGACAGAGGGATCAGAGAACGGTCTCCAAAGAGACGAGGCAACGTCAGGGACCACTTGGGCCCACCTGCACCGAGCCAGCAATGTGCTGATATTCCACCTTGAAATTCACCCCCTGACAAACTTCTGTCGCAGTCCTACGTGAGACGCAACATGAAAAGTTTTTAAGGTGGCCTTCTCAGATGAAGACAGACCCAGCGAAGAGAGACCTAACTAAGTATTGTGAATTCCATAAGGATTATGGACACCGAACAGATAATTGCATCCAGATGAGGAAGGAAATTGAATACCTGATCCAACGTGGACATCTTCGCCGCTTCGTGGCCTCAGAAGGTCAGGACCAGGCACCGCCCTTATCACCTCGTCAGCCAACACCAACTCAACACTAGCAACTCTTTGGGGAAATCCATGTGATCTCCGGAGGATTCGCGGGGGGAGGAGAGTCCAGCTCTGTCCGCAAGGCTCATCTGTGCGACATCAAAATAGGGGAGATGCTGGAAATACAAGCAGTATCCAAACTCCCTCGGCTAGACACCACCATAACTTTTTCGGACTTCGACATGGAAGGCTGCCAGCATCCTCATGACGATCCGCTAGTAGTAAAGGTTGTCGTAGCCAACAAAACAGTGCATAGAGTCCTGGTTGATAATGGAAGCTCAGCCGACATCATCTTCTCGTCAGCCTTCGATAAGATGGGCGTCGGAAGGGAGAAGCTAGAACCGGTCAACGCTCACCTACGGGGGTTCTTCGGAGAAAGAGTGCTGCCCCTAGGGTCAATACAACTGGTTCTCACTTTCGGAGATCCCCTGTGTCAGGCCACAACAATGGTGAGATTCCTCATAGTGGATGCCCCATCGGGCGATAACATTACCGGGCAGACCTTCCTCAACGCCATGAGCCAGTCCTCCCGCCATCATATGGTTATCAAATCTCCACTACTAATGGGGTAGAATGGTTCAAGAGATTACCGCATAGCTAGAGAGTGCTACTCGCATCTAGAAGCAAAAAGCTAGAGGCAACAGTTTACATGGATGAGCTCGACATGAGATGAGGCACTCAACCTGCACCTCGAAGAACTAGAACTGGCAGGCAAATGATGAATGCTGTAACTTCGCTTCATGACTGATCCAAACTACCTAAAGATGTTGTGTGGACCTCCCTCATCTACTACTAATACTGGAAGTATTCTGCCGGGAAGCAGGAGGATATGGGGAATGATCCCTGAATGATCAATAATGTGCTGAACATCAGCCCCTCCTTCAAACCCGGTTTCAAGCAAAAAGAAGAATTTCTACCCCAAAAGGCATATGAACAATGAAGAAGTTAACAAACTTCTATAAGCCAAAGCTATCCGAGAAGTGGAATACCTTGATTGGTTGGCTAACATAGTCCTCGTCAAAAAGGCAAATGGCAAATGGCGACTCTGCATTTACTTCACCGACATCACCGCAGCCTGTCCGGTGGGCCAGTTTTCCTCACCGATCACCCGATAGTGGACACCAGGCTCCGCCATGAGCTTTTCAAATTTTTACGATACTGGGATACAACCAGATCGAATGACCCCAAAGGACAAGAGAAGACCTCGTCAGAATCGGCAAGGTACTTTACCGTTACTGTGTGATGCCTCAAGTTGAGCAGTTATGGGCCACATCAAAAGTTAGTGAAACGTAACGTTTCAAAAACATATTGGAACATCTATGGAGGTATATATAGATGACATGTTGGTAAAATCAGTTAAGGCCAAGCTCCACACAGCCCACCTAACTGAGTTGTTCCAGGTCTTGAAGAACTATAACATGAAGTTAACCGGCTGCTGTGGCTCTTCTCGAGTCTCAGCCGGAAAATTCTTGGGTTTCATGGTCAACAACCGAGGAATAGAGGAAAATCCAGATAAGATAAAAGTCGTGCTAGACATGCACCCACCTTCAAACACCAAAGAGATTCAACGTTTGACTGGGAGAATAGCTGCTCTAAGCCGCTTTGTATCCAGATCCAACGACAAGTGCCGACCATTCTTCCAAGTTCTGAAAAAGGCTTTCCACTAGGACGCCTAGTAGCAGAGGCTGCCTCGATGCTAAAAAACACCCGAGCCCACCCCAACCCCCCATCTTGGTAAGCCCCTCCGAGGGAGAACTCCTTACCCTTTATTTGGTCAAGCTTCAGATTTCAACCAACGCCGCCTAGTCAAAGAGCGAGATGAATATAATAATCGCTCCACGCATCGCAGCTTCGAGCTTTGAGGGGAGCGGAGGAAAGGTATCCAAAGATGGAAAAGTTGATCCTTGCACTGGTAACCATTGCCAGAAGGCTTCGACCATATTTCCAGGCTCACACTATTAAAGTCCCAACAGAACACCCAATGAGACATATACTGCACAAGCTAGAGACCTCGGGAAGACTGATAAAATGAGCCATAGAGCTTAGTAAGTTCGAAGCATCGTGCAAGGCCAGAGGATTCGGCGGCCAAAGCGCGTTTCATGGACTTCATCGTGGAATCTACCCCCTTCAAATACCCCCGCATACCCCGCCGATCACTCCTTTTGTGCGGGAATGCAGTTGCCCAACGATCCATCCACCGTGATCACCTAACGGCCTCAAGAGGTTCTAGCCTAGTATCGATTAAAAAAAGCACCATCAATAGGCATCAATGGGGTTCACATTTTTACAATTGTCTCAATTTTGTATTGTAATGTTATGTGAATGTGATCATAAAGCATTCTTTAGTTGTGATTTTAGAACTTCAATTAATTTTAGAGCACCTTTAAGTTTTTCTCAAAGAATGATAAGTTATTTAATAAGGAAATCTCAAAGAAAATATAATATAATATTTTCTTAGGTTGTGTTTGGTTATTGAAAAGTAATAAGGAAAGAGAAAAATGACAATGAAACATTTTAATAGAAATCTCAAAGAAAATATAATATAAATAAAACCACTTAGAAAAATTCATATACTTGAGTTTTTTAATTTGATTAAAAGTGACAAATCCTAATAATATTTGCAAGAATATGCGCCAAGGTAAAGGTTTTCTCTTAAATATAACACTCTTTATACGTTAATGTAACCATGCTCATAACGTTAAAAGTAACATATTCTTAGTTAATGCAACTTTGGTTTCCATATTTGATTAAACATGAAAAATCACAATCGTTCTTCATTTTACATTACATAAAACATTTTCTTTGATATTTTGTTGAGTCTTTTCCTTTCATAACTATTTCTTAACCAACACAATGACTCATTTCAAAATAAATGATCTTCCTTCGTTCTCTCCACGTATAAAACACATTTCACCTTCAAAATATTTTAGGATTTTAGGGTTTAAGGATCGAAAGATTTTATGGTTTTTAGAATTTGACAAACTTTTCTTTCAAAATTAAATGAGAACGATGAGTTAAGATAAAAGAGAGGTTACAGATTTTTTTTCTTTCCCCGTGGTTTATGGCTTAAGATAGAAGAGGTAAGGAGCATTTGTGTTTTATGAAAAAGTTTATTATTCCATTTTTTTTTTTTTTTTGGTAACCCATTGTACCTTAACATAATTCCCCCTATAATTATATCATCTAGGTGCATTTTATAAATGTAAGGCCTACAATTCTTTTACATTGAAATAAAGAGGTTATTCTTGCCAATAAGTTTTGATTTTTTCCCTAACTAAGTTATCTCTTACACAAATATTAATGTTAATAGCTCTATTTTTTATTTTATTTTCTATTTTTATTTCCCTTGACTTTTTTTTTAGAACCATGCAATCCTTCCTTTATCTTTTTGTCTTTTAAAAAATAAATGAAAAAATTAAAATATTTTTAATTGAGTCTTAGGATAATTTTGAAAACAAAAACAAACAAAATTTTACAATAAAATTAAGATTGCTATTCATTCATTCTTCCTTAGCATATATATATATATATATATATATATATATATATATATATATAGCATATATATATATTAAGTAATATTAGTTGAATGAATACACATATTTATTTTTAAATTGAATTTTCACATTTCCAATATATTTCCATTAGAAGTCAATTGGTTTAAAAATAAAGTTTTTATGTCTTAATTAAATTTAATTTTTATAGTATTTAATTCATTATTTAATGAATAAACATCTTCACATATTTTTAAGGTAAGAAAATTAAATCACTTTTTGACACTGCTTCTTCGCTTCTAGCCAAAAAGTTTCCCTAACATTGTTTTTATAAAAAAAAAATTTTTATAGGAATTCAAAAAAGTCTACAAAAGTTTTTTTTTGTAACATATAGTATAAAAATGTTTTTATATCATTAAAATTATCAAAAATAAAATTTAATATTTAATTATAAAATAGAATATTTATAATAAATAAATAAATTTATTACAATAGTATAAAATACATATAAAAATTTATATTAATAAAACCTAAATTTCAAACATTTTTGTTAATATAAAAAATCTTAAATATACATGTGAATACTTAATTAATAATAAACATATATAAATATTTGTATAAATAAAAACTTAAACTAATTATTTTATGATTATAAAATATTTTAACGAATTATGTCAAACATTGTATTAAAAACAAAATAATATTCAGAAAAAAAGATAAGAATATTTTCATTTGAAAAATATATCAGAATCTAATGATAAATATACAAAAATTTAGTAAAATAAAATGAATCATTTTTATAAAATAAAATTTTTATTTATAGAATTTTTTTTTAAAATATCGAACTGGTAAAAGAATGGATATTGTCTTAGATTTTAAAATAGTAATAGATGTTAAGAAAATATTTAACTGAAGATAACAAGATATTTAGAATATCCAAAGAACTTTTTAAAGAAGGAAAAACACTTCCATGGTTTAAAATATATGCTTAGTTTCAAAACTTCGAAAATATTACCAAAACTGATCTTTATCCCAAAATATTCTAAAGGTTTTTAACTGAAACACTTCAAAAGGACATCAAACCAGTCCTCGGTTAACTAGTCGTGGTCAGTTTTGGTATGAGTTCGTTACTTGAACTTTTTTTTTGAAGAGAACATCTGATCTGATTCAAACAAGTAACATTGATGATCTTCGTTTGAACCGGAACCAATGATTATGGGCCGTCGTCGGGAATCTAGATCGCCGTGGTTTCGATACAGACGGTGGCGTCGATCGTCCAGATTTATATACAAAGATCATATAATCTGTTGAGATCCATACCCAGATGCTGAGTCCAATAAGAAAAAGCAATTTACTGAGGTTTATGCCTATACTCTGCCCATGCCAAGTCACTCTGCCCAGAAGATGATAGTAACCTCCTTTATTTATCAGGTCATTAGTTCTTCGAAAAGGAGTGCAGTCTTGTATTATAATGGATATTCAATCAATTTCAGAATATTACTAGTTCCTTCCTTTCAAGAGATAAGTCATATACCAATTTCAATTTTATAACGATTAATTAAATAATATTCTGAGTATCCTCTGATTATGTATCCAACTGCATGTCTTCGTTGTTTTCCTCTAAGAATCAGGACTCAGATTTAACAAATATGATGTTTTCTCTAATGAAGACTCCCACTCCGCACAAAGACTTACATATCCGTCGTATAGCGCCTTCCTGGTCTTCAATCGCACCAACATCCGGTCATCTTGATCGATTCACGCTCGACACGAGTCTTCGCCCGTTTTTCGGTACTGGCGAATGAAACACCGATCGAACTCACGCGCTTTTACAATCATCGGTATATCGATTTATCCGCATCATTGAGCTTGAAGTCGCGCTCCATCGCGAACGATTAACACCATCCACGCCATACGCAAAGAACGATATCTTCGAAGTCACGCTGGCGCCCATCTTCTTTTATTTTATCATTCTTCCGCCCCGACTTCAACGGCAACCTTCTTCGATCGATTCGGCTCTCGATTCGTCGATTCTTCCGTCGTTTGGCGTTGGGTCTTTCGTTCTTCGATCTTCAACATATCTTCTTCGTTTCGTTTTTCACGATGTTATTTGAGTACCAGTATCGTCATCGATTTGCCAAATTGTTTGCTACACGCTACGGGTCCTCGACCTGCTCTTTCCTCTCGCGTGATTTCGGGCCGATGACTCATGATGCCGGTCCCAGCCGGGGCATTCCGCGCTGTTTGACAGCTTGTTTGGCCTCAACCCGCTCCCGAGGCTCCTCCCTTCCCTTAGGTGCTGCAAAAGATGTCCCGATCAAAGATCCTTAAGGCTCCACTGACCGCCACTCGACATGCCGGCGGCCGCCCCTAGCAGGTCGGGTCCTTCATATGAATCTACTTTGCTGAGTCGCCACCGCTTCTTCCCGTGTCCGAGTATGGACCCTCGATGTTTTTGACCTTTACTAATCGCCTCCGTGCCCGGTATGACCGCTTTGAAGTTGCTTTTAATAATGGCCTCGCTTCCCTCAAAATCCTTCATAAAAGCAGTCTTTCAACATTTTAACATTTGTCCTTCCCAATCGCTCCCCAATGGTCAGTATTTTAGTTGGTTTATTGGTCTTTTTTAAGGACAGAGGGTTTGGCGTCCCCAATGTGGCCTTCGTCTTCCATCTTTCAAATCATGGCCACTACGTAGGGTTCGGTTTATTTTTCCAGACGCTCGGGCCCCTTCGGTGATCTCGGACCTTCCTTCTTCGCACTCTGCCATGCAAAGGGCGTATATTTCTTCGTTAGTGGCTCCCAACTGGAGAGTGATTCTCGTGATTGTGGATGATACCCCGGTGTGCCTGTAGACGGAGTGCCCCTGATAATCTTCGTGAGTGTTCGCCTTACTTTTGGTTTGATTTGTCTAAAGACGATCGAACACTTCTGACCTTAAGCTTTCCTTATGCTTTCCAGATGTTCGTCTTGATCTCACGATCGAAGACGCCATCGTGGCTCCAATGCTGATGAATGCTCGTCGCCCTATGCAGTGGCCAGATAAAGCCTAACATTCCTAGTTCTTCTTAATTCGTTCGCACGCTCTAATTGCTGAGGCCCCCACTCTTCTACCCCTGAGTGTTTTCTTCTCGGGGCCCACCATTGCCACCTACTGGGGTGGAGAGATTTTAGTTCATTTGGGGGCGACGCCTCGGAAGCCCCGGAGTGTGAAGAGAAAAAACCTGGACTCGAAAAGGACCTACCGTCTTGGCCAAGCTCGCTGGGCCTCCTTCTCTTCCCGCCCCGTGAGCCGGAACGGCGCCGCCACTCCCGATCGAGGCCCAGACCGGGGCACTCACCTCCTTCTCCTGCTCGAGAGCCTGAGAGGACGTCGCCCCACCCCGGATTTGATCTTTTACTGCCTCCCCTAGGCCTCGCAGCAAAGGCAAAGGGTTTTTCAGATGCGTACGCTGCTAACCAACGGTTATGCCCCAGAACCGTATGGAACTGCCTTCCGACAAAAGCCAAGTCATCTCCTCTAAGACGACGGAGTCAGCAAAGGAGAAATTGAAAACAAAAAGCTAAAGCAATCAGGTGTTCTTTGCTTCGCGCTGGCCGAGCTCAAGGGGGCAGTGTCATCTCGTCTATCCTCCTGGAGTCTGATGTTGGATGCTCGAAAGAGTTGCCAGTTGATGAAGCTTGTCATTGCCTTCGCGGAATCGCTCGTAAGTCTCAGAATTGTGTTTATCTCCATGCTCGTTTCCAGGTCGGTCACTATTTCATGTTCGACATGCGTGCCGCCACCATTTAGCTGGCCCGCCGATAAGGCCAATTGAATGAAAACATGTGAAGATCGCCTGATTTAGGCGTTTAAGGTGGCTTCTTCACTTCGAAGCGGCCGGCCGGCAGGAACGAGCGCAGCCTTTATGGTCAAGAAATAGAGCGCTTTAAGTCTCGGCCGCACACTTATCACTGCGGCTCGGGCAGAAAGGTGAAGAAGGTGAGGCTCTGAGTAGCTTTGACGCTATGGCCGAGCGAAGCTTCGGGAGGTCTGTGGCGAAATTACAGTTGCACAAAATGACTTGGTTGAGATCGCGAGGCTGCAAATCGCTAAAGTGAACTTCACCGTCAGTGGAGGAGCTTATCGCTCTCCGGGTGAGCAACGGGATCTTCGTGCGGAGTTATGCGGTTACCAGGATTTGAGCGCCAAAGAAAACAACTTCGAAATGCTGCCGCGAGGCTTCGTGAGAGCAAGATGTCGCTGAGACCGCTCGCTTCGAGTCTTCCGGTCAGAATTTATCAAGACTACCAGCCACTAATGCAAAAAGGCTCGCTGCCGTGGTGACTTCATCGCGTTACATTGTTGCTCTGGGAGGACTATTCTGGCTGCATCGGGGCGCCTAACCCGATGATGCCCGCTTTTCAACCGGAACCGGGCTGGAGCGTGTGGGGCCGCCGGGCTGGACCGGATCGCTTGTGGGCCTGGGATGCTCGACGCCTACGCTCGCCGGAGTTCCTCCGACGCTGATCAGCCTTTCCGGGTCTTCATATGGGAGTTGTGTTTTCCTCAGCCTCCCTTTATGGGAGCTGCGTTGTTCCTTAGCTTTTGTTGCAACGCGTCCGAGGGGGTGGTGCATCCTTGCGCCGCGCCGCTTTTTATCTTCTTCCTCCTCCTTTCTACCTTCTCTTCCCTCTTTCTTTTCTCCCTTCTTTCTTTCCACGCCTTTCTCATCCGCTTCTTTTTCCCTTTTTCTCGTCTTTCTCCTTTGTCTCCATCTTTTTCCTCTTTCTTTTCCTCCCTATCACACCTCTTTTTCTCTTTATTCCTGCCTTTCCTTTGTCTCCATCTTTTTCCTCTTTTCTTTTTTCCCTATCACACCCCTCTTTTTTCTTTATTCTGTCTTTCTCCTTTGTCTCCATTTTTTTTTTTTAATTGCTTGTATTGAGTGCTTTTCGAGATGTAATCATGATACTACTGATTGTAATGTATCATGATTCATACTCGGGAATAAAGAGAGACTTTTATTTTTATGAATTTTCCTATCACAGACGCTTCTGACCGCTGATACTAATTACCCGTGTGTGCCCGATTTGTCACATAAGAATTGGATAAGGTTTTAGTTACAACCAAAAGTTTCACTGTAAAACGCTCAGTGCTCCGCTGCTCCACGTATGTTGTAAGATTTTTCCCTCCTCCGTTTGAGCTCATAATTGGCCGGTCCGCCGACTCTAAGTTATTATGTATGACCTTCCCATTGGGCCTAGTTTCAAGGTGCGTTGATTCTTTCCCTTGCCGGCAGGTTTTTTCTTTAAGACCAAATCCTCTGCATGTAACTTCTGGGCTTGACCCTCTGGTTGTAGTACCTGGCTGTCTTCCTTTGATACTCTTCTGTGCGCTGTTGAACCTGCTCACGTTTTTCATCCAGGAGTTCCAAGTTCAGACGCAGGGCCTCGTCATTTTGTTCCTCCGATGCTAACTCGACTCTAGGAGATTTTATTCCAACCTCAACAGGGGCTACTGCTTCTGTGCCAAAAGCCAGGCAATGGTCCCCGAGTCAGCCGACTGTGGTCGTCTCAGAGCCCATAGTACCCTGGGAGGCATTCTACCCAACTTCCTTTTAAGATCTTCCCAAATTGGTTTTTAAGGTGCCTTATGGTTCTCGATGGTGACCTCAGCCTGTCCGTTTGATTGCGGGTGTGCTGGTGACGAGTAATAATTTAATTCCAGCTCGCACAAAAAAATCCCACCTGTGTCAAGGAACCGCTTTCCATTATCTCGATACTGGGGGAGCCTCTCGGATACCGAACCTACATACTGACCCGCCACACAAAGCCGCGTGATCTCTCTGCTCGTAATCGCGGGCTAAGGGCTCGCTTCACCCACTCGCAGCCAATCCACCGCGATAATTATGACTACCGCCCCGCCAAAGGGCAAGTCCCAATACGCTCCAACCCCACTCACTGGAAGGCCGTGGTCGGTAATCGACGTCATACCTGACGGAGGCGCGATATTTACGCGCGCCCCGGCGTATTCTCGTGATTTCTCGACTAAGTCGTGGTCGTATCTTTAAGTATCGTGGGCCGCAGTATCCCCGCTCAAGATTTTTCCCGCTGAACGCTCGTCTCGATATGGTTCCCACATATGCCTCCGTACTTCTTAGCACATATTCAAGGTCTTCCCGCAATGATTTGCAAAGGTGGCACTCGCTTGTAAAGGCTTCTCAGATTGGTAAACCTGGAAGACCTTCCTCTTATCTTAGCCGCTTCGGTCGTCCTAAGAAGGTTCCACATTAATATAACCCCCAAATGGTCCATCCAGCTCGCAGACGGATTCTACTGGGCGACCACCATCACGGGTCGACAGAGGGTTCGTTTAGGTATTCGACAAAGGCCGACCGAGATCTTCTTGGTAAGGCGGTGGCTAGTTTTGCCAAGGCCGGCTCTGCATTCTCTCGTTCGACGCATTTCGACCGAACCGACATACAAACTTTTTTAGCAAATCCCGGACCTTTTGGAGATATAGGACCATCGTCTCACTTTTGGCCTCGTATGTATCTTCGATCTGCCTGACCACCAGTTGGGAGTCACTGTGGACCTCTAGCTGGTCGACCTCTAATGAGTAGGCGAGGTTGAGGCCTGCTATGACGGCCTCATACTCGGCCTCGTTGTTGGAAGCATGGAACCCAAACCTGAGTGCGTATTCAATATCTATTCCTTCCGGGTGAGGTAGTGATTAAGCCCGCTCCGGGCCTCCCCGCGGCGGCTCGAGGCTCCATCTACGCAGAGCTTCCATATTGTGGGAGGTCAGCCCTCTAATCAGGCTTTAGCAAGCTCTATCTGGGCGGTAATTCCATGACGAAGCTCCGCCAGACTCCGTCCCTATAGCAACGGCTTGTATCTACCCAACTCGGCTGGGCTCTATGGCCCACTTCATCAACCTCCCGAGACTCTCGGCTCAGGTAACACCGCTTACTGGGGTACTTGGTCGGGACTTCTACGGTGTGAGCCCCGAAATGTGCAGGCGAAGCTTCCGGCCGCAGCCACCGCTAGCATCAACCTTCCAGCCCCTTGGGTACCTCTCCTCCGCTCCTCTCTCAATCAGAGTAAAACCGGTGGCCGGACTCGCTTACCCTCAATGAGCACGGCAATCGGCTGAGAAGTCTCGATACGGCTAAGGCTAAAGTGAGGAGTTCTCTTCAACGGGACTTACTAGAACCCGGGAGGAGAGCTTAGGTATGTTTTTAATGCCCCGAATGCTTCTTCACATTTCTCGCCCCAATCGAAAGGCTTTCTTCGTAACTCGAAGAAAAGGCCGCACTGGCTACCGCCTCGATACGAAACGGCTTAGGGCCGCAATCCTTCCTGTCAACCGCTGGACCTCCTTTATTCCTGAAGGCGACGCATGTCGAGCAATGCTTTTATTTTGTCTCGGATTCGCCTAATCCCCGTGGTTAACTATGAAACCCGTAGCCCACCGACACGCCGAAGGCGCTTAGCTGGTTCGGCCATGTTATAATTCCTCGTGGATCTCGAATGCCTCGTGAGATGTGGGTGTGATATGGAGATCGGACTTAGTGGACTTTACCAAAGATGTCGCCTATGTATACCTCCATCAAGTAAAATTTATCTCGCTTTGAACATCCGGCTCACTAGTCTCCCGTGAGGTCAAGCCCCGCATTCTGAGTCCAAACGGCATTACCCTAAGAGCGTGAGGTTCCTTCGCCGTGATCGAACGGCATTTTTCGTCCCCGGTCCATGCCGATCCGATTGTAGCCTAAACGATCCATGAAACTAAGGAGTCCGCGCCTTCGCCGCGCATCCACGATGAGGTCGACTGGCAGAGGGAAGCCGGCCCTTCGCATGCTTTTGTTTATGTCGAAGCCGATGCAGAGTCGCCATTTGCCATTAGCTTTCTGGACAGTACAACGTTAGCTAGCCACTGTGTATTCCACCTCTTATCGCTTCCCCGCTCGAGGAGCTTCGTCACCTCCTCATTGATGGCCTTTCGCCTTCCGCGAAACTCCCGCTGGTTTAACCGCTGAATGATGTGCCGTGTTCGCTTGCGGGTGATTATCGCAGGTCGATTCCTCCCACGTCCCATCCGGTGTCCATAAAAATGTCTCTATTCCGTCTCAAAAACTGAGTGAGGAGGCCTTTGAGATCCTTAGAGTTCGAGCCACATGTGCTGATGCTCGGGTCGTCATCCAAATGCAAGACAGTTCTAGTTCCTTCCGAGGGCTCTGCCCGTGAGCACCGTCAAGATATCCACTCTTCACGCACGCTCACAGTCGGTGGTAGACGCCTTTGTTTCATGGAGGTCAGGTAACACTCTCTAGCCACTCACGATTTCCTGACCGTCCCGACCCCATTCACCGTCGTGAACTCACCATCGCAGGATATGCCGAGGGATGGCTTTTATCAAGGCCAGGGAGGGCCTCCGCCAGCGAAGATATTATAGGCCGACGGGCGCTCCACTATAAAGAACTCCGGTCGGGCCGCCGCCGCCCGGCAGGGGTTCTCCTGTGGTCGCACCCGCCTGAATCGAGCCCAACTAGCAGTACCTTTCTCCCGAAACCCTCGCAGACGTCGACTCCGGATCTAGCTTTTCTCTTCCAATACCCATCTTGTAGAAAAGGCCGACGCTAAGATGATGTCACCGAACTCCCATTATCGACAAAACCCGGTGAACTCGCGGGTGTCGCTGCACCGCGCCGCGTGGACTACCAGCGGGTCGCCATGGGGTGCCGGGCACCTTCCGTGATCCGAGTCGAGGAACGTGATGGTAGTATCGATTCACGGCAACTTAGATACTGCTTGTATTTCCCCCATGTCTGCAGATCTTATGCTCCGTAGGTGGGCTTTCCGAGCCGAACTAGATTCTCCTCCTCCAGCAAACCCTCCCGAGATCACATAGATTTCTCCCAGGGCCGTTGGTTCCCGAGGCCACCGTTCGGATGGTGGCCGCGTTCCTACCTGACATGGTTCTGAAAGCCCGACTTGGTTTGATTCGAGCTGGTTCCCTGAGATATGAAACGCCAAGATATCCGCCACACAGATCAAATATTCTATCTTCCTTAGCCGTAGGCGCATGTTCTGTCCGTGGTGATGTCCATAATCCTCGTGGAAACGCAATACTCGTGTTATCCCTCGTCACGGATCCGATTTCATCCGTGTCAATCCCGCACTCTGGCGCCTCGCTTCAACCTCATGTGTAGGACTCATGATAATCGAGGTCGTTAGCGGAGGAAGCGCCAGGTCGGTAATGTCGCCATCCTTCGCTTATGTGGGCCCAGACGGGTCTCTCGGAGGATCTCCCTCTCGCTTAGTGGGATCGCCCCGTCCCGTGATCCGGGATTTCCTTCGGGTCGCCTTGTCGCAGTGGCTCCGCCCCTCGGTCGTCAGTCTGGCCGGGTCCCTTTTCTTTGCGGGCTGAGGAGCTCCTCCTCTCTGATACACGGTGGCCTCCTCGCCATTTATATACTTTTCTCGTTTCATGACCCTGGCCATGCACTGGAGGGTTCTTCGAGGATAGAGAACATCGCCCTTGATTACGCCAAATTTCTCGGCCACTTTAAAAGCTATGGATGTAAATAATTTTTCGTCGGCACGTCTATCTGTGACTCGCGTTGAATCTCTCAGACATGATTTCAAACTTTCCTCGCCATCCTGCTTGATGGTCGGTGAGATGGTAGCTCTGCTTTCTTCGTGACGCCCTAGTCTGATGAAACGGGAGACGAATGCACGCCGGCTTCCCGAATTTAGATAGATGGCAGGAATTTATTGAACCAAAGCAAAGTCGCCCTTTGAGCGTAGTGGCGAAGGTCCTGATTTTGCCAGGTCCCGATACCCATGCTCCATCCGATTTGTAAGATAAGGTGATCGACCGATTCTGACCCATCGAATGTTTCTACCTCGAGGCATTCTCGTCTCTGAAGCGGAGCGTAAGCACTTCTACCGTGAAGGGAGATTCCGCTTATTGTACTAAGGTGTCTCATAGTATCCTGGGCTCGCCTCTTCACTCACTTCCTTCACGTGATGAGCCTCGCTGGAAGGTTTTTAAACCTCTCGCTCCCACGATCGTTCCCTTTGTTTCTAGTCGAGGTGGCTCTTGGCCGTCGCTTCACGAGCCGCTTCCGGTATACTGCTTTCCCCACACGGGCCAACGGTGGTCCATGCCCCCTCGCTTGACTAGACTCGTCTCGCTTCTGCCTCGGAATGTCGACCAAGTGGTTCTTCGCTGGGAGGAGGTTATGGCCTTCCCGGGTTTGCCGTGGTTCTCGTTGATGTTGTATTCGTCGTGAACCTGCTCCAATTCTTCGACCGCACGCCGGTCGACGAGGCGTAAGCGCTTCCACTCGCTTGTATTGGCTTGCATCGCTTTCCACCGTCCTGCTGGTCCGCCGCTTCATATCACCCGTGGATTCTCGTGTCCTCGTGGATTAGTGTTACTCCGCCAGGTTCCTTGTTGATACCATCAAGAATCGAGAACCGCTTATGTTTATGAAGGAATTGTCGTTCCTACCGCATCTACGCTAACCGATGACATGCCCGTTTTCAACCTGAATCGGGCCGGAGCGCGGTGGGGGTCTTTGGGCTGACTCGACCGCTTGTGGGTCGATGGGCCGATGCAAAAGGCCCGATCGCCCGGGATTGAGGTAGGATCGCGGCACTGCTGATCTACAGGCTCCGGACGAAGCACTCCTCTGCAAGAACAAAGAAAAGGGGGGCCTACGCAGGGCTACGCCTCGTAGCCGCCCGATGCCTAAGTCAGACTCTCGTCTGAGAGAAGAGGAGAGAATCTATTGCTTAGTACATGCATCTTTTAGTGCGTTGGAGGGCCTTGTATTATACGGATATTCATCCACTGGGACGTATGATTAGGTTCCTCCTTCGAGGATAAGTTTCATGCAAGCCACTTTAGATTTAGCAAACGGATTAGTCAAAGGAGTTTATTCGGGAGTAATTCTCCTTCTTATCGAGGGTATCCAACTAACTACTCATGCTTTCCTTCCCCTTTATAATAGGACTTGATTGGACGAATGGGACGTCTTTTAGGGAGTATTCTATCTTCTGTTATTTGTAAAGATACGGTTTGGCTGGCCGTGTATAGGCCTTCCTATTCTTCCAAATCCATGTTCTGGGCCTAACGGGCTGGGCCTTTGTTCGGGCTGCTATGTAAGGACACGGACGGGGTATGATCTTCACCGCTCCTTTAGGCGGGCGGATGAATTGCCTGGCCCATTTCTGTATCCCTATCAACATTCAATAAAAACATATAATCAAATTCGCTAAAAACTTTAAAAAATGATGCGGCATCTAGGTTAATAGCATAAATAATTAGCTCAAAGCGTATATATTTGATAATCCTATAATAACAAGAATACGTATGATTCGAGTGATGCAGTATATTAATGACCATGATTTGATGTCTTTATCCAATTTAATATGTTTTGTTGTCTGAATCACTCGCCATTGTACAAGACGACAAAACCATACGCCACAACAAGTTGACGACAAAACCACACACCGTAATAAATCGGTGATAAAGTCACAAAAAAACAAAGTTAAAATCTAGATTTATGTGAAAGAATTACTTTATTGAGAAAAAAAAATGATAAGATAGATGTAGATGAGTGATTTAAGGTTAAGAATGATAAAAAAAAAAACACTCATTTTTACTTAAGGAAAATGGTCTAACGAGAGATAGGAGAAGAGGGGATGGCTCAATGAGTGACCTAAAAAGTCGGTGATAAAGTCACAAAAAAAAAGGTTAAAACCCAGATATATGTGAAATAATCATTTTATTGAGAAAAAAAAATGATAAAGACAAATATAGATGAGTCATTTAAGATCAAGAATGATAAAAAAAAATCCCTCTTTTTTACTTAAGGAAAGTGGGGTTAACAGATACCAAAGAAAAGAGAGGAGGGGTGACTCAATGAGTGACCTAAAAAGTGCTATTATCCTAAAAATATTAGGAGTTTGGAAAATTTTGAGAACACTTTTTTGCATGAAGAAACACTTTTTTATAATCTAAAAAATCACTTACAAACATTTATAAGTGATTCTCCTAAAAATAAGAAATTATTTGATTAAACATTTTGAATGGAAACCATTGCCAAACGGGCTGGCTCGGTTTGGCCCAAATGGGCTGCATATCAACATGGGTTGAATCTATTCGATCCATTTTTTGTTAGCCCAACCCTTATGCAAGCCATCAACCCAAATGGATCAGACATTAAAAAATTAAAAATAATAATAAATAATAATTTTACAAATCTTATATTTTAAAATAAAATTTATTATATATATATATATATATATATATATATATATATATATATATATATATATATATATAAAGATCTAAATTCTTGAGCATATGACAAAGTTTTGTTTGAATTATTTTCCTAAATAACCCCTGCTTATTCAATTTATTTACAATAGTGACATTATATATAATTACGAAAAGGCCATTTTAGGTGACTCATCATTTCCTTGGGGCGAAACACATGTTCTACACCAAATTATATGATATTGAAGAAGTATCGATTGTGGGTGTCATGGGCTTTGGCCCATGCCCATTAACCAACAGGCCCTGTCCGACTAAAGACTATAATTAGGCTGGCCCAACCGACCCGACCTGTGAGCCCAATTTAAGAGCCAAGACCCAGATATCCTCCCTTATCCGGAAAGGGGTCGACATTCCCCTGATGCCATCTCTCCCATCTAGAGATTTTGTTTAACAAGTGCTGCCGGATAGAGTCCCCCAAAGAGAATATGCGCCCTTCCACGCCCTTCCATGAATCATGCTAACAACCTCATTCAGGGTGGACAAGCGCTCTTGAGGCCCTTCATTTGGGAAACACTTCTATTTAAAAGGAAGAACTAGTCTCCGCGCGCGAGATATGCGCCACCTTCTCCTTCCGATTTGGGAGGAAATCATCCACCACTTTCCACTTAGGTGCCGATTCCCTTCCTCTTTGATAAAAGAAGGTCATCACACAAAATAAGGTATGAAATTCGAGACTAAGAAAAATGGGTCTTAATTTTTCATGAAGGAATCTAACTTCGAAGATCGGAGAAGTGAGACCCCATCGTGGTTTCTTTGTTTGTTTTGCGTGATCGTCAGAGTGTGGTTTATGTCCCGACGATCCAGTGGCTCAGAAGATTCTGGAGACTACAATTGGCACCATATGTGGGAAGCGCCTAGCAGGAAATCTCAAAGGCGATACGCGAGAGCTTGGGTTCATCCGCTCCCAAGTGATCTCCCTTTACCTGAAGTTTTGGTAGTTCTCGTTCATCCCACCGGACCGTCGGAGTTTATCGCCATGTCTAGCAACCAAGCGAACCAACCTATCGAAGATAAGTTTCTTTGCTGGCGTCAGGAGATGGAGGCGAAGCAAGAAGAGCAGGTTAGATAGATGACCGAATTATGTGAGCATGCAAACCGCTTACAACAAGAGAACGAGTTCTTACGGACCCGCTTGGAGACCAACAGGCCCGAAAACCCACAAGGAGCTGCCCAACATGTACCCCTAACCCAGACAAATAAGGGCAAAGAGCCCGCCCTACCTGACCATAGTGATCCACCAATGCATGATCTGACATCTCTCGATAGCTCTCCACTTCCCCATTCACCACCCCCAGTCAATGCTAAGCCGAGTCCATAAAGAGACCTCCTCGCCATTCCGCCTGGGCTATTAGGTGCGCCGTGATCGCCGAATGCGAAGAGAGGCCACAGGACAACCCCATCTCGGACCGCCCCGAGCACATGC
Source organism: Tetrastigma voinierianum (assembly GCA_016808115.1). Lineage (NCBI taxonomy): Eukaryota > Viridiplantae > Streptophyta > Magnoliopsida > Vitales > Vitaceae > Tetrastigma > Tetrastigma voinierianum. The sequence goes on along the minus strand of JAEQBH010006756.1, from coordinate 274,561 downwards.
GTGTTCATCTTGCCTGAGGGCATGGGCCCCCAATTTCTACCTACGTAGTACCCATTCGGGGCGACCCCCGCCCCGCATGCTGCATCTTATCCCCCTGTTCGGGGACTGCACAACATGCTATCTTCCCCCTTGGGCCAACATATTTTGGATTACGAGGCTCCTCGCGGATTCGTCATACCGCCGTTTGCCATGTACGATGGCTCCTTTGATCCATATGATCATATGTTGCACTTTAACCAGGCAATGATCCTTAACGCTGGGAACGATCGACTTTTGTGTAAGGTAATCTCAGCTAGCCTCAGAAGGTCCCGCCACCCTGTTCCCAATAAGCTCAAGAGGGTCTCTAAACTCATTCACGAATTACGGGCCGCGCTCGCTTGTCTCTTAGCATCCGTGCTTCGCCTCATAAAGGAAACATCAGCTCGCTCTAATCCATCTTCAAGCGGGACGAGGAATCCATCCGGGATTTCACCCGGAGATTTAGACAAGTCGTCCAACAAATTGATGTTTACAGTATGGATGCGGTCTTACAGAACTTCCAAAGAAGCTTTCGGCTGACTACCCCTTTCTTCCAATCCCTTTCCCTTGATCCAACCGCAACCATGGAAGAACCGGTGATCGGCAGATAAATACCCACTCGGGAGGATAATATCCGGCCGCCACAAACAAAGGATGATAACCGCCCGTAGTAGCAACCCGCCACAAAGAGTCAACCCGAACAGAAAGGAAGCCAGAGCAAGGGTCAAAAGCGCTCCCAAGAACAGTCAGAAAAGAAAAGAGAACCTCCCCAATTCACCCCCCTCAACATCTCCTATGACCAGCTGCTCCCCCTCATCAGGGACCAACCCGATTTTAAATGGCCCCCGCCCATGCAGAAAATCCCGACCTCAACACACCTGCCTCTCGAGGTGATCACTACGTGCGATCCACTCGCCCATGAAACAAACCATCGCAAGGCCTGGCTCTCGTAGAGAGATTAATCTGGGTTGAGCACCTCAGAAGGTTCATTCAAGATCCGACCCGCAGAACTGAAACTGCCCCCGCAGCCTACAAAGCTATTGCCGCTACTGAGCATCCATTAGAACCCCAACCCACTATCAACTTGTTACTGGGAGGCTCGATCGATGATTAATACCAGTCTAAGAGGCAGAGACGAAAAATGCTCCGCATTGCCTCGCCGTGAGCCCTCCAAGTAAACACCATCAAGACTCGCAGAGCAAATGATATGTCGCCGATCGATGGCCCAATATCCTTTCCTCCTATAAACCTAGCCCGGGTCATCACTCCCCATTATGATGAGCTTATACTCACCTTGTGTATTAACAAATTTGATGTGCAGAGAGTCCTTGTTGATTCGGGCAACGCAGCTGAATTGTTGCACCTCCCAACCTTTGGGCAGATGAAAGTCCTACTCGGTCATCTCAGTTCGGCCGATAGAGTTTTGTCTGGATTCAACGGGGCCACCACTTTGACGGTGGGTGATATTGCTCTCTCTGTCCAGGCAGGACCAATAACTCAACAAGTATTGTTTTTAGTGGTTGAAGATTTGGGTCCGTACAATGCTATCGTAGGCCAAACCTGGCTACATGCCATGAAAGCAATCTCCTCAACCTACCACTGCTTATCATTATCTCATCGCATCCGAAGCAAAGCCGACTCTCTAAGGTAGCCGCCAATACCGCTTCAAGCCGCTGGATATCGCTGTCGGCCGCGAGCCGAAAAAGCGCAAAGGCCCCGTTAGCTCGCCCAAACTCACCCTCATCATAGCGTGGCACTAAGGCCTGGCCAGTCCAGCCGCTTTAGAAGACAGAAACAATTGGCGTGATCCTGAATCCATGCCCCATAGCGTCTTGATAGGTGCACTCTACGTTAGTTCCCTCTCCTCGATCGGGGGAAGAAAGGGCCCGATTGCAACAAGAATCAAAGGCTAACGCCGACGTGTTCGCCAGGACCCATTCGGACATGACAGGGATAAGCCCCGTGAACGCTTCCCACAAGTTGAATGTTTTCCCATCCGCCAAACCCGTTCGATAGAGAGTACGACGCTTCCACCCGATCGCCATCAGATCATCCAGGCCGAAGTAGATAACCTTTTGAAATCTGGGTTTATCGGAGAAGTCAAATGCCCGGAATGACTTGCTAATGTAGTGGTGGTTTCGAAGAAAGGAGGCAAGTGGAGAGTATACGTAGACTATACGGATCTTAACGACGCGTGTCCTAAGGATAGCTTCCCTTTGCCCCGCATAGATCAAATTGTCAACGCATCGACCGATACGGGTATGTCATTACTTGGGATGCATTCACCGCTACCATCGATCCCCAGCGCACCTACCCGATGAAGAAAACATCTTTTATCACCCCTCACGAGCTTTTCTGCTACAACGTAATGCCATTCGGATTAAAAAATGCTGGAGCCACATATCGTAGATCAAAACTAAGATGTTTCGCCGTCGTCTGGAAAAATCCATATATATATAGATGATAGCGTTGATGTTCAAGGAGCGATCGGATTGCCACCATGCATTTGCAACAAGTATTTGATCTCCTCAGGACTTATGGTATGAAACTCAACCGCGCAAAATACTATCTCGGTCGCAGAAGTCTGTTCTCGGGATTCATGATACCGTAGGGATTGAGGCCAGCCCCTCCCAGCTTAAAGCTATCCTAGAGTCTCTAGCCCCAAGCTCTAGAAAAGAGGTGCAACAACTGACGGGCCGATTAGCTACCTTTGGATGGTTTATTTCCAGGTTCACAGACCGCTTAAAGCCATTTTTTGCCACCCTCAGGGGAGCTAATCGGGCCGGATGGAATGAAGAATGTGATGGGGCTTTTATCTAGATCAAGCAGTATTTAGCCGAATCCGTGATTCTCGCAAGTCCTGACACCGGTGAAACTCTCTTCGTCTATTTAGCAATCTCAGATATAACAGTAAGTGCCGCATTGTTTAAAGAGAATGAAGACGGAAAACAGAGGCCTGTGTTCTTCGTCAACAAATCCTTAGCCAATGCAGAGACCAAGTATAACCATCTTGAGCAGGCCGCCTTAGCCCTCCGAATAGCAGCCAAGAAACTTCACTCCTACTTCCAGGCACATCCCATTGTGGTACTAACCAACCTCCCTCTCCGAAGCACTATCCATAAGCTTAACTTATCGAGAAGAATGGCTCGCTGGGCAATCGAACAAAGCGAGTACGACATCCAATACAAGCCAAGGCTTTCTTCAAAAAGGACAAAGTTAGTCGACTTCAGAGCGTAACTTCCCTAGTCGAAAACTTTCTCGATACCTTGATTGGTGGATGCTTAATATTGACTACGCCCGTATAAATCTGGTGGGCATTGGTTTAGCGCTTAAGATCCCTCATTCGCTAAAATCCCAGCATGCACAGTGGTGCAGAGATCTGGGTGCCTCTAATCAATAATATTTATAAACCTAAACCTTCTTACTCGTTTAGCATAGCTACTCAGCATAAAGGCTCTAGGGCCTAACACAGTGGAAGGGTTTTTTATGGCAACTACCATTGATTCAAAATGGTGATTTCACTGATCTGTGCTTTTCATAAAACAAAGTGGGGCTGTGATTTGAATATCAAGTAAGAAATGTAATAAAATGTAAAAAGAACTCCTTGAAGTCTCGGGCCACTGGACTGAAGTTCTAGGGCAACTGAGAGGTCCTCGGGTCCATTACCTCGCATTGGGGAGAATGACCTATAGTCATTTCCTGAATCGAATCTTCATTTAGCTATAAAATCGAACCTAATAGTTTTCCTCTTGAGAAATAGCATTTATTGGTCATTAATGTTTCAAGACAAAGAAAATCAATCTGACTTACCCTTACAATGATAAATAAATGGCAACTAAACGAGCTTCAATGGATCTAGTAATAAGCATCCACTAAACCCGAAAAGATTGCCAAGTACTGGTCAATCAGGATACATCAAAATGATTTAAACCTAAAGTGAGAGATAGAGACATAAATGACAACAACTGCTTGCATTAAAAACAAGAGGACTAGCAGTTTACCTCAAAACCCTACCCCAGCAGCCCTACTCTTCAAGGATAAGAGGAGCTTAGCCAACCATTCTCTGAGTTTTCATCCTCAGAGTGTGTTTGGCAAGCGAGAAAGTGAGAGAAAATGAGGGAAAGGAAAACAGCGCGACCGAAGCTGCGCCTAAAATTTATCAGATCCAAATGATCGTTCAGACAGAAACTGACCGAGGCGTATATATCATATAAAAAATGCATAAACTACTAATAATACATAGAGGGTAGTTTAGGAAAAAGGTACAAAAAGCTGGTCAAAATGGGGTCAACAAGACACAGTCGTAGGTTGCGAAAATTTGAAAATTCATTAGAATATGCAAATGAAAGACAGAGAAAATCATTACGAAAGCTAAACTAAAAATAAAGGAATTATGTACAACCATAATTAAAACCGAGATTAATAAACAAACAAACTCTCAACAAAATTTTGGGGTGGCCTAGAAATTTCTGCAAAGACCACACCCACATAGCAGAGCTCGATCTACGGAGGTCAAGGAGGGGAATTTCCTCCTTGCGTGGTGTTTGTTGTACTGCATAGGGCTTCAGTCTTTGCCCATTGACCTTGAACACCCTGCTGTCTTTGGAATTAAGATGGTCCATTGATCCATTGAGGTAGACTTGATGGACGATGAATGGATCGGTCCACCTTGACTTGAGCTTTCCCGGAAAGAGGTGGAGCTTGGAGTCATAGAGTAGCACCTGATCTCCTTGTTTGAAATTCTTACAGGCTATTAGTTGATCATGCCACTTCTTGAGTCCGTCTTTTGAAATTTTCGAGTTGAAGTAGGCATCATTCCTCAACTCTTCCAACTCACTGATATCAAGGAGCCTTTTAAGGCCAGCTCTTCCCATGTCCAGGTTCAGCTTTTTGACTACCCACCATGCCTTATTTTCAATTTCCACAGGCAGGTGACACGCTTTTCCATAAACTAGGCGATAAGGGGACATGCCAAGGATGGTCTTGTATGCTGTTCTGTATGCCCACAAGGAATCTAGCAACTTGAGAGACCAGTCCTTTTTGTTGGAGCTCACCACTTTCATCATTATTGTTTTGATTTCTCCTCATTGCGAGCTCAATCAATTCTCACCGGTTTGAGGATGGTAAGGGGTGGCCACTTTTGTGTTTCTTTACGCACCGTATTTAGCTAGAGGTGTTCTTAAAAGGCTTGTTGCTGAAATGTGAACCTCCATCACTAATTATGGCCTTAGGATCCCAAATCGAGGAAGATGTTCTCCTTCAAAATTTTAACACCAACTGGTCCTGGCCAGGCTTCACTGGCACTGCTTCAACCCATTTCGACACATAGTCAACCCCCACCAAAATGTAAACATATCCGAAGGAAGAAGGAAATGGTCCCATGAAGTCGATGCCCCAAACATCAACAAATCTCCAACTACTAATACGGCCCAAAGGCATCATGCACACGAGAGATCTTCCCAACCTTGACATTTGTCGATTCATGGCATTACGGAGCGCATCCTTAAAAAGCCGGCGCCAATAGAACCCAGATTGGAGCACCTTCATGATTAGTGCTCAAAAAGTGCTATTTTGAACCCTATTTATTGTAGGTTTTGAGCGCTTTTTGTGTACTAATCAACCGAATTAACCCGATTTGCACATTAAGGTCCCGACTATTCTATTGATCGCATTTTGTGGCTAATTTTGTAGTTTTTGCAAGCTATTAATGCCAAATTTGTTGAGTCGATCCAAGCACAAGGAATTCGAGTCGAACTCAGATTGCATTCGAAATCGAAGGAAAGAAGGAGCGTATAGAAAGAGAGCATGAGCAGAAGGTAGAAGAAGAGAATTTCGCACCACAAAGGCGAAAAATTCCTTCCTACCACCGTTCCTATGCCGCTTTGGACATTTTGACTTTCCCAGATTCCTTTTTGCTTCCTAATTTGCCCCATTGTAATAGTATTTTCTTTTTGGTTTTTTGGTTTTTGTATGAAGGGTTGGCTATAAAGCCCCTGCATACCATCAGAGCGGATTCTCGTCATTTTTTATAAAATTTCGGGGGGGAAGCTTTCACCCCTCGCTTTTCTTTCCGCTTCACTTTCCTCACTCTCTTCTCTTGGTAGCCAAACACCCTTTGATGATGACAAATCATGGATGTTTGGCTAAACCTCCCATCCTTGAAGGGGAAGGTCATCAAGCGCTCAGGTAAAACCAATCGTTCTTGCTTTTCATGTGAGCATTTATGGTTGTTTACGTCTCTCGCTTCACAATAGGTTTAAATCTTCAAAACTCGTCCTCACTAACATGTATTTCATAAGTTGGGTACAAAGGGATACTACCACTAGATCCATCTATCCAGCTTAGCTTGCCTTTCTATTAATTATCGTAGAGTTTTTGAGATGTGTTTCACCGTCAAGGACATTTATGCCCATTAAAATGCCTTGTTTCAAGAAGGAAAATTTTAGGGTTTAGGCTTTAAAGCTAAATGAAGATCCGGTTCGGGAAAATGATCGATGGAAATAAAATCAAAACGCGCCGAATTAGGTTTTAAAATTTTTCCGTAAAATCTTTATTTTCAAGTAGGAACCTTGCTTATATAAATTATTATTATTAATATCAAAAGGTGAAGATCGATCTATAATTGCTATCGTTATAGGAGATTTGATGGGCCAAGAGGGTTGAAACAACTCCCTTAATTGTAGTCTTCAATTCCGCCTCCTTCTCGAGAGTGTGGGCTCCAAATCTATCTGCATCTAGTAACAATACCGCTGGTTTTTATAGACGCTTTCCAAATCCCACGATAAGGTTCCAATTAATTATATTTAATATTCTTAAATTCAAACTTTATCGATAAGAAAACGATTTAATAATATTTAATATTCTTAAATTCAATCCTTATCGTATATGAAATGAATTAATACATTTAAAATTTAATTCAAATCCTTATCGATAAGGAAACGACTAATTATATAATAACAATTCAAAATATTATTACCCTTTTTACGTATTATTTCCTTTATTCAATGAGCAAACGACTATTAAATTCGAATTTAAATAAATAACTAATTGTTATTTGTAATTTAAAATAATCTCATCATTTTAAATTACTACAGAGTAAATTTTATTCCAAATCATGAATCGTTCATCAGAGTAATATAGGAGGTGGAATTGGGACCTTATGGACTGTGAATTTCAAGCCCAATAAATCTAATAATTAATTAAACTCTTTAATCAATTATTTTAATTTATTAATTTCAGAGTTATTCCACTAAAAACTTGAAATCAACTCGTCTCTACAAGATCGATTTTACTCTGAAATTTATAAGTCCTCATTGATTTAACTACTTACATGCGCTTCTATCCTCCAAGAAGTGGTTCATAACTGTAGTCGTGAAATTACCGTTTTGCCCCTCTAATTATATCTTGATCCTTAAGTTCCATTAATCCATTAGTGAACAATTAATTTATAAACCTGTTATAAATTAGAACGCTCAAACTGTTCAGTTCCAGAACCAACACTTAAGGGAACCAACTATCCAGCTTCCATAGGAAGGGTTGGATTCCATGTCCATAGTTTACATTCCCAGCTGCATACATCAATGGGCCTCTAAGACACAAGTATTGGGCCCATTTCTTAACGCTTTAACCCATGACTCAAAAGGGGCCCCACTGAAGATAAACAGAGTCTATGACTACTCGTAATCGAGACTGACCTATATGATCATCTTAGCGGCGCCTGCTTTGAATTCTCTAAGACAAACTGTATTTAAAAAGAATTCAAAACTCGCGCCTGGGTCCTTCCTTATAATCTATTATATATGGAGCTCCACTTTACTGAAATACATTAATGAATTCGATTATGTCACTTCATTTCACGATAGCGACTCGCCCAAAGAATATTTAATTTGAAGATCCCCAAACTTCACCAATTTATTACGGACAATATGATTTATAATCCATAACCTTCGATCCTCTCGTGTATAAATCAAGTATACACCGGGGTTATGGTTACATTAATAAATCCGATTTTCTCGACGTTTATTCATACATTATGCACAAAATAGCTAAATGTAATAAATACGACACTTTATTAATTTCATAAAACATAAATATAAATTCATGCTCTTACACTATCCTCAACAATCTCCCACTCGCTTCTAAAGCACGTGGAGACACGCTCTTTAAACCCATCCCGCATAAGGACCTCAAACGATTTCCATGTGTAACGTCTCAGAACGGATCCTCGCAAGGTTGTTCATGATGCTATCTTCATAACAGCCCACGTCACTCCCTGCACGACCTAATCGATGATACTTCCTCTCTATATGTTTCCCCTCTTGTGACTCCTTGGTTCTTTGAGTTCACATGTACCCACCGTTGTCACGCAAAGTATCATGGGTTTATCCATATTTGAACAACTTCCAGATCCGTAATGAACTTCGAGCCGCACCGCTTACCGCTTCACAAGTCGCTATATATCCACCTTCCATGGTAGAATCGCGATAGCCGATTGTTTGACACTTCTCCATACCACGTACCTCCACCACTACAACAAAGTGAATACTCCACCCGCACGTCACTGACCGCCCTTGTCTGACATGAAGTCAGAATCAGTATATCCTATGGGATTCAGGTCAGCACCTGAATAAATCAACATATAGTTTCTCGCTCTTCAAGGTATCGCTGAGAATGTGTTTTCATCAAGATCCGCTGCACCAACCTGTGGTCGATTTCGTAACAAATGACAATTCCTATCGTACAGCAGATGTCCGGGTCTGTACTAAAGCATGGCATACATGAGGCTGCCCACCGCCGAGGCGTATGAACCCGCTCCTTACAAGTCCTCTTTCTTCCTCGAGGTGTCGTAGATCGCTTCCTAGAGAGGATAATCACGTCGTGCTCCAGAGGTCGACCCTTCTGGAATTCTCAGATCGGTAGTGGAATCTAAGCCAAGACCTTATCAATATAAGATGCTTGAGATAAAGGCTGTGAGTATGTTCTTGCGATCCCTTATGATTTGGATCCCAAGTACATAACTCGCTTGTCCCAAATCTTTCATTTGAAACTTTTCGACTAGCCATTTCTTTACGTCAGACAATAATCCTATATCATTCCCAATGAGTAGGATATCATCTACGTACAACACCAAAAAGACTACTTTGGTTTCCTTGATGTACTTGTAGACACAAGGTTCATCAACATTTTGCTCGAAACCGAAGGCTCTTTGACTGGCCCCATCAAACCCAGTTCCAAGACTCAAGCCGTTTAAGCCCATAAATGGACTCATACTCAAGCAGACTTCGCTCTTGGCCTTCAACTATGAAACCCTCTCGTTGCATCATATAAATGCTTTCATCAAGATAACCATTCAAAAGGTCGCCTTGACACGTCCATTTGCCATATCTCATAATCGAGAGCAGCGGCAATGGAAAGAAGGATGCGAATGGATTTAAGCATAGCTACTGGGAGAAAGTCTCTTCATAATCAACTCCCTCCTTTTGTGTATAGCCTTTGGCTACTAGCCGTGCTTTGAAAGTCTCCAATTTCCCTTCCACACCTCTCTTTTTCTTATAGATCCATTTGCACTCCAATGGTTCCACCCGACTACAGAAGATCTACAAGTTCCTGCATATAATTGGAATACATAGATTCCATTTTTGTTCCATGGGTTGTTAATTATCTGCCCTTATCAGATCATCCATCGCATGCTTGTATGACAATGGATCGTCATCACTAGTATCGTTACAACAACATTTGCTTCACTGCCCCGGTGGGCCGAATTAGTTGTTTAGAAACCCTCCTGCACTTACGCCGAGGTGCAATGACATTCTCAGATAGATCCTCAGTCCCATTCGACTACCATCGAGCACTCCCATCGCAGCTTCCCCGAAGAACTAAGCATCCGAAAGAAGAACAAATATGGTTAGTGGACCCTCGAATCATCATTTATCCGTGATTGACTATCAACTCACTAAATCAGTTTCTAAACCGCAAATCAAATTTACCTTTCTTTTGCCCCAGCTTCCTGAGATACTTGTTATAGTTTCTCTTCCAATGCCCATCGACTTTAATGGAAACATTTTCCTTTCAAGCCTCTTTCTTCGGGAGCCCTTCTTCTTATCGCTGCTTCGGGAGCAGCCCGCTTCTTCTGGCCTCTTCCCAGGCACCTCTTATTGTTCTTTCCTTCTTATCAAGTAGAAGAGGATGAGGCCTTAGTTTCAGCAACATTTGTCACTTTTAGTCCTTTGTCTTCGAGGATGGCCTCTCGAAAGCTCAGAATTCATTCAAGAAATTCGGGTTACTACTGTACCTGCCTTGTTCATACTTAACATAGTTGAGTGGAGTGAATCTAGCATTATACTCACTGCGCGCTCATCTAATATTATGGCCCCGTGCAGCTCTGCCTCATTTATATAATTAGCCATGTTCAGAACATGGTCACGAACAGGAGTACCTTTACTCATCTTTGTGTTCATGTACTTTCTAGTAGCTTCATGGCCATTGTTGGATTATTGTTTCAGAACATGTTTGGGAGGAATCCGTAATCTCAATGGCAGGTTCCATCCCTTTCATGTTTTAGCCTAAGCCGTGACATGTTGGCTAGCATAAGCCCGGGCTTTGTTGTTGGCAATCCAACGTTCATATGGTTCTCGTATACTACAATGGCATTGGCTGCGAGGTTACAACGGGACATTCCTCGAGTGAGGCTCGTCTATTGTTCTCGCGGGGCCCGACACGATATTAACATTACTTTTCAGCTTTCAAAGTACGCCGGTTAGAGGGATTCATTTGCTAATTAAGCAATTATGGGGTTTGAGCGAACATTGTGCTTAAATTAATTAAATAAGCGTATTTATTACATGCGGAAAAGAAACATCAAATATATTTTGGAATAGTAAGCGTGATGCATGAATGCATAGAAATTAAAACACATAAAACAAAATACTAATCAAGGTAAGTTATTTAAATTAATATGCCAGTAGGGTAAGGTCATACTAATTATAAGTAATTCAGAGACTATCTCAAATTAATAAATGAACTCAAAATATCTCATATTTTCCCTCGTTTATTAACTACATTTATTTCGGTCGAATACGATTAGCTGTTTAATTGTATGTTCTTGAGATGTGACCCATCGTTTGAGGTTCCTACAACAACTTAACCCAAGATTGCCGGCGTATTAGGGTAGGTCAATCTTAGGTCATCATCAAACCTATAGCAAGGAAGTGCAACGATGATATTAGCCAGTGCTGGACACCCTCCGTGGGAGGTGTAATCAAGTCACTAGGCGCACTAAAACCCTCACGGTGTTGGGTACTGATGGAGACCGTAGGGCACATTGTCACATGCCCTTCTCCCACTCAATATTTTAAACTTGTGTTTTCTAGTTATAAAACATCATATGTTTTTATAATCCCTAACAAATTATTATATCTATATAATTAACCGCTAGGTGATAAGATCTAATTCTTCAATTCAAATAGCTTAGTATAGAGTTCAATCTAATTGGGCCTAGGTTTATTAGTTAAAACTAATCCAATCTAATTGGGCCTAACCAGTTTAGGTAAACCTAGCTCTATAGTGAAAAGGGCCTAATTAACTAACTTTAAGTCCAAACTTATTTGGGCCTATTGTTTTATTACCATCTTTTAACAAAATCAATCATTTTATTAAAATTAAATAATCTAGGTTAAGCAGACTAACTATTAGCAAGCGCAAGCCAAATTAAATTAAATTGGAAATTACCAAGTTTAACTATTAAACTATATCCATTATTTAATTTATTATTCAGCGGCAAATAAACAAACATTCCTAATAGAACATGTTTCTAAAGGATGGTATGCATGATACAATATGGTGGGCATTCATGTATGACATGTTATATGCATGGGCATGTTATTAGTGCATCTCATACATTTGATAACATAAAGTAAATAAATAATTAAGCATTGGCGGGTGTTTAGGTATTTCTAATAATTACAACCTTTGGAAAAAAGGAATGGGAAAAAAATAATATTTAAATTACATATTAGGCTTCTTGCGATTACATAATTCCCAAAGCGCTCCATCTTCATGTCCAAGCCAGTTGTGTAATTTCCAGGTCCTGTGTACAAAAAAAAAAATTACAAAAAAATCCTATACCATTAATGAAAAGCACATGAATCTAGGGAAAATAAAAACCTAACCCAAAAACATATAAATTAATGACCCTCATCCATCCATACAAACACAAATAATCACATTAAAATATGCAGAATGCCTCATGCATGAATCAAGAAAACAATTTTCTTCTTAAACACAATAAATATATATATATATATATATATATATATATATATATATATATATATATATATATATATATATATATATATATATATATATATATATATATATATATATATATGCATTATGGACGCTCACAGTACAATTGATGGAAATAAAATCAAAGCGCCGGCGGAATTAGGTTTTAAAATTTTTTCGAGAAAATCTTATTTCGTAGGAACCCATGTCTAAACACATATTAATATCAAAAGGTGAAGATCAGGATCTATACACATTCGCACATTATAGGAGATTTGTTGGCCGGTAGGGTTAGATGACTCCACACGGGGAGTCTTCAATTCGCCCTCACCTTCCTTGAGGTGTGTGGGCACCAACGATTCAGATCTGGAACAATACACTCTAGGTTTTTCTTTCAGATCTACCTTGTGTTTTTAGCACATGAGACAAGAGTCTAGGGGGGAAGAGAGGCTCTCTAGGAAACTAGGGTTTTGAAAAAAAACTTTTCCTTTTCTTTTGGTTTCTCTTCTCTCAAAGGCGGCCACCACGAAATATACCTGCCTTGGGTTTTTATAGGCGTTTCAAATCACTTATCGGATAAGGAAGCAGGTGAGTATATTTAATATTCTTGATTCAAATCCTTATCGAGATAAAAACTGATTAATAATATTTAATATTCTTAAATTCAAATCCTTATCGAGATAAGAAATGAATTAATAATATTTAAATTTAATTCAAAATCCTTATAGGATAAGGAAACGAGTAATTATATAATAACAATTCAAATATTATTACCCTTCTGATTATTTCCTTATTCAATGAGCAAGCGAATTAGAATTCGAATTTAAATAACAATAATTGTTATTTGTAATTTAAAATAATCTCATCATTTAAATTACTACGAGAGAGTGCAATTTATTCCAAATCATGAATCGTTCGATTTGTAGTAATATAGGAGGTGGAGTTGGGACCCATGGACTGTAATTTTCAAGCTCAAATAAATTGATAATAATTAAACTCTTTAATCAATTATTTTAATTTATTAATTTCGAGTTATTCCACTAAAACTTGAAATTGAACTCTTGTCCCTTCTGATATCGATTTTACTCGAAAATTTATAGTGTCCATTGATTTAATCATTACATGCGTTCTATCCTCAAGAAGTGGTTTCACTTGGCAAGTCGGGTGAAATTACGTTTTGCCCCTCTAATTATATCTTGATGTAAGTTCCATTAATCCATTAGTGAGCAGTTAATTTATAAACACGTTATAATTAGAGGCGCTCAAAGCTGATGCGTTCGAATAACACTTAAAGAACCAAGCGTCCCGGCTTCCATAGGAAGGGTTGGATTCCATGTCCATAGTTCGCATTCAATTGCGCCATCAATGGGCCTCGAAGACACAAGTATTAGGCCCGTTTCATATGAGCTTTAACCCGTGACTCCAAAGGCCAATTGACATAAACGAGGAGTCTATGACTACTCGGGATTGAGGCCCGGTCACGCATAGTCATCTAGCGTATTGTTTGAATTCTTGAGACAAGCGGTATTTAAAAAATTCGAAAACTGGCATGTAGTCTGTCTTATATAATCTTATTATATGGAGCCTCCCTTTAATGTCGCCACATTAGTGACCGGATTAAGGTCACTTCATTCTCAGTAAGCGGACCGCCCAGTAATATTTAATTTGAAGATCCCGAACTTCAATTAATTTAATACGGACAATATGATTTATAATCCATAACCTCGATCCTCGTGTATAAGCGTATACATTGGGGTTATGGTTACATTAATAAATGCAGGATTTTTTGGCGTTTCATTCATACATTATACACGAAAATAGCTAAATGTAATAAATATGACACTTTTATTAATTTCATAAAACATAAATATAAATTCATGCTTCTGAGCACTATCACAACAATGACTACGGTCATCATCCCCAACGAGAAAAGACCCAGGGCGTGTTGGTTGCCCTAAGAAACCTAACCCGGGTGGCACGAGACTTGAGGAGTTCTTTTCTTATTTTTTTTCATTTTAATTTCAATCTGCACACAACCAACCCTCACTGTTTTTACCAAAATCCCACAGTTTTTATAAATTCCCAGAATCGAACCAAATTACCATTTTTGGACTTCCACTTTATAAATACGTTTGTACAAAGAAAACCCGTCCACATGTTCGACCACAAGAACATTTATCTTCGCGATAGCTTTGCTACGTGATGGAATGGAGTTATAAATGTTGTTGATTTCGGCACCTCTACTATGGCACGAATCACTTCATGGCAGTCTTAAGGAAACAAAATGGCCTCACAATTCATTCTCATAGCGTGGCCCAGGTATCACGTTGTTACTCCTTCGAGGCACACATTTTCGTTCTCACGATCGGCCGGTATTTATTACGAAGGCTCTTCCCAATGGTAAATGATTTTTCGCAAGAGAACTTCTATGTTATGCCTTCTAGTCTGGCACATTAACTCTCCACCGTGCCCAAAATTGGCAATGTGGGCATACCATTAGGGTATTCTCTACCGGGAGCAAAGTTCTCGAAACTACGTCGTTGATTGGAGGATTGTGCGTGTTGTGTGCTATTGTTAGTCTCGAGAGGTGATCTGCAACAACATTCTCTACACCCTTTTTATCCTTGATTTGTAGGTTGAATTCTTGGAGTAAGAGAACCCATCTGATGAGCCTAGCCTTGGCATTTTCTTGGTGGTAGTCTTGTAGAATGATGAAGTGAAGATTATGCAGGCCAACCAAGTAAGCACGAAACTTATCCAAACCATAGACCACTGCCAGTAGCTCTTTCTCGGTGGTGGTGTAATTCCTCTGCGCCTCGTTCAATGTCTTGCTTGCATAGTAGACCACATAAGGCTTTCCTTCTTCCCTCTGCCGAGGCGCTCGATGGCGAGTCAAGCACATCATGCATTACCTCGAAGGTAGCGCAGTTGGGGAGCCCTCACTATTGATCTTGTAGTCAAGTTTGGCCTTGAAACTCATAAAGCTCCTCCCAGCGGTCTTCGTCCCACACAAATTTGGCATCTTTCTCCAATAGCTTATAAAGAGGCTTGGCAATTTTTGAGAAGTCCTTGATAAACCTCCTGTAAAAGCTTGCATGCCCTAAGAATTGCCTCACAGTCTTCACATTCGTGGGAGAGGGAGCCAGTTTAAAAATCATCTCAATTTCGCCTTGTCTTCAATTCCTTTCTTGGAAATAATATGTCCCAAACATAATTCCCTAGTTGACCGTAAGACAACATTTTCAGTTCGATTACCAAGTTCTTCTCTATACCTATGCGGAGCCGGTTTCTAGTTTGATTAAGCATTCTTAGCTCCCTCCATAAAGCTGTAATATCATCCATGTAAACCTCCATAATTCCTCCACCAAATCGTGAAGATCTTGAGCATGCATATTTGGAATGTAGCGGGGGGCATTACACGGGTCAGGCGGCATCTTGTAGGCATATGTAATGTCAGTGGAATGGGTGAAGGTGGTCTTCTCCTGGTCTTTTGCAACAATTTCAATTTGAAAATGGCTGAATAGCCATCCGGGGAAGCGAGTAGAGAGGGTGCCGGGAAATCCTTTGTTTGAGTCATGAAGGGTAGAGGAGTGATCTTTCCTTGTCACCTCATTTAGTCTTATAATCGTCATACCCTCCGACCTGTGTAAGGTTGGTGGGCGCTCCTCTCCCTTTCACATACACGGTGGACACACCTTGATTTCTTAGGCACAATATGGGTTGACTCACCCAAGTGTTATCGGATGTAGGTGGTAAATAATACCGGCTGTAGCAACTTTAGGACCATACGTGCCACTTCACACGCATGTGAGGATTCGGTCTCTCTATGGGTGCCCCTTCTTGGTTTTGCCTCCTCCTCAGTAGATGTGATGGGTGCAAGCTAGCAGGCTAGCCTACCCTTCGGTCGGTGATTTCCACCCAATAACCTACTTATTCTCCCTAAGGATGTCCAGCAGGATATTTTCACATTGGTTGTTGAAGACGAGGAGGAGGATATGACAAGCCCAGGCAACGCTAATGTTTTCCAGTAACGCATATTCCCGATTACGGCGGAGCTTGAATCCGTGCTTTTGAGGCATTGGCTTCTCCCAGTCGATGAAGTAGAATTTCCTCTTTCTCCGATGCCTATGCGGTATTTCATGCCTTGCGGTTTCTCTCGCGGAGACGATCAAATAGTTCCCTCGATTAGCATCTGCATTTGTTCTTGATTAAGCATTCTCATTGTATCAATTATGAAACTTCCCTCACGGGCCCTCTTTGCGGTTGCATGTGCTTTTTACTCCAAGTGGAAGATGTTTGAGTTTCAGATCATGTTCTAAATGTGGGTGCATAACTCCATTTCGGCAATTGATAATTGCATTAGGGTGGATAAGAGAATGGTCTTCTAGGATGATGACCGTAATTAGCTCCCAGCATGACGGTTACGTATCAAGCACAACAGTGCGCGGATGGTAGAATTTGTCCACTTGTATTCAAGAACATCCTCCACGGTGCCCTTTGTTATTTTGTGGATCTATGCGCGGGGATAATGTGATGGAAGTGGGCCAAGCTCTCCCCGAACCTAGTTGCCACGTTGAATAAAGTATTGTTGGGTGCTCTTGGCTCCCGAGTCTAGCGGTGCAACTGCAAGTGCCTCCAGTATTCAGGAGGAGTAGTGCTCCCCGGGATCTTTGTATTTCCATGGAGTCTTGCTTGAATGATGGCAGCGACTTGTTACATCGGGAAGGCCTTTTTGTCGACATGTAGTCCTCTCTTCACTTGTGCCTGAGTCAGCACAAAAACTTGGCATATGTTGGGACCTGTTTAATCATGTCAAGCAGGGGGATGTTGACTTTCACTTGTATTAGCACTTCTAACATTTCAGTCTGGTTGATGGCCTTTTTCTTTGCTTTTAGTGCTTGCGGGAAAGGTGGGGGTGTGCTCTTTTTCACTGCATTTTCTTTGATCGCTTCTTATAAAGCAGTTTCTTTTGCCTCTGGCCTTCTTCTTGGTTTGGGGTAGGTACATTTCAACCTCCTTTCCTTTTAAAAGTGATAAGCGCTGCTTCATCTATCACAGGATTTGGCTCTGCTGGAAGAGCTTACTTCATGCACCCCTCTAGGATTGGGTTATGTATAAGGAAATTCCACTTGTTCACCCTTTTCTTTATTGGTTTGTCAACCTTAGAGAATTAGTCTTTGTGAGTTTGTAAATTTTTAGAAATTCGATTCTGAGTTCTCATTTTCATTCCAATGTGCCTTCCTCTTTGTATCAATCCTGCGCAGTTGCTTTGAGTGTTCTTCACCTTATATTCTTCCACAAAATTGTACCACCTTGCTCGAGTTCATGATAACTGTTATTTGTTGATGATGATGGTAGTGGTTTGGCCAAGCGGGTGAAGAACCATCTGTTGCTGTATCTGGCCGGGGGAGCTGGTGGGAACTTTGGCTTCCCGAGTGGTTAGGATGGTTCCTCCAGTTAGGGTTATAGGTGTTGCCATATGGGGCAGTGGTTGGTGGCTTGTATTAACCCACAACATTGGCATGTGGCCATCCTTATCCCTTCTTGAAGAAACGGTTAGAGCGATGCTCTCCTTGGTGCTCGGTGGGTACGACAAATGAAACAAGGTTGGTTAGAGCATAGATGCCTCGGTCATTGCTCGCACCTCATGAGTGATTTTGCATTTCAAGCTCCTCCGACCTTCTAGCCCGAGGTAGATGGCTGCGCTTCGTCTCCACATATCCTCTATGATTGAGTACATACCTCCCTTAGCAGATTAGCTGCGGGTCTCATCCTCTCACGCCTCTACGGGGTTGGGTTCATCCCATGCTGGATATCTCGACCACATAATTCAGAATCATAAGCCTCTGGATGTTTGCTCATGAAATCCCCTCACTTTATAGTCTCAAGCAACAACTATAAGCAAGGGATATTCCATTATAGAAGTGATTAACCCCCGACATCAGTATCAAAGCCATGGTGAGAGCGGGGCAGTGGTCTCTAGGTACCTTTCCGGCCTTGATAGAACTCTCATTTTCTTGGTACAGCAAAGATTGTAAATTCCCTCTTCAGATATGGTTTTATGGGTCTTGGGAATTTCTTTAAAGTGCACTTTTGCATATCTCTGACTCGAATAGTTCTCGGCGCCCAGAGGTTGAGCTAGATTTTAGCCTTGTCCTTCAAAGTCGGAGGAAGAACTTTGCCTCATCATATCCACATGAGGATGTCCTCTTTGAAGGTATTGCACACTTCCTGGAACTCTGGATGTGCTGAATAGGATTTTCACTCTCATTCCATGGAAGAGAGTGGGAGTAGGGGCAGCTAATATAGGGCTTGATAATGATGTCCTTTGGAAGGCACAATGCGGGAGGGTGTACTGTCTTGGGGGTGTATATGGTCCCTCATTGTGCATGCATTTGGGTTCCTTTGGAGCCTTTGTTGGCTCTGCTACTCCTCGGTTAGGAACATCGGCTAAGTGTATACTCAATTCACGAGCTTTGCTCTTGTGAACCTTGCTCCTTTCTAATAGACTACTTTGTTCCTATCCCAGTGTTGCATAAACTCCTACGAAAAGAGCACAAAACACAACAAGAGACACAAAAACAAAACAGGCTACCAAAAAGGTTAAAGTTAGCTAAAAAAAATGAAGATAGAAATTGTATATGGACAATATAAAATTGAATCAACCTAATAGTGAATTGCTAGGATATAACTGGTAAAACGAAAAGGTGAAGAATTGCGACAACATGATGTGGATCACAAGTTAAACAACTAAATCACTTGCACTTGGGCTGTCCCGATAGCAGCGCCATTTGATTCTCACAAAATCGTAGTATACGCAGGGAGTAGAGAATTTGGTGCTTTCGGAATCAATATTGATAAACCTAAACCCTCTTGTGCAGTAGCATAGCTATTGCAGTATAGTGGCTCTAAGGTCGAACACAGAGATGGGTTTTCTTCGTGTAGGTAACCAACAGTTGATTTAAAATGGTGATTTCACTTTGGATCTTAGGCTTTTCATAAAAACATTTGGGTTGGTGATTTGAATACTGCAAGTAAAATGTAATAAAATGTAAAAAAAACTCTTTGAAGTCTCGAGCCATTGGGTTTGAAGTTCTAGAACTGGCGAGAGGTCCTGGATCTATTTCCTCGTTGAGAGAATGACCTATAGTCATTTCAGCTGGACTTCATTTAGCTATAAAAGCCCAGAACCACTAATAGTTTTTCCTACTTCAAAAATAACATTTATTGGTCATTAATGTTTAGGCAATTGCTTGATCCTTTGATCTACCTACGGTGACAAATAAATGCCTTCAAGCAGGCTTCGATTGGATCTAGTAATAAGCATCCACTAAACCTTAAAAGATTTCCAAGTACTGGTCAATTAGGATACATCAAAGGATTTAAACTGGGAGTGAGAGATAGAGGCATAAATGTGACAATTTGCGTGGTAAAAACAAGAGGACTAACTGATTTACCTCGGCTCACAGTGGCCCTACTCTTCAAGGATAATAGGAGTTTAGCCAACCATCCTCTAAGTTGTCATCCTTAGGGGGTGTTTGTTAAGCGAGAAAATGAGGGAAAATGAGGGAAAGGAAAACGGTAGGCGGTAGCTTTCGCGCGAGTTGTGTCAGTGATCGTCTGTCTGAGCCTTGGTGAAGAGGCTTATATCTTGAATCAAGGAAATTCACAATCATATAAACACAATACATAGGGTTAGTTTAAGAAAATGTACAAAAGTGGTTACAATGCAAGTCGACAAGACATAGTCGCAGTTGAAATTCTTTAAGGTTGAAATTTTCGCAGCCAAGCTCCTCGGTGTTTTGATTTTTATGTTTTTACTTGCTCCAATTTCATACGACTTCGACACGCAACTCCGAGTTTGGCTTGGATTCTTCGTGTTTGAGTCAACTCGATAATTTTGGCCTAATTTAACTTGCAAAAACTACAAAAATAGCCACAAAATGCGATCAATAGTAAAGCCGGGACCTTAATGTGCCAATTGGGTTATTTAAGTTGATTAGTACACAAAAAGTGCTTAAAATCTGCAATAAACAGGGCTCAAAATAGCACTATTTGGGCACTAATCAATCCCCAACAGGGGATAAGATCGAACAGGCAATCCGGCTCGGGTTTAGTGCCTCTGACAATGAATCAGAGTACGAAGCCATCCTGGCCGGGCTCGAACTAGCAACCGCCCTATTTGCTGGCAAGCTCCTAGTCCAAAGTGATTCCCAATTGGTGGTTGTGCAAGTTAACAAAGAATTCAAATCCCGAGACCCCCGAATGGTGAAATACGTCTCCCGGGTGAAACAATGTAGAAGCGATTTAGGTCTGGAAAGGCTGGAGCATATTCAGGACTCACAATGAAAAGGTAGACACCTTGCCAGCCCACGTAGCGCTTCTACCAATCTTTGAAAGATATTCACACGCCTATCTACTATGCTCCATTTAGTTTAGTCGATTGCATCCATGAGTAAATCAAGTGGATAGGACCTCCCTTCATGGATGGACCCCATAACACTATATCTAAGCATAGGACAACTCCCTAGTGAGAGGGACAAGGTCCACAAACTTCAAGTTCAGTCAGCTAGATTTTCCTTAGTTGATAGGCAACTATTCAAACGATCCTTGGGCGGCCCATATCTAAAATGCCTGACGCCCGAGCAGAGCCATTATGTGTTAACAGAGCTGCATGAAGGAATATGTGGAAATCATCCTAGCGGTAGAACGTTGTCCCACCGGGCCCACACTCAAAGGTATTATTGGCCAACCATGAGAACAGTGCACTTGATTATATTAAGTGTGGTCGCTGCCGGCTGACTTCGCTCGAATCACGAAATCCACGGTCTTAGTCGATCTCCATTTCGAGTCCTTGGCCCTTTGCCCAATGAGGGATCGATATAGTCGGACCACTGCCCACTGCCCCAGCCCAAAAGAAGTTATTGTTGGTGGCCACTGACTATTTTAGTAAATGGATTAAGGCCAAAGCATTCTCCTCGATCAAAGATAGGGATGTTACTCAGTTTATCTTGAAAAATATTGTATGCCGATTCGGCATTCCCAGATCAGTTAATGCAAAGCAGTGGGCCCCAATTCAACGGCCAGTCTATCGAAACTTGTGTGGGGAATTGAGATAAAATCTATACTCACTCCACAATATCCACGGAGTAATGAAAAAGTGGCAAGGCCTCGAAACAAAACCATTGTGACCTTGAAGAAGCGGTTGGATTCGACTAAGAGACGATGGTGGATAGGCTCACAGGGGTACTTTGGGCTTATAAAGGCCTTCTTTTGCCAAACCAGCGCATATCCCCATTTGCAATTACTTATGAGATGGAAGCTATAATGCCTACAGAAATTGGTATGCCTACCACCCGGACATAATCGTCCCCAAACAAGGGAATGCAAATTTAGTGATCAAGGATCTAGACACAGTCGATGAATTGCGAGAGTCAGCAGCAATCCGCATAGCATCCTACCAGCGCCAATTGGTAAGTTCTTACAACAAACAGGGTCAAGCCTCGAACGTTCCAACCGGGGGATCTGGTCCTAAGAAGAGTATTTGAGAATCTGATTGGCCATTGCAGAGAAAGTTCCAACTAGCCCCAGGAAGGACCGTATCTTGTATAACACGAGCAGTGAATCAGGAGTCTTATGCTTTAGACGAACTTGATGGTACCCACGTATCTAGGAGAATGTGGGGCATAACACATCTTAAAGGTATTATCAATAAATAATGATTCAATATCAACGCATATATGCGTCCGTTTTTCTCCTTTTGCGGTCGACCTAAAGCTTAGGATGGAGGCGAAAATGACTGTCCGGCCCCGATTTAGATAACATCTAGCCCAGTCGACCTAAAGCCCGGATGGCGTAGAAAATGACCTTTCTGGCCTAGTTAAATAACATCTATTTGGTCAACCTAAAGCCAGAATGGCGCAAAAAATGACATGTTCGGCCCAGTTTAGATAACATTTGCGAGTGACTAAAACGATGGCGCAAAAGTAACCTATCCGGCCTAGTTAAATAACATATAATTGGCCAAACTAAAGCCCGGATGTACGAGAAAATAATATGTATTTAATGTAGATAACATTTAGCTGGTCAACCTAAAGCCGGATGGCGCGAGAGAAAATGACCTCCTCCGTTGGCTTGTGAATTAATATCCTGCTTGATCTACATAAGAGTCGGATGTACGATCTGGCTGAGACCAATCAGGCCCATTATGGTAACTCTTATCTAATTCATTTGCTCACGATGATATCCTCAACTCTCAACATAAAATCCCAGGAGCGGGCATTGCGCGATAAGATATCCGTCGTCAGGTTGGCCCATCACTACGCCCGTTCAGTGCATCGAGAAGAGTATTTTATCGAAGCAAAATAAAATGTCTTTCAAAATGTCAAGGTCTGAAAAAATAAAATGTCTTGCAAAGTGAAGGTATTATGCTCGTGAATGAGTAACAACTTCAAATACACAGCCCTCGGCAACTTTGGGCCTCATCCGTCTGGCCCGGAGAGCCAGGCGGAATATCTACTCTATTCCCAGCAGCTGTGAGACTCTTGGCTGACGAATCTTCCCCAATAGTCTTGACAGGCTCAGCATCGGGAAAGATAAATGAAGAACTTGGGGGGCATCGAGGGTTCACAAAAAATTTTGGAGTAAAAGGAGTCGATGTGTTTGGCATCCCGACGGGGATCAGGGGCTCACTCCCACATATGTTGTGCGCAAAGGCACAACAGCCATAGCCGTAGTTGGAAATCACATCACTGCTCGCATCAAATTCCGCTTCCATTATTGTCTTCTCTACGGAAGTCTTCTCCCGAAAAGCCGTAAAATCGTCTTTGGTAGCCCCTAGCTTCATGAGCAAGTGTCGTTCATCAGGTCGGGTGACCATTCTCTTCCTCGCCTTGGCGGGCCTCGCCAGTAGCAACCCGAGGCTTGTTGGGCGGCGTCACGCTCGGAATCCGCCTTCAGCCGAGCATCCTCGGCAACTACCAAGACATGCCGAACGTGGGCTAGCTCGGCTTCTACCTGTGCCCGGGCACCGCTCATCGCTTCAATCTCTAGTAGGAGCCATGGCTGGCTTCATACCCCGACGTCCTACTCTCGGCCGGAGCGCCACTTTCCCTGACCTGCGGATTGACATTTCCTAATCGAAAGCCTCGGCGAATGACAGTCGAAGCCTCTCCGCGTCTCTCAACCGGAGTTCAAAGTCATGATGTTGGAGGGCCATGTTTTGGATGGCAGCGACTGCCTGCGAGGAAACATATTAAGAACACGTCAACACTCGTGATTCGATGCTAATGTTATAAATAAGGGCTCACTATCTTACCAGTTCAGATGATTGGATGTAGTTGCGGTTGCGGATCTGTATCCCATCATCAATTATCTGCTGGAGATCTTCTTTGTTAGTGCGGTAAGACGAGTCACAAAAATGATATCGCCCACCGATATCCGGGTGGCCACCGTCAGGGCGTCAGCTATATACAAGCCCATTTAGACGATCGGTATGGTCGCGATTAAAGGCATCTCTGTGGACAATGTGCTTAATGTCTTCCAGCCAGGGTACCGATACCTCCTCTTCGGAGGAAGTAGGGCCTGGCGGAGATAGGAATTCGTTGAGTATCGGTCACAGGCGATGACCTCTTCGTCGATCGCGGATGCTTCGGACTGCGGTAGGAACTGACTTGAAAACGAGAGGAGGGATAATTTGGAGCCGCGGGCGGGTAGACAGCCTCCCGACTCCCCCGAGGGCGCCGTCCACAGATATCAAGTGATGATTGGATCGGGTCTCAGGCTAGCCGGGATAATAATCCGCAAGCCACAGATTACCGCGATTGCGGGATGAAGCGATACGACTGATCGGGAGCGGTGTCGGACCAGCTCAACATTTTCTACCGCTTCCGGCTTCTGGCGCGTACATAATGGATCAAGTAACCGTCATCTCCTCTTTCCTCTCCTTCTTAGAATCAGGGTTGTTTGGTTCGAGGCCGACCCAAGGGATAAAATCTCTTACTTGGGTTCCCGGTGCGTTAACCCGTCCGGTTACCCTCTTCTTTTTAACCTTTAGTACTCGAGGGGCAGATTTGCCTCCCCTACTAGATAAAGGAAGGCGTTCGGGAGGGCTACCCCCTTCACCCCGTTTAGGCGTAGGTTAGGCTGAACGAGCCAGTATTGAGGCGGATGGACCCAGATGGTAGTGCGATCTCGAATCCTATTTGACCTCAGCACCCCGGATGTTGATGCGCCTCCTGATATCAAGCGCAATAGATCGGCAATAACAAAATGTTCTCCATCAACGATTTCTGAAGGCAGTGGGCGCGGGATGATAGGGAGGCTATAGGAAGCCGGGTTTCGTCTCACGTCGGCTAAGTTCTTTGAAGTAAGGAGAACCTTATAATGCTGTTCCTTTCGAAACCTCAACGGTAAATGGGTTTTGACTTGCCCTTTCTCCACCACTCTCGGCTTACCCCTCCAGCTTTTCTCTGCACCAATAATCCACAATTAGTTATGTACAAAAACTTTCACCTTACAGCCACACTTTGACAAACTAAATCATAGTAGCCTTTGAAAAGACTAAGATTGGTTAACCCTAAAAGGAAGCCCAAAGGAACCTGGGGTCTTATCCCAAGGCCCCCTTACTAGAAGCGCACCCTTCGCCTCCATCTTAGGCGAATTGGAACCAACGAAAGGTCAAGTTGGTATAAGAGATTTAGCACGCTACAACCGATTAGTATCCGGATAGTATTGGGATGGATAAGGGCCGAGGCGCCTGTAAAATGGCGGAACCGCCACGAGGGCATCGCGAGCTGCCCGCCACGAAATGCTTCTCGCAAAAAACATGACATCAGTTCTCCACCCAGAGCGGGACTCGTCCGCTTCCATAAACTTCAGTCAATGTGTTATCAGATCTCGCACAGGTTCTCAACTCCTCCATCACAGGATGAGACGATGTTGCTCATAGAACGCATCCCTGGGCAGTTCCCTTTTGCCAATTGCCCGGGATCGGTGGAAATTTCTTCCTCACCTCTTGTCATTCTACAAGCATATCAGAGGGAGGGAAGAGAACTAGTATCAACCCCAAACCACATACCAAACGGGTAAAAAGGCAAAACCACCAAACCTGGGCGAGAACCACCCAGGCTTAATAGGTTCTAGACCTATCCTCACCCCAAACCTTCCCATGGCCGGAAAGGGGCCGTTAGTAAAGATTCAACACACCTACAAGGGAAATAGTAATTACCTGTAAACTTAGAATTAAGTAAGTGTCTGGAAGAACGATTCGCAAAAGAACGCAAAGTCGCAGCAATGTATCTGCAAAAGATTTCAAATTGGTGAAGGGAATGCAAACCCAAGAATGAAAAGAATGAGAGACGGAAAAACCCATTGATGGCTCCCTACATACCAACTGCTTAAGACCTACGGGCGCATTAAATGCAACGCTAACCCATCACTTCCCCCGGGCCGTTCGCCTGGCGACGCCAACCCTAGGGCACGATAGGAACATAATAATTGGTGGGCCCTCCTGTTATTCTAACATGTTGGGCCCCCACCCAAAGTCGTTCCACTCACCGGGATCACTGAATATCCCAGCCGATGGCTAATGAATTGGCCCCTGCCTCGAGATAGAAAATAAAGTGTAGGAATATCAAGATAGAACAAAGTACACAAATGTCAAAGAAGTACGATTTTATTAATTGCACCAAACGGCATCCATCATTACATTCATCCATTATTACACTCATGTCCTTACAACCAAGCGATCATATTAAAAAAGTTACATAATTCTTCCGAATCGAATACTAAGCAGAGGCCAAAGAAGAAGCAGTAGCAGATGCCAAAGAAGAAGCAGTAGCAAAATCGCTTCAGAAACTAAAAAACAAGGAAAGATGGAAAGGGGGCTCAAGAAGGAGGAGATGACATCAAAGAGCCCCACTGTCCAGGCAGGGGGTGTCCTTGAATGCAGAGGATTCCGTTCGAGTTTTAGAACCACCCAAAGGCCAACCAGAACATGGATAATCCATTCCGACTCCACTCAAGCCTTGCAATCTTTGATCTGGTTTGTGCTCAGAAATCATGCTTCAGCTGTCTATTGCAATCAACCTTCATTCAGCAATCCACCAAGTCTAATTCTCAACAACATCTAACCACCCTTTTCCGCTGGAAAAACGTGGATAACCAGTGGTACAACAGACTCTGTCACCCTCCGGCCTTTTATAGCAACCTCCAACCCCAAGGTTATCTCAAGCAACCACATCTAATACACATCTAAAAAGTTAGAAAATTCACGTTGGAACATACCAGCATTGATTGCCTACTGTTCCCCATGCTACGCCGGGTCAAGCGCGCTTTTTCCAACCGGGACGACGCCTCCCCGCAAGAAAAAGGTGACAGGGTGCTACGGGCTACACATGCCCTTTAGCCAACAGGCCCCGTCCGACTAAAGACTATAATTAGGCTGGCTCAGCCGGCCAGACCTGTGAGCCCAATTTAAAAGCCAAGGCCCAGATATCCTCTTCTAGTCGGAAAGGGGTCGACATTCCCCGGATGTCATCTCTCCCGCCTGAAGATTTTATTTCACAAGTGTTGCTGGATAGACTCCCCCGAAGAGAATATGCGCCCTTCCACGCCCTTCTCGGAATCATGCTAACAACCTCATTCAGGGTGGACAAGCGCTCTCGGGGCCCTTCATTCGAGAAACACATATATTTAAAAGGAAGAACTAGTCTTCGCACGTGAGATATACTCCACCTTCTCCTTCCGATTTGGGAGGAAATCATCCACTTTCCATGGAAAGTGGATCCCCTTTCTCTCTATAAAAGAAGGTTATCACACAAAATAAGGTATGAAATTCGGCATCAAGCAGTTTTTTATCCTAATTTCTTGCTGGGCCGTAATCTAACTGCAAGATCTGGAGTAGCTCTGCCAGGCACTCCACCGCCGTTTTCGTTTGCTTACAGATCGTCATGAAAGCAGTTTTACGTCTGAATGATCCAATGCGGCCAGATTCATAGAGATTTACACCCATCACTACGAAAAATCATAGCATCAACAATAGGGTTTCTCTAGGGTTTTTTTTACAAGTAAAAACTTGGAGACTTAAGGTCGTTGCAGTCGTATTCAGGGCGATTGAGTAGTTTTTTTTTTGGGAAAACAAACAAGAAAATGTCAACAACCGTGATTCTCTGGATTTCCGACGTTTTGTTCGTTCCTATACTTTTACCTCTCCCAAGTTAGCTCCTTTGTCGCTTGTTCATTTTTCCTTATGTATATTCTATTCTGTATGTGGGTTCCCACCTAGAAAGGGGTAAGAGAAAACAAATAAAATTAGAAACCTAGCGATTTCATATTCCAAAATTCCCATTCCCTTCAATCAAACCTTCAACATGAAGACAATTCTCTGCATGTGGGTCATGACTCATGACCAACAAAAGGGTAAAAGAAAAATAATGCCACACCGAAGCCACAATGAATTGGCAAAAACACGATTTTGTATTTTCTCAATCCTTTATTTTCCGTCGAAACAAAAAACAAATCTTTTATTTAGAGAAAAACTAACTCGAGATTCCTCTTCAAAAGAACAAAAAAACTGCATCTTTTTCATCGCTTATCGGATGCATTGAGTTTCCAAACCCTGGGTAGTGTCGTTCTAGTCAGTGCCGCGATGGTGGAAGATAGAGAGATGCGGCATTGGAATCATGGTGTGTGGGACAGTGGGAGTGAAGAGAGTGGGATGGGATAAGTTTGGGGAAAGGGGCGATGAGTAATTCACCATTTAATCAAGGATTAAGAAATATTTCAATCATTATCCATCCAACCTTATATAAAATTATTTTAATTAATTATAACCGCAAATAAAACTACTTTAGTATTTTTTTTTTCTTATAGTATTTTTAATAACAACGTCCCTGATCTTATATAAAAAATTATTTTCATTTAAATTAATTTAACAATAAATTTCAAGATACAAGATAAATATCAAAATGTTTTTTGAACCTGGTCCGATTAGCCACCTCATATTGAGGACTTCCTACAACTACTAACCTGGCTCTGCTACCACTTTTCACGCCCTTAGCACTCTGCTTGCTAAGGAAAGCGTCCTGAACTAAGCCCTTGTTCCCCTACCGCACCGTCCTCGGTAAATATAAGTTGAAGTTGGTATTCTTCCTCAATCTCTTATTCAACAACATTTTCTTCTTTCTTCTCTCGATACTAGGTCAAGATCACTGGTTCTTCCCTTCAAATATTATATAAAATAAATTATTTTAGTTATATTTACATATTTTTTATTCTGATCAAAAGGATATTGATATTTAGATCATCCTTTTTTATTCTGATTTGCACCCAAGAGAGAACCCATATGCCCGGTCAGAGGAGGAGGAGGACCTTCTGATCAGAAGCAATAAAAAAGTACTAGCCGGAGATGTCCTTCTGGAAAAACATCAGACTGATGAAGAGATGACACCAAGTGTGGATGACTGGATGTCCCAGTTAAGATTTCTTTTAAATAAAAGTTGTTAGGAATGAGCTCTGCAGAGGGGTTTCAGGATCAGGAACAAGAGAGCTGGCTCTCGGATGATGATGAATTAGATGACTTCAAAAAGGAAGAAGACCTGGAATGCCCAGCTATCCGGCTGACAAAGGAGGAGAAGGCCAGAATTCGGCGACCATGGAAGCACACCCTCATCATCAAGCTCCTCGGCAGAAGAATTGGTTTCACCTTACTTCTAAGGAATATCAGAGAACTCTGGAGACCAAAGGCTGCGGTGGATCTTGTCGCCCTAGATAATGGATTATTCCTGACCAAATTCTCCTCCAAAGATGATTATGAATATGTCATGTTGGGAGGACCTTGAATGATCTTCAACCATTATCTCACAGTGAGACAATGGCATCCCAACTTTGATCCCAATCAAAGTTCATTGCAAAGCCTCCTTGTTTAGGTAAGAATTCCTTGTTTGCCAATTGAGTAGTTTGACTATAACTTCTTGATGACAGTGGGAGCAAAGATTGGGAGGCTAGTTCGAAAAGATGATGCAACTAGCAAGGTTTTAGGGGCCATTATGCCAGGCTGTGTGTGGAGGCAGATCTTCTCAAACCGTTTATTGCCAAGTTTAAAGTGCGAAGAAGAATCAGAAGGCTTGAATATGAAGGATTGCATCTAGTCTGTTTTGGTTACGGCCTATATGGCCTTCGGAAAGATTCCTGTCCAGTTGAAAAACATGAGACGTCGGTAGCACCAGAACCCACCACTGAGGAGGAACCAAACCAGAAACCGATTAGGAAGGAGGAAAGCGAGCCTAAAGGAGTGGAGAAAGCCATTAGCCCGGAAGTCACGGACGCGTAAGGGCCTTGGATGATAGCTAAGCGCCACCCCCGCCCAAATCTAAGCCTTCAGCACAACCAATATGGAATGGATGACAAAAGAAAAAGAAGTTTAAGGAAAATTGGTGATATGAGTAACAATCAGAGAGACCTTCGAAATGGGATGCATATTTCAAAATTTGCAGAATTGGATATGGAAGAGGAAGAGAATCAAGAGCAGGATCTGAACAAGGAAAAGGAGAATGATCAAATGGAAAGCCCTCATGCCATTATCGGGAATCAAGTCACGCTCAAAGGGAAAGGGAGAAGGGTGAATGTTCAAGTCAATGGAACCATAGTTACGGAGCAAGTCCCGGGAGAGGGTCAGAGCCTATCAGTAGGTAACATGGAGATGACGAGGAGTATCCCTAAGAAGGACTGGGAAAGGAAAAAAAAAAAAGAAACAAAAGGGGGAGGGAATCAAGCAAGAGCATTAGGTGGTGACGGGATCCCCAAAACTGAACTTCATAAGGAAGGAGAGGGTGGCTCATGACCCTACCCCTCACGTCATTGATTGCACTCGAATGGAAACAGAGGAAAACCCTCGCTTCCATGCGGAACACCATCAGGACCCACCTGCATGGGAGGAAAGAAAAGAAGATGATACATCTCTTGAGCAACACTTAGTGGATGAAGGAAAGCGAGACCCTCACCTTATCTACTCTGAACTTGTAGAGGAGAAAGACCCAAGAGGGGGACAAGGTTTACATCTCTAGACATGGGATAATAGCTTTGGTGAAGCCTTGATGTACCATTCCCTTGTAGACTTTTATGTTGAGGTGTACCCACGTGCATGTATGCAGGGGGTTTAGAGATCTAGTTTAAAAAAAATTAAAAATCCTTCAAATACAATACTCTTAAATTTAATTTAGTTTGTGACACTTGGAAAATGTCTCGTAAAAATACACTTTTTATTTTAAAAGCGTCTCATCAAGAGACACTTTATAAAATTTTGAAATGTTTGAATTTACGTTGAAAATGTCTTTTGAAGAGATATTTTTACACTATTTCGTTAAAAGTGTCTTTTGAAAAGACGTTTTCATAATTTTGAAAATTTTTAATTTACACGAAAGTGTCTTTTAAATAGACACTTTCATAATTTTGGAAATTTTCAATTTACACTGAAAGTTGCCTTTGAATAAATACATCTGCATTATTTCGCTGAAAGTCAGTTTTGGAATAAACACCTTCATACTTTAAAATTTTAATTTACACCGAAGTTGTTCGGGGTGACACTCGCATTATTTCGTTGAAAGTGTATTTTGAAGATACACTTTCATAATTTTGAAAATTTTCAATTTACACTGAAAGTGTCTTTTGAAGAGACACATTTGCACTATTTTATAAACAACAATTATTCTAAAAGTGTTGTTTCAAGAGACACCTTTAGACCATTCTATAAAACAACTTTTATATTGAACACTTCATCTCTAATACAAATCATAAATTTATCACCTGTATATATCAAGATCAACATTTAATCCAATATCAATCAAATCAAATTAACCAAGTCAGCACCTTTCAATAGACTATATAACAAACATCAAAGTACCAATAATATCCAAAACATGAATTATAAGTAGAAGTATCCAAAATACACATTACATGTACCAACATAAAAAAAACTAACAATAATATCGGAAATACAAGTCAAATGTAGTAACATCCTCAATGAGTACCGCACGAAGGAGTCTTCCTTTTTCGTATACGTCCATGATGTCCAACCATTGGTTCTATGGGACTAGAGTGCACCTTCTCATGTTCTCGACAACTATGTCTCCTCCCACATCTCCTATCATGCACGTCCTCAATCATGATCATCATCTTGTCTTTCTTGATCAACATTGACTATAGGAACAGACTCTTCATCATTGGACATAGCCTCCAATGGTTGCGGTGATGATGTAACAAGTGGTACTATAAGTGGTGTGGATGGAACCTCCACAAGTGTAATATGAGAGTCTTCCATAGGTAGTGGGCTAATGTAAGCTAATGGTGCACTGGAAGACAGATGCATGCACTACCCTCATCCCATGAGCTCCCTCCTCCTCGTCTGGACCTCAGATTTGAGGTTCGTGGATATGGTGCCCTAATATCAATCGATGGTGTATGTGAAACAACTGGAGTATTTCTAGTCCCCCTCCCATGTGACCCTCGTCCTTTGGTTCCCATGCCTCTTGACGAAGGTTGGAGTTGTGTAACTACATCAATACTATATGCACAATCCTACAATGAATAAAGTATTATAGGCCCCCACACCTAATAACCAAAGAATATGCACAATCCTAACATGACTCTAGAATGAGATCCAATGATAAAGAAAATAAAGAG
Organism: Tetrastigma voinierianum; assembly: GCA_016808115.1. Classification (NCBI taxonomy): domain Eukaryota; kingdom Viridiplantae; phylum Streptophyta; class Magnoliopsida; order Vitales; family Vitaceae; genus Tetrastigma; species Tetrastigma voinierianum. Next base: position 242,578 of record JAEQBH010006756.1, on the reverse strand, counting down.
ATTTTGTGAATGGAAAAGAGATCTGACTGATGGTGCATGCCATAAATTTAAAATTTATATTTTTAAAAAATTTGAAATTAATTTTAAAATATATAACTTAATATTTATAATTTTATTTACTTATTTTTATATAGTTGTGAAAACACATGTAAATGTAAAATTTATTGAAAAATGAAAAAATTGACATTATAATATATTATCTAATTGTATTTATATTTATGTTAAAATGTATTATATTTTCATAAATTGATATTATGTTATTAATCCGTCTACCTAAGAATCTATTAGAAGGCAAATGGCTCAAGTTCCATTCTTTTTTGATGTAAAATTTTTAAATTTACGCCCAAATGCCTTAACTTAAACTCCCTCCCTTGTCACATATCAGAAAGGGAGGGACATTTACTAGCCTTTATATCTTTGTTTAAACCAAAATCAGTAAACCACTTAAGTAGAGTTAAAGTGTGGTGCTTACAATTGTCTGAATGTATCGAGATTCAGATTAATTTTGTTAAAAATGTATTGGGGCCAAATTTGACCGCTTCGGCTCAACCATCGGGTTTAAGAGGTTCTAAATTCGGCTCAACTGACAATCTAACCTAATAAATAACCCATACTAGAAACCTACCGGTCGACATTAAATCCAAATGATCCGATCCGCTTTAAAATATCACTACTCCTAAGCAAAAATTGCCTTTACCTAGCTCACAAAATCATCCCGTTCTAAAACACGAAGGTCCGACAAAACCTATTTACAAGTAAAAATTAAAATTTGAATTCAACGAATCAAATTTTCTCTATATTGTTAGTTATAGACAAATCAAATTCATAGGAAGTATCAAAATAAAAAGCAATAGAAAATCCACTCTTTTCTTCTCCCTTCCTTCATTCTCGCCTTTGTCTCCCTCAAACCCCAACCCACCTCGCTTCTCCCCAAATGGAAACCCACCCCACCACCCTTTTCCTTCCTCTCTCCTTCAACAAAAATCCAACAAAATAAAATTCGGGACTACCTCCTGCATTGAAAAAATCAAAATGCAGGACCACCCGACCCTCCTTTGGTCCCCACTCCACCGACCAAACCTTTCCCAAAACAAACTAAAATACAAACAAGAACCTGTAATGGAGAAAAAATAGAAGAGAAAACCTCACCTGATGACAAATATCGATGCTTGGCACTAGCACAATTGGGAAGAAATCAGATTTTTTTAAGAAGAAACCAAAAGGTTTAGGGTTTGTGGGTTTTTTTAACTCAAAACTGAAAAACTCAAATTTTGAACCTTGAATGTGATGTGGCTGGATGATACGGAGAAAAATATATTAAATGTAGGATTATTTTTCAAACTACATTTTTTTTTTTTAAGATTTTTTTTTAATTTTTTGGAAAGTTCCCATGTATGCATGATTTTCTCTCTCAAAATTTTCTATAAAAGTTATTGTCTGGAACTGTAATGGAGCTTCGTCTAAGCGTTTCAATAGAACCCTGAAAGACCTTCTGTACAACCACAAACTAGATATTCTAGCGTTGGTGGAAACCACATGTAGCGGAGACCCAACAAATACCATTTGTAACAAAATAAGTTACAAAAATAGCTGTTCTGGGATATAGCTGTGGCATATATGGCTGTTCTGGAAGGACCATGGCAGTAGGCGACTTCAACTCAGTTGTGGATGCGGAAGAATTAACAAACCCGAAGAGGATGAGTCAGAGTAGACTGTATGGGTTTTGCCAATTGGGTTTTTGAACACGCTTTGATTGATATGGGCTTCACAGGCACTAAGTTCGCTTGGACAAGGGGTGCTTCTTACAACACCTTCACAGGAGCCTGTCTGGACCATGCCCTAAGCAACACGGATTTCAGAATCCGCTTTCCCTATGCGGAGCTCATTATCCTACCAAAGGTCAGTTCTGATCACTCCCCGGTGCTTATTAATCTCACCAAGCCTAAAAAATCTCCATCTCGCAACCTCTTCAGATTTCAGGCGGCTTGGCTCCTCCACCCAAGCTTCCAGAGAGTGGTTCAAGACCAGCGAAAAACGGACCTCCCCTTCACAGAAGGCATATAAAAACTAGCCAGTCAATTGAAGATATGGAGCAAAGAGTAGTTTGGTCATATAGAAAAGAGAGAGAAGAATATGGGCCAGATTGGCAGGGATCCAAAAGGCTATGGTATACCAGAGCAAAAATGACCTCATAAAGCTGCAGAGAAAGATTCAATAGGAGCTAGAAGATACTCTGAACCAGGAAGAGATTTTTTGGTTTCAAAGATCCAGGGAAAATTGGATTAACTCAGGCGACCGGAATACGAAATTTTATCATGCGGCCACAGCTATAAGGAAGAGCAGAAACACGATCAAAGGTTTGTCAAATGACCAGGGACAGTGAATCACGGACCCAGCCCAACTCGAAGTAATGCTCCAAGGGTATATTTCCAAAAGCTCTTCAACAAAGAGCCTACCTCTAACCCTTAGTGTTGGGAAATTCACATACACCCCTATCTTCCGTGACGCATGAGGAGAGTAATGACAAGAAATCAAGTCGACACATTTACGTGGTCAAGACAACTCGCTAACCCACTGGTCGCAGATCTTCACTCGTGCTGAGAGTTAAATATAGCCACATAGACACTCCGCGAAAATTGCTCCTCAATTTTCTCTCACTAACTCTCTTCCTTCACCCTACTCCCTCCTTCCATTTAGAGATGTGTGTGGATGCGTGGGATGGGGATGGATGGGATGATTACAAATGAGGAAGAGATTTAGTTTATATGTAAAGACATAAATGTACTATTTCAATAGTATAGCCACCATTCCAATAGTGAGTCACATTTTCAATAGTATAGCCACCATTTCAATAGTATAGCCATCATTCCAATAGTGAGCCATAATTCCATCAATCTCCCACTTGAAGACTGATTTAACTGCCTTCACGCCGATCAATGCAGTCTCCCGATCTTGGTACTATTTCAAGCCAACTGAAGCTGAACACAACTTCCGGGCCTCATCAATGGTCACTGGCCTTTGTCAAGCTTCGTAATAGCGACATACTCGTCTGGGCCAGGAGAGAGCAACCATCTCTCGCAATTAAGAACTCCAACTCACCAGCACTTCTAGAGCATAGACATACCCTATAGTGCTCCTTCGATGTCAACATCAAGCAATCAAAAGATCTACTAACACTCGTTAGTATCGTGATTCCACCTTTGAAACAAAGTGCTTTGTCCGTAATACCCCGCAGATATCTAAGGATCCATTCGACCGCTCCCAAAGGTAATCCTGTATTGATTATTCATGTACCCGTCATCAAATTCTCCCATTGCTTAAGTAAATATCCGGTTTTCTTCTTCGAACAAGAAGGGTAGCTGGCATGAATGGTGTCATTGCGTCCCATGTAACCTCTCTACTACTGGGTGTCATATTAACACCTTCACTAAATTTCACACCTTACCGCTTAAAACCCGTTCCTCATCGTCCATGATACGCACTGGTCCCTCCGGCTGTCTCATCCGCATCAACCACATTTCTCCCCAATCCACCACCGACCCGAGGTACTCGAGCATGGAGACATGGAATACCACGTACACCACAACCTCGATGGTAGCGCCCAACCGATATGCAACCGTGCCCCACCCCGTGATACCAACTCGGCCACATCGCCCCATTTTTTCTCGCCCAACGTGTGCTACATCTAACCCTGGTATAACCAGCCTTCTCACGATCAACTCTTCATGGATTGTCCTCTAATTCTCTCTATAGTCGCTTCCATCACATGTCGAATACCTAGATCTCGCAAGGCACCGACCCACTTAACCCCGCAGTCAGATCTTCTCGATGACCGCCTTGCTTCCGGCACATCTCACGTACTTCCCCACGCTGCACCGACCTGCAGACCGCCCATTACAAATGCCTCTTAAGTCCGCTACTTGATCTCTAAGCACACTCCCTTCCTGAACACCATCCTGGTCTCAGCAACCTGCTCTCCACCGCCCTCATGTCCATTTCAACGGCCCCCAAAGATACTCATCACAGAGCCCACTCAAGGCCCCGCACGCCGCCCGTGCATTACGCCTACCTCTTACCTCCACAAGGGCAAGCCCTGAATGATTGTTTGCGCTTAAGCTCACGCTAAGGCCCGTGCCCGCGCATCACCACACGCCATTATCCAACACCACATGGTATGATACCCTCCGAAGCGATCTCAATCACTGGGCACCACTTACTTAGTGCATGTCTCTGCGCACAGCACTAGGGCCCCCCTTTTGCCGACATCTCCCATCCTTGCGGCCCTTCTCTAGCCGAAGGTAGCTACTCCTTTGTCCGAGTTCCCTCGCCTCTCAAGGCGTCTCATCCATCCGTCTGCAACATGCCCCGGGCCGTGCCCTCAACTACATACGGCGAGATACCCGACACCAATCCCATCCGCCTCTCGCAGAGGAACTGCATCTTTTCACGCTACTGTGTTGACTGGGTTTCGCCTCGCTCTCAGCTCATCAAGAAAGCTGTCAGCCTTCCGTGATCCAATCCACCTTCTCCGAGGTATCCCCGATCAACCGGACCCGTGGAGGCCCTCTCCCACCTCCATCCAACAACCGAGATCTACATGCCCTCCATACAAAGCCCATGTGGCGCCACCGTATACTCGCCCCGATAACCGCTGCCAGGCAACTCGTCAAGGGCAAGTGCTCATCTCAGCCACCCTTGAAGTCCAGGACTCATGCTCACAGCATGTCCTCCAAAACCTGGATAGTCCTTTGACTGCCCTCGTCCCGTCTGCACGATGAAACACTATGCTCATCCTCATCTGTGTCCTCATGGCCCTCTGGAAACTCCTCCAAAACTGAGCCGTGAACCGGGGATTCCGATTCGATATGATAGAGACTGACACTCCATATAACTGCACAATTTCCCGTAAATACAACCTGTCGAACTCCTCAAATGTGAAGGTCATCCGTACTACCAAGAAATGTGCTGACTTGGTGAGTCAGTCCACAATAACCCACACCGTGTCATGCCCCTACGATGTCCGTGGCAAGTGGGTCATAAAGTCCATCGCACGTAGTTCCCACCTAATTCGCTTACCTCCAGCTTCCAGAGTGTTCCCGTCGCTCCTCGCGGTTCAAATTTTTGATCCGCCGACACGTGAAACATCTCCGCATGTGTCCCCAGCAGGCCTTTCATTTCGCTCCAAAGAAGATCGGGCGACGATCAAGTATAAGTACATCTTCATGCCACCTGGATGCACTGCAAAATCGAGAGCAATGGAACTCCCTTAGGATCTCATCTCTCAACTCTACCAACTGGGGAACCACCACCGGTCCCCTGTACCGAAGACTACCATCTGTGTGAATGGCCCAGCCCTCGTCACCTGTACCTAACTGTACCCGGTCCCTGATGGACGATATCTCTGTGTCCTCACCCTGGGACTCGATAACCCTACTCAGTAGGAAAGCGTAGCCACCAAACTCCTTAAAATACCCTGAGTCTGCTCATCAGCATGTTCCCGAACTCCGTCCGACACCCGAGCATGACTCGAGGGCTCCTATCATCCGTGACGAACCCAGCGCATCCACCATCGTGATTCTCACTTTCGATATAAACAGCGCTTTCCCTCTTGTGATATTCCCTGTCAAATGCCACCATCGTCATAGGAAGCACTTCACTGGCGTAGACTCCGTTTGTTTCAAGGGCTGTCTTTATCTTCCTAAAGAGAGGACACCTTACCCTTCCTATGCTTGGCAGTACTACGGGGCACCTCTTCTCCCATCCGTACAAGGCCACTCTCTAAACCCCGGGGGACACCTCCTTCTCCCCACCCGAGCTGCTGTGGCTAACCCTTGAGCCCTCACACAGAAGACATGCCTTGTAATCCATCAAGGATTCGCGACCGCCATGGCATCCGCTTCCCATCGAACGGTGTGCTCGCACCTCCCACCTCAGGCCTCGAGGGCCAGTAACTCGGTACGACAATGCTGTCTTATAAATGGCCACCTCTTGCCTCAGCTTCTTCATGCTTGGTCAGAACTTGACTCCAAGTTAGCGAGCATACTAAAGACCCTGTCTTGAAAAGTCACGAACTCCTCGTGTGACACCGCATAAATCGACGAGCCAGATCCCCTCAAGGTCTTGATCCCGCACTCGAGATCCTCCAAGGCCTTCTCCATGTTTTGCTCCAAAAGGTCCATCCCCTCCTTGGTGTCTGCCACACTCAATTCTAGCTTGAAAATTCGTCCCTCAAAGCTAGAAATGGCATCACGAGACTTGTCCTTCCCAATTCTCGTGTGTATGACCCGCAGTCCTACCCGGACTTGCTCGCCACCTTCCTCCACATGCAGAGCCCGCGATCGCCTCCCTCTCGAACTGAACCCGAATCGCTTCGACCATTCAAGGAACCACCGTATTAGAACACCTCACACAAACCGAATCACGACAAAATTTCACTACTCACAAAATTCACTATTTACGTGGAATAGTAACCCTCACCAAAATTCGACAAAAATAAGGCTCAAGAAATATTCTTTTCTGATGTGGAAGGTCAGTCAATGCTACAACCACAGAGCATACTAAGAATATCCTAGTCCCTATAACCAAAGCTCTGATACCAGTTGTTGGGAAAATTACACAATTCCCTATCTTCCAGATTTATGAGAGGAGTATGAATAAGTAAATTAAGCGACACACAATATTTACGTGGTTCGGAACAAAATTACCTACTCCATGGCTGTCATATAGATCTTCACTAAAAGGAGAAGAAATATATAGTAATATACCACTCCAAGAAAATTGCTCTCAATTTTCTCTCTCTCTCACTAACTCTCTTCCTCTTACCCTACTCCCTTTCTCTTCCATCGAGATGTGTAGGATGTGTGGGATGGGATGGATGAGATGATTACAAATGAGGAAGAGATGAGTTTATATAGGAAGATTATAGCCACTATTTCAATAGTATAGCCACCATTCTAATAGTATAGCCATCGTTCCAATAGTGAGCCACATTTTCAATAGTATAGCCATCATTCCAATAGTATAGCCACCATTCCAATAGTGAGTCACCTTTTCAATAGTATAGCCACCATTCCAATAGTATAGCCATCATTCCAATAGTGAGTCATAATTCCAACACTTAGCCCACCATTCCCAATGGCTTCCCAAAATTAAAAGAGGAACATATATCTCCTTCTGCTTCAACGTCCTTTTACTAAAGAGGAGATCAAAAAGGCTCTTTTTGACATGGTTCCTTACAAATCCCTGGAAACGATGGTCTCCATGCAGGATTCTTTCAAAACACCTGGGATATAGTGGGTGACTCTCTCTGTGCCTATGCTTTAGAGTTCTTCAACTCTGGAATTCTTCCGAAAGGTTCCAATGATACTTTGCTGGTGTTAATCCCTAAGGTGAACAACCCGGAAATTCTCACCCAAATCCGACCAATAAGCTTGTGCAACGTAGGGTACAAAGTCATCACCAAAACTCTCACGAACAGAATGAAAGAGTTGATGCCGCATCTGACTGTCCCTAACCAAGGTAGCTTTGTACCTGGCCGCCAGATCACCGACAATGTCATCTTTTACCAGGAAGTTTTCCAGTCTATGCATAGACAAAAGAAAGAAAATGGTCTCATGCTCATTAAACTGGACTTGGAAAAAGCTTATGACCGGATCTCTTGGAGCTTCATCAGAGGCATGCTTGAAAAAACAGGAACCTCCCAATCATGGCTGAGGAATATAATGCATTGCATAGAAACTGTCAGAATGTTTATAGTTTGGAACGGAAAAAATCTTGTATGGTTTAAACTTGTTAGAAATTTTAATTTCTAATTGATTCATATAATTTCAAAGATTGATAATTGTTACTGCCAAGACACGGCATGATTAGTGTAGTATCTAAGAGACAATTATCTTTATGTAAATCCCTCCGTGCCATCTGCAAAATTCTAAGTATTTAGTGTTCCATTAAATTATTAAGTTTCTTAATATAAATCTTTAATATTTAGAGTATGTTAGTTACTAGTAATTAATTTATTTTCATTAAATGATTTAAATAATATTTATAGTCGTTTATTTGATAGTTAATACAATGACATTTTAAGAATAATAAACATTTATAGTTACACATGTAGTTATATGACACTAAAAGGTAGATCTTACTCTCATGTTAATAATACTGAAGCTTAGGTTATGAACCTTTATTTCACCAATATATCGTACTATTCAAAGATGACTTATATGTTAAATTAAATTTGTGACGATTTTATATGTTATATGAATGATGCATATTTCAGATTGTTGGCTGTGTTTAGATTAAGCCTGGTGCGTGAATTTAAATGCAATGTTTTGGTATATATTATGTCTTCACTGCGGGTTTAAATTAAAGTAATGATTATGTGAGATGTAATGTTTGCAGCTTATCTTGCCGTATCATTATCGGTAATAAGTTTAATGGATGTATTCAGATGACCGGATGTCAGTTAAATGTCGCCTTTAAATTTTTGATTCAGCTTAGTCCCATAGTCCTATTCACTGTTGTGATCGCACAAGCAAATGTGGTAATTGGGAGAGGCACAATAGCTTACATTTTCAAGCTAAGATAAGCGCCTATCAAAGAAGCTTCCTGAACAAGATCAGGGTCGGTGGAATTGGTCAAATTCAAGAAGTGCACCATGACGCATACTGTGATAAGTCTATCACTACCTTATTGTACACTTCTTAATTTCAGCCACAAATCTTCATTTTCGCTCTCAATGAAGGCTTAATAGTGCTATGCTGTTTAAGAAAGCTCATCATGTCTATTTGACTCCTCCCACTTTCCCACATTTTCTTGTCCAAGCCTAAACTAGTATCGCCTGCTTAGTGGGTTCATCCATAACTAGAGTTGAATCGAGTCCCAAAAGGCCAAAGATTTGCCTTGACATATTCGATCCAAATACTATCATAGTTCCTATTCCATTAAACTTGATACCATTGGCAAATACATTAGAGATCACAGTAACATTTACATCTCACATATTAATTACTTTGAATTTAAACTACAATTCAGATTTGTTACTATATATATATCAAAACATTACATTTAAATTCACTTTCAAGCAAATCTAAACACAACCAACAATCACTAAATATGCATCATTCATATAACATATATAAGGTCAATCACAAAATTTAATTTAACATATAAGTCATCTTTGGATGTACACTATATATTAATTAAATAAGGCTCATAATCATTTCAATTGTTATTAAATACGAGTAAGATCTACCAATCGTATAACCGCATGTTAATAACTATAAATGTTTATTATTCTTAAATGTCATTTGTTATGATGCTATATCAAATAAACATTTATAAATATTATTTAAATCATTTAACGAACTCAGTGGATTTAATTTAGATTAATCGTACCAAAAGTTATTAAGATTTAAATGCAGAACTGAATTTATTAGAAGGATAAAGGTGTGATTTGGTTTTAATATTTTATTAATTTATTATCATTTTATTTAATAATAATGTTACATTCATATTATGAAATTGGTTTTATATGAAAAGATTTGTATATACAATTCCTAAAATTTGCATAAGTCATATATGCACATGCACAATTCTTTTCTACGACAAAGATGCATTCACTGTGTTACCATATATTGATGATTTGATGGACAGCCTTGAATTCGATTTCATCACAATTTAAATCGACAATTGGTCAATTACAAACCAAGCAAAGAACATTTATATATAAAACTATTCAAAATCACAATTTCGAGAACAATTGAATTTACACGATGAATGCTCTAACTATCAATTCAAATATTTATCCGAAATGTTAATTCAAAATTAAAAACCCAAGTTAATTATAAAGTACAAATGTTAATTTAAACATCAATTAACTACAATTAACTTTAATTGAGAAAATACCCAAATTCTCATAAACTCTAAATTGGTAAATTGAATTTCTATTAAACTCGCTCGATACTCAAAATTGTTGAAAATTTTGCTGAACTGATTTAACAAATTTGGACCCCAATAGAACAATTAAATCAAATCCAATTTAACAATCATGACATAATTTACTTAAAATGAAAAGAAAAAACTTACTTGAAGAATCCATCATGATAATTGAATATCCCAAGTAATAATATATGTTTTTCCTATGCCAAAGATCCGTAACACTTAAAATCGCCTTTGATGACATAAGGACTTGATTGATTCTCGACTTCCGAATCAAACCTTTTGAAGTCAGGTGTTTTTCTATGCCTTCATATATATATATATAGAGGTAGGAAGAGTAAGAGTTACTAATATTAAATATTATTTATTAAGACATTTACTCATATAACGGTTACTAATATTAAATATTATTTATTAAGACATTTACTCATATAACGGTTACTAATATTAAATGTCTTTTATTAAGACATTTACTCAAATAACAGTTACTAATATTAAATGTCTTTTATTAAGACATTTACTCAAATAACAAAACACACTAAAACCGACTGATACTAGTTTGGAGGTAGACAAGAAAATGTGGGAAAATTGAGAGAAAGTCTCTTTGTAGTCAATGCCATCCTTTTGAGTGTAACTCCCGGCAACAAGTCCGTTTCACTCCTCGATTACTGCCCTTAGAGTCTCGCTCGTCTTAAAGACCCACTTACAAATTTAATTTCATTAGAATCCTTCGATACTCGCTACTTCCCAAACATTATTGTCATCCATGGATTTCAACTCTTCCTTCATGGCCATTAACCACTTATCAGAATTTTCACCGCTCATGGCTTGGTCGAAAGAGACCGGGTCATTATCAATGCTCAAGTCACTTTCATGCTCAAGTGCATAAACTATATAGTCATTCGAAATAGCCGATCTTTTCTCTCTAGTAGACCTCCTTGATACTATTTCTTCTTGAGGTCGCACTTGCTCATTAACTTGAGCATTTTCCTCCTCTTCTTGAACAATGGCATCTATAATCGGGGGCTTCCTGAGCATCCATTTGTTGTTGTTCCATATTCATGCCTTGGGTGGTCAGAAGTACAATAATAGGAACTTCAATTTGAGATGGATCATTTGATGGGTTTAGGTCCATCAATGACTCTCTTATCTCTTACATCACGTGCTCCCACACTCCCACTCGATAATCGCCATTTTCAATGAAGAGCATTCCCTGACTTCAAGCAATTCTCAGACTATGGTTAGGACAATAGAATCTATACCCTTTGACCTTTCCGGATATCCAATGAAATAACCACTAATGGTCCTGGAATCCAACTTCTTTTCATGTGGATTATATATCCTCACTTCGGCTTGACAGCCCCACACGTGAAGATGTCTTACTAGGTACCCTATTTAATATGTATGCGGCTTAGGAACTGCTTTACTAGGTACCCTATTTAATATGTATGCGGATGTCCTTAATGCATACATCCACAATGAAACAGGTACATAACTATCATTCACTATACTCCTATAATTTCCATCAATGTACGATTACGCCTTTCTTTCATGCCATTTGGTGTGGGCGATCCGGCATTGTATACGCGCACAAATGCTCCTTGACTCAAGGGAGTTTCTTAAATGGCCTCGAATTTGTCTAACTTTCGATGTTCTTTTCCATAATATTCACCACTTATCGGAATATTACTCTTAACCTTTCTATTTAACTGCTTCTCACCTTCAAATGAATGTCTCAAGGACATCAACCGATTGAGTTCTTTCATGCAGTAAAATAAAGGTAAATAAATACTCAGAGTAATCATCAATGAAGGTGGGATGAATACTCTCACCACCTCAAGATGGTACATCGAAAGGGACCACAAATATCTGTGATGTATTAAATCAAGTAATCCACTACTCCTCAGTGGCAAACAGCTGATACATGCTCGTTTTATTACCCTTAATGCAATCCACACAAGTATTATTCCAATCGGAATCTAATCGAGGCAAAAACTTTAATTAGTCTCAAAATCCTTTCTTGATATATGACCGAGCCTTTATGCCACAAGTCAGCGTATGACCATTAAGTGGCACTTTTTCATACCAACATCATATTTAACATCAACATTAAACAGGAATCAACAAAAGTAGAATTCAGACAAAACAATAGGCAAAGTGATCCGACAATCTAACTGCAAGATCACGAGGTTTGTTCCATGATACAATGAAAACAAACTGTCCAATCCTAAAATCAAATCCTAAACATCTCAAATCTAGAAATGTAAACAAGATTTCTAAGAGCAATTCAGAACATATAAACACTTCTCTAGATCAAGGCAATAGCCCAGATTCTAACATAATTTATATGTCCCTACACCTTCACCCTAGCTTTCATCCCGTTCTACAAATAGAAAGCTTTTTACTTTCCGGCATTTGGTGGAAGTTTAGGGCAACCCTGCATAACATTAGAAACATGAGTGGTTGCACCAGTGTCAAGCCACCAAGTATTAGAAGAAACCCCAACGTATTTGGATTCAAAGTATACGAAACAAAATGTATAATTTCTTTTTTCTAAACTATGCTTTCCTTAATCGACCTCTTCATGCCTGTGCTTGTTGCAAAGAAACATTTCAGAATCTTTCAACCTCTCTTGTTCTTTACCGGCTGCACCTAAATGGTCAGCTTCCTTGTTCTTCCATTTTTACTGAGCTTTGCCAACCACTCAGAACCAAAGATTTGATTTTACCATAATAGTGCTGGTTGGGGTTTGACTTATGGTCTTTCCCCTTGCTTTGCTCTCCTCTTTGCATGAGCATGGCCTTAGTATCCGGGAAGAGACCATTTTTTCCAGTTACAGTTCTCCTGAAATTGTCGAAATCATCAATTCCATATGCATTTCAACATAAACTCAACCAACACTACTACTAAGATCCATATCCAAAACTCTGCTTCTAAGTAGTATTCACTATGTGAGTAATATTATGTTCCTCCATTGATCGAGCTATGATAAACTTCTATTAGATAAATCATTAATAAGAGCGAAGAACAATGACTTATCCATAATGTCTCTCATAGTACACTTTAATTTCCAGCCACAAATTCCCCACATTTTCAAATTAAATGGGAAGGCTTAATAGGCTTATGCTGCTTTTAAGAAAAGCCCATCATAAGCCTATTCGACTCCTCCCAATTTTCCACACCCTCTGTCCATTCCAAACTAGTATCGCTCTGGCTGTTGGGTTCATCCATAACTAGAAATGAATCGAGTCCCAAAAGGCTTAGAGAGATGAGTTTGACATATTTGATACAAATTATCATAGCTCTCACAGCCCATTAAAATCCTGGATACTACTTGACATCACATTAGAGATCGCTGCAAACATTTACAAAACCCACCAGAGGCATTAGACAGGGCAACTCGATAAGTCCCTACCTTTTCGTCCTTTGCATGGAACGACTGGGACACATTATCAACCAGGCAGTAGCTGAGGGGAGCTGGAAGCCCATAAAATTATCTCGAGATGGTCCTCCCTTATCTCATCTATTCTTTGCTGATGATTTGCTCCTTTTTGCAGAAGCCTTTGAGGATCAAATAAACGTCATCATGGACTGTATGAACAACTTCTGTAATCTCTCAGGTCAAAAAATCAATCTCCACAAGTTGAGAATTGCCTTCTCGTCGGGTGTGGAGGATGCGGTGGCGCTTAGAATCTCTACCACTCTCGGGGATCCCTATAACGACTCAGTAAGAAAAATACCTCGGGGTTCCTTCCATCATGGGACTAGCGAATCTAGGTCTATTTCAACACCTCTTGGATCGGATTGACGAGAGATTAGAGGGATGGAAATCCAAATATCTTACCTTGTGCTGTGCGTCGAATCATCCCTCGCGAAAGTCACCATCACGGCCCGCCCCAATTTATACCTTATCAACTAATACTACTACCCATAACACTCTACAACAACAGTAGTACCCAGGATAAAAAGAGTCCACTCTCGCAAGTCGGGAGGCAAAAGGACTTGGTGCCAAAGGAAACGGGGCATGTGGATTTTCAAGTGCATGAGGAACCTCGTTAGATTTTCATAAAGTGGGCTTTTTATTAATTAGATTTATTAACCCGGATTTATTCGGTCCAATTAATTGAGATTATTAGTGTCAACACCTAATTGGGATCGAGACCTACGCTAGGAATGGGGAGGCGAAGGCCACTCTAAACCCGTGAGCAAACCTAACCGAAATACCTATACCGGTTTCCATCGCGCGATCACCGACAATATATCAACATACATATATAATATGCTCGATACCAAACATCAACAGTGAGAGATAAAACTTCAATTCCCACATACACCATCTTCATACACAAATAAACGGTAATTATCCGAATTACAAAATATACTAATATCTGGCACCAGCAGTTGATACCTAGATTACATAGAGACAAGGATTAATAATATCATAATAGTACATGTAACCGCCGTGAAGGAAGAGAATTCGGCGGGTTATCAAGGATCTGAAGAAGGAGGACTGACAAAGACTTAAAATAAAGTGAGACCGTCACTCTCGAGATGAAGTTAATATCATATAATTTTATACCACATCTACAAACTAAAATATTATACATACTTATAGTAATTCATAATATAAAACATGGTAATGAAAATCATATTAATAAAGAAATTCACATAATCATGTATAATGCACCCAAAGATAGTTCATGCTCATAACACAAACATCACATCAATCGAGAACACTAGCGGTGACCCTATACTCCAATGCTATGAAGCCTTACATTTCTCAATCCAATGAGACTGGCGCCTGAGAGAATGCTCAATTGTGGTCCTAACCTGGCCAACACTTAATCCATTAACCGAGGAAGTCAGCACGAGAGAAATGCTCACTGTGTGGTCCTACCTCCGACATCTAATATATCATAATCCATAGTCACACTTCCGAGAGTAACGCCTCAACTGTGGACCTTACCTCCAAGATCCTCAGAGAAACGCTCAACTGTGGAACTCATATCCATAATCATTAATCCGTACATAATCTGATTAACACCTATGAGCAAGCACGTGTCCTCGATGTGAACCCATCGTGTGGTATGTCCCGCTATAGTGTTCCCATTACAAATATCATGAATACAATGCCCAAGAATATCACATCCAATAATACACTCACATCCATCATCACCACGACAATCTCATATGCGCATAATATTAATAATAGTAATACACATCGTGGTATCGGGATGACCGAATACAATTTAATGCCACAAATACTACTCATGCATGCAAACGATAAGATAAGCTATATGATATCAACTCACGAATATAAATGATCTCGCACCGCTTCCACAAAGTTAAAACTGGCGAGTCGTCGACACCTAGAACGGGAAAAGACATAATTAATAATAAGATTAAGATTTAAACATACTCTAGACTCACTGCATTAACTCACAAGACTTTCAAACCACATGGAAAATCGCATTTTTATGTTCCCACCGAAATTCCGCGTAACCTCCCTAAAATCGGACTAACTCCTCGTGAAACGGTTCCAAGAACCTCGATAAAAATACACTCTAATATCCAATATTAATCCAATCGTCGAGCCGGGCCACAAATCCGTATAAATCCACCGCCGACTCCAATCCAATCACAATACGTCCCATCACGATAAATTTAATTTTTCATACAATTAATAGCTTAGCTATTAAATAAATACGCTTAATAAAATACGTTTAAATGAAATTTAATAATTGCCTGACCACACTTAATATGATTAAATACAAGATCGAGCCGGAATATACCATTTAAATTATAACTTCCAAAACTACGTACATACGTAATTAAACGATAAATAAAGTATTTTTAATATAAAGACATTATTAACTAACAATTAAAATCGATTATCGCATAAATACACACAATTAGGTTCACACGCTGCTTTAGTATAGATTCTTTACCGAAGCCTCGAATGCTGTGGAACCTGGATTGCACTGCCTAACTGACTTAACTGGATCTAACGTTCCGTCCCTGGGCACACTTCCCGAGGTCCGTCATTTTCACACCACCCGGTGGCCTAAAATTCGAGGGTTGCCTCTAAACAGATTCCTGAGGGACACCCACGCCGGGGCTTCTCCAAAGCCCAAGGGACCCCAAAATGTAATTGTTTTCGGCCGAGGACCACCCGAGTGGCCGGACGTGGCCCCGACAAATTCCTGCAACTCGGCGAAGCTCCACCTCCGTTCACCAAAACGACCTGAAACGCCGATCAAGGGTGGATCCTAGGCCTTTAGGGCGAGAGTCTCGATTCAGGCTCTGGCCAAAGGCAGGTGGCCTGAAATTGAAGAACTCGCAAACGGGCAAAGTAAGAGAGAAAAGGGGCGAACTGGGTTCGGGCAAGGATTATCCGGCTTAACGGGGGCGGTTTCGTGGGAAACAAGTGGTGGTCGAAGGTCGGCAGTGGAGGAGGGAGTATCGTGGGGTAAGATCGGGCCTCAGGGTATCTGAACGCCCGGATAGCAAGGGCGCAATGTATATGGCAGAGAGATAAGGCGCGAGGAGAGAGAGTCGGGGCAAAATGCAATTAGCCCAACTTACAACTACAAAAGTCCTCCCAAACTTAATTCACCAAGCCCCAACTCAACTTTAATTAAGGCTTAACTGTAATTAAACTTAATTAGTATGTACTAATACATAAATAAATAATTACTCTAATTTAACACTTTAATTAATCAAAATAAGTATTAAAACAATTATTTAAATATTTTATAAGGGCCAAAGATAAATATTAAGGCCCAAAATAAACACTTAGGTTAAATAAATATATAATTAGGAAAATTAAATTAATAAATCAAATTAAAAACTTAATAATTCAAATCAAAACGCCTAAAATTACGGGTATATTATAATTAGGACTTTAATAAACCATATGGGTCGGTAAGTGTACGAGTATGTCTCTACTTCGTAATGAGAGGCCCTTGCATCGTAACTCAATATATAAAAAGCAGGTTTGCATCCTCCCAACCCTAAGGATACGTATTATCATTCTCACATACAGATTCTGAGAGATTTTTCTAACCAAGTGAGAGGCATTCTCTATTTAAGCCAAGACAATCATGGGCTATTCAGAGAAGATCTTGAGATCTTGGAGGTCGTTCTTTGCGGTGTCTTCATCACCCGCATCAAGTTGAAGACATTCCATGGATTCCAAATCGTGCACATACATCTTGTTATTCTCTCCATTAAAATTATGTTTCGTATTCTAAGTATTATGATCCTGGTTAATTAAATCATATCCTACGCCTGGTATCGTGAGGCCAACCATGGATTAGAATTCAAAGCATATGAATCTGAATATGTTTATTTTTGGGTTTTCTTCAAATCGGGCATTCTGTCCAGTTTCGGAGATTTTCTACAAATCCAAAATTAAATTTTTTTGCATATTTGGGAATTCTACACCGACCAGATCGATCAGGATCGTGGGTGGCACCGTCATTGAGGTGGTCGACGCCACGGGCCGCCACGCGCCCGCCACCAGATGACGACGGCTGCGAAGGACACGCGCCGCCGTGATCTGCCCTAACGGCTTCGTCGACGCCGCGACGACCTGGCCACGACCGATCGCGTCAAACCGGGTTCGCCTCGATCCGCTTGACCCGGGTTCAGCTTAGGGGGCGACGTCGACGCAGATCGACGCGGTAATACCGACGTGACACTGACGTGTACGCTGACGTGGACGCTGACGTGGATCATGACGTCATCTCTCGACCGCTCACCCACCGCAACGACACGATTCTCGATATCGACCCGACCTACCAACGACCCGGCCCCCGGCCAACGGTCAACGCCGACTGGCCACGCCGACCCTAATAACAAACCCGAAGAATGTGAACACGCCGCCGCCACACGCCGAGCCTTCCCCGGTACGCAGGAGGCGCCGTGGTGGAGGGTATTTAGCGGGCAATCTCTATATCCGCAAACTCGTGATTGAAATTCCCCACAAATGCGGTATACCCACTTTGCATGTTCGAAGCTTTTACAGATATGAAAATGCGCATAGAACCCTGGGCGTACGCCAGAAATTAGGGTATTTTTACGATTTTGATGTATTCATGGTTTCTAAATACATATGGTAGCTAGCACATGTATCATCAAAGATAAGGATCTATGAGTAGTCTAAATTCATTGTCTATGAATGAATCGAACAAGATAATCGCATTACATATATATATAATGTATTACATAAAGTTTCGAGATCCCCGGTATGAGTGGATTTCTTTCAAGGGATTCAATCAAGCCAGGACTCGCCTCAAAGTGGCACACTTGATTTGGCTTGAGAAATAATGCCTCATATCAGGTGGGATGTCTCCTCGTTTTTATTACGTGATCATACTCCCAAAGGGAGGTGGATCCCGTGTTAGTTCATGGAGGATACATGTATGGCATGCTTGAGAAATGATCTATCTTTAGTGGTTCATACACCTAAAGGTGGTGATTTCACGTATGATTAGAACATGTTCTCATGGTCAGTCAGGCTATGGAGAGTGTACACCCGCACAATATATTTTCACTAAAGGTGATTATGCGATGATGTGTATGTACTCGTATGAGTATTTCAGAATATTCTCAAAATTTGAAGTAGCTTTTCTGACCGTTGGTATAATAAAAGTAAAAGTATATTTATCCCAATAAAATAAAGATAAAATAAAATAAGCAAGAACTTGAAATTAAGGGTAATTAATAAATTATTAATCTACGACTCATGGTCATAATATGGGTCAAAGCTCATATACAAAGTAGAATATGCACAGCAATTAAGTAAAAGAGGAGTTGGAGGACAAAGAATAATATAAGAAAGATATTTTAGAACAAAAATAAGGAGTTAAAAAATATGGAAGAGACAAGTGGTCAAGGAAAGATAGAGGTGTTTCTCTTTTCAGCGAAATGTGCTGTGATGGGTATCAAGGAGAAGACTAAAAATAAATATCTCTTATTTGCCCTTTGGGAGAAAAGAGAGAGCAAAAACGGATGTTATAAAGAGAAGAGTAAAGCAAATAAGAAGAAGAAGAAGAGAAAAGAAAAGAAGAAAGAAGGAAAAGAAAAAGTTATAAGATCAGCTGTATGGACCAGCGGGTATCGGCATAACTACTAAAATGAAAGTATAGAAATATGGTTTAGTATGGAATTATGATTTTGTATAAAAAAGTATGGAAATATGGTTCAGTATGGAACTATGGGTATTGGTATGGGATCGAGCATGTGTCAAGATGGAACCATGAGGTATCGGTATGGGACTCGAGCATAGTTCAAGATGGAACTATGGGTATTGGTAATGGGATCTGGTATAGTTTAGTATGAATCATGGGTACTGGCACGAACCACTAAAACGTATATTAGAACATGGTTTAGTATGGAATCATGATTCTTGTATAAAAAAAGTATGGAAATATGGTTCAAGATGGAACCATGGGTATTGGTATGGATTCGAAAGATAGTTCAAAGATGGAACCAAGTGTGGCATTGGCATGGGATTTTGAGTATAGTTCAGTATGGAACTATGGGTATTGGTATGGGATTTGAGTATAGTTTAGTATGGAACTATGGGTATTGGTATGGAATTATGATTTGGTATATAAAAGTATGGAACTGTGAATATTTGTATGAATATACATGTCTGGTCAGACATGGAACCATGAATATGTGTACAACCAGTGTATGGAACTAGGAATATGTATATGAAAACTATGGGTTTATATAGTTCTGGGTACAAAAAAGCATGTGATATATGGTTTGAAACCTCTATTTGCCTATGGTTTGGGTTTGGAACTCCTAAACTCATTTCTGTAGGGTTGAGTTAAGAAGAGCTTTTAAGGTCTCTAAATATGTGTTTGAGAAGCGTTCAGTTGCAAGTTGAACCTGCAAATTCCCTATTGTCGCCTAATATATGCAGGTAAATGATCTTAGAACGGATTTTTAAATAGAAATAAAGCAGGGAATTTAAGAAGTAAGTCCTTCATGAAATTGTAGCCACATCAATGAACTTGATGTTAGTTTTTGAATTTCTAATTGACTTCAGCACCGCTATGGTCTTTACTCAACGCTTAAACGGGAAGGGTCGCCAATAGAGGTCGCTAAACAAGATTGCTATCAAATACATTTCGCTATCAAACAAGATTGGCTCCACTAACAAGATTTCACAAACAAGATGACAAATAAGTGTTCAAGCAAATACATTCACAAATGCATCGGCCAAACAATGCTCACAAACAAAGATTGGCCAAACAAGACTCATCAAACAAAGGTTCATAAACAAGACTTCACAAACAAAGATTGCCAAACAGTACTACAATGTGTTGGTCGCCCACCAACAAGGGTCGCCCAGTTCACGCTGGTCGCAATGAAGGAACAAGATCGCCCATCAAAGGGGTCACTGTCGTTGACTACGTGACCTCCAACTCGAAGGTCATAACTTCGCTGGAACTCCGACTTGAGCGTTCGACTCTATGGAAAGCCCATTGAGTCAAGAATACATTCATATGCCTGAGGAGATAGTAGATGTCAGACCGAGGTGTTAGAGCTTAGCTTTTCCATGACAGCTCAGCTCGTCGCCCCAGTCACTGTCAAGACGGATCGCCAAGATGACCTCCAACTGGAAGGTCATCTCCTTCCGTCCGAACCTGATTCGTGTTCTT
This sequence comes from Tetrastigma voinierianum, assembly GCA_016808115.1. NCBI lineage: Eukaryota > Viridiplantae > Streptophyta > Magnoliopsida > Vitales > Vitaceae > Tetrastigma > Tetrastigma voinierianum. The sequence goes on along the minus strand of JAEQBH010006756.1, from coordinate 221,963 downwards.
GGACCCGTGGAAAGCCTCCATTGAGTCAAGAATACAGCCATATATAGTATGATAAAAGGGAAATTCATATTAGATCCAGAAGTAAGGAGAAACAGTAAGCATATATATGATAATCATGGTATATCATGCATAATATAAGATAGATACAAGTATAAGATATAAAAGTACAAGTATCGTATGGCAATCGCATGCATAAGTTCCGTAACCCTACGAAAGCAAGACGGTCTTAATAGTACAGCAAGTAAACGCACAAGTATAGAGAAATGTGGATGGTAGTGTTGTCATAAGAAATGATAAATCTAATAAAAAGTATACTTAAAATATAAAATGCACAAGCATATGTGCTAAGCTTTTTATCGTGAATGGAAAATTTCAGATTACCTAAATGTGATAGGCATGTATGAATATAAGAATGAGTAAATGTATGCGCATGGATGATAAGTTATATGCAAATGTTATAGGCTAATATATGAGATAAAATATGATAGAACATGATATGAATACAAGAGTGAAGAGATGAAATATGAATGAAGCTAAAGCATGAACGAAAATGCGATATGAAGTGTACATATATGAAATGATATACATGTATCAGAAAGAAAGAAATAGGAGAACCGTAATATGAAGCTACGTATATGAAACTAATGCAGATTAAAGTACGATAGTATATATTGCATATGCCCCGTAAATTATATGTATGGAACATATATAATCGCGGGTATATGACAGTATAGAATATGACATAAGTATGTGATCATTATATAAATGTGTAAAGTGAGATATGAGATATGAAAATGCAAAAGATAAGAATAAATGATGGTATATATCTCTATATATGATTACCGAATGACAATAATTATTCGGGAATATGAGATATATACTCGAGCATAAACATATCGATTGTCTGCTAGAATCTCGCAGGAGTATATTAGACGGGGCAATGCCATAGAAGAATAAAGTCCGCAAAGACATCGGGCCATACTGAAACTGGACCCTGTTTGGGTCAATGACATAGATCCCGTTTGATCAGGTGGCCTGAAGGGCGTCACCACAATACGCCTCCGGGCCCTCATGGAACAGGTCACTGCCCTCTGCATCACGCATACCTCTCGTATATTATATCGCGCCTCTCAGTCTTTACAATGGAATAGGTCACTGCCTCGCATGAAGGATGATACCTTTGGGTATAATATATTACAGCGCCTACGGGCCCTCATGGACCACTATTTCATATAGTGAGTACGCGCCAAAGTTCTCATGGTTTCCCAGATTCACTTTCTGCGTTTATACGCATATGAAACATAAAAGAAATGACACTATATGTGTGCTGAAAAATGTAGAATATATGACAAGATATGAGAAGCATATGACCGTTGGCGCACGATAGTGATACGTCAGCGTACAAGAAAGCAAAGTGTCAATGACACTCCAAAGTATATGAACAAGTGCGATATGAAAGAGAAAGTAATGATATAAGCATAATGTCAAAACTAAAGATGAAAATAAGATACGAATACAGATATGACAATACATGAAAATGATATGCAAAAATGGGGCATACTGAATGTAAAGATACTTAATACAAAGATAATAAATTAAGACATGACGACAAGATATGATAATAAAAGACATGATAACAAAGAGCATGAAAATAGAACACATCAAATGATATAGTATATAAGCACAGAAAGTATTATATGTATAAGAATACGACATGCACAACATAGGTCATGTGATATGAATATATAATAGGACATGTACCTAATGAATGGGGATGGAATTACCTATGACTACATGATAGAAATGCATAAGTGCTAAGAACGATAGAGATAAGTAAAAGATAACAAAGCATAAGAATACAATAAAAGTATAGAAAGGTGATATGTCAAAGATAGAGAACATGTGACATGAAATAGGAATGTAAAGATGATAAGTAATTTAAAGTTTATATGGATTACAAAGTATAGTTATATGAAAAGTATTAGCGTATAAGCTTCAGATGGTCACCACAGAGGTCGTCCATGCTTTTGTTGTTCCCACTAAGCGTAGTTTAGCACCTGGGTGTTCAATCCGCAGGTACGCAAGGTGAAGAGGAAAACAGAGTGACAGGACATCCTAATATCGGGCCAGAAAGAAGGCTCGCAGATAAAAGCCTCACCGTGACCGCTTCCACGATCTCCATGTTTTGTATTAGAAAGAAAAAAGAAGAAAATGTACATGTAAAATAAATGACTCAAGATATGTATAGAGATGAAATAGGAATACCATTCCTAAGGTGGTAGTTGCTTTTATATATATGAAAATGATTTATTACAGAATTGCTCAGAGTAACTACAGTGCATGTTCAATTGAGAAAGGACAGTCAAATGAGTCCTTAAAGATATGGTCTCTCGCACTGATCGATTCTCGATTCGCCAATCTAGTCGGATCTCGAATGGGGCATGACAAGAGTCTCTAATGCATTTCGATCAGATTGGTTATTTTATTTTCGCCAATTTTTCAGGAATCCAATTCCATTTCAATTGAGATCTCAATGATTGAATTTCAAGAAATGGAAAGAGGACTTTCTATTTGAATGGAGTCGGCAGATTAAAACCACACTGGCTACTTTACAATGGGATGTTTCTAAGTAGATATCAACCTCTAAGACTTGCTTCGAGAAAGACTATGCACCCGGGAGAGGAGCAATGTGGATTTGCTGAATGACAACAGAAGAAATCCATACAAGAACACTTGAAAGTGGTTTACCAACACCAGATCAAGTATGAAATGATGGCAGCCATGTAGCTTGGAACGAAGTTTCATCTACGTCAGAGGTTGGAACTTCTCTTCAAAAGCTTCAACATGAAGCATGATGGCACAAGCTGTAGACATGTCCCCGGTGGATTCACCTAAAGACGAAGCCCAAGCTCTCAATGTTACCATTCCGTGATGCTTGCATTGTGCATCAAGCCCTAAACACCCTTCCACTCGATTCAGGATTATAAAGACAAACTACAATTCCCAAGATGAGACTTGGTCGCTTAACAACGACTTAATACAAGGGTGGTGGCAGTATGAAGAGAAATCAAGAAGGAGAAAGAGCATGCGGGTCTTATATGCCGCTAGTCCCCACAAAGAAAATAAGAAGTTCAAAGTCGAACTCATAAAGGTGCTCGCTAAGAAACTACCACAATCCGACAATATGGGTCCAAAGAAGACATTCTGAAAAGGATGGTGATCATCATTTTGTAAGAAGAAAGGCTCACATGAAGAAGGGAGGTGTAAAATTTAAAGTCAGATGTCCAAACGTGGGCTATTGTGTAATGATTCTTTAACACTTGTTTGTGAATCCAACCTATCTCAAGCACCACATCCATTCGGTGGCTCGGAAGAGCGAGCAATCCATCATGTTGCATTTACCATACAGATTCATGAAACCGAGGAAGCCAACATGACGAATCAAAGCTCACCGTGGAAACAAACGAAGGTCGATGTCATGTTCGTGGGAGATGTAATCTTTAGTTTCTTGCATTCTCTGCTTAAATCATCGACACAGCACATTTTACGCATTCTTCCTTTAGACGGAATTTAGTTTCCGTATCATGTTTGGATTCATATGATTACTCTTTTTGAAATTAAAAGTAATAAAAGTGTTTCAATATTTTTAATTCAATAAGGTTGGTGTCGCCATATGTCCAACGGATTATGCTGTGATTAAGTTTGTCTCCCAATGACATATACGTCGCTTATACGGCAGAAAAGGTTGTTTCTAAGAGACTAATTACCTAAGGAAGAGTCTTACGTGATATGGCATAAACGACTCGCCATATTCCTATGATAGAGCGTAGCAATGGAGCAAAGACTAATATCCCGCCCGCTTCTAAAAATGACTTAGAGATATGCTGTGAGACTCGTTGTAGAGGTAAAATGACCAAGATAAGAAAGAAACCGGCAAATCGTAGTTCGACTCTTGTCGGAAGTCATTCACACTCATATAAGTGGACCTTATACTACAACCTTGTGTAAATTTTTATTTCATCACATTTATTGACGACTATTCTCTATATGGTTATTTGTACTTGATTAAAGAAAAGTCCGAGTCTCTGACAAGTTTAAGATTTTCGGACCGAAGCTGAAACAATTGGGAAAAGTCATAGCGTTGTTAGATCCGACCGAGGTGGGAGAGTATTATGGCAAACATGGCGATGTCGATGCCTTAAGGCCATTCCATTAAATACTTAGAGGACTCGGATAGTGGTACGCTTACTATGCCCGAGTCCCGAAAGTAAAATGTGGTGGCAGCCGAAAGGCGAATCGCATTCATGGAAATGGTAAGGAGAAAGGATTGGGTGACAAACTTACCCCGTTTCTACGTAAGAAGTTTAAAGAATTTTTGTACATTTTAGAATCGTACCTACAAAAAAGCCGTCTGCATTGACTTTGAAAGTTAAGTGGACCTGGCGTAAGCTCAGCTTAAACCATCTTAAGGTTCATTGGGGATGTCCTCGCTAAGTAAAGCATATAATCCAACATTAAGCAAGTTTGGACTCAACCACTGACAAGTCACTTCTTTGTATCTTAATTTAACATTCGAAGGGATATCTGGCTCTATAATCCCACCTGGAGGCACAAGAATCAGGAATCACGATGCCTAAGCTTTGGAGTTTGATGTGGCCAAGAAAGTAGTCACGCTTCATGCACTATCGAGGATGATAGTACTGGTAAAGTGGCATCTCAGATCTCCTCCCATACGTATAATCAGGGAACTCCTACACACTATATTGAACCTGGCTGAGATCTAGGATCCCGTTGTCGAGACAAATTCCTAACAATGATGTCCATCAAGGCTCTCAGTGCATGATGTAAGTACCACTACCCAAGAAGGATCCACTAGGTGAGACGCATCAGTAATACCAATCGACTATTTAGTCTATATAGGAGAGCAAGACTACGATATCGTCAGTGGGACCATCCAATAACTTATGAGGAAGCCGTCTGGCCCTCAATCAACTCGTGGTTAGATGCAATGAGAGATGAAATTCAATCCATGAGGTATAATTGAGTTTGAACTTATTAATTACCTGAAGGTCATAGACCCATTGGCTGCAATGGGCGTATAAGACTAAAAAGGACCATAAAGGAAAGACGAGAAGCTTAAAGCCGTGATCGGTAGCCAAAGGTTTCACTCAAAGAGAAGGAGTAGACTATGAAGCAACCTTTTCTCCGGTCTCTTCTAAAGATTCTTTCAGAGTGATCATGGCATTAGTTGCTCATTTTGATATGGAGTTACACCCATATGGATGTTAAAACTCCGCCTTCTCAATGGAGACCTTAATGAAGAAGTCTATATGACACAACCAAGGCTCGTGGCAAATGATCTCAGTAAACTTGTATGTAGACTCGAAAAGTCTATTTATGGTCTCAAGCAAGTTTCTTGACAATGCGGTACTTAAAGTTTCACAGTGTTTTGCTTCATACGGGGTTTTGTTGAGAACAAAGTAGATCAAATGCATATACCAAGTAAGGTCTGGGAGGGAAAAATTCATTTTTCCTAATAATTTCATGTGGATGATATCTCGGGCTGCAAGGGTAAAGGACCTTGGTTTACTGCATGAGACAAAGCGGATGTTGTCAAAGAACTTTGATATGAAGGACCTTGGTGAGGCGTCTTTTGTGCTGGGCATTGAGATTCACAGGAATCGTTCTTGCAGACTATTGGCTTATTGAGGGCATATTAAGCTGATCGATTTTAGAAAGATTCAACATGCACAATGTGTCGTGAATTGCTCCCGGGTCTCAGAAGGTGGATAAGTCGAGTCTGTCACAATGTCTCATCTCGTGATATTGAGAAAGCCCAAACGTAAGACGACCTTATGCTAGCGCATCGGAGTATTATGTATGCTCAAGGCGACTAGGCCAGAGACGCTTTTTCAGAATGACTTAAAAGCAGATATCATCAAATTCGTGACAAGATCATCAAGGTCGCTAAGAAGGTTATGTGAGGTAAATTTTAAAGAGGACAAAGACTATATGTTGATTTACAAACATGTTCAGGACCTACAGCTAGTTGGGTATTCAGATTCAGACTTTGTCGGTCATGGATGAAAGAAGTCAACAACCGGTTGTATCTTTGTAAGCTACAGGAGGTGCAGTATCATGGAAAAGTGAGAAACATAAATCAATTGCATCCTCTACCATGTAAGGAGCTCGTGAGTATGCTTTTCACAACTACCTCGCAATCTTGGCCCAAACCTCACTGGTAGTTAACCGTGCTCTGATTTTTTGTGGATGTGTCGATACGTTTGTATTGTGACACTCGCAGTTGTTGCTTATTAACAACAAATGTGAGGTCTCAAGGGCCCAAGCACATGCAGATGTCAAGTACTTGACTATAGCCGAAAAGTTCAAACCGGTGACGTTGTGTGCAGCGATACACATATCAACATGATATGATTGCAGATTCGCTTAACTAAAGGCCTTCGCCTTGTAAAATTGGACGACATGTCATTAACACGGCTTGTGAGTACTGCAAGTGGATACTGTAAATTGAAGGTGAGCTATTAAGTTTTATGTTGCTCTTATGAAGGATGAATCCAATTTTCATTAAGCATTTTTGGTAATAATTGACTTGTATCAACTTTTACATTCAATAAGGTATTTGTGAATGTAGGTTTATCGAGTCGAGTACATATAATTGTTGAAAATTCAAGGCATTGTGTGTAAACCTTGAATACAGCAATATGTGGCATTCTTGGCATTGTAGCCTTAACAAAGATGTTTTGTTACACATAAAGTAAAGTTACTCACAAGGTAACACATATACTGTGTGTTCGTTGTGGAACTACTTTATTTGATATTCCTCTCATATTAATACTGTGTTTCTCATGTATTATCTTAAGTGAGCAGAGAATTTGGACTAACAAATGGATAACACATGAAGTATCACTCCATTATGAGGTACTGCCTCCATTTGAACACACTACCATATTGAATCTATATCAAGTAGTTGAAAGCACTCGTGACCATGGAAGGGCTTCATGCGGAGTACATGCAATTGACACTATGATCTTGTTCGATAGACTTTATGGGGATCGATTGACTATTAAGAATAATCTCTAGACTAATATAAAATAGTGCGCATTACGCTTGTTTCAAATTAATTATCGCTAAAGTGGGAGAATAAAAGATTTTCATAAAGTGGGCTTTATTAATTGATTTATTAACTGGATTTATTCGGGTCTAATTAATTGAGATTATTAGATTCTTAATAAACCATACTGGGTCAAAGTGTGTAATGAGTATGGTCTTACCAGAATGAGAGGGCCCGCACGAACTCAATATATAAAGAAGGCCTCAAGTCCCTCCCAAACCCTGGGCGATACGATTATCATTCCTCACATACGTATTCCGAGAGATTTTTCTCTAACCAAGGAGAGGCATTCTCATTTGCCGTGTCATCAAGGTGGGCTATTCTAAGAGAAGATCTGAGATCTCGAGGTCGCTATGTGTCTTCATCAATTCCTAAGCATCAAGAAGACATTCCATGGATTCCAAATCAGGTACATAATATTCATATTCTCCATTAAAATTTTATGTTTTAACATGCAGATCTAGGTTAATTAAATCATATCCTATTAACCCCTCAACATAATGCCTACGGCTAAATCGGGTCGAGATTTTATCCACTGAGAATGATCTTTGGGCACGTGCTCTTCAAGCCAAATACATGAAAGGGAAGATGGTCCTTGCCAAAATAAAAATGAAACCTTCTTCATCCAACGTTTGGAGAGGCATAGTGGAGGGAACTAACGCTTAGTCGGGGTGCTGAATGAGAGCTGAAATTCATAAATGAGGGACACCTCTTTCGGGAGGATCCTCGGATGAGGGATCATCCTCTGACAACTAGCCATCAAGTAGCCATCAAGGAACCCTAGCAAGAATGAGTACCATCATGGTAAGATCGGATGAAGAAGATAAGGATGGGATCTACTGGGGAATGTCTAGTGATGGAAGGTTTTCCTTAAAATCTGCCTACAATAGCCTTATGCCAAATACGAACCCAATCCAAGATAGGACCTGGCAGTTGATTTGGAAACTAAAAATCCCCCCTAAAATTCGTACCTTCATATGGCTTATTTATCACAGGAAAGTGCTAACCAACATGGAGAATGCGAAGGGGCTTCACGAGCAACCCAAATTGCCATTGTTGCAGTGACGAGACAGAATCCCTGGATCACCTTTTCTGGAGGTGTAAGAACGCCGAACCTCTCTGGAAGAATCCGATAGAGAAGAATATGATAGAGGAGGATGTTTGGGAAAGAAGTCGATCTGAACCTTCCCTTTAGGGACTGGATCCACTGGAATCTAAGATTGAATTTGAAGGATGAAGGAAAGACCTGGAAGGGGACTTTTTCCATCAACCTTTGGTGGATTTGGAGATAGAGAAATGATGAAGTTTTCAATGACAAGAAGATGAGCCTAGACAGGAAGGACAATGTGGTGCGTTCTAATTACAGCCATGAATCGGGAGCTCGTCAGAGGATAGCTACTGGAGGAGGGAAGAAACCAGGTCTTGAGTGGGTAGGTTGGGTGCCGCCCCCTCGAGCTGGACTAAACTTAATACAGACGAAAGCTTCTTGGAAGATTCGAATAGGGCAGGAGCCGAAGGTCTCCTGAGAGACGAGTCTGGCAGTTGGAAAGGGGGTTTTTACAACCCGTCTGGAGTGTAACACAGTGGAGGAAGTGGAGTCCTCCTTCACGGCCTCAAGATGGCGTGGGAGAAGGGAATAAAAAAACTTATGGTAGAGATTGATTCCTTGAAAATCTACGGGTGGCTGAGAGGGGAGGAGGAGATAGTCAATTCCCATTCGAATATGATTCAAGAGTGTAGAAGCTGGCTTAGCAAGGGTTGGAAGGTGAGCCTCAAGCATTTATATAGGGAGGGTAACCAAGCAGTTGATGATCATTTCGCTGCTTCGAAGTCAAGCAGCCCCACATAAACTGCATGCCGGGGGGCCTGCACTACCTCGAGATGGATTTTCTCGGCTTCCCGAGGCCTCGAGGGCCTACGAGGCGCCACAGCATTTCCGTGAGCGAAAGAAACAATATAAACGCTAAACGGAAAACCAACCCAGCTGTTTTGCAAATACCAGAGCAAAAGCATCATAATGAATATGTTGTCAATAACTTAAATTCCATTTTGAATCCTCAACAAACAAAATCTGATAATATGATAGAAATGATACAAACGAACGGGGCTACAGATACTTAATGTGAATTATTAAGAAAAGAGAAAGCCAAGAAATCTATCAGATTAGATGATAAAAAACTTTACACGCCACTAACGGAGACAGTTTTGTACTAAAAACTTTGTAATTAAACTCAAAAAATGATTCTTTTGTAAGTTGAAAACATGTTTTTAAACGCCCACCTTTGCATTTAATTAACGACGCCTCTTTATTGTTTTCTCATATGGTCTCCCTTCCTCCCTAATAAAAAAATACTAAAGATTATTTTTTTTATTTTATTAAAATCAATTATTTAATAACTATTTATTCTTATTAACAACTAGTTTATATTTTTCATAATAGAAAAACTAATATTTTTAAAAATTATAAAATATTATATAATCATTAAAAGATAAAAAATATCAAAATGGGCCAAATGAATAAGCTCGACCAAACCCTAATGGGCTACAGGTTTATTTGGGCTGAGTCAATAGACTCTAGTTCTATTTTAATTATCATTTTCTTACCCTAATCCTTAAAAAATATGGGTCAGGTCGATCCACTGAACTAGACCAATTTTGTTGGATTGATATGGTCCTATCCTTCCATATGATGTTTATTTTGGTTTAATATAGTTCTATATGTGATTCTAAGGTGAGACGTAAGCTTCATGTTTAAAAGGTGAGACGTAAGCCTCAAAGAGTTGATACGTGATCTTTTTTGTGAATATAAATATAATTTAATAAATATTTTATAATATATTAAATTTTAATAAATTTAAAATAATTTTATCTTTATCATTTTGTCTTTTATTATTTCACATATTTATGTAATTATTTTTAAAAATAACTATAAAAACCAAAATGAAAAATAATTAAATTTATTTTCTCTAAAAATCTATCCTTTTTTGTTTATAGATGTATAATTTTTTTTCAAGAAAATAAAAAAGTTATTACAAAAAATATTTATCATGTAATACCGTATTTTTATTTATTTATTTTGACAGGTATATTGCTAGGGGTGAGTATAAACCGACCGAACCGGGTTCAACCTGATTAACCGAAATGAAAATCATGGCTCTGTGATAGTAATCGAAGAGAGGTGGAGCGCTGTCTGACACACACAAGTGAAAACCCACACATCTGGCTGACTCGCTCGATTAGAGTGGTTGACTGTCGATTCGGGTTCGGTTCGGTTAGTTGAGCTAGGATTAAATATGAACCCATTTGTAATTATGTATCAGTAATTGGGCTTTGCCCAAATTAATATGAAAATATATTTACTTTTACTTATTTTGCACTACACTCCCATCAACTCCGCCCACCGATTCAAACCGGCTCTCAACCGAACTCGATAAAACCAAAACCAATCTGGCCACCGAATCCGATGATTTCTCTTCACAATTTTATCTCGCCTTCGTCTGGCTAAATGCCTAAAAAAAAAAAAACCGCCAGTTTTCATATACCCTCCACCGAACCGAGTCGAACAAACCGTTGCTCACCCCTATATATTGCCTATATATTATTTTAAACAGACGATTTTTTAATTATAATTATAAAAAAAAAATCCCCCTTTCTCTTTCGAGTATTCCCCTCTTTACCCGGACCCCGACACCGCCGCCTTCTCCTTCTTCTTCCCTACTTCTTCTTCTTCCCTTTCTTCCAGTGCCGACGCCCACTCTTTTTTTTTTTCTACTCTTTTCCCCTCTTTTCTTTTTCTTGCTCATTTTTTCCATCTTAGCAGTCGTCCAAAGCCGGCCTTCAGATTCAGATCTCTGCGGCAGCACCCAGGTCCCAGGCTCCAGGTTCACGCCTTTTTTTTTCCTCCATTTTCATCGATATTTCTCCAGAAATTTTGGTGATATCTCGCCGATTTCGGATATATGTCGCCGATTTAGGATTTTTATTTTTATTTTTTTAAGCCCTGTCATCTCCCGTGAGGCGAAAAACGCGTACGCCTTCCATGCCCTGCGCTTTTTGGTGCCGCCTCGCCTCAAAACGCCTTTTAAAACACTGAAATTCGGACTAGTCCTAGAGTAGTCCAAGCAGCAGGGTTCTTTCCCAAAACCCTAAAAATTCAAAAACCCTCCCTCAGATCGAGGGCATTTTTTTTGCGGTCCATTTTTTCTGCACAAGCCAGAGTTACTTCACTTTCTTGTATACGAACCAGAGTTTCTTTCGGAGTAGAGGTGAAGGATGCAGCACGACGAAGTGATATGGCAGGTTATCAGGCACAATCACTGCAGTTTCATGGCCAAGTAACTTGTTCCTTCGTTATACTCTTGTTTCTGATTATATTTTCTTTGCGTCATTTGATTCAATTTGGTATTTTTTGATGTTGTGTTGCAGAATCACAACTGGGAACTTCTGCCGCAATCCCTATAACGTGACTGGGATTTGCAATCGTAGTTCTTGCCCTCTGGCCAATAGTCGCTACGCCACAATTAGAGACCATGATGGTATGTGTTTTCACATTTCTTGTATATTAATTCATAATTAATTTAGATAAAATTTGAACGAAGGTTTTGGATTATGTTTCTATGTTGTTCAAGCAATAAAAAAAAAACCTTCTGGTTTCACAATGAGAGCTTTGTCCTGATATGCAAAGCGCTTGTTAGGAATTCGGTGAAATTTACTTTGTAGATTGAGTTTAGCAGACTGCTTGCGAAGTTTTTTCAGTCTTATGATTTATGGATCGTTTCCTATTTTGTAAATTTAGTTCTTGAGATCAAAGCTGGATGTGGTTGACTGTGTTAATGATTGATCTCTGGTTCCTGTGCAGGAGTCTTTTATCTGTATATGAAAACCATAGAAAGAGCTCATATGCCAAACAAATTATGGGAAAGGGTTAAATTGCCACGGAACTACGGGAAGGCTCTTGAGCTTATCAACAAGCATATGGTATTCGACTTCTTCTTGCAATTTCATAGTGTTTCTGTTTACTTTTCATTAAACTTTTTGGAGGACATCTGATGCTTAATCTATATTTCTTTGGTTTTAACAGATGTATTGGCCGAAGTTGCTTGTTCACAAAACAAAACAGCGTCTCACTAAAATGACCCAGATGCGAATTCGCATGAGGAAGCTTGCTTTGAAAACAAGGTCCATACCTTTTCTTTGTAGTAACTCCTTTTGATTTGTTTTACATGACCTAATTATCACAATTTTGAACATCGGAGAAAGTTGATTCTGTTGATAGCTGACATGTGACCAGTTCGTCAATTTGGAGTTGGTTTGCTTGTTCCACTTGCTTTTTTAAAACCTTGAAAAAATGATTCATGATAATTGAAGTACCTTTATGGTTTCTGCAAAAATTGAAGTCATGAAGGGTGATCCTAGAGGTTTGGAGATTAGGGAATGTAAGCTCATGTGTTAATAACATATCATACAAAATTACACTAGTGGTAAAGAACAAGTGTAATGTGGTGCCTTTTGGAGGCCCTTTGGAAGAATCACTTTCATTGGAAGCACCTTCTACATTTTTCTTTTTGATAAATAAAAGGAAATATATTAAAGAAAAGAGCGCCAACAAAAAATGCCCCAAAGTAGAAGCAGCTTTTACATTGTGTCCCTAGTCCACATGCCTATGATGTTTGGTTGAGACTTGAGAAAATTCAATGGAATTTTTTTTGGGATAGAAATGTGGTAGAGAGGAAGCCACATTTTGTAAAGTGATAGGTGATGCGTTCAACTAAAAGCTAGGGGGATTAGGAGTTAGAAGCTTATTCACTCGTAATACAGCTCTCTTTAGTAAGTGGATTCAGTGGTTTGCGGTGAAAGGGAGGCAAGTCATTTGTTCCAAGTTTGTAGTAGAATAAGGGGGATGGTTCTCACAAACCATAAGGAGGGTTTTAGTGTGGGCTTGTGGAAGGTCCTTTAATAAGGTGGTAGGTTTTAGTTTCACCAACCTCTTTTTGCTTTGATTAGTCCCCTATATACTCCCTGTATACTTTGGGGCTTGGCTCTTTTTGTTAATATATTGCTCATTTTCGTGGTTTGGATTCTAGCATGGAAGCCTTTTAGCGTGTATCATCATTTGAAGTTCTTGTGTGCCTCCCAAAGTGGGATCTCGTCACGGGAAGCTTCTCACAAGCCTAACCTTGATCAACTAAAAGGACAGCGTTTTGACACTGGATGTTTCCTTTTCCTTGAGGAAGAAGAGACGATTAACCATTTACTATCCATTGCTTTAAAGCTTGGTTTTATGGGAGTTACCATTGTCTCTCTTTGGAGTGGTTTGGGTCCTTCCTTTGACAGTAAAGAGACCCTACTTAGTCAGAATGGTTCATTTGTTGTTTAAAAGCATATGAAGTTGTGGAAGGTGGCTCCCTTATGCATTTTTTGGAGGTTTGGGAGGAAAGAAATAGTATAGTTTTTGATAATAAGGATCTTTCTATTCAAAGATTAAAGAATTCTTTTGTATGTAGTTTGTGATCTTGGACTGAAGGAGTTTATAGATGAAGAGAATGTAGATTCTTTTCGTTTGATCAATTTCTTGAATTGGGTGGGTTCTAGATGAGGGAGAGTGAGTTTGTTTTGAACTTTAGTTGCTTTTTCTTTTGTGCACTTAGATTTCTATTGTATATTCCTTATATGCTTTGTACAGTCTTTGGACTTTTTGTTAATATATTTTATTCTTACTTTTATTTATAAAAAAGAAAAAGAAAAAAGGAAATGAAATAATATAATAGGGTTGAATGGTGGGCATAACTGAGATGGAGTTTGAAAAGCATTATGCTTAAAAAAAATAAAGTAATAAGGAGAGGTAGGGTCATTAGTTTTTTTATCAGAAACTGAAACATATTAAACAATAGAAGAAAGTACAAGAGAAGGAAGAGATTTCTTTGCTACAATACAAAAACTTACAAAACCAAAGCTAAAACTAAGAGATACATACCGCTGCCCAATTAAGAAGTAAAGCTGAAAGAGGAACCCCACTAAGGCTTTGGTACAATCAAATCAGCCCACAAAGATGAGTAAAAGTAAAATATATCCCACACCTCCTTTTTAGATATCTCTTTGTTTTCAAAAATTCTTTCATTTCTCTCTTGCCAAACAAACCATACCAAAGAAAGAAAAACAATTCGCCATAAAGTTTTGCTTCTAAATGAATTCCCAAAGCCTTTAAAAGCAATGATGAACATATCTTCTATGCTCCTTGGAGAAATTCACACTATTCTTGCTAAGTTGAAAAGCTTGTTCTACAATCCACAAGTGAAGGGACAATGAAGAAAAAGGTGATCAATGGTCTCTCCTTCGCCTTTACAAAGAATAACCACTGGGGATCAAGGGATATATGAGGTCGTCTCAGTTGTAATAAGTCATTGGTGTTTACCTTCTTATGAGCTACCAACCAGGAAAAGGCCTTAACTTTCGAAGAGCTTTTGAACTCCATTAGAATTTAGCTGGATGAAACAAAAGGGGAGTAGGAGGCAAATATAAAGCAAAAAGAAAAGGTTTGACCGTAAACAGATCTGTGGAAGACAAAGACCACCCTCTTGAATCTACTATAGAAGGGGACAGATGCACAGAACCAAGAGAAAGCAAAAGCCCCTGAAAGTGTTAAATTTTTGAATTTGTAAGATTACGTTGGAAAATTAGGTTCAAAGTGGAAGTAGGAGAAGAGCCAAGAACCATTGAAATGACCAGATTTCTCGAATGAATAACTTTATAAAGATTAGTGTATTGTGCACAAAGTGGTTGGTCACCCTACCATAAATCTTCCCAAAATCTTATTTTCTCCCCGTTTCCCACCATAAGGCAAGTATGATGAATGAATAAATGAAAACCTTGAGCTATAGCTTTCCTAGGACATTTGTGAGACCTCTTAACCACTATATTGTCATCCCATCCATTTGGATGTGTCCCATAAATACTAGCTATAACATCATGCCACAGTCCACTCCTTTCCCTATGAAATCTCCATAGCCATTTTCCTAGCAGTGCATGATTTCTCAAATAGATCTTCCCAAGACCTAGACTTCCTTGCTCCTTTGATCTACAAACATCTTCCCACCTTAAAAGGTGGTCCTTCTTACCTTCCCCTGCTCTCGACCAAAGGAAATCTCTTTGCAATTTCTCGAGCTTCTTAGCTATTGAAACTGGTGATGGAGCACCAAAAGTAAAATGCTAGAAGAATAGAGTAGGATAGAAATAACTCTAGGAATCACTCGTAGAAACCCGAGGCTTCACACTAAGGTTTTTTGTATCACACAAAGAGATTGAAATAACTCTAGGAATTACTCCTAAGAACTCTAGGCATCACACCATAGGGACCTTTGCATCACACAAAGACACTTATATTTGCTGGAAATTCTTTATTCATTCATCAAGACTGAATAAAACCGTAAATATAGGTGAATCTAGGGACCCATTACTCTTGGAACTACCATCTAGTAAATGACTTGAAACTTACAACTTTGACTAACTATTTGACTAACTACTAGGTCCTATTAAAGACTCTTGGAAAATGACAACCATGGAAAATGCAAACATTGGAAAATAACAATCATTGGAAATGACGATAACTTATGACAATTGCGACTAACTCATTTATATGAGATCCCACCTAGCTCTCTTTTTTATCATCCGTGAGAGTGCCAAATCAAGGCTTGAGCTTTATCTTGTGTTCGGTGTGGGAAAACTTTCTTAAGGTGGCCGCCACTTGTCTCCCATCAATCGTGGGATCCCAAAAGGATAAGAGATAGCTAGGAATGCAGACAAACAGACCCAATCAACATATCCTCCCCTGCCACAAGAAGGCCTTTTTCCAACCATCTAACCTTCTCGCTACTTTTTCAACCATCGGATCCCAAAAGCCTTAACCATCTAACCTTCTCGCTACTTTTTCAACCATCAGACCCCAAAAGCCTTTCGTGTTTAGATTCCCTTCTAAAGGTAAACTCAGATAGGACAATGGCCAATTTGTCTGTTGACAATCCATAATTGAGGCAAACCTAGAGACCATCTCCTTATTTGTATTTATGCCTAGAATGGAGTTTTTCTGTAAATTTATTTTCAAACCTGACTCTTGCCCAAAAACTAGAATGATGATCTTGAGAATCTGTAAATGTTCCAAAGAAGCCTTGGAGAAGAAAATGATGTCATCGGCAAATTGTAATATTGACACTCTAGTCCTATTTCACCAAAAGCCTCGCCAATCAAATCTTTCTTCGCCCGAAAATCAATCTACTTAATCACACCACTAGCGTGAAAAGAAATGGGGAAAGAGGGTCTCCTTGTCTCAATCCTCTAGATGCTTTCACCCACCCCTTAGTGCTTCCATTTACAAGGATTGCAAATCTTGTGGAGGACAAACATCCTCTCATCCAAGATCTCCATTTTGGGCTAAAACCCTTCCTTTCTTAAACATGCTCTAGGAAGCCCAATCCACATGATCGTACGCTTTTTCAAAATCTATTTTAAACACAATTCCTTCCTCGGATCTTCTCTTCTTATCCACCACTTCATTGGCTTAAAACTGCATCCAAAATTTGTCTCCCTTCTACAAAAGCCCCTTGAGAGTTAGAAATCGTCTCATGGATAACTTTGTGCATTCTCCCTGATAAGACCTTAGCTATTATCTTATAAAGACTTGTAACCAAGCTAATAGGCTCAAAATCTTAAAATTTTATATGACTTGACTCTTCTTCGCTAAAGCATTAGTACTTCGATTTATTATCCTGCAGTTATGGAAACTTATGAAAACTTTCTACTAAATTCCCTTTGATTACATCCCAACACTCTGATATAAGGCCATCAGAACTATTAGCTCTGGGAGTAGAGTGCGGTCCCCTTATTTCAAGATTTCAGTAGAACAGGACCGCTTCCAAGCCTTCTAGCCTCCAAGAGTTCCCTTTCAAGTTTCTAGTGTGCCTCCCAAAAAAATTCAGGAATCTCTTTATGAAAATAACATCACTACTACTAAGAGTCTCTCTCTTCGTGTATTACCAAAATTAATGAATTTCTTTTTCCTCCTGCCATTTGCCACTCTATGAAAGAACTTGGAGTTGCTATCCCCTTCTTTGATCCATTTAATTCTAGAACTTTGTCTCCAATGTACTTCTTTAACAAAACTTTCCCTAGCTCTTTTCTTCTCAAATTCCTCAAGGCAATAAGATCTTGACTTAGATTCCCTTTTTGTTCTAACCGATCAATTCTTTCAATGTCCAAAGTAATGGTAGATTTCCTTTCCCTGAAATCTCCAAAAACACCTTTATTCCACACTTTTAATTTAGACTTCACAAATTTTAATTTCTTTCCTATAAATCTCAGGCCCTTCCTAACCATCCTCCTCGAATCTCTCTTTTGCCACCATGTAGTAAAACAATTTCTAACTCTATGAAGTAACCACATATTTTCGACCAAATGGTGTCGGGCCCCACTTGAAAGGGCTAGTATCCAAACAATTGGGATTGGTGATGAGAAGTCCATTCTGGTAGTTTCTTATTGCCAATGAGGGAAGAAATTATCCCCCTCGAATGTGAATAAAAACCTGTCCAATCTCTTGCAAGTAGGATCATCCTGCATATTTGACCAAGTGAAAAAAGCATTTCTAAGAGGTGGGTCAAACAATTCTAATTCTCTTATCAACTCATCAAAGCATCTCATGTTCAAAGTCAACCCAGCAGCCATCTAATTCTCAAAGAGACTCCTTATCCATTAAATGTATCTATATACACCACCGGTAGGTGTTGGCAATATACAAATCTTGAAGCTTCATCCAAAAATCCTTTCTCCACTACGTTTTATTCGGACTATGCACTTAGGTTAACCAAAAGGAACCTTCTTCTGTAGATTTCAACTTCATTGAAACAGAAAAAGACCATATCACCTTCTCAATACACTCAAACTTATTTGAGACCCAAATGATCACTGTTAAGGTTTAGTCTCCTAATCCATTTAGGATTCTTTTCCTTCTCTCTTTAGTCTCCTAATTAGGCTCTAACTCTGTTTCCTTTTTCCCTAACACTAGAGTACAAATATGTATGTTTTCTCATTTTGTAAATTAATGATAATCAATGTATTCCTTTTCTCTCAACATGGTATCAAAGTCATAAAAGAGTTTGAGAATACTATGGTTAGGCTCTCACAGTCATTAATCTCGACAACCCATCCAAAGACCGTCGACCGGTCATGCCACAGCCTTCACTGCTTCTCAGGAAGCTACAAACCATCGTCTGAGTACCTTGTCGCCAGACAACTTTTATCTATGTGACCTCCATTCCTACGTAAGAGCACACCAATAGAGCGCCTTTCGATCCAACTTCGTGGAAGCTTCTCGGTGTCAATCCCACACGCCATCGTATTACCGGCCCGGGCGTCAAATTCACGCGACCGGGCGTGTGGGCTATGGCGCATGTAACACCGTTTACACGCGCCTCCTCCAGTTAGCGCGCCCTGGTCGCTGACTAGCCCATCCATCTACTCCATGCGCCCCGTCGTTGCCAAAAAAGCCCTTCTTTAAGTTTTTTCTCGCCACTGCATCGCGCTCGTCGTCAGAATCTCCATTGTTTTTGTGTTTTCGGAGTCAGATCTATTACTTTCGTGACCTTAGGAGTTGTCATTCGCTGATTCCTACCGATTTACATCTCATGGCTAAAAGACTTTCTATGGCTGAAAAAATGTTAGACTTTAATTCTTGTATCCTAACCCTATGATTACCTTATGGATAAACCTATGTATGAAAATTACTACCTCATGAGCAAGACTAAGGACCCAAATGACTGGTAATTTGATGTGAGAATCATCTTTTCCACCAGCTTATCATATGCTCTCAAGATTGAATTACTAATGGAAAAAAACTTATGTTTACTTGTATATTTGGAATTCAATGCTGAATGCCAAGACTTCATAATATCAAATTACAAATACAATACACTTAATGGTAAATAAAACCCAGACCTAATGATATCTTCCACGATCTTTGCCTAGCAACATCTCCAAGTAACAATGAAAACAACCCATGACGATATCTTTCTTATATGACTTAAACTCAGCCCATGATGAACTATTCTCTTTTCAGCTAAAGTCACTTGTATCACTGCGACTCTGCCAAGATGGATCTAAATTTTCCATGACACTCCTTCCTCACTTGAACCTGGGCCCATTTTGATAAACATCCTGGTTCACACTCACTCGACAATTTATCTTAAACTGACTTGGTACCTGGTCTGCCATTTCGCTTCACACCTCCACAATACTCAACCCATGCATCCTGAGACTAATTTTTGGCTACTTTCCCATGATGTTCTTTGCTTCCTTTCCAGTGGTGATCTCCAGAGTGATCTTAAACAAATCCAGTACAATGACAAATGTCCTCACGCACATTACTGGCGCTATCTCTGACACCCAAAGATCTATACATGAATATATAACACCCTCCCACGTCATTCCAAGCCACCGAATCAAGGTCGGAGCTGGTCCCATGAGCTCACCCACCTGGCGGGTCATTTCACGCTGAAGAATTACTGAGAGTAATTTTGCCTCACCCGCGCCAAATCTTCCTCCATTGCTTCTAGTCACCAAACTAAGAATAACTACTGCCTTCCTAATATCTTACTCTACTAAAATTGACCTTGATACCGTGAGCCCCACGTTATTTCAAATAAAAGACCTTTTCTTCTTCTTACTCGCCTCCTTTCACTCACAACTGATTCTAGAAGGATGCACTTCTAAACCATAGCTGTATGCGCCTGGCCTGCCCTTCCTCCCTCAATTCACTCCTCTCGTGATTTTGCAATACAGTCCTAATTTTCTTTTGAACCCTAGCTTCATTAGTAAGTTGAATCGCGGTCTCCGGGCCTGCAGGGCCAATGCTTCAATACTTCAACTCAACTTCGCAGGATCAATGACATGTGAAGACTTTTTACTGCACTAATACATCACAAGGCCTCTCACTCACCACTTTGTCCACTGCTTACTCATGAAAGCCTTCCTCCAGGCAACTGCCTCGCCATCCAAATTTCAATCTTTCTGAAGGTTTTTGCCTTTCATTTTAGTCATTTCGCTGGAGCGTGAGCCCCACGCCTGGTAGTTACATGATCTCCAAGTCTCTTGTTCCCAAAGATTAGATCCTCTTATTAAAGTCTCCAGCTTGTTCAATAATCGATGTTTAGGGTCCTTTGTGCTCCACTTACTTTAGGATTTCGTTATTTGTTATTACTTTTATGAAATGATTATTCTCGGCTGTACTTCGGGTTATTTTTAACGAAAACTCGAACAGCTTATTTTCATCTTTCAAAATTTACGTCAAATTCGCACTCAATTCAATACTTATATTCAGATTTTAGTTAGTTTTTACAATGCAAAAGAATATTTCTCTTACGCTGAAGATCTTTCTTTATGTCTTCCCAGCGGGATTCTTCAATCACCTTTGCTTACACTCTCAACACAATGGAGTGTAATGGTAGCATACATTCCGCCATTTAGTCGAGAGACCCGTACTCTCCTCCTCCATCATAAGGTTCCTCAACGTTTCTGGGGGGATGCTATCTTAGCTACTTGTTATTTGATTAATCGTATGCCCTCCTTTGTTTTGCATGATCGTATCCCCTCATTCTATCTTACTACCTACTCAACTCCTTTACCTCTCTCTCCCTCGTGGTTCGGGTCGCTGCTTGCTTGCTCATATTCTCACCTCGGGTAAGACGAACTCCTTCGCCAAAGCCACGGCGTGTCTCTCTCGTGGCTTATTCTCACCTCTCGAGTGTTATCGTCAAGTATTCCTCCCGATACTAATCGCTACCGATCTCTACCGATGTCACCTCTTTGAAGACTCTCCTCTTCCTCCCCTCCTCGGCAAGGCGCCCTTCCGCTCCAAACGCCTATCTATTCCTCTTGTTTTACCTTCCGATTTCCTTCTCCACCTATTATTGCATGTCGTGACTCACCGCTTTCCAGTCTATACTCGCCGCCCTCGGGTTCTCCTACAAAGGTCTCGTGTTGATCACATCTCTACGCCGCAGCCATCCTCATTCCTGCCCAAGAACCATCCGACAATCTACCATTGCCATTCGAAAGGTGTACCATTTCTACTCTAACCCACATCTTGTTTATAATTTTCTTTAGCTTTCAATGCTTATCTTTACTCTACTTTGCCTCTTTGTTTCCACTCATCTTCTCTCGTTCCTTTACTCCCTAAAAGCACTAGTGAGGCTCTCTCTCATCCCAAGTAAATGTGACAAATGACCAAGGAAATTGATGCTCTATTTAATTACACACAGAATCTACGCTTCTTCTCCTCCCGCAAGTCTCATGTTGGCTGTCATTGGCTGGAGGATAAAGGAAGATGGGACTCCGATGGTCGCATTGATCGCTTTTAAGGCCCGCTTCGTTGCTAAGGCAACACTTTCAAGAATATGGTTCCAGACTATTATGCATACATTTTCTTTCATGGTGATCTCTGGGCTGGTGAGGTTTATAGCGGAGCAACCAATTATTTTGTTGCTCAAGGAGAGTTTGGCTTGGTCGGTAAATTCATGTCGCTCTTATATAGTCCTAAAATAGCCTCCTCGAGCTTAGCTTAGCTCTGCTTAGCCTAGTTGGTTCAAGAGCTTGGCATGATTCGGCGCAATGCACTATCTCCATTTTTTATCATCATTCATCTACCGGAAAGTGGTTACTTGATTGTTTATGTGATGACATTGTCACAAGGTGCAATGATCGATGGGTATCTCGGGAAACTCAAACAACACCTCTTAGCCACTTTCGTACTAAAGACCAGAGGAAACTCGGGCATTTTCTGTGCATCGAGGTAACCACCCACCTCTGGTTATTTCTCAGAGTGAAGGATACCTCGATATATTGACAACATTGTATGTCGGATCGTAAGCCCCAGAGACACTCCTATGGATCCGATCGTCAAACTTGTACCAAGTCGGGTGAGCTTACCTAGATCCGTGAGATATCGACGACGATAGGTAAATCGAACCATCCCGCCATCACTCGGCCGACATCTCGCTTCGCGGAGCCGTAGCTAGCCGCCTTCCCTACAACCACCTCATGATAGCCACCGACGCCGTAGCTCGTATTCTCATATATCAAAGCTTTAACACTGTGTCAGTGGTATTGTATGAGAAACAAAGGTCATACCTGTGTTGTTGGATACAAGATGCAAACTAGGCGGCTCCAATCCATAGATAGACGCTCTACACGTGGCATTGTAGTGTTCATCGAGGTAACTTTAATATCCCGAAAGAGTAAGAACAAGATGCAGTAGTTGCATCCAAGTATAAAGCCGTAGAAAATTTGAGCTGGCGAATTTAGCAACATGTGAAACTTATATTATTAAGTATTCGATTCAAGAGCTTAAGATTTGTGAAGGATGAACAAATGAAGCCTTTATACGCGATAATCAAGCCGGGCCATATTTCATTTAACCCGCCTATGAGAGGTCAAACACATCGGGCGGGATTGCCACTTTATCAGAGAAAAGATTGCATCAAAGTGTATGTATGACTACTTTAGTTTTCGCGATACTTAATGACTAACTAGTGATATCTTCACTAAGTCTCTTAGAGGTCCAGGACAAGTATATATGTGACTAGCTTGGTTCTGTGACTTATATACCTAATCCTGAGGGAGGTTATTTAGTCCCTAATCCATTTGCATTCTTTTCTTCTCTTTACCAATTGAGATTCCAAATCAGCTCTTTTCCCTAATAGAGAGCAACATGTATGTTTCCTCCTTTCGTAAATTAATGAGAATCAATGTATTCCTTTTCTCTCAACAATCACTACTCCTGAGGCCCCACAAGTTGGAAGAATAGTCCATTCTTTGTCTGTCCTTGTCCAAACGCTGACCAAAAAGCGCTTGTCCCAGTTTTCTCTCTTAGTTTCCTAAAGCATCACAATATGTGGATCTTGAGACCTTAAAAAACCTTAGACTATACCTCTCTTTTCCTTAGAACCTAAGCCTTGAACATTCCAACTTAAATTTCTCATTAAAAACTGTATGAACCCAAAACACTCACCAACCAACTTAATCCTTCCTTGGTTGACCACTCTTAGTCAACCTTTTCCTCCTAACATACACCTTATCTTGAGAATCAACTTCCTGAATAATTCTAATTCCTAATCCCTCCAAAACTAACTGAACTTTGGCCTTTTCCGGAGTGGTTAGGCCCTCAACTTGAAATCCTTTTGGAGCAATGTTATCAAGTTCTTGGGTAACAACCTTTTCTGAATCATCATGCACTTCTGGGTTGGTACTAAATCTCCGGATATCAGAATTTTCTTTTTGTAATTGATTAGAAGCCTTCTGAAAGGACTCCACACCTTCCAACGTGGGAATGCCAATTACAGAGTTAAAAGACGACTCCACTACAGTCCATTTGGGACTCCCTCAAGGAATTTGGGTGGGATATCAAAGTATCTGAAGCTGCTGAAAAACAACGATGCAAAGGAGAAGAAGAAACAGGAGTAGAAGAAGAAGAGAGAACCAAAGTCCCTTCCGAAAGAAAGCCCTCACCTGGTTTAGACAGCCCTAAGCAGGAAAAGCCTACTGAACACAACCTACTACAGCCCGAGAGACCTTCATCCCCTCAATGTCTTTTTTTCCCAAAACAGTAGGAGAAAAACCCTCGTCTCCCTTCCTCCCTTCAAAGTCCTCCTTTGCCAAAACAGGAGGAGAAAAGCCTTCGTCTCCCTTCCTCCCCTCAAAATCTTCCTTTGCCAAAACAGTAGGAGAAAAGCCTAACCCAGAAGAAACACCCCTTTTTCTTGGACCAAAAACCTTAGAAACAACTTTGCCGACACCTGCCTCAGTTGCGAACCTTGTCGTCTATAACCTCGGTCATTAGCTTCTTCTTTTTCTTTATTTTTCTTGAAAGCTGAGTTGCTGGGGAAGAAAAGGTTATGTTATCCAGTTGTGCTTGATTTTGTCTTCATTTTCTTTGTTTTTTTCTTGGTTGGTTTAACTGTTTATGCATGGTGTTGTTCCACATTGTGAGGATGACTAAGTTTGTTTCTACACTTTGATTCGCGTGGATAGGGAGAAGATAATGACAACCCCTAGGAAAGAGAAGAAGAGAGAGGCTAGAAGAGAGGAAAAGGCCGAAAAAGCTGCGGTTTTGGACAAGGTTTTCATTCTTTGGTTATTATGTCTATTTGTCTATATATATATATAGAGCATTGGCCAAACAATACTCACTAATACTATTGCAGAGCATTGAGAAAGAATTGCTTGAACGTCTTAAGCGTGGTGTCTATGGTGATATATACAACTATCCTGTTAAAGAATATAATAAAGTTCTTGATATGGAAGGACTACAAGCTGCTAGTGAAGATGAAGAAGAGGAGGTAAAGTAGTGTAGCTTTATATATTTATATTTCAAAAACCATTTTTTCTTTCTTTCTTTCTTCTATACTGAAGATCTACTATTAAAAGCAGGAACTTGAAATTGAATATGTTGAAGGCTATGAAGAACTTGAAGAAGATGACATTGAAGATTTTGGTGGCCTTGAAGTTGATGAGTCTCTCTTGGATGAAGACCTTGGTAAATCCAATTTGATGTTTTTTGATGCATTTGATGTTCTTATGAAAATGCATAATCATCCTAAAACATCCCATAAATGCATGCAAATGATCACAGATACCTACATTCCATGACCAACCAGTTCAATTGATTCGTGTTGCATATGTGCATGGGTTCCCTCAACTTTCTTGGTCATGAACTCTAAAATCCTCCATTTGATTGCAAAGAAGTATTTGGTAAAGAAAACATAATTTGGAATTATGCAGTAGCTCTTCCTGCTCAACATGTTAAAAATATTCTTCCTTTTTGTAGTTTTTCCTATGCCTTATAGGCTATTAAATAGAGCAAGAAGGAAAAACTTCTAATTCCAGGGTCAATAATCTAAGTGGTGAAAGAAAAAGAAGTAAAAATAAAAACAGAAAATTTGCAAAAAGTAGACATTTGTTATCCTTTTTATGCTGTCCTTGTCAATAACTAAAGGAAAACTTGTGTTTCAATCCATTGATTTGGGAATAATTGCAAAGAAGGCATAAAAAATGCAAAATACATGGTTCAATAAGGTTTCATAGAATATAATTGTGTTTTAGGTATTGTAGTACCTAAGTACTATCTTAATACACTATAAGTTACCTTAATGTACTATAAGTTACCTTAATGTCCTAGATACTATCATAATGAACAATGTCAAGGTAGTACTTACAGTTTATTAAGGTAGCATCAAGGTACTACCATATGTGAAACACGATTATTTTCTAAGAAACCGTAGTGAACCATGTATTTGGCATTCTTTATGCCTTCTTTGCAATTATTTTCAAATTAATGGGCTGAAACACAAGTTTCCCATAACTAAACTTTTGATTCATTCAATGTAGACAATATGACTGTAGAGTATCTAAAATTTAATCTACTTCTAACCATGACCACCCTTAATATGCGACAAGGCATCACTTCTATGCCAATGTATTAGTTTTGCTTATAATAGGACAACATATGCTAGCCTCACTCAAGTACTTGAAAGTAATGTTGCAGATGATGACGAGATGGATTTAATTGACCGAAAGAGAGTGAAAAAAGATTCTGGGTCAACTCATGGGAAGCTTGACAAAGATGAACTGGGCACAAAGTTGAAAAAGCGATCAAAGGTTCTTGTTGAGGTAAATATGTGTTTCAAATTGTGCAAGTATGATAACTTATGTGACCTTTCTTCCCTTTTTTATATCATTCTTGATATAAATTTGTTTTCGCTTGAACATATTCTTTAGCAAGAGAACTATATGCCCTGAAAATTTGAGGAAAAGAAATAGAGATGAAAAGTAGGAGAACAAAAAATAAATTATTTTTTATATATTATTTCAAATTCATTTAGCTTTTTCCAATCTTTCTATATAAACATTAAACTAAAAATACATAAATTTCTCACTAATTTTAATTAACTTTGATTTTCTTTACTATTTTCTATGGTTAAATCAATCATATGTTCTTAGTATTTTCAGAGTGGTATGATGTCAGACCTTGTGAAGTCGTAGTAGTTGTGTTTTTATTCAGATTGCTAGAGATCTCTGAGTCATTGGGCATCCAAATTCCCAGTGGTGTGAAATGATAATGAACCTTGAATGTTACTACTTGATTCTGTGATTAGTTTGATCACTCGAGAAGTCAGATGTTGAAAATAATGGGTTATAAATTTATTTATTTATTTTTTAAAATTTTCATCAGGTTGAACATGAGGGGACTGAAGAAAGGCAGAAAGCAATCCAATGAAAGAGCATGTGATTTGGATCTTCGATCCACCTGCAGCACCAACAACAGTTATCCTCACTCATCACAACATTGATTCACTCTTTACCAAGGAGAGGAAAAAGAGGTATAGAAAAAAAAAAGAAAAAAAAAAAGGGGTTTTGATTCCTGGGACTAATTATCAGTCCCAATCTCGATTTTGTAAGCGGGGTTGATCATGAAAAGAGATATAAGGTAATTTTGTTACGATATGGAGTTGAAAAATTATTATTATTATTATTTGAGGCCATTCACTGTTGTGATTTATTCAGAGTGTGTGTTTGAGTATGGCTGTGTTGAAAGTGTCGTGAAAAATAGTTAAATTATTTTCTTATGCTTTATAAAACGAAATCTAGTCTCTAATTGGGAACTTCAAAAATTTTGAAAATGATTAAGAGATATTGTTTTTGAAAATATTATGATTTTTATTTTATGAGAGATTTTAACTTTTAAGAACATGAAACTATATTAAAAAAGCGAGTATTTACTATTTGACAAGGGAAATGGAAACTGAACTTTTCAAATTAATCTCTTTTCTTCATTGTTAAACATAACATTTTAGTTACAATAAAGTAAATTATTTTCGATTGGACTCATAACCCTCCCTTCCTTCGATATGTAGGCTTATGAACGAGCCGAAATTTAGCCGGCCCAGCCTTCAACATTTGAATTAAGCCATAATTTAAGAGCGAGCCTCGAGCCCAGTTCCGAGCCAACGAACAGACCCAGCCTGCCTTGGTCATTTAAAAAAAAAGCTTCACTGGTACCTCATTGCCGTCAGCGTGAACGAGCCGAGCTTAACCTCGAGCCTTCAAGCCCAATCCTGTTCTTACACGCTCAGACAATCAATCCTCAAGCCTCACCCATAAACTTTTAACTTTTTGTAATCAATCCGAGTAACAAATACATCAATTCAATAAATAATTTTCTAATGGACTGTTCACCTAGCTTGATTTAGCAATCGATGCTAAAGTTCGCAAAGTTCGCCTCCTTCAACATTTGTTCTCTCGATTACGCATAATTCCATTGTCGAACAAATTAAGAACCGAAAATTCATGAAATAGAATTAAAACAAGTAAATTGCAGTCAATAAATAAGATAATTCAAATCATCAATGTTAAACACGATCGATTTTAATCAATTATCTAAATAAAGTAAATAATATATCAACAAGATTCGCGTTAGAAAACTCGATTAGTAACAAATGTAAACTATTTCATAATATACCGCCGCACATGGTTGTTGGCCACCACCCTCCACTACCGTTCGCGCATTTATCAATTTCAAGACCATACCACCACTCCTGACCCAGATCCGCACCTCCTACCACGCCGGAACCCATCACTAAATTTTCTTATACTCAAGAATTGACGGCAGACTATTACATAATCGTCTGCCTCAGATCCCAGATGCCTGCATTCCTTGTTTCCATGAACCCACCCCATGATCACACCTCGATTTTTTATCTACACTCCACGCCTGGGGACAAGGCTGGTTAAGTCCAAGACTGGGTGATCCAAAGGGGCCCCAATACCCCCTGTGATTTGAGATTGGATCCTTGCTCATCAAAATAATCGATCAGACGGCAAAATTCTCCTGCACTCAGCCCTCACGCTACTAAAGACGCAACCTCGGTTTGCTCTCACGCCACTACCAAATTTATAGCCCACAATGAGCCACAATACCTCATATTTGTAATCGACTCAGACACCGGGGATCGACCGATCGCACTGGGTCATACCCAACATCCATGTTCTTCCCTGTTCGCCCTCACAAGACCTCTTCACGCTTATCCACACTAACATACCGTCGCGCTTATCGTGGGCATCTACTTCCGCTACGAAGGTATCCGAGATTTAGGTAATTAGCCTCAAATTTCACGGCTGGGATTCGCTCGAGCTCCGCCGTCTTTGTCGGCTACCGCTTCATCGCTTCGCAGGATTCACGATTCACGATCCATGTCGACCTGGATTCAGAAATTTTAAGGATCCATTACATCGACATCCTGACACACGACCCAGATTTCACCCGACGCGCCCCGAAGCCTGGGATAAAGACTGGATGAAGACTGGGACGTCACGGCCGGAGACCGAGGCGGTTCCTCGCTCCAGCCGACGGATGGGTCCTACGGCCGAAATGAACCCGAGATTTAATGCTCCTAAATTACGCTCAACGGCTTAGTTTAAATTTCACGAACTGAGCACTAGCCCGAAATTTTTCTCGGAAATTTAAATTGTATGAAATATCACACACTTCTATCGATATGTCTTTTTTTAATGTTTTTTATATTGTGTGAAAACGCCAAGCATAAATGGTTGCTTATGTTGTGAGTGAGAAGACGTGGGAGATACGGGGCTGGGCGTGGGTGGGGAAACATTAATAAGTATTGGTTTGTGACATGAACTTGGGAAGTACGTATTTGCTTGTCGTGTTTGGGTACGTTAGTAACAGGTTTTCTGTCACATTTGTCAACCCCCAACACAACACGAAATGTAAACGTGTTTTAGACTAACGATATATAATAGGTTAAATATTAATTAATATAATAATTAAATGAGTTATTAAATGACATTAATATATAGATTGACATTAATATAATCTATTTATTAAATGAGTTATACGGGTTAATACAAAGTTAACCCAAATATAATTATATTCAACTTAAATCCATAAAAACCTTATCTTAGTTTGTGTCCATTCACGAATTATATCCAAAGACTACTCGGAAGTAACCGTGATAGAGAGAGAGAGAGAGATTATTGCTTGCATTGTCAATCATCTTCCTTCCCGTCACCATCACCATCACCAGCAACTTTCCTTCCACTTGATTCCGTCACCATCACGATTTATGTGCAACTTCAAAATAATCCATTCTCGTCACATCAAAATTAACATTTAGTATATGATCCCAACTCGGGCTGTTTTCCATATTTATTTCCTTTAAATTTTGTTCTTGTCCTTTATTCACATAAAATAAAATTGAGATATAAAAAATCTCTTTTATCTTAATCATGGCAATATAAAGTAGCCAATAAGTCATATCTGATTAAACTTATTGAAAGCACTAGATCAGACATAAGAAAGGAATGGACCATAGTTGAAACTTATTGAAAGCGAATACTATAATATTGTAATTTCAAGTGAATAACTGTAAAAAATAAAACAATAATATACAATGAATACACACCTATCTTAAACCCATTTTCTAGTAAGGAAAAATTATGTTTTAGGGTTATACCTGTCGCACCAAGACGCAATGATAACTGTATGTCGCATTCTCAAAAGAATGCATCAACCACGTAAAACAAATAAACTTAAATCTACGCAAATCATCATTTTATAAAAAAGTTAAAAGCATTAAAATATAAATACGATTTAGCCCAAACACGACAAAAATCGCTCTCCTTCATGTTAAAAAGTGTTATGAGGTATAGTGCTCGGTATAGTTAAAAATTGTGAGTTTGTGATAACTTTGCAAATTGTTATATTTCAAAATCTTTTAAAAACACATAATGTATAATTTTTATTTCATCAATCTATTCTCTTTAAATTATTAATTTTATATAGTCTATTTTAGTTATATAAATAAATAATATAATAATTATTTTAAGAAAAATAATAAAAAATCATTTATCATAATAATTTTATTATTTTATTTTTTTGTAAATACGTCAATATGTTCTACACATATTATACAAATATTTTTCATTTTATTATAATAATAAAGTTATATTATCATTATAAAACAAATAAGAACCTAAATTATTTTTTTAATATATTTAAGTTATTGATTTAAAGCATATAAAAAACAAACAACTTAATAATTAATAGAAAATACAATATTACAAAAAGAAATAGTTTAATAATTAATACTATTAAGTCTTATTAAGCTAAATAATAGTTCTATTGAGCGTTAAGTAAAAAAAAAATCACCATTAAATAAAAAAATCAAATGCTATGTAACTCTTTCTTTTGACCAAAACTTTTGCTCATAATTTTAAGTTAAACCATTTTCCATATTGAAGTGGTAGATTCCACTTATCCAAATATGAAGAGAAATCAAACTCACATTTGTAGGTACAAGAAAATTTCACAAGTCTACATCTTACAAAACAATCACTTTTCCAACCCTATTAAACTCAATTTTTAAAAATAATGACTGGTCAGAATTGCATTTATTGACCCTACCGATAGCTCCATTTGGCCCATATAATTCTAGGCTCAAATGACCTGTTTAATTCACTCTCTACAAACATCAACATACATTTGTAAGAGTACAAGAAAATTTCTACAAGTCTGCAAATAACTATTAAAAATAAATCATTTTCCCAACCCCATTAAACTCATTCGAAAATAAATTACCGACAGAACTACAGCGCTTTTATCACTGACTGGCCAGACTTTCACCCATAAGGGCTTTAGTGGCTCCACCACTGTCACCCACTTACAAACACGCATTTGTAGGAGTACAAGAAAATTTCACAAGTCTACAACATCTTACAAAATAATCGGGCTTTCCAACCCCATTAAACCTGCCGGGAAAATACCATGTGAATACACTGTGTTTTATCAATTCAGCTTGAATTCGGGGCTCATGGACCCTACGCTTAAGCCTGCCGGCCCATTTACCCACTTTAACCCATTTTTTTATTTTAAATTTTTTAATGACTACAAAATATTTTCCAATTATTAAAAATAATAGTGTTTCTATTATGAAAAATATAAAATAGTTGTTTTAGGGGAAAAGAATAGTTATTAAATAATTATTTTTAATAAAATAAAATAATACTACTATGAAAAATAACAGCAAACCCACTAGCTATATAGAACGGAAATCTCATTTCAACATATAGAAAATGATATGTAGAATGTTATCCCTAAATTTTCCATGAAGATTTTGAGTCTCCTCAATTCTCATCCCAAAAAGAATATGGTTTATGCTTCATGTAACAAATAAAAAATTAACTTTTTTTTTTGTAAAACGACTTTTGTAACTAATCGCTAATGTAAATAATATAAATTGATTAAAACAAAATGATTTAATATTTGTCTTTGAGGCTTGATTCAAGTGGTAAAACCGTAAAGGGGTGGAATGGGCATTCAGGACAACCTATGATAGAATGCTTTTAAGAACATAATACTATAACCTAATATGCAAAAGTGAGTCAAAGTAAAAATAATAATAATAATAATATTTAAACATAGATGAGAAGAGTTTACGATTTGATTACAAATTTCAATTATACATAAGATTTAACTTTGAAAAAAAAAACTTTAGATTAATTTGGAATTAACTTTTTACTCCTAACTACTATCAATTCAGATTATTTGGAGTTTTTCCTAGCTTAATCGATGATATCGAATTTGAACTCAAAAGCAACCATACTATATATAGTAACATCAGTTTTTTAGCCATTTCGCATCAGATAGCGATTGGGCTAGAATACGCGATATTTAATTAAAACGCCTTTACGATGATGTTCACCTGTGATATCTCATAGCCTCAAATAAAAAAAAAGAAACTTTGCATCTCTAACTTATTTTGAGAAATATTTGGTTAAAAAACTTAAAATAACTCAAAATTTATAAATATAATCATCTTCATGTTTTTTCTTCAAAAAAGACTCATTATAGACAAAAATATCATTCCTTATTTGATGTATTTACATGTAACCTTGTAAAGAAATAGTTATGTTTACAAGAAAATAATAAGGACGTTTTTATCAAAATGAGGTAACAAATAGATGAAATTGTTAGATTTTTTGCTATATAGGGTTTGTTTGGTTCCGGTTTTTGAAAACGGTTATTGAAAACATAATTTTGGTATTTTTTAAAAACTGTTCTTATTATATAAATTTAATGTTTTATGTATTTTTTAAATCAGAACAAAAATGGAAACGAAACCAAACCCAACATGTTATAAGTTTTCCTTGTTTTTGATAAATTTAATTTTGGTGTTATATAAATTTAATGTTTTATGTACTTTTTAAATCAGAACAAAAATGGAAACCAAACCAAACCCAACATGTTGTTTTTGATAACAAAAAAATAGTTTTAAAAATTAGTAACCATACATACCCTTTTTAAAATGTCTTGTAATGGAATAAACCTGATTTTGATGGGGGAATCAAAGTTAATAATGAAATTTACGAATAAGCCCCTTGCCGTCTACTTCAAAATTTTGATTAGAAAAAAGTAAATAGTGAGGTAAGGGTGGGGGAGTTGGGAGAGGGAAATAAAAAGGAAGCCCTTCTGTTATGGCGTTATCCACTCGCGCGGGCAGTATTCTCAGCAGCTTCGGAGTTAACAACGGGAAGCGTATATCGATCGTGACGCCCTGAATCGATAACATTCTCTCTCTCTGTCTCTGTCTCTGCGAATAGTCGTTTCCTTCTTCTTCCTCCTTCGGCTCACCGGCTATGGATCCGAACCCTAAAACCTTCCCTATTCTCTCCTATGTCCTGTCTCGACTCCCTCAACTTGGTTCCAAACCCTCCGCTTCCGACTCTCCCGGAACCGACATCGAGGCCGGTGATGTTGGTGGTTCCACCTCAGCCGCCGGCGGATCGGGTGAGCTTGTCGATCAGATGCCTCATCTTAGTGACCCCAAGGTGTTGGCATCGATGACTAATGCTATCTCCGACGTCGCCCAGACCCGATCTGTTCTCCAAACCCTCGGTGAACGACCTGATCACGAGGCGGTTGACAAGGCCAAGGCGAAAATCGCGGAACTCGACTCCCGATTGTCGAAGCGGCTTGAGGAAATTGTGCTGTCGCCTCGGCCGGAAAACATCGATCGGATGCAGTTCAGGGCGCATCAGGCGGAGAAGGAGCAGGAATGCCGGAAGGCAGCGGAAAAGGAGAAGCAGATTTACAAGGCTGTGCTGCAGCTGGATGAGATGCACGAGGCGTACGAGAAGCTGTTGAAGGAGGCGGAGGAGAGGCTGGTCAAGCTTTACGAGTCAGCATCAGCTTTTGGTGACGACGGTGAGGTGAAGGAAGAGGTGAATGAGGAGGTTGTTGGGATCTTGCAAGAGGCGTCTGGAAAAGGGTTAGAGAGAGTGGATCTTTCGGGTCGGAGGTTGCGGTTCTTGCCAGAGGCGTTTGGGAAAATTCGCAGCTTGGTTTCACTCAATCTCTCTTCCAATCAACTTGAGGTTAGTGTTAGATCTTTAATTTGAATAATTTATTGAGAAAAATACAAGTGACCATAGTCTTTATTGCTAGCGAAATGGGTGGCTGATGCTGTAAATTGTTGGGTGAACTGAAACCACCGGGATAGTATTAAGAATTGTGTTAAGTTTATTAGAAAAGTCTCCGTGAAAGTGGAGGGGTCACAATGGACCAGTAAACCCCACTTGCCTTAAGCTCCTTATGTTTGTAACCTAAGTGTAGTAGGGAACCAGTAATCTACCTCTAGGATTCAACATCTAGATCTCACTTTGGGTGCACTCCAATAATAAGATGCAGAATATCAAAATATTTTTCCTAGAAAATTGTGCTTAGATGGAAACAGCCAGATCTCTAGGATTGTGCTTAGTACAACTCTACTTATAGGATTCAAAAGTCATATCTCACCTTGGGTGCACTCCCATGATAAGATGCAGTACAACTCAAATATCAAAATATTTTTCCTAGAAAATTGTGCTTAGCATGGAAACACTTGAGCAAGAGATAGTGTGCTTGAAGCATTTCAGAAAGTGAGAGAGAGTGCTTGAAGCACTTGAGAGAGAATTTAGAGAGCTTTGAGAGAGATAAGAGAGCTCAAGTAAGGTGTGAAAATGAGAGGAGGGGCACCTATTTATAGATGAAACCCCCAACGGATCTCTTCAAATTATAAATTAATAATAATTGATAAAAAATATTTTTTTTTCATAAGAATTGGACTCAATCAAATTGAAAGGGAAAAAGTTATGAAATTCTCCCTTAGTAGCTATTTAAAAAGAAATTCAAATGATGCTTTAAAATTGGCTAATACATAGTATTGACAAAGTAAGATATTCGATCTCAAACTATATTATTTTATTTAAATAAATTAAAAGGCCAAGGGCTTGGTGAAAGTGGAAGAATATTGTTTAAAAATTAAAATTGAATAAATCCTTGGATAGTCAATAAGTCAATTTAAATTTAAAAATAATTATTTAAAGCAAATAAAAGACTTAGCCAAAAGACTTGGCCAAGTAAATTTTGTTATATATATATATATATATATATATATATATATATTTATTTATTTATATGTAATCTCTTTTAGATTGTTTCACAATACACTGGCCAACAATTTGAGAGAGAGAGAGCTTAAGAAATCTCAAGGTGCATGTGAGAAGTGAAGGGGAGAGGGGCTTTTGCCTATTACAGAAGTCAAGGTGATGGTAACCCAACCTACTCGAATGGATATCCCATGAAGTGGGTTCATATGGGTAATAACAAGTTATCTAGTGATCATGAGCTTCTCTATCATTTATATTTATTGAGAATCCATCCCTATGGTGTAGATAGCGCTTATTCTGTATGGATTAATGTTGAGTATCAACTCTTAATTAATACTATATTCCTTATGGATGGTGTGTTTAGATGCATAACACACTTGATGAGTTTACCTATATGAGAGTGGAAGCGGGGCCACTTCTTATGAGAATATAGGCATATTCTCTAGAGCTCTCATGAATATTCAGATAGGGCGCAAGGCATATTAGCGCCGACTTGTAAAGTACAACTCGTAGTTGAGAAACCAATGTGGATGATAGATTCCTTGAGTCACACAAAGAAACATCGGTTCATAGAATTCTTTAATTCACCATGTTTTGTGATTCAATACTTGTTTATCCTAAGACTTGTTCATAGCCTATGGGCACTAGATTTGATGCATTGGATTCTCTTAGAAATATATATATATATATATATATTATAGCCAATTTATATATATATATATAAATATATATATATATATATTATAGCCAATTTGACTTGGCCAAGTCTTTTGTTTGCCTTTAAATAATCATTTTTAAATATTAATTGATTGTAGATATTATTGACTATCCAAAGATTTATTCAAATTTAATTTTTAAACAAAATATCCACCTTTATTGAGTCCTTGGCTTTTTAATTTATTTAAATGAAATAATATGGTTTGATTGAGTTCGATTCTTATGAAGAAAAATAATTTTTTATCAATTATTATTAATTTATAATTTGAAGAGATCTGTTGGGGGCTTCACCTATAAATAGGTGCCCCCCTCTCATTTTCACACATTTCTTGAGCTCTCTCAAAGCTCTCTAAGTTCTCTCTCTCTCAAGTGCTTCAAGCACACGCTCGTTCTCTTGCTCAAGTGCTTCCATACTAAGCACAACTTTCTTGGAGGAATATTTTGAGATTTGAGTTGTACTGCATCTTACTAAGGAAGTGCACTTAAGGTGAGATCTGGCTATTGAATCCTAGAGGTAGAGCGTCGGTTCCCTATCACACTAAGGTTACAAACCTGAGGAGGGTGAATCTACTTTAAGGACAGTGCAACTACACCCCTTAGCTATCCAATTGGATAAGTTCATCTTACCCTCTTGTTCCTTGTTTGTTTGTTTTGGGTTAAGTCAAATTCTCTAAACCTTACACTTTCTTAAAGACCTTCTAAAAGTGGCATCCGATCACAAGGTAGTAGGTGGAAACTTATTAGTACATGTCTAGGAAAGGCCTGTCAACGAGGCAATAAGAGCTTAAGGCAAGTGGGGTTTAGTGGACCATTGTGACCCCTATACTTACCTGGGGACTTTCTTGGTGTACTTAACACAACTCTTAGTACTATCCTGGTTTCTGTTCACCCAAAAGATCAAGTCCATCCAACAATCTTAAAGTAGATTCAATTCCTTGAATTGATGGATAACTCCCTAGTTCACACATGTCCTGACACTTCCAAGATTGACCCTTTTAATGGGAAATTCTTTAAGAGATGGCAAGAAAAAATATATTCTGCCATTGATGTTGTGAACCTAGGACATATCTTGATAGACCAAAACCAATAAATTTGTACTGGTTTTCTTTAAGTTGACTAAATGCAAGTTGAGGTTAATCAAGATTATATGAATCAGGAATCATCTCAGGAAGTGTCCATGTCTCACTATCTGTTTGTCTGATTGAAAATTCATCATAAGCATTACTGGAGTTGCTATTGCATGAGTGAAGGAAAAATCCTTGTTCATGAATGGTGTTTTTAGGCCGTTGAGCACTTCTGCTTGAGTATATTAGCCTGGTTCTTTGGCAAGATTCTTTTTCCCATGACAAATGAAGGATGATATTGTGAAGTTTGATGCCAAAATAGGTTCTATTTAAAATTTGTTTTTCACAAGTACACTTCTTTTCAAAATAATCATCAAACTAATCTCACACATGTTTTAAAAACCGCATTTACCAAATGCGGTTTTAAAATTGACCTTAAAATTGCATTCATCAACTGCGTTTTTAAGGTTCATTTAAAATTGCATTCACTGATAACGGTTTTAAGATTAATTTTTGAAAACTGCATTTGATGAATGCGGTTTCAGAACATGTGGGAGACTAGTTTGGTGATTTTTTTAAAAGAATTGTATTTGTGTAAGTTTTTTTTAAATATAACCAATTTTGACATCAAATTTGATATTGAGATTCAAATCCTAGACTTACCTCATGCACCTATCTATCTACACCCTAGCCAAAGTCTAGGGGGGCCTATTTAGAATTATTGTCTTAGTCGTATATTGTCTATATTCTATCCTAGGGCATTTGTATTTTTTGGAGAAACTTAATTAGGGAGATGAATATCTCAGAGCTGTTTGGTTGCTGTTCTAGAGAACAGTTTTTTTGTTCTCCAGAACACAAAAATAGGCAAAACATTTGGTAAAAGAGAGGATCTTCTGTGTTTTTTTGGTCTTTGTGTTCTTAAAATGACTGTTTTCAGAGAACGGCTTAAAGCTGTTCTCCGTGTTTTATATCAGAGAACAACTAAAAACCGTTCTTAAAAAAACTGTTTTCCAGAACAGTTTCGAGAACAGAAACTAAACAGGGCCCTCATTTCCACTTATCAGATTCTCATGTTTTAGGGTATACAAATTTAGTTCTTTCTCTGTTGTTTGTGGGATACATTCAAGATTAGGAGTCTTACTCTTTCCTTTTTTTTGATAAGTTAGGAAAATCTTAGGTGGCGTTTGTTTTTTGGCTTTTTGCTGAAAGTTAAATAGCTTTCAGCATTCAGCTTGTTTGTTTTTTTAACTTTTTCATGACTTATTGCTCAAATTTATAAAAAAATTCTGAATAGAAACAGCCAAACATTTTGGCTTTTTCTATTCAGAAAAAGTTATATTCCAAAACAGGAAACACCACCCTTGCCCAAGAAGGAGGAGAGCTAGTAGTACTCACTACCCAATGTAATTAAGTACTATTTAGCATTAAGTAAAAAAACAAATGCCACCTTACTCTTTTAGGATATGAAATTTATTCATTCTCATTTTCTCATCCCCTTCTTTATTTATAATTAGCCTATCCCAACCAACAAGTTCCTATGATATATTAAAATGCTAGAAGGAGGAAAAAACAATTGAGAGGAATCTTTAGCGTTGGTTCTTGAAAAGTACCAAGGGAAGAAAAAATGTTAAGGGAAATTATTTTCTTATGTTTGGTTGTGCAATGAAAAATTTCAAAGAAAATCAAACATAAGTGAAGTTACCTAGAAACTAGTATATGATTAAATTATTTAATCTTTATATTGATGAGTTAAAATAAATTTAATGGGTCTCAAGTGGCAAGGAAAAATAGTATGTCGGATTGAACTCTATTTTTATTTTCTTTCTACTTTTCCTCGTTATTTTATTTTCCTTCAAATTTTTTGAGAACCAAACATAGCCTTAAGGTCTGACTTTTTAATCAAGTTTTTGAAGAGGATCTTGTCTACACTTCCATTTTCGAATTTAGAGGATTTTGAATTTCACCAACTGAACATACCCTTAAGTTTCTCCTTGCTCTTGTAATAGAAGGAAAAACAAAGATGGTTAGCCTCTGTTGGAGGGATCATTTCAGGTTAGGACCCTTATCATTGGTGTGGAAGGTCCAATTGTTGTGCTGTACAATTGGCTTAAGATTTTTATTTTATATTCTTATTTATTTTTTGTTGTAGTTGAAGGTTCTCTTTCTTGGCTATAAATGTTTGTGCATTGTTGTGTAAAGATGTTATTCTTTTCCCATCTATTTTTTTCAACTTCCATTTCATCTTACAAGGAAGGATATTTTCATGGAAAGATATTACCGCCCAACATCTTTACCTGAATTCAATAGATAAATGCTTGTAGCGTAATATGTTGGCACAGAACAACTATTTTGTTTGCGGCAAACTTGTCGTTGCTACTTTGGGATTATCAAGTTCAGAAGAAAATTGAATTATTGAAATCATGGATTTGTTATATGATGTGGAAATCCATTATTTGGCTGAGTTTTAGCTTTTCATAATCTCTTCCTGATGTTTGGGGTTCCCATGTGATGGAAACAGTTCATCCCTGATTCAATATCTGCACTAGAAAATCTTGAGGAGCTTGATCTTTCTTCAAATCTTCTAGAGTTGCTTCCAGACTCTATTGGGTTGTTGGTTAATTTGAAGATCTTGAATGCCTCTGGGAACAAGTTGGTTGCCTTACCTGATAGCATTTGTCATTGCAGGTAATTTTGTTTGGCTCTCTATTTTCAGGTTTTGCTTCTTCCTTTTTTGGTACATATTTAGTTGGTTCATCTCTATTTGCTCCAGGTCATTGGTTGAACTAGATGTGAGCTTCAACAGCCTGTCATATTTGCCAACTAATATTGGGTTTGAATTGGTGAATTTGAAGAAGCTGTCAATAAATCTGAACAAGATCCGATCCCTTCCCACGTCTATTGGTGAAATGAGGTCTTTGTGCCATCTTGATGCTCACTTCAATGAGCTCCGTGGCCTTCCATTTGCGATAGGGAGATTGACTAATCTTGAGATCCTGAATCTGAGTAGTAATTTCAGTGACCTCGCAGAACTTCCTGAAACAATTGGTGATTTAACAAGCCTGAGGGAGCTTGATCTCAGCAACAACCAAATCTCAGCTCTTCCAGATAGTTTTGGCCGGCTTGACAAACTAAACAAGCTCAACTTGGACCAAAACCCTATTTATATTCCTCCAATGGAGGTTGTGAAAGAGGGAGTCGAAGCTGTTAAGGTTTTCATGGCAAAGAGGTGGCTTGAGATACTGGTGGAGGAAGAACAGAAGAGCATGGTTGAAGCTCGAGAACAAACACAGTCTGGTTGGTTGACGCGCAGCACCTCCTGGTTGAGTAATGTTGTTTCTGGTGTAACCCAGGGCGTTTCCGGGTACTTAGCCCCTGCTCCCAGAGACCCTTACCTTGATCAGCAATTATGATCTCATTCTACTCTGAATTTTATTTTTTTAGCATCAGCTTTCTTGGTATATGGATGACATGCGAAACACGCACAGCTTCGTTCCACCACTATTCATTCACTCTGTTTTAGACAGGCCATTATCTAACTTCTTTTTTCTTTTTTCTTTTTTCTTTTTTTCATCAATCCAATTCCTGGGATATGATATGTTCATAAATTTTGCCAGAATAAATGTGGTGTTTCTCTTTACACTTTTTTTAGGCAATTTCTCGTAGTTGTACATGCACTGGATATTGATTTTCCAATGTTGCAGCTGTTAGTTTCATTTTGGATGGATTAATCATGAAGTTTGCTTAATATTAGCAGGGGTGTGGCAATTATTTTACCTATTCCTTATCTTCTTTCCCCAGTTTTATTACCCCTCAACTTTCTTCCTTATTTTCTTGATCAAATTCTCCATCCATGAGTTTGAATCGAATAAAATTGTGTCGGATGGTTTTCTGTTGAATATATACTAACAACTAATTTAGATTTTTGGTGGAACTAGTTTCTAACATCATTTTGTCTTTTAACTTGGAAGGTACATTTTAAACTTCTAGCCATTATTAAAATATTTTTGATTATGATTTTTTTAAGAGAAAAATAATTTTATTAATTCAAATCAGTAATACATCGATAGTAACATAAAAATCAAAATCGATAAAAAACACCTATATAAAAATAAACAACATCTAAGCTTAATAACATAAATTAATCTATAATAATGTTCTTATATATTTAATAATGAAGTGATTGACAACCATCGACATTCATTTATTTGGTTGCGCACTGTGGGATATATTTCGGGCTTCTGCTTCACCGTTTCATAAATAAATGCCACACCACGATAACAACAATCATATGTCGCATCAAGACGATGACAACTACGCGTTGCCCTAAAACAATGAATAAAACACAAGAAAAACAAGTGAAAACCTAAATCTATGAAATAACCACTTTATTAAAAAAGAAAATGATGAAAAAGGGTGTAGATAAATGATTTCAGGCCAAGATGACCAAAGATCACCCCTTCATTACTTGAAGAAAAAAGGTTAGCAGAAGAAAAAGTTGAAAGAAAATGAGGCTAATTCCCTCTATATTATTTTTGAAATTTATTTCTGATTATGATTTAAAAATCATATATATGTGGTGTGTGTATGTATAAGTAAGGATTGAGAATGACCCAAAAGGTTCATAATCAAAATTTCCTGGGATTGAAGAGAGAAAGCCCCTTCAAAGGTGATTCGGTAGGAAATTTCATAAATGTCCCAGTTCTTTTTTTTCTTACAGAAAAAGGTTACTTATCACTTTTTTTTTCTTTATGAAATATCTATATGAAAAAGGTTATTTATGAAATTTCATAAATTTCATATATATGCATATATAACAAAAAGATAACTTATCTCTTAAATTCATATAAATGACCAAAATTATTTTTTCAGCCTTCAAATGATTTCTTAAATTGTGACTTCACTGACTTGTATGAAATAAGAGAGCTTTTTCTTCACTTTACCTTCTCTATAAACGGCAAGTTTTTTATTCTAGGTATTTAAAAATCCTTTTATATTGATTTCCATTCCTAAGGTTTAACTTTAGGCCTACGAAAAATGAATTTATTGTGATTTGAGTTTCTAACGTTTCATTATCAGTATCAAATGAATCCTATTTTCTTAACATTTGAAAGAATAAAAACGGTTTGTTTTGATAGTGATATGTCAGTTCTGGTTTAAGACCTACTAAGATATGTATTTTCAATGAAAAATAAGAAAATTAAAATGCAAGAGATATAAGAAGATAAATCATCACACATGCAAGGACATAAGAGATCGGTCATACGGTTCGACCAAGCTTACATCTGTGGGGCTGAGCCTAAATGTAAAAGATTTTACTATTTCTCAATGAGGATACATTTGGTCTTACATGAGATAAGATTCCCTTTTTTTTCAACACATTATTTCACCTAATTTTCTTATAGTGAAACATAGAATGAGATCTCCTTGTTCCCCCAACAATATCTAGACTCTCACAAGCCCAAATTTTCTTCATAAACTCATGTATATATAAGCATAACACTCGATGCTCATAACTTCAACTCTAGTATGCTCCGGAGGGACACTTGAAACATCTTCTAGTCCCATTTTTTATTTTTGGGTTTCAATATCTCTTTGAA
The DNA here is from genome assembly GCA_016808115.1 of Tetrastigma voinierianum. Taxonomy (NCBI): domain Eukaryota; kingdom Viridiplantae; phylum Streptophyta; class Magnoliopsida; order Vitales; family Vitaceae; genus Tetrastigma; species Tetrastigma voinierianum. Next base: position 179,916 of record JAEQBH010006756.1, on the reverse strand, counting down.
TATTCTCTTTCATTTGCAACTTGATCTTCAATTTGGGGTGTGTTTATAGAAGGTTATCTTAACTGCTGCACTTTTCTAAATCTGTCTTAATATCCCAGCTAAGAGATACTGATTTTATTTCATAAATATCATAATGAAATATTTTCCTCTTATAAAAATCTCATCAAATATGATCAAATCTTTCGGATTTGATTTACAAAATATAATCCTCTAATCTTCTTTATTTGTCTGAGAAAATATCAACTCATGATCTACATAATATTTTCTCCAAAATTGGTCGCAACTGAATATGGAAAGTTTTGTCTCCCATCATGATCTGCTATCTTAGGATCTTCCAACAGTGACGGTGAGTTTTACTGTTGAAAACATGTAAGTGAATTTTTGCCTTAAACCATGACAATAAATATCTCCACCAACATCCATGACAAAATCAAAGTGATGACATACAATTCTGTAACCATCACACTTGTTAATTGGTTATATATAAATATCAGTACAAATCAAAAGAGTCAAACTAAAGGTGGTTGAAATAGAGTTGTACTTCTTTCTTTCATTTCTGAAGAATAAACATGAAAACCAAGTAGAACTAGATGGCTGGCTAATAGCTAAAATAGCTAATAGGATTTTTTATTTTTTAATAATTGTGAGTATTTGTGTAACTTTACATGTTCCTCGACTAATTCCACCCTGAAATTAACAATTAAGAGCAAATCAAAGGCCAGACCTGATATTGGAAAGTATTTGATCTTGTCCATGTCTCCAGATTTCAATGAACACCATGGCAACAGATGGAAGAAGAGAACTTAAAATGTTTTCTTGAATTTCCTATGATTCCAGAGTATGAAAAGAAAAAAAAAATATTAAGAAAAATGATTTTCTTATTTCACAGTAGAAAATATAGAAAATGAAATGAAATATATGAAATTACTTGAATTTCTTTGTATTTTTAAATTTTTTTAGATATTATATAATATAATAAAGGGAAACAAATAAAATGAGTTTAAATAAACATTGCTGCCTTTTGTTTCAGTTTTAAGAGAAAGAAGAAAATCGATATTTTTTTCAGCTTGATGTCGGATTTAAATGGTCCGTCCACGCGTAGTCAGGTAATTACGTCGATTTGAAATTTAAAGATAAATTCAGAACTCATTGTTCTTAAATACGAAGCGGTGAAGATCCGATTTGGAGTCACAGACGGAGTCTTTTTAAGTCCCGAAACTCAAGCCGCTATTTCGGATTTTAAGAGAAAAATCGATGTTTTTCTTCATTGTTAAATTTAATCAAAAGTGCGATCATAAGCCGTGCATTGCGATCAACCTAAAATTTGGAGGAGAGGTTCTTAACTCATTGATCTTAATTCTAAATGGTAGAGATTGGGGTTGGGATTCGGAAAAGTAGTGTTTTGTATCTGGGGATATTGATTTCGATTAGGGAGATCTTTTCTTTTGTTTTATGAAAATTTATTACATTTGACATATGATTGATGTATGGCTTTATTTAGAACATTGTGTAATCTATTTGTTTAAGTCTAATAGTTTAACCCATTAAACAAAACCCATTTGCTTAAACCTAATGGGATCAAAACCTAATAGCCTAACCCATTAATTTAGGTCAAATCCATTAGGTCAAATATATTTAGACCCAATATATTACAACCTACTTACTTAGACCCAATTTATTAGGTCCAACTCATTTAAGCCCAACCTATGAGGTTAGTTTACCGATTTATTAGGTCATTTAACCAAGCCTTTAGTCACACATTCTGATAAGCTCTTGAGCTCGTCAAATTTCCACTTTTAATTTATTCAATTTCCCAATTTCTCATTTTCTAAAATTCATTTTTAAAAAAAATTTTAAAATTCAAGTCTTCCAAAAATTCAAGTACTAAATTTTCATTCATCCTTTAAATTTTTTTTTAAATGTCTAATTTTCAAATATTCAAATATTCAAAATTTAAATTCAATTTCCCTAATTTTCAATTTCATTTTTTTTTTCCAAAGTTTTCATTTTTTCCAATTTACAAAATTCTCAATTTCAAAATTTAAGTGTCACAATCTAAAAATTCGAAGTCTCCTAATTTCCAATATGAAATTTACAAATTCTCAATTTCAAAATTTAAAAATTCAAATCTCTCAATTTCTAATTTCAAATTTGTAAATTTCAAATTTCAAATTTATAAAATTCAAGTTCTTAATTTTAAAATTCAATTTCCAAAATCTCAATTCAAAAATCTCGATTTCAAAATTTTAAACTTTTAATTTTCAAACCTCGATTTTGAAATGGAGTTTTCAAAATTTTAAACACACATGATTAATTACGCCGGATTCACTATAAAATGGAATCTTATTAGATTAATTTGTGTAACATATAAATGAGTTTGGGTGGGGTCCGACATCTCATGTATCATTTATTAAATAACTTTGACACTAGATGTACAATTTGTTTTCATAATTCGATCATGAATAATTATATATTTGTTATTACACAAACATTGTTTTCTATTATGATGTGCCATGAAGGTACATATTCTGTAACACTCCAAATTATACCATAACAGTTTTCTAACATGTTTAGGGTATAATAAAAGTAAATGTATGTTTTTTCGGAATAAAATAATGCTAAAAATAAAATAAGCAAAACCCGAAATTAATATAAAAGTCAAGGGTAAATTAGTAAATTGTCAATTAAGGATCCAAATGACATAAGAACAAAAGATTGTATGCCAAAGTAGGAATTTTAATAAGTGGAAGTGCAAATAGAAGGGAGTTTGGGGACCAAAAATGCAAAAAGAAAAAATATTAAGATCGAATAATGAGATAAAAATGAAATAAATATCATTTTTGTTTCTTTGGGGATAGGCAAAAACGGATAGGGACAAAAGAAGAGAGAAGAGAAGGGAAGAAGAAGAAGAAGAGGAGAAGTGGAGAAGAGGAGAAGAGAAGAAAATCAAAGGTATGGAAACTATGATTTTGGTATGGATTATTGGACTTTTGGACTTTTGTATGGAATTGTTTGATGAAGAAGAAACCATAAAACCATTTTTTTTGATGAATTTGGGTCTAAAAGAACCCTACTTGGTATATTGGTTGTGTTTTGGACTTGGGTTAGTTGATTGTAATCCTCGATTGAAGAATATTTGTATTAAGGAAATATTGGGGTTTTAAGGGAGATGCTGTCAAAATTTCTCCAACTTCGGACGGTCATAATTTCTTTGTTCGAACTCCGTTTCGGATGTTCTTGAACTCTATGGAAAGCCCTTTGAGTTTGTATATGACTTGATAATATTGGAACTCGTATTAGGTCAAATCATGAAAAACAGTGAGCCACTGTTGGTTATGCTCGTAGTCATTGTTCATAGGAAGCCTTCAACTTTGGACGGTCATAATTTCTTCGTCGAACTCCGTTTCAGATGTTCTTGGACTCTATGAAGCCCTTTGAGTCTAGAATCCATCCATATATAGCTTGAAAGAGGTGGAACTCATAATTTGGTGCAGAAATCATGAAAAACAATAGGCAGCTGGCAGTTTACGCTCTTAGTCAGCATTCATGAGAAGCCTCGACGGACGGTGAAATTTCTTCGCGAACTACATTTCGGATGTTATTGGACTGTAAATCCTTTGAGTCTAGAATCCATCCATATATAGATCGAGAAATTGGAACTCATATTTAGTCTAGAAATGCATGAAAAATAATGATTTTCTTGAGATTTACGCTTTGTAGTCATTTGTTCATGGGAAGCCTCCGACGGACCGGTCGGTATTTCTTACGTCGAACTCTGTTTCGGATGTTCTTGGACTCTATGGAAATCCCTTTGAGTCTAGAATCCATCCATATATAGATTGAGGAAATTGGAACTCATATTTAGTCTAGAAATCATGAAAAATAGTAGGCCCTGCTGGTTCTGCTTGTAGTCACTGTTCATGGGAAGCCTCCAACTTCGGACAGTCATAATTTCTTCGTCCGAACTCTGTTTCGGATGTTCTTGGACTCTATGGAAAGCCCTTTGAGTCTAGAATCCATCCATATATAGATTGATAAAATTGGAATGATAATAAATAGCTCATAAGCATACATGGTAACCATAGTTATTCATGTATATAATGAGATATGAAAAATGCAGAGATACGAATAAATGATTATAAATATCACATATGATCACCGAATGACAATAATTATTCGGGAATATGAGATATGTATTGAACATAAAATACACATGGATTGAGCAGACTTGGTAGAGGATAGATGGGCATGCCTATTAGGGAAAAACAAGTCTGTGATATATTGATCAGTTGGCCCCAGTTTGGATAAATTCTGCCAGCGCCAGTGCTTATAGATGGTCATTGTCTCGCACAATGATAACAACGCATTCGGATCCTTATAGATCATTGTTTCGTATAGTGAGTACAGCTCTTTCGAGCCCTTATAGTTTCCTTTATTTACTTCTAAGGTTTATGCAGGCATGAAACATAAAACAAATGATTTGAATATGACATATGAAATGATATGATATGATAACAAAAGCATAGCACCATTATGCGATGACAAGTATATTGTGACAAGAATATGAAGCAAAGTGTAAAATGATAAGAAGTGAAACATGGTATGATAAGTAAATATGAAATATGTATAAGCATGTTTAAATGATATGATATGTTAGATGTGTATGCATGTGTATAGAAATGTGATGACACATATTAGAGGTCATCCATATGTATTAATTCCCGCTAAGCTATAAACAGCACGGGTATTCATCAGTGTGAGTGCAGAGGAGAAGCGGCTTTGAGAGTGCAGGACACTCAGCGTCGGCAGCAAGACTGACATACTGCCTGGGTGCCTTACTAAAGACCTTTTGAATTCTATTTTTGTATATGTTTTGTTTGCAAATATTGCTTAAATATTGTATATATTGAGCAGAGAAGGCTTTATATCTGTAGGTTTGTATATATTTTATGTCTGGCATACAAAATATGGCTCTGAGAGTTAAATGTTTAACATTATATGAATGAACAAGCTTAGTATTTATAATTTATAAAAAAAAAAAAAAAAAATGACTTCAAGCCGAAGCATCGTGTGCTAGAGTTGGGAGTTGCATTCTTTACAACTTTGGAGTTTACTTTACATTTTTATTTTATTTATTTATTTATTTGTTGATGTTTTGATGTACACCCATGGTATGAGAGATAGTTTTGGTATCCCATTAGTTAATCGGTGTGACCATGGTTTCCCATAATGGATTAGTAGAGCCGCTTTAGGGGTTTAGAAGGGTGCTTCTGACTCTTTGTACGCTGAAGCTGGTTTAACTTTGTGACATCAATTTGGACTTAGTTTTGTAGACATGTCTTTTTTAAACAAGGAATCGTACTAGGGTTTTTAGTTCTTATTTTATTTTCCCTTAAAAAAAAAGCTAAAATAAGTGGTGACTCCAAAACCAATTTTTAGGGTAGTTTTTCAAGAAAAAAAAAAAAAAGTCTCTCATCGGAGTGGAGACGCCGCGTGAAAAATCTTGGATCCATAAAATGGAACTCTTGTTGGGGATTTTTATTAAGGTCGGAATTTCAATATAATTTGAGGAAAATATGACAATTGATTGATTGATTGTTTGATATCTACTCTTTGTGCTAATAACACATTGAGTGTTTGTTTTTTAATAGTGTTTTGCCGTCATGATGTATTCTTGTGCCATATTTTTTTGCATTTGATATATTAATTGTGTATAGATACTTGTCCATTTAATTTGCATGAGCGCTTGTTGTATGACTACCCACTCTCTTCTTGCTTGCATGTTACAACTGTATGTGGAGACCACGTACATTTATCTACTTATCTCCAGCTCTTAGTCTTGGTCGACTTTGTCTCTTTTGTTGTTATGTTTGATGTTTGATTGAAGACTTTGTTGCTCCTTGTTTGTTCTTTGACCGAGCTAATAATTAGGAGTAAGGTCCAGAGATGGGTTATATCTATGTTTGGAAGCATTCCAAAGGTGGTCAACATATTAATGCTGAGGAGTCAAATCTTTGAAGTCTTGTATAGCCTAGAGCTAGATTTCGGGATATTTTTTTGGCCAGTGTGCTCTTCTTTTTATTAGATTTATTAGGTTTTATTTGGATGCACTCACATAATCACTGTACACTTAGTTTATTCCTAAGTGTTGAGAGCAAGGTTAAAATATCTCGGTTTCGATGGATATATCGATACTTGGATTTTATGGATATATCGGTGAATATTTTTATATGATTATCGATATATCGAAAATTAACAAAAATACTTTAAAATTCATAAAAATACTTTGTAAAAGTGTAAAAAGTACAGTAATAATCAAATATATACATTGATATCACATTGCAATGGTCTTTTTTTTTTTTTTTTTGAAAAATTTTGCAATGGTTTTTTAAAACCAAAATGAATATCGATGTAGCTCAATTGCAACATTGAAACACACCTTAAATTGCACAAATGATGTATTGAATGAAGACTTGAACACCAAGAATTGACCAAAAAATTCTTATCCAAGACTTGCACGAATCAAGAATTGTTTGAGAGAGAGCTTAACAAGAATGGATGAGTTTGATATGAAAAACTAGTTATTTTAGGCTATTTATAGAATTTTTGGAGTCAAACTAGCCGTTGTTTTGGTCAAAAAGCCATTAAAAATGAATTCTAGCCATTGAATTTGATTTTGGATCAAATCTGACAGTTAGATCTTGATCTAACCGTTACAAAACATTTTTGCCCGTTGGATAAAAAATCATTGGATGTCCACGTGTCACCAATATATCCCCGATATATCACCATTTTTTCTCGATATTTTTCGATATATCTCCGATATTTTCCGATATATAGCCGATAATGTACAAACTTTAGCAGCGACAATTGCGTCGTTCCACGCACTGATTTCTAGTCGACAATATCTTTGATATATTGTTGTCTTACCGATATATTGGCGATATTGTCCGATTTTTCCCTCAACCGACTATCTTTGGCTGATAACATGTCGGGATGCACTGACACCCGAAATATCAACGATATATCATCGATATTTTGCGACATTTTTAACACTAGCTGAGAGTAGTGAGAGCCTTTACCATAGGCCGCCCCTTGGGATGTCGAGGAAGTGTATGTGTAGAGTTGATGACCATCTTGCATGGAAGCGGCCCGTCTCTTCGGAGACGTGTAGGAGGTTGTGTACCACTGGAGGGTACGATCGTTCCTACTAGGGACCCTTTTAAAGACCCACCCACCCTTGTGTTTTTAGAGCCACCATGACCTTGTAGGTTGAGCTTAGATCCTTCCGATTAGGACCCCCATCCTATACTTGGGTGCATCTGTGAGTCTTCAGGGCCGGTTTAGTCATGTTATGGATCCAGAGCTCTCCAGTTTGGTTTCCTCTTGAGGGTATACAAAGATTGATTAGAGTATTGGGTTTCAGTGGGGCAATTTTGTGCATAGAGATGGATTGCTTATTTCAATTTCATTAAAGCATCGTTCTTTTTGGTTCGACTTGGACTCCACCTTATTTGTTTCAATTCCACTTCCAGGATTTACTAACTCTGGGCCGGGGCCCCTGTGTCAGGCCCTTTCGGGCCCGACCCGTTTGGGCGGATCGAGCACGTCAGGGATGCCACTAAAATCACTCAATCACTCAAAATCATATCTTTGCGAGCGATTTCAAATTAGGCAAGCTCCCTTAAACATTTACATTTAACAAAATACATTTACAATGAAAGCATCAAGCCTTTTCAAAATGATTTACAAAAATAGATGTTCGAGTTCAAATTGTTTTACAAAATATCAATATCCAAAAGAGCTTATGGAATGAATGCGCGTATCGGAAACATCTTCGAAATTCATGCTTTATGGCTTCGACGCTCTGATCTTGGGTATGCTTTCAATCACTATCTATCACTCGGTACTTGCGCATTGGTAAAACAATATGCTAAGCATTTTCATGCTTAGTGGTTCTATACAAATCCATTCCTCAGTTTCAGTTTAAATCAAATCATGAAATTTAACAATTCAAAACTTTCAAATCTTTATGGATGATCAATGCAAATACAATACATATACTTGTTTGATATACAATCAGTTATGGTTCATTGATCATCCAAAAAATACTCATATTCAATATTTCACAATCTAAATCAATTCAATTATGCTCACAAATTCATTCGATTGCAATTAAATTGAGTTATGCAAATCAATTCAGTTATGCCGAAATCATTTAGTTATGCCCTTAGCAATTTAACATGTGTGATATCTGGGGATATGAGTCATCGGCATCGTCATTGGTACGCGGGGCCGGTATCAAAAAGCGGTTTTATAACACGGTATGGTCCATTTGGGCTGCTAGGCTAATTACAAACAATCAGTGCTAGTGAACACCTGCAGATACGGTCTCGCTGGGCTACTGATCGGAGTGACACATCAATACAATGGTTAAGCGATGCGCTATTTGACTATTGGTATACCAATCTATCATATCTGAACTAAGCGGTTAACATTATATTAAGGGCGTTCAAATCGCTTTATAATAGTCTGATACAAATATGTACATTTGTATAAGTGATTCGCACTTTTCAATAGTCATGCGAGTTTTTCATATGCAAACATTTTATAATCGATTTCTTCAAATCATTTTAAAACAATTCAATATGCTTTTCTTATGCCATTTAGAACAAGCATTTCAAATATTGAAGCGAGAATAGGAAATATAGAACAAACATGCAAAAACTTGAAAAAGAGGGAATGGGAGTTGGTAAGAACAAACCCAAAATCTTTGCACTTTGATTCAATCTTTGAATCTCAATCTCACTTGACACTCCTCCTCGTCAGCCCCTATTCCAAAACCATTAAAGAACAATATTATTAGTGCGTACTAGTAGTTTTGGTTAGGATTGATTTTCGGAGTTTAATATGAGTTCCAATTTCAACAAGCTATATAGATGATTCTTGACTCAATGGGCTTTCCATAGAGTCCAAGAGAGAACACCAAAGCAGGTTAGGATGAAGGAATTATGACGATACGAGTCGGAGGTCATACGTAGTCACACCCAGCCGAGCTGACCTGAACTGACTGAGTTGACCTGACCTCGGTAAACTCGTTTTGACACCTCGGTCTGACATCTTCTATCCTCCTCAGGCATATGAATGAATTCTTGACTCAATGGGCTTTCCATAGAGTCAGTTTTCCTGAAACGGAGTTCGGACCCCGAAGGAGTTGCCGACCTTCAGAAGTTGGAGGGTCATGCGTAGTCACACCCAGCCGAGGCGGCCGGCTGAGCTGACTTGACCTCGACAAACTCGGTCTAACACCTCCCGGTCTGACATATTCTATCCTCCTCAGGCATATGAATGTATTCTTGACTCCAATGGGCTTTCCATAGAGTCAAGGAACACCCAACGAGTTCGGACGAAGAAGTTATGACCTTAAGTTGGAGGTCATCGTGAATTAACCGGAACAGTGACTGAGCCGCCGCTCACAGGGATGGGGTGGTAAATCCTCTGTATTTCACGAGGGATGATGCGACCTCTGCTGGATGAAGTCTGCTGACCTCTGCTGGATGAGGTCTGCTGACCTCCTGAGGATGAGATGCAAGCCTCTGAGGATGGTCTGTTGGCCTGGCGGATGAGGTCTGGCGGCTCTGTGGATGAGGGGTCTGGCCGACCTCCCGCAGGGATGGTGCGATTGACCTCTGGCCGAACTTCCTATAAGTGACCTTAGTAAAGGGCCATAACTTGGTCTCACGAGGGTCCAGGAATTGAGGGTCAAAATCTAACATCCAAGTTCATTGTTGAGGCTACAATTTACTAGAAGGACTCACACCAAATTCCTTTCACTTCATACCCAAAATCAGCTCTAGGTCAGCTAGCTAACTGGCCCAGCAGACGACGACTTGGCCAGGCGGGGCGACCTCGGTAAGGACCATAACTTGATGCAAGAGGTCAATTGAAATTAGCTACTTGTCGATTTCGTTGATGTGGGCCTGAGCTACAGAAGGACTCACTACCAAATTCCCTTTATTTCTTACCCAAAAATCAGCTCTAAGGTCCGGCTAATGAGCACTACCACAATGTGGTAGCTTCCCATGGTTTAAAATACAACCAAACATTCCCCTAAGGCAAGATAACCACCACACAACCCTTAGGGTAGAAAATAACCAACGTAGGAGAAGACCTACCTCCTGGAGTTTGTCGAAACTCCACGATTCCGGTCTCTACTTGCAGCTCTTGTCATGAGAAGGACTTTCCCTCTTGCTTCGCCTGAGACCTATGGTCTAATCGTCGGAAAATCTAGAGAGAAGGTAGAGCCTCTCTCTCTAACTCTCCTTTTCTGTTTTGCCGCTTTTCTTATGGATCACTCTTAATCTTATTTTAAAAAGGAGGAAGCTTCCTCCCTCTTTCCTACATGCCACATGCCCTTTCCTTGATTTTTTTCTTCTTTTTTCTTTATTTATTTTTATATTTAGGTCCCTCCATTTCTCTATTATTCTTCATTTAAGTCTCCTATTATTTTCCCTTACTCATTTATTTCTACTAATTTCACTTAGACATATAAACTTACTTACAATTGACCCTTAGGTCCCCATTTTAAAATTTCCATATTTTCTCTTTTTCATTCGGGTTTATTTCTGGATTAAATAATCATTTAATCAATATTCATCTAACAATTCCCAGAAAAATACCAAAGTTGGCCCAATTATACTCGAAATATATAATAAATTTTATTATAAAAATTCTAAGGTATTTTTGGGGCGTTATAGGGACCATCTTCGTGGGTTAGAGTTGAGGGTAGATTAGTACGTACATCAAATCAGACAGATATGGATCCACATGCAGCGATTATTGAGTAGATTGCTACGGCTGTCGCCGCGCTCTAGGATACAGTAAATGACCTCAGTAAGAGGATTGATAGACAACATACCCCACATATTTCAGCACAGGAGGATACTCAGTTTGACATGGGGCCACCACCTCCACCTCCACCTCCATCGATGGCTTAGATGGCACCGCCGCCTATCCCTCAAGGCACTCCTTTTGTCATCCAGAGGCCTATAGAGGTGATCCCGCCACATGTGATTGTTCCAGTTCAGACTATTAGTGCTTTTGATGATCGCATACAGAGGGTAGACTTAGACAATTGAGAGTTGTAGAGGATATGGTTGTGTGGGATGGATTTGATAGTTCACCTATGACCCCATTACTTGCCTAAATTTTGGATGCCTGACATGGAGCGGTGCACTCTGGGCGAGGGAGGGACGCCGTACTCATTTGAGGATATATAGTCAATTGATGAGGGGCATGGGTTTAGATGAGGCTCAGTTGATCATGTTGTTCCCTTTGTCACTGAGTAGTATGTCACAGAGCTAGTTTGCCACCTTGGATGCTTTGCACAGGCGGACATGGGAGGATCTCGCCCATGAATTTATTCGGCAGTTCTCTATTAACATTGTCATAGACGTCACTAGGAGAGAGCTTGAGGCTATGAGGCAGGGAACTCATGAGACTCTTCAAATCATTCATCTCACATTGAGAGGAAAGGTTATTGAGATGATTGACCATGCAATCGGAGGCTTGGATTAGTGATGAGTTAAAGCTCATCTATGTTTTGAGTTCATATTTCACATGCTATTTTGTGCATTTAATATCTATATTCAAGTAAAACTCATAAAAATTTCCTCTCTAAACTTGGTTTTGTAGGATTATTGATGAAAAGCAAGTGATTTGGCAAGAAATGAGCAATATATTTCCAAAAGAAGAATCCAGCGAGAGTCTCACGTAGCGCTCTTTTGGGAAGGAATTAATTTTTCTGTACCATCTGGAACATCAAATGGTTCAAATTCCCTCATGGCTGCATTCTACATTCAAAGAGCTTTCCAACGAGTGCTCACGCCCAAATCCGAGTTAAAATGAAGAAGTTATGGCCCCGACAAGTTAGAGAAGAAAAACCAGTTGCTGTCCAGAAAATTAGTCGCGACATGAAATGCTGTCGCGACAGAAAGCTGGTGTCGCGACAGAAAGTTGGTGTCGCGACAGAAGATGGTGTCGCGACAGAAAGTTGGTGTCGCGACAGAAGCTGGTGTCGCGACAGAAAGTTGGTGTCGCGACAGGAAATGGTGTCGCGTGAGGAAGACTGTCGCGACCAGCTTGGCTGCGGCTTAACTTGAGGCCAAAAGTGAGTTTTTGAGCTAATTTCAAGCCCGTTCGCCCAGGACCCGTATATATACTCGTTTTTAGGTAAGGCGGGGAAGATTGGAGAGCCTACTGCTCTTGGGGTTTCTCTCTGACTCCGCCCATTTTCCGCTTTTCTCAGAGATTTTTATTTGTTTTGGATTTGAGAGAAGTTTTAGAGCAGATTTTTGTTTCTATTGAAGAGATTTCACGTATAATAGAGATTCAGATTTCATTCTAAGGTTCGCACAAGGATTGAAGCTAAAAACTGGATTTTCTCTCTCACGGGTTTTCTCTCTAAACCAAGCCATTTTCTTAGTTTTTGGCCGTGATATTTTTATTTTTAATAGATCTTAGAATAGTTTTCTGAGCAGATTTTTTATTTCTATTGAAGAGATTTTGGTGTCAGACTCAGATATTCAATTTATTTAATGTCAGGTGAAGATTTAAGCTCAAATCAGTTTTTCTTCTCTTGATTTCTTCTTCATTTTCTACTTTTGTTTGATTAGTGATGATTGAAATCCAAGAATGGAACATTAAACACCTCTAGGGTTGAGATTAATTGTTGAACATTCAGGATTTGCGCTTTTCGCTATTTTGTGGGTTTGAAAATCGAATTTATATAATCAGAGGTCATATAATGAATTGTCGGAATATTAGTAGCTTATACCCCACAAAAGAGCCGTATCTTTGCTCGATTTCCTGTGAGGCCCTCCGAGGACACAGATGGAGATTCCGAGTAAAGAGCGGTAACAACTTAGGGGTATGCTAGACTAATATTTTGGAACTAATGAACTCGAAAATTACTTCTGATAGATCACTAATTTACCTGGTGTGAGGATTAATTAGATGATGTATCACTTAGTTGATCGAGGTTTCTCCCTGGGCCTCATGAAAGGATCTTGATCCCGTGTTAGCAAAGATCCGATCAAGGAGATAGAAAATTTTATTAGATTTAAAGGGACTAGATACCAATTACATCGAGAAGGCTTGCATATCCCTCGTCTATGGGGGCAAGAATTCTTCACCCTAAGAAATGGCTGTGAAGTATTGTGTTAAAAAACAATCAAATCTTAAAGAGGCTAAATTTTACAGTAGCTATTTAGGACCCATTTGTCCCGAAAAGGAATATGGATCTCAACTAGTGAAATGTATGGTGTATGGAGAAATCCAAGCCATACTACATCGCTTCGACAAATCCAAGATTCAATCTCACAAATGTCAGACTTTCAAGGAAATGCAAACTGCTTTGTAAATAATTATCCCATCCCTAGTGACTCTCTTCATACCTTTTAGAATTAAGTAGTTGTTTATTTGGTAGATTTAGGATTAGTTTTAAATCGCTTTTTGTTTCAATTAAATTGGATTTATTCGACATCCTACTTGGTCGCCTAAATAGCTGAAGAGTCCTTGTATCGGGGTGATCAAATTCCACTAGAGAACCTCCAATCCGTGGGTACGAGCATCCGGACCCTAGAGTCCACTTTATTACTTGTATGACCCGTGTAATCTGGCGGAAAGGGGCTGAGTGTTGGTAATACTTTTCATTTCGCTGAGTATACTTACTTTTGTTTCAAATAAGCTGAGTATTTACCACATTCACCCTCGGGGCCATATTTTCACATATACATTATTTGGTCACTTTACAAGTTTTTGGCGCCGTTGCCGGGGATTAGACAATAGTCCTTTGGTAATAGTGTCATAAATTTGTATATGTTATTTGGTCTCTTACAGTTTTTTTATCATATCAGATTGCATAATACCGTAATAAGGTTGGCAATTTCAGCATGTTCTTTGGTCTTAACAAGTTTTTGGCGCCGTTGCCGGGGATCGAAAGAATTTAATAAATCAATATTCAGATGAAAGAAGGAAATACTAATTTGGACATTTAAAGAAAAAGAACAAAAATAGATTTTCAAGCAGTGGTTCATTTTGGCCACTAACCTTTAACGAAACACATTGAATATATTTGTTGATTTGACTAACACTATTAACGGGAGTGTGTTTCGCTGAAAGGCCTTTAATGCACCTTGCTGAGATAAAGGATTAGACGATGAAGCAACCGAATGTGCGAAGAATGTTCAAAGAGCATGACACTATGGAGAACTTATGGAATCTATTCATCCACAATATTGCAAAACAAACAGCAATCGATGCTAATGATTTCGAGCGCTCAAACCAAGATCGATAACCATGGTCCAACAGAAACTAATTCGCCGGGTCATCCCAATCGAAAAATCCCAATGAACACTTGCCGATTTTTGAGAATAGCAACTGGATTAAATTGAGTAGTGTGAAGCCGGTTATTCACCAAGTAGCTTATTCCCATTCTCCTTAAAAGATATAATATCACATGGTTTAACTCCCTACCTTACGACCTGCTAACACTCGGGAGTGAGCCGATGAGAGCTTATTTCAGCAAATTTTTTTTCCCATCCCTTCCTTCTGAACAAAGAAGGGAAATTACTAATTCCAAATATGGAGGAGACAGAATATGTATACTACTTGGAGGGATCTTGCCGAATACCACATTAGATCATCTGGATCTTCAGAGAGAAATGGCAGAGCTGAAGAGAGCAGAATGAATGTGATGGACAAATTGTCAGCCATAGAGGCCAAGCTGGAGGAATTGATACGTTGGATGAATGAAAGGAGGTCCAACTAAAAGCTAAAAACGAGGCAGAGTTGTGGAAAGAATGAAGATTGCACAGAAAGAAGAACCTCTAAAATCACATTCAGGACAGATGATATAACATGACTGGAATAAAAAAGGGGAGTCTCTCATTCCTTTATCTATCTTATATTTTATTTGCAATTGAGTTGAAATAATTGTTAGGATCTTCTATTTAATACAAATTTTGATTGTAAAGCCTGGGGGGAATTTATTTCTATCTTGCATGGAATGCTTAACTATCAATATGAGAAATAATAGAAATCGCCAATTTCGCATGATAAAAATAAATTGAGTTGTAGTTGTTTTGAGTGACATTGAACAACTGTGATATTGCTGTAATTTGGATTTTTTTTTGTTGTTTTGAGACATAACACGGGTTCGAGAGGGTTGACCAAGAATGTGGGAGCATGAAGAATAATAAGTAGAGAAGAAAACCAAATTGATGAAATTTAGTCATAACCGAAATAAGGAACATTCCCTGTCATGACTCCAATTTTTAGGTCACAACTTAAAAATCTGATGACGTGACTTCCAGTAGCTTATGTCTTGACATGATAGCCCATTAGTTAATGTATTTACTTCAAAGGGCGATGTCGAAACATTAACCCTGTGTCTAGTTTCATTCAAGGTCCATGGAACTACAATTCACCCAAACTTTCCGATTTTTGCTAAAATAAATGATAATAAAGGCAGAAACAGAAATCCATCTCTTGATCTAATCAGTTTGTGGAACATTCTCAGTTTCAAAGAGCATAATCGGAAGAGAATTAAGAAATTCAAGAAGAACGATCCAAATTCTCCAGAAAAAGCCAAAATCTGGATTGAAAATATAAGAAGGGACATAAATCGATGAATCTCATTTAATCCTCCCATAGAAAATTGAAGGAAATCATAAATGACTATGTTCTTCCCAAGAGACACAGCTCACTATAAAAAGGATGGGAGAACAAGGAATTAGAAACAAGCAGAAAGAAAGCAGGAAAGGGAGAATGAGAGTGAAAGAAGCGTCCGAGGGGTAAAACACCGCTTTTGCTGAAGAGTGGAGTCTAAAACAAACCAATTCCAATCGTGCTCCATAAAAAGTGGTTTCATCCGAGAGCGTTGAGCGGAAGGAATATGGATTAGCTAGGAATCTATCAACCAAGAAGCTCCAAAGAAAGGTGGTGCTGTTTCCACTCATTGAACGACCTGTTAAGAACCTGACGCTTCATTGGGAGCTCTGTCCGTGAGCCAAATTCTTGGAAGGGATGAAAAATATTCTGGAGAAGAGATAGGATTAGAGCAGAAATAGAGTTTTTCTTGAAAAATTAGTGAAAAATGTCAGAATTGAAACGCTTGTACAAAATCGAAATATTTTGACCTTTTTGAATAAAATTTATGTTGACTTACAAATTGGTTGATCATGATGTTTGAATTTTGTTTCTGTACTAGTTTATTTTCTGTTTAGGAATCGAATTAATAATTTTGTTATGTTCGAATTGTTCGGAAAGAATAGAGGCATGAATAAAGAACCGGAATTAGGAGTATGATACCGGCTCTCGTTTTTAGATTCACTTTAGTTACAAAATTGAGAAATCGGGTCAGTTACGATGGAACAAATGCCCGGTTAAAATAATGTAAAGTAGACAAAGGAATAAATTCAAGTCTTGAAGAAACACACACTGTCGAACAACACCTATGAAACTTTGACCGAAATTAGAGCATTTTCTGAAATCTGTGGATTTATCAAATTCTAGAACTTGTTTGATTATTAATTGAGGCGAAATCCTAGGTGAAACAACCAACAGAAATGATCGAGGCCATCATCAAGTACCAGCCTTTATAAGCCTACCTCAAAATATGTTTACGCATATTCTCTGGGCCTCGATTTGAGCTAAGTAAGCCTTATTTTTTCAATAAACAAGAATCAACTAAATTTCTTCCTTGCAATAAACTCCGCAAAGAAAGAACTCCAAATTGTCCGCTTAGTTCATAAAAGTTTAGTATAAAGAAAGAAACAAGTTTGGGGGAATATTATTCCCCAAAATTTTGAAAGAAAGGGATTGAAGAAGTGCGTAGATTAGTGAAATAAGGAATAAGCTTTGTCTTAAGGCCTATTACCCTCAACCATTAAGCTCTCGTGAGTGCGGTTTTAACACATGCACTCCCAATGCCAACTGGTATTGAGAAGCAGCCCAAATTCCCCTAAGAGTAATAGAAAGACTAAGAAGATAAAACATTGCACTATTACAAATCTTTAAAATAAAAGCAAAAAGAGAAAAAAAAAAAAAAAAGAGAAAGAGAATCTGCCCGAATAAAGATATATGGAAGTTGAATCCTATAAAAAGAATTCAAAAAAAAAGGAATGACCGAGATCAGAAGAACTGGAAGGAACAAAGAAGAAAGAGGTGGGAAGAAAGATGAAGAAAAGATGAAGGCAACAATGAAGAAACAAGATGGAAACTGGGTAATTACAACCTAAATTCTTCATTTATCTACCCAATTACCTAAGCCCAATATTACAAGCTTGAAAGACCTCATTGGATTCTCGATACAGCGTTACCTACATTAGTGGAAATCAATAAGAAAAATGAAGCATATGGGGACTTCAATAAACGCTAAGAAAACTTTTAAGATTTCACAAATTCAAATCGTTGAGAAGGGATTGCTTACCGGCACACAATACATAACAAGACTTGATAAATAAACCGGCTTTAAATTAGATTAGCTTATCAAGAAATTTCAGGATAAGTATACTATGCTTTGTTTTTGGCAAAGGTAAACTAAATTTGAAATAACGCTTATATTTTGCACCTGTGACATGGGTGAAATAATAAAACCGCAAAACGTAATGAAAATGTCCTTTGCTCAGGACAAACAAATCTTTTTTTTTTTTCTTTACTTAACAAGCAAAATTTTAAGTTCTGGGGAGTTTGATGAGTTTAAAGTCATCCATTTCGGTCCATTTTTCTCGATCTATTTTTATCTAAACAAGATCGATTTATGTGCGTAATTATGGAATAACTAACCAAACTCGTTAAATGGCAGGAATTCAAGAAAAACAAGAATATCGGGAGAAAGAGAAGGCATGGATGAGCTGCTAATGAGATATCATCAAGCAAGTCAGCCAGTAAGACAAAGACTAAGGAACCCGATGTCAAAGCTCATGAAGAATCAAAATGCATATCCAGTTGCAACAAGAAGAAAACTCCGGGGCCGAAAGAAGCTTACTTGAAAAACAAGGCGTAGCCGAGAGTTAAAGAAACCTGTGAAGCAACCAGTGAAATGAAGAAGAAGAAGACTTCGTGTCGCGTACATCCGATACCGCCATGACATCGACAATGATACTGCGTTAGCCATGACGCATGCAGTCGGTCGCGATAACAAGAATAAATAAGAGAAGAGGTCATGACATCCACCGACAGATCGTTTGCCGTGACATCAGAAATCCTAAGAAATTAGACGAGGTCGCTATACGAGACTCGCTTCAATCAAGGTTAAAGCTCCATGCCGGCTGCGACGAGACTACGTCGCGACATCAAGAACACCTACGGCCTCCGGCAGACTGCCGGCGTCGCAACAAGAGATCGGATGTCGCCACACCACGGCGACCGCCAAAGTCGCAGAGCAACAAGTCGAGGTCGCGTATTAAGATCGGCGTCGCGACATCAAGAGCAATCAGTGGAAAGATACAAGTGGCGACAAGATTGAAGCATGCAAGGATCAACATGTCACGACACCAGTTGTTGTTGTGGACATAAGAAAACCTACCATATTTACAAGAATAGAGTTGCCGCGACGATATATCGATAAGTCGACACCATGAGAGAAACCGCCTGAACCTCGCAGATCCCCAGTCGATGTCATGACAAGAGATCGATGTCGCGACATCCGCCACAAGTCAGCGTCGTTATCACTTCAGCTGATGTCAGCGACGTGAGATCGATGTCATGACACAGGATGATGTCACGACAAGGAATTGAGGTCGCTGACTTGAATCTAACATGGGCCAACCAACTTTGGAATCCACAAGGACCGTGATCGGAATTTAGGCCTAATTAAAACCCTATAAATAATGCCAGCCTATCCCGTAGCTATGGCAGAAGTCAGCGCCACGTACTGAGAGGTCCGATAACATACCATTTTCTTTTATTTTTAGTTTTCTTTTCTTTCCTTTTCTTTTATTTTCTTTAATATGGATAGATTAGATTGCATTTATCGCTCTAGTTTTCTTTGCTGGAATCGATGTTATCGCTTTCTCGAGCCAAAGTCAGAATGCAGACCAATTCTTTCAAATTACTACCGGAATGTCAAGTTCGTATTAAATTTGTAGAATTCAGCTTCTCCGCTTCGAAATGCAATATTCTTATGATCGAGGAATGTCAGAGTGTGTAATTCAGTAATTGAGGAACCCAGCTTCCATTAAGAGAATGTTATTGTCAGAAATTATCTTTCCTATTGTTATTTCCAGCAAATTGCGAATTTCAGTTTATGAATTTACTTTCGGTTATGGGTTTAAGGTTTTGACTAATATCGCTTCTATACCCGTATTAAGAAGCGTTTCATCAAGCCCGATTTCAAGGAGGTCCTCCGAGTGACACAGAGATGACAATCCCGGGAGTTATGAATATTCTTCAAGGTATATTAACCCTGTCAGAGATCTAATCGAGCTTTGTGAGTTTACTGATAAATCCTCTTCTCACTTGAAATCAAGAACGAAGTTGAATGGAGTTATCAATTTAAACAAGCAGAGTTCACCTCAATTCGAATAAGGTAGCCAATCCCGTGTTACCGAGATCTAATCAAGGTATAGGGTGATCTATTTTAATTTGGAGGAAGAGTAACTGAAGTCAGACATCCTCGTCGACCGATAACTCGGGAGCTAAGGTGTACATCTATAAAAATGGGTATGAAGTATTGCAAAAGAAAAATACCCAGATTAGGAAGTCCTGTTAAAAGTAGTTATCTAATTCTCGTATTCAGAGAATCGTCAAAATTAGATAATGAAATGTGGAAGCAGCGAGAGATCCAACTGAACTATTAACGCCAGACGTATTTTGAAATCAAATTCACAAGCAAAATTTACAAATGACAAATGCGAATCGATACTTCACAATAAAGATTGATCTTAATGCGTTTCAAACGATAATTATTCAATTTCTATTCATTTTCCTAACTATTAATTCATTCTTTATTCTTTATATTCAAGTTTATTGTCTATTTCGCTTATTTCCCTTTGATTCGCT
The DNA here is from genome assembly GCA_016808115.1 of Tetrastigma voinierianum. Classification (NCBI taxonomy): domain Eukaryota; kingdom Viridiplantae; phylum Streptophyta; class Magnoliopsida; order Vitales; family Vitaceae; genus Tetrastigma; species Tetrastigma voinierianum. The sequence goes on along the minus strand of JAEQBH010006756.1, from coordinate 159,852 downwards.
TAATTTTCCACCACCTTACCGCCGGATCTTACTATCATTTAGTGGTCCAAATAGTGCTGAAATTTTGAGTAGTCGCAGAAGTTGATTTAAAATTTCAGATCTTCGTAGGATCGAGACCGACTTAAATCCATTTTATTACTCATTTAATTCGCATCTCTGCGTAAGTAATATCGACCAAAACCAAACTTTTGAAAATGATTTACTCTGTGAGATTTTGGTTTATATAGTATAATGTCAATAAGTTTATGGCAAGATCGCCTCAGATTAGATAATACCCTCGGGTAATTTTGTTATAACCTGGCAAATGTCATTTGGTCTCACGCAATGTTTATCGCATCATTGTCGTGGATTAGTCAATAGTCCTGGTAATAACGCCATAAAATTCGTACATGTGTTTTGGTTCGATCAACAAGGTTTTATGGCTACTTCACGGATCGAACTGGGTCACCCGCGTGACAAAGGAATACTTACCACTCATACTAGAACGACGCCTACAAAACTTGTTAAGACCAAAGAACATATACAAATTCTATGACACTATTACCAAAGGACTATCGTCTAATCTCAAGAATCCGCATTTTAAAAACTTTGTAAGAGACCAAATAACATATACAAATTTATGACACTATTACCAAAGGACTATTGTTCAATCCATGGAAAACTACACAAAAACTTGTAAAGTGACCAAATAATGTATAGGTGAAAATATGGCCAAGGGAGTGAATGTAGGTAAATACTCAAAACTTATTTGCAGTGCAAGTATACTCAAAAAATCGAAATGAAAAGTATTACTAACACTCAACCCCTTTCTCCAAGTGCACGGTCATACAGCACAAAGTGGACTCTGTGAGTCCCGATATCGCACTCCACGAGGATCGGAGGTTCTCTAATCTGGAATTTGATCACCTCGACACAAGTGGCTCTTCACTATTTAAAGCGATCAAGTAGATGTCGAATAAAATCAATTTTAATTGAAACAAAAACTGATTTAAAACTAACTTAAAAATCTACCAAATAAACAACTACTTAATTCTAAAAGGTATGAAGAGTAGTCAATAGGATGGATAATTATTTACAAAATACCGCATTTCCTTGAAAGTGCAACATCTGGTGAGTCAATGGGTCGGATTGGCTCCAAGAGCAATGTAAGATAGCTTGATTTCTCCATACACCATACATTTCACTAGTTAGAGATCCATATTCTTTCGTGACAAACGGGTCTAAATAGCTACTTGTACCTGCACCTCTTTAAGATTTGATTGCTTTTCTTTCAATACTTCACAACCATTTCTTGTAGGATCAGCACTTCGTTTCATAGACAGGATAATGCAAGCCTTCTCCAACGTAATCGGTATCTCGTCCTTCAAATCTAATAAAATTTTCTATCTCCTGATCAGACATCTTGCTAACACGGATCAAGATCCTTTCATCGACGAAGGAGAAACCTCTGAATAACTAAATTGATACATCATCTACCTAATCCTCACACCATGAGTAAATTAATGATCTATCAAAGTAATTTTTCGTAGTTCATTAGTTCCAAAATACAGTCTAGCATACCCCAAGTTACCGCTCTTTACTCGTGAATCTCCATCTTCGTGTCACTGTAGAGGGCCTCCGAAATCGTGGCAAAGATACAAATTTTTCAGGGTATGTTACTAATATTCCGAACAATTCATTATAATGAACTATACCAATTATATAAATTCAGCTTTCAAACCCACAAAATAACCGAAAAACGAAACTGAATGTTCAATACTAATCCCCAACCCTAGAGGGTGTTTACGTTCCATTAACGGGGTTTTCAATAATCATCAATCAAACAAAAAGTAAGAAAATGAAGAAAGAAATCAAGAGAAAGCAGAAGAGAAACCCAGATTCAGCTAAATCTTCTCACCTCAACAAGAAATAAATTAACATCTGAGTACAACACCAAAATCTCTTCAATAGAAATAAAAAATATGCTCGAAAACTATTCCTAAGATCTATTAAAATAAAAATATGCAGCAAGAAAACTAAGAAAATGAGTGCTTGTAGAGAGAAACCCATGAGAGAGAGAAATCCAGATTTTTAGCATCAATCCTTGTCCAACCTTAGTGAAATCGAATCTCTATTATACAAAGACCGAAATCTCTTCAATAGAAACAAAACATTCTCTAAAACTTCTTCAAATCCAAAACAAATAAAAATCTATAGAAAAAACCGGAAAATGGGCAGCCTAGGAGAGAGAAACCAAGAGAGAGGTTTCATCTTTCCCCGCCTTTACCTAAAAACGAGTATATATATGGTCCTAGGGTGAAATGGGCTTGTAAATTAGGTCAAAACTCAATTTTCTGCTTTTCGCCGCTTAGCCGCTTTCCGTCACGGCTATCGTGTCTTCTCGTCGCTGACACCATTCTCGTCAGCGACACCAACTTTCCGTCGCGACACCGCCTCGCCGCGGACACCAACTTTCTCGTAACGACACCATCTTCTCTCGTCGCGACACCAACTTTCGTCATGACATTCAATCGCTTCGTCGACAAAGATTTCATGCTCATACCAATTTTCCTGACAAGAACCCGCTTTTTCTTCTCTAACTCGTCGTGCCATAACTCTCTTCATTTTAACTCGGATTAGCGTGTGAGCACCGCTGGAAAGCTCTTGAATGTAGAATGCAGCCATGAGGAATTTGAACCATTTGATGTTCCAGATGGTACAGAAAAATTAATCTTCCCAATAGCGCGCTGTGAGACTCTCGGCTGACTCTTCTTTTGGAAATATATTGCTCATTTCTTGCCAAATCACTTGCTTTTCATCAATAATCCTACAAAACCAAGTTTAGAGGAAATTTTATGAGTTTTACATGAATATGGATATTAAATGCACAAAATATCATGTGAAATGAACTCAAAACATAGATGAGTTTTGCACTCATCAAACACCCCCAACTTGAAGTTTTGGTTGTCCAAGCAATGAAAAGAAGTTGTTTCATTCCTAAGCAATGGAAGAGAATATTCATTTCACCTCTCTTTTATTTAACCAAACCGAGTAATCAAGCTTTTGCAAGGGTATGTGATATGTGTCTCAAGAATCACTCCTTACAAGGAATACAGAAAATATGATCAAGACAATTTATTCATTTCCACAGTGAATTAACTCATAATGGGATAAAATTTAGATCATGGTTCACTAGTGTGCGTGTGTTTGGTCTCTTCCTCATCCAAACAATTGCAAGCTAGATGAGTTTATGAGAATTGAGATATATGTGGATCTCCTAAGATAATTTATTTAGGTTCCATAGGCTTGTTGTTCTTATCACTCTCCACTAATGTGTGCACACAACTCAAGATCAAGCAGTCTTTATAAGCTTGTAAAGGGTAAGGTTTGGGTAAGGGTAGTTTGAAAGTAGTCATTTTAGGCAAAACTACCCAAACATACATATTTTCTCGCACAATGTACTTCCTACTCCATCCCGATTCTTACCATAAGCATAGCGACACTCTCAAACACCCCAAAATCATGAGGTGCATCCTTCCATACTCCTCATATCATTTTTCCTCGCACAAATTCTGCATTCTTTCAACAAACACCAAGAAGCCTTTTCTTTAAGACAAGGTTATTAGAGTAAATAAGAATGTCAAAACCCCTTAAGCTTTCTACCAACCCTTAGCGAGCTTTTTAAATCAATAGCTCCCAAACCACCGTCTTAGGGTATTAGGGTGTCGAGACACCCCTTAGATTTACTTCGCTTGGGTGGAAGGAAGGCACGAGGCTAGACTCACTCTTCCTCGACTTTTCATCGTATTAGCTTCTTTACACTTGATATTTTTTTTTTTTTTTTTTTTGACAACTTTTGATTTTCAACTTAACTCATTTCACCACTTGGAGTTATTTTTCTTATGGAAAATAACTCCCCAAATCATGCTCTTCACCACATTTCACCATGTTCAAATCCTCATGTTATGGGTGAGTTTGGTTCTTTATTGAGGGATAGTGGTGTATAGGAAGGTTATTGGTTTCAAACTTGGTTCTTTTTATAAACAGAATTTTGGCTCTTTAAGGCTCAACATCTTGATACTAGAGGAATATGCATACGCATATTATCAGTGGTTAGCCAGTTGCACAATCTTTCCAATGATGGCCTATATCATTTCTCAATTGTTGTGTTGCCTATGATTTCGCCTCAAGTGATAATAGAACAAGTCCTAGAACCTATGGAGATCAAAATTAGATGGATTCTCATAAACCTTCTCTAACCCAAGCAAAAACTATTTTTCAAGGGTACTTAGTGACCACGCATGGATTTGAGAAACCAATGACTAAATAAATATTAAAGAGATAACTCATTAAGCATTAAGTCCTATTATCTCTAATATTGTCCATATGCCAAGGGTTCATTTATGGTCCTTATTGACATCACAACAACTCCAAGCAAAACTCAATTAACTCAATAAATTCTAACTAAAAAAAAATATACCAAACTAAGATGTAAGTTAGGAAGCATTAAACAAAGTCAATATAAAAAAAAAAAGCACCAGAAAATTTCATCCTCAAAGTTGTCATTTGCAACATGTGGGGTGTGACATGATAAACTAACAAAAAATAAACACCCCCAAACTTTGAGACGAACATCGGGCCCCAAATGCTAGCAAATGAGCAAAAGGAAGCAATAAAGTAAAAAGAGTAATAAAGAGAGTTGGAAAGTGAACCCTTGTAGTCTTGGCCACTTTGAATAGGAAACTTGATGATTTTCAGACATTGACATTGGTGTACTACCCCTTTGATATACTCTTTTCGGTTTCGAGCTACGAAGTGGTTTTTGCATTTTTTCAAACACTTGGTGTGCACTCAACTTCCTTCACCTCAAATGTGAGTGAGTTTTGATTCTTCAAAACCTCCTTCAATACATGCAAAATCACTCTACCAATCAACAATGATCCAAAGAACCCAAACAAACAATCCAAGCACAAAATTTTCTTCCATTGTAACTCCTCTTTGATGCTCGAATGATGGATGGAAAATTTGGGTTCAACAAAGGTAAGGTTGTGGGTTTGTGGGACGGGTTTTGAAGCTTGAAGATGATGGAGATGCGGATCGGGGAGGAATGTGATTTAGATTGAAAGTGATGGGAGAATAATTTGAAGTGGTTAGAAGTTACAAGGGTTGAGGGAAAAGTATGGCAAGATAGAGATAAAGTGTAGGAAGAAGAAAAATGGGTTTTAAAGGGTTAAAAAGCCTCCTCGTTCGTGGACTGTGGTGCCGGGTCACGCCAACACCCCGCCTCAACTCCCCGCTTTTTATCCAACTTGTTATACCTATCTCCTTCATTTAAATTTCGGAACTGATGTGTAAGGACCTGCTTGAAAGCCTTCAATGTAATGTGCTCATGGGGCTGAGGTGAACCGTTCAGAGCCTCAATCAATACAGAAAATCAGAATGTTCAATGCTGTCCAAGCAGATGATTTCTTGACTCCTTAGGTTCTCCTTGCTTGTTCGCTTGCCCATATCACTTCAAGTATCCTTCAAAAGTCCTTCATGCTTATATATTCTCTCAAAATTCCTCCAATAGCAACCCTTAATGCTTTCATTCTGCTTAAATCATCTCTGTCTTCAATTCTCCTCAAGCATTATCATGAACTCCGCCAACTTATATTTCAGCTCAATTTGGTTCTTTCATCTCAAAACCCGGGAATTTGATGAACATCTCCTTACTCCATTTTTTTCACACTTCAAGCAATTATAATTACATCAACCACTTTCCCAACTTCTTGCCTTCGCTCTTGCAAACTAGTCATGACAACATGTTGAGCTTCAAACTTAACTTATTCTGGAAAACACTAACAACAAATAAACACCGGAATTTTCATCCCAAATGTTAAAAAAAAAAAAAAAACAGCAACAAATAAAATAACTAAAAAAAATAGAAAAAGAAAAGAGAATGGATTGAATCATTATTACCTAGCTTAGGTTGCCTCCCAAGAAGCCGTCTCCTCCGCTTTTAGAGTCCAAATTTAGACTCATTGGAAAAAGTACTAAGCCCATTTGACCAATCATTCATCTCGAAAGCACTTCCTTTTCATAACCATTCAAATTTCAAGGATGTTTTCTTTCGACTTCTGAAGAGGGGAAAGAAACTCAAAATCCTCTTTAATTTATGGCTGGTGGTTCAGCCACTTTTCTTCAAAACAGTCCTCTATGTGAAGTAGATGTAAACACATTTATGCTAAGTGGGACTGCTCAAACTTGTTCCCTTTGATTGAAGCAAGCTGCATCTTCTCTCGCACAGGCTCTTGCTCACAAAGGTGTAATAATTGGTGAAGATTGAACTTTGCTTTCTCCTCACCCATAAGCAAGTGTGAGCTCCCTATTGATGTCAATCCATGCTTGGCTTGAGGAAAGAAGTGGTCTTTAGTATATGAGAATTTCAGATCCTCTTCACGCCCTAAGTCACAAAAAATCCATGGGGAAGGTAAATGTACCACCTTCACAAAATGTTTTCTCACAGCCATTACTTGACTTTCCTCTTCAAATTTCGCTTTATCCACTAATGGCTCTTTCATCCTCTAAGTTGCTTAGAGGTTCCTGCTCTCAATTTCCAGCTCATTTTCACCTTCTTCCACATATTTCAGGATAGGAAATTTCTGCACATTGCTCAAATGAGCATCCATGCATTCAATGGGATTTTTCAAAGTATTACTAGGAGAGGTCCTAGAAAATTGATCCTTGAATGCTTGGACTAAGTGTCCAATTTGACCTTCTATTTTTTTCAATCTAGCACTAGTGTTGACTTGAAGGTATGTAAATCCGAATTTCGCCATGAAGACTACTCATCTTCTTGCTTCCTCATCCATGTCGGTAAAATTATGCCCTTAGCAAGAAACAACCTTTCTTTTGAAATGTGGGGTTGAGCTCCTTGATAAGGCAATACTCCTTGTTCCATGAGTGGGTCATTCAATTTTCATTTAAATGATGAATAAGTGAAGTCAAGCTTACTTGCGGAGGCAATTCCATCTTCACTCTGAATATTCTCCATGAGTACCTACAAATAAGAAGAAAAACAAAAGAAAAGAGTACAAAAATACTAATAGTAAAAAAAAAAAAAAAAAAAAAAAAACCTAAGAAACAACTCACAACCAAAAAAAAAAATAATAATAATACAAAAAAATGGCCTAAATTAGCAAATCAACCCGTTTCTTCAAAATGTCAACTCAATGAGAAAGTGAACCGCGCCTAATCCACGCAATCCGCGCCATAAAACTCTGTTGGATCTAACCAAAAACACAGGCCACCTTATGACGTTATTACCAAGGACTATTGACTAATCCCTGACAATGATGCCAATAAGCTTGTTGCGTGAGACCAAATGATATTTGCACCAGTTTATAACAAAATTACCAAGGACTATTATCTAATCCCGGGCAATCTTGCCATAAACTTGTTGACATTATACTATATAAACCAAAAATCTCCTAGAGTAAATCATTTTCAAAGTTTGGTTTTGGTCTGATATTCCTCGTAAGTGCAATGTGTCGACAAGTAATAAAATGGATTTATGTCCGTATATCGATCCCAATGTGATCTCAAGAATTTAAATCAACTACCCCGACCACTAATTTATACCATTCGGGACCACTAAATGATAGTAAGATCCAAAGATTAAGGTGTCGGAAAATTAAACGAATCAAAGGGAAATAATCGAAATGAACAATAAACTTTGAATATAAAGAATAAAGAACAATTAATAGTTAGGAAATGAATAGAAATTGAATAATTATCGCTGAGAACGATTAAGATCAATGCTATTGTGAAGCATCAATCTCGTTGTCAACTTGTAAATTTTGTTTCGTGGAATTTCGCATTTCAAAATCATTCACATGCTAATAGTTCAAATTGATCTCTCCACACTTCACATTTCATTATCTAATTTTTTGACCCGATTCTCTCGAATACAAAGGAATTAGATAACTACTTTTGGCAGACTTCCTAATTCGGGTATTTTCTTTGCAATACTTCACACCCATTTTATGGACTCAGACACCTTAGCTCCCAAGGTTATCGGTCAAGGATATACAACTTCCCAAAGCTACTCTTCCTCCAAATAATAGATCACCCTCCTTTGATTAGATCTCGCCTAACACTGGATTGGCTACACTATTCGACCGAGGTGAACTCTCCGCTTGTTTAAATTGATAACTCATTCAACTCGCTCTGATTTCAAGGAGAAGAGGATTTATCAAGTAAACTCACAAAGCTCATTAGATCTCTAATAGCAGGTTAATATACCTTCAAAGAAATATTCATAACTCCCAGGATTGTCATCTCTGTGTCACTCAGAGGACCTCCTTGAAATCAGAGCAATGAAACGCTTCTTAATACGGGTATAAGAAACTGATATTCAGATCAAAAACCTTAAACCCATAACCTAAAGTAAATTCATAAATCAAATTAAGAATTTGCTGGAAATAACAATATAGGAAAGATAATTTCGATAATAATAACATTCTCTTAATGGAAGTCGGGGTTCCCCACCATCGACTACACACTACAAGATTCCTCCGATCATAAGAATAATCGCATTTCGAAACTCGGAAGAATTCTAGAAATTTGTCTCAACTTCAACATTCCGTAGTAATTTGAAAAGAATTGAATTCTGCATTCAGCTTTAGCTCAAAACGATAACATCCAATTCCAGGAAATAAAAGAAAACTAGAACGATAAATCTAATCTAATCTATCCATATTAAAGAAAATAAAAGAAAAGGAAAGAAAAGAAAACTAAAAAAATAAAGAAATGAGCCTTCAGCTATCCAGACCTCTCGTCTGTGGCCGCCAAGCTACCTTCCTCTTCCGATAGTCGCGATATAGGTTTTTCACCAGCCCACCCACGCAGTCCTTGTGGATTCCAAAGAAGTTGGCCCATGTTACCGCCTGTCAGCGACTACTTTTGTCGCGATATCATCCATGTCGCGACATCGATCTCACGCCGCGACATCACCAAGTATTCTCGCAGCCTAACTTAAAAATCTTCGGATGTCGCACATCAAATCTCTTTGCGCCGCGACATCGTTTCCAAGGATCCGCAGTGTTTCAACTGGTTTCTCATGGTGTCGGATATCAATATATCAGCCGCGACAAATACCTCCTATTCTCCCAGAATTTCAACCGAGTTTTCTTACGCCGAAACAACAACCTATTGTCGCGGACATCAACTCGATCACGCATGCTTCAATCTTGTCGCCACTTGTATCTTTCCACTAATTGCTCTCGATGTCGCGACATCAATCTCTTGTCGCGACCTCAGCTTGTTGCTCTGCAGCTTTGAACTGGTCCTTCGTAGTGTCGCGACATCGATCTTTCGCGCGACACGCCTTAGTCTCCGAGGCTTAAATAGGTATACTCTTGATGTCACATCAGTCTTCGTCACGACATCGCTTAGCGGAGCTTCTTTAACCTTCAACTCGAGCAAGTCTCATGTCGACCTCGATCTAATCTCTTCTAAGTTTCCGATGTCACGACAAGCTTATCTATCTCAAGGATGTCACGAATTCTTCTCTTCACTATCATTGTCAGCGATAGCCATCAGTCACATGATCGTCAGACATTGTCGATGTCATGACAAGATCCGGGATATCGCGACACGAAGTCTTTCTTCTTCATTTCCCGTTGCTTCACCTGGAGTTTCTTAACTCTCACCCCGCCTTGTTTTTCAAGTAAGTTCTTTTCCGTGGAGTTTCTTGTGCGGCTGGATATGCGATTTGATTCTTTGCGAGCTTTACGACATCGAGGTTCCTTAGTCTTTGTGTGGCCACTAGCGCAGCTTGCTTGACCAATTATCTCATTAACGGCTCATCACCTTCTGCTTCTCTTTTGCGCAAAGTATTCTTCTTTTTCTTGAATTCACCGCCATTTAGCAGTTTAGTTGGTTATTCCATAATTAACGCCATCCCGATCTTGTTTAGATAAAAATAGATCAGAAAAATGGACCAGAAATGGATGACTTTTAAGCTCATCAATTAGCATGATCATGAGGAGTCTACAACCTAGTAATGCTAGACATCTTATGGGCGTACTGATTATGGATTATAGAGCTTTGTTAGAAGCATTGTATGGTATTGAGGATGGTATGACGCACGAGTTTGTAGTTGGATTCTTCTTCTTCTGATAGTAAGGGGAAGAAGCCATCTAGATCATATAGACCAGGGGAGGTAGAGCCATTAGTTCATTCAACATGGGCCACCCAGGCCTTAGTATTCATCTATTCGACTGCGCGGGGCCTCCTACGCATAGAGTTCAGTTTAGTATAGACCTTCCCCACTAGTTCTGGCAGCAGGTTACCGACTCTCACTCCACCACACAGTTTCTGTTGCAGGTTGTGGAGAGACCACCTACTGTTCATCTTAGACCTCGAGCGCCCATAGTTCCCACACAACAACCTAGATAGCTTAGACACTTTATACCACTAGGCATGCCTTTGGGGGAGGTCTTACAAACATTGATGACTGCTGGATTGCTCAGTCCATTAGTATTGAGGCCATTACCACAAGTTGTTCACCCTTATTTTTGGATGGACCTACATTGCGCATATCATTAAGGCCTTGGACATACTACAAATCAGTGTACTGCTTTGAGACATGCTATTCAAGACTTGATTGATTAGGGTACTATGTAGTTTGGACAACCTAACATTAATGCTAACCTTAAGGCATATTCTACATGCGGTTCACTCATCGACGGGAGGTATTCATTATTGATTTTCTTTGAGTGGGATGATCACATCTATATGTTGTCATGGGATGATTAGGGGTCGAACTCCATAGTATTTGATGATGGTTTTGGCGATGACGGTTTTTGAGCAAGTAGATTCATGCACATGTCATTTCGACACCGAGCATCACTCTAGTTTGGATCCCCATACCAAGGTCAGTGACTTTGCCTTGTTATAGTGTTCAGACTCCTTTTATTATGAGTCCACACCGAGGGACAGTTAATACACCAGGGATTCAGTATGTTATCAGAGGAGGCAGGGTGGTCAGACAACAGCCTCCGGTTCCATCTTGGCCCATAAACCTTGATACTTCTAGAGACAAGATGGTGAGATAGGATGATGAGATCCTTAAGCAACTACAGAGTACACAAGCGCGTATCTCTATTTGGAGTTTGTTAGCTTTCTCTACCACCTATAGAGAAACTTTGATTAGGGCCTTGAGTCAGATTCGAGTTGACACGACCACATTGCCAGAGGGCCTGAAAAATATGCTCACAGTCGGTCGAGCCAGTTGCATTGTTTTCTCTGAGGATCACTTACCTCAAGAGGGTTCAGACCACACTCGACCTTTGCATATATCAGTTGGTTGTTTGGGTGGTCGTGTTCCATCTGTCCTCTTAGACAATGGATCTGCCCTAAATGTCTGTCCTCTTGCCAATGCTATCGCTCTAGGTTATGGACCCACAGATTTTGAGCCATCTACACAGACAATGAGAGCTTATGACAATACTCGTAAAGAGGTGATGGGCACTTTGACTCTCGAGCTCATGATTGGGCCAGTCGTTTTTCAGGTTATGTTTTAGGTTTTGAGGATCCTTGAATCCTTTAACCTACTGTTAGGCCCCATGGATTCACAGTGCTTAGTGTAGCGAATGTGAACAATGGAATTAAGTGAAAGTGGGAAAAGTGAGTGAAGCAGGAATAAACTCTGCTCGAGAAGAATAAGGCGAACCTAGAAAGTGTCCTGAAAGAACTTCCAGACTCAATAGAATTTAAAGGAGTTCTAAAAAAACATCAAAAGCAAACAACCAAAGGACAAAACAACCTAGAGACCAGTAAAGTCATGACATAGATCCAAGCTCTCTTTAAGAAGGTCCTTTAAAAGGTGGGAAACCTCTTATTGAATTCAAGCAATGAAATTGAATTAAACCCGTGGGTGATAGATAATTAAGTATTAAGTATAAGCGATCGACACGATCATGGACAAACTCATGATCTAGCAAGTGGAGACTACGACAACCGAAATAAACCATGTGATCAAAGTGTGCAATGATAATGACCATAAATATTGGTCGCGATATCTCTAGTATAGATGAAATCTGAGAGTCTGAACTATGGTGAAGGCATTTGAATCTCGGCACGAAAGCGAGGAAACCTGAGGCGGCTTCGCTTATTCAAGATGTAGAAGTAAGGTGATCGGTATTTATTTTATTGAAGATGAAGTCTTAACGTTTGAAATACGATGTTAGCAAATGTGATCGGATGAAATGCGAACATCGATCCACGTACGAATGAAGTCCCAAGCATCGGATAGGCGGAAGTGAGAGTGCGAACGTCTAATTGGAATGTAGCGCCCTTTCCCTAGCGAGACGGAGGTGGAGTCACACATGATTGAGACTTCTTAAGTTGATTTTTCGACATTGGTGGGCCCATTTCAAATCATGATATCATAATAATAGTAAAACTGTAATACTTCCACCGTAGTGGTATTTAAAAGTTCTTGTACATAAATTCCTGAGTCCCATTTACTTGTACTTTTACAAGTTCCACTATTACCGAAATATTACATTTACATTACAAAAACAAAATCAAACACCTACATCAGAAAGGCTCCACACAATGCTGTCTTGACATTGTGAATGAGGAATATATACGACAATCTCTTGATACTACGGATGAAAACACCCGTACTAAACTTATAGCTTAGTGGGAAAACAGATAACATAACACCCCAAAATATGCCCTAGTCATTTTCAACGCGTTTAGGGTATTTTGTAGGTATAATTTGAATTTTTCGTAATTTAAATGCAAAATGTGAAATTTTTGAAACTCGGAATTTGCACAAAATACAAGGGTAAAAGTGGAATTTGTCAAAACATGATATAAAAGTCGTAAGATAATAAGATTATATGCCAAAGTGGAATAATGGGAAGTTGTGGTGCAAATAGAAGGGAACTTGAGGACCAAAGTGCAATAAAAGAGAAATTAGATCAAATAAGACCCATTTAGGGTCATTTGGGCATTGGGAGAGAAAAACGTGAAGGAGAGAAAAAGAGAGAAAGGAAGAGAAGAAGAAGAAGAAAAGGAAAGGTATGGAAACTATTTGTGTATGGAATTGTTTGTATGGATGTTAGTTTGTCCCATTTCTAGGGTTTAGTTAGGAATTCATCATAACACTAGATTTGTTGAAAGTTGGGTTGGAAAAACCCTAGTTTGTGTAAGATGAGTATGGAATCCTCCTTTTGTGCATGGATTCTTGGTTTATGATGTATGGATACTAGTTTGGGTGTTAGGAAGTTAACCTAACTTACAAGTAATTGAGTTTGGGTTTGGAAAAACCTTAATAAATCTCTATGTTTGGTTTTGGTTTTGGTTGAGTTAGAACAACACTTGGGAGTTGTTTTTAGTGATGCTTTTGGATTTTTTTGGGTTTTTTTGGTTAGATTTATGGAAAAGGGGACAAAATCAGCAAAATCTGGGCATTTTGGGGGTCTTACGCCGCGGCGTAGGGATTCCCATGTAGCAGCATAGGTCCACGCCACGGCGTGGCATGTCCACATCGCGGCGTGGCTGAGAGGAGGCTTGACTAAGCCTCGGGTACGCTGCGGCTTAGATACTGTTCACAGCATGGAAATTTTGGTGGTTTGTTTTGTTTTGTATTTCCGTTGTTCCTAGGTCGTTTCTATTGGACTAATGAGGATATAATGAGTTATACTATAATAATTATAGTTATAAAGTTGAAGAGTTCTTTCAGATTTAAAATGAATAATGATAAGTCATCTCATGAATCGCCAAATATTCTTATTTTGCAATATTCCAATCAAATCCCCTTATTAGAAATCAAGAAAATAAAAAGTAAAAGTGGACCTGACCCATTGAATCACGACTACCACTATTCGAATATTGTAAAATTCGATAGAGATGAAATTGGAAATGTTTGATCTTTTTTTTCATTTCTTTGAACCCGTAAGAATTTGTCGAGATATTTCCACTAAATCTTCTTATTCCTAGGAAGTTCCATAGGAATAAATTGCTATTCCTTTCCTCCACAGAGAAAGGGGTATTCCAAGTCACAGCATAAGAACCATTTTCAACATCTTTCTTTGATTCCTGAATAAGATCAATTTATATCTATATAAGAAGCTATAAGTGTATGAAAGGGTCCATTCATGTTTGTAAGGTAAAGAAAATTAGACCGCATTCCGCCGCTCTGCTGAATTCCGGCCACGCCCGATTCCCTATCCGACCCGACGCATCCGCACTGTGTTCCAAGGCGGCGAGACCGAACTGACTCTTTACCTGCTTAATTAGACATTGGTATATCCAAGTCTTATAATATATCAACATCATATATAAAAGTCCAAAAATAAAACTACCACCAGAGTGGTGTTTTGGCGCTTGTCACACACATATACGCATCGAAGTCCCACATATATTCAAAACTATACAATTACACCATCGATCGAGCGGAACCTACGCTGATGAACCCCCTACTGTAGGTCAGTCTCCGAAGAATGCAGCTCTGGACGCCTTCTCTCGCACTCCACACTGATTAACCCGTATGTTTACGCCTTAGTGGGAAACATATATAATATGCATGTAAACATTTATGTTCAGCATATAATAATAACAGCTATCAGAAATTTCATGTGTTCATATCATGGACTTATACAAGTACTTATGTTGGCAACAGATTATGCTTATGCGAGACTCCCGTAGGAGTTACAGAACTTATTCTATTCAGAAATACCCGTAGGTATTACGCATCGTAACAATACACCCTGCTTCTCTTATTCATTATTCAGCATATCATATAACTATTGGAATACCTAGAGACTGCTAATAAAAGTGTAAGACACAAAGACAATAAGTATCCAAGATACTATACAAGCACGGCGCCTTGAAGACAAAACAGGATCAGCGTAGTATCGAATGTCAGAGGCCGTAGCACTAATCAGACAGAGTGTCGTGAGCACTTAACAGACAGAGTACCGTGAGCACTTATCAGACAGAGTACCGGGCATTAATCAGAGTGTTGAGCACTAATCAGAGTACCACATAACATTCTGAAATATACCGTAGCGCTGACTTGCTAGGTATATTATAAGCTAAATGGAAATTTTCGGAAATAAAATGAGGGTAAAGTGGTCATTTACTACTTGAGGACATAAATAGCATAAATCAATAAGTTGATATGTAATTATGGAAATTGTGAAAAGATGAGATGCCAAAATAGAAATTTAATGTTGGGGTGCAAATAGAAGAAGTGATTTAAGGCAATTAGAGAAAAGATGGAATTGGAAAACACAATGAGTTAAAGGGCTAAGTAGCAAAATGAGAAAATACTAAAAATGGCTTTCCAAACGTGGCCTTAGGGGGAGTGGATAAGAGAAGACCAAATTTGGTCTCATTTGTGGGAGAACAAACTGTAGGGAGAGAAGAGAGAAAGAGAGAAGAAGAAGAAGAGGGAGAGGAAGAGAAGAAGAAGAGAGGAGAAGAAGAGAAGCCAAGATCAAAGGTATGGAACTATGACTATTAACATGAATACATGTTTTGGGTTGTATGGAACAACCTTGGATAAGGATTTCTTCAATTGATTTTTCATCCTAACCTTAAAATTATGGAAAGTATGGTTGGTAAAACCCAAATAGAAGACAAGAAAAAGTATATAATCCCTCCATTCGAGGTCGATTCATGGTTTAATTGAGAATAATTGAGTTAGGGTTTAGAACAAACCCTAACTAATCATCATGTTTGGTTTATGTATGGGTTATTACCCATATTAGAGTTGTTTGGAAGAAATTCATGAAAGTTTTGAAGTAAAGATAAGTATTGAAAGAGGAATTGAATAGAAAAGAGCTTACAAGAGGAATAGGAAATGGTTTTGATGTGTGTATGAAGTATAGAGTTGGTTTGGGATGGAAAAATATGGAAAAATGGCAGAAAAACACACATTCTGGGCATTTTCGAGGGACATGTACTGGTACACCTTGGACATGTACCGGTACACCCTTCCAGAACCGAACATGTACCGGTACATGTGCGGAACATGTGTAGTACACCCTGCTCTATTTTGACCAGTCTTCATATTTTGGTCATAACTTGCTCATTTCTTATCCGATTTGAGTGATTCAAGTGGATAATTAAAATAGACTTCAAGGAAAACCAAACATACAGAAATAGGCATCGTCAAATTCTGACTTTAAGTGGCCCAAAAATTCACTCAAAGTGGGGCCATGTACAAACCAAATTCTGGTTCCAGTTTTGAACATAGAGTAGTCCCAGGTGTCTAGGTCATATCTTGAGTTTTGGTGATCCGACGGTGATTCCAAATTAAGAATCCTTAGCACCTTAGCTTTAAAAGAGTACAAAAGATAGTGTCATGAAGTTAAGACTCGGAAAATGAGTAATACAAACTGTCCTTGTAATCGTAATTGACGGTTTGGCATGAAAATGCCATAACTTTAGTTTGGATAATCCAATTGGAATGATTCCAATTTCTAAATAAAGTAGATTCATAGAGGAATAAGAATACATAGGTTTCATAATGTACAAGTATAGAAATGTATAGGGATATGTCATAAGATACGATAAGTATATGTCATAAGATATGATAGTCTAAAGTACACCTAATGATGCACATATGAATATAAGAGATTATAAGGATGTGAACATATGATTGTCATACATAAACGAATAGATGGAACATGATAGAAATATAGAAATTATATGAATAGATGAAGACATGACAGGAATACGTAAATGATATGAATATAGGATTATATGGTAGACATACCGAAAGGAATAAGATGGAACATGCTAAGAAATCATGATAGAAATGCATAAATGCTAAGAACGATGTTAGGCAAAAGATGACGGCTAATGTTATCAAGTACATGTACATGAACGTATAGTATAGTAAAGGCATGACGGAGTGTTATATGAAATACAATATAAAGGTATCCGACAAGAGAAGCTATTACAGGTAAAAGTATATGAATATAAGTGTATATGATATGAATATATGAATAAGTAAAAGCATACATGATAGAAATATAGAAAGTACATGAATAGCTAAATCATGATAGAAACGCATAAAGGATATGATGTATAAATGATATAAAGGGATATGAATATAGAAAGCTATATATGAATATATAAATATAAGAGTGCATAGGATGCATTCATGATATGTGATAGATCATATATATATGATACTAAGACAAAACTAAATGATAGCAAAAGATAAGGAATATATTCATTATAGAGAAATATGAGAACCGTAATATGAAGCTACGATATG
Source organism: Tetrastigma voinierianum (assembly GCA_016808115.1). NCBI lineage: Eukaryota > Viridiplantae > Streptophyta > Magnoliopsida > Vitales > Vitaceae > Tetrastigma > Tetrastigma voinierianum. The sequence goes on along the minus strand of JAEQBH010006756.1, from coordinate 142,583 downwards.
AAAACGAATACGCAGTAAAGTAATGATAGTATATATCGTGATAAGCAATTATGATAACAATAGTTATTCATGCTTATGAGATATGTGCCGCAAATGTAATAAAGCCGATTGTCCGCTAGAACCGGGTAGTGGATATAATGTGCATGCCTATGTGGAAAGATACGCTTGCCGCAAAGATATACATAGACATATAGAGGCCTGGTTTAAGGTATGACATATCCGCTGATCAAAAATACCAAGGTCACCATTAATAGAGCAGAGATCACTGCTCGCATGCTGATAGTACCTTCCTGCATGTATAGCATATGATATAGGTCACCGCCTTGTACAACATGATACCTTCGGTATACAATGTATAGAGATCATCACCGTGATAGTGATAGTACCTTCGTACACCCAGCTATTTCCCGAATCCGCTCTAAGGCATTGCGCATGAATATAAAAAGAAAAGGAAAAGTATACACAAAGGAAATGTATATGAAAAGTATATGATATGATATGATATGAGAAGCATAGCCTTGCTATGCGATGAAAGTATTGACAGTTACAAGAACAAGAAGTATAATATAACTTGATATGAAAATAAGTATATAAACACAAGAAAGGGCAGAAAGTATACAAAAGCACAAAGTATAAGGATAGATAGAATAAGAACGTACAAATGTATATGAAGTATACGATAGTATAAGTATGAAAATGAAGAATGAAAAGTATAACAGGAAAACAGTATATGAAATGAACAGTACATGAATATAGAAATATGAAAACACATATGCAAAGTCTAGAAATAGGAATACAGTAAAAGTATAGATAGGAGATAGGCCAAAGACATAGAATATGTAACAGAAAAGATTGACATGCAATAGAAATGTAGAGATGATAAGTAATTAAAGTTATATGAATATGTATAGAAATATGAAAATGCATATGCATAAGCTTCAGGATGTCGTCATCGGGTGGTTGTCCATGCTTATGTTCCCACTAAGCGTAAAGCTTAGCACGGGTGTTCAATCCGTGTAGGTACAAGAGAAGAGGAAACCGGAGGACAGGACATTCCACATCAGCAGAGCAGCCATCTCGTGAGATAGGTGTCACACGCCATTCTCGTCTCGCAATCTCTGATGTTTTGTAAATAGAAATTGTATATGTATAAGTATTCAGATAGGTAAATGGACTCTATATGTGTGTATAGATTTTTATGGACACCACTACGGTGGTGGGCTTTTGTATATGTAAAATGATTTCTGTTATTACAGAAATTGTTTGTATATATACTAAGTAATACCAGTAAGAATGTGTCAATAAGAGTCCCAAGATAGTATAGATAGTATCGCGCCGGGACTCGGCCTGTGATCCGCCAATCGGGTCTTGACCCGAGATCCACGCGTGACAACTCGGCATTAATCAGAGTGCTGAGCACTAATCGAGGCACCGGGTACTAATCAAGAGTGTCTGAAAGACTAATCAGAGCATCAAGTACTAATCGTGAGGCTCTGAGCACTAATCAGACATGAGTGTCGTGGTCATTTAACAACCGGTCTTATGCGCTTTACAATTATATGAGTTCAAGAATCACTATCTTATAATAGGGACATTCTACCACATTATGTATTCATGACATATTGTATTTCACGCTCATGGTCACGTGTCGCGCTTCATTTTCATATTTCACATATTTATGTTTCATGAACACAAATTATATAGTTATTTTCGCATTTTCTATATTTTTCATGTTACTATTACATATGGCATTTCATATACTTGTACAGTATAATGCCTATGTATTCACACATCATTCATGTATTCTAGTCCCTCTATGAATCTATTTTACTTAGAAATTGGAATCATCCAAACTAAAGTTATGGCATTTTCATGCCAAACTAGTCAATTTACCGATTTTACCCGGCGATAATAAATACTATATTCCAAGGCCTTGACGCATATTTGGCTCTGGTTCTTTGTACTCTTTAAATCTAAGGTGCTAAGGGTTCTCTCCAACTGAACTATGTATCACCTCAAATTATACCCTACCGCTTTATAACATGTTTTGGTATAATAAACGCAGCGTATATTTATTCAATAAAATAAAGATAAAACAAAAGTAGAATATGCATAAGTTAAATTATATAAATAATAAAGAAGATTTGAGGCTATTGTAAAAATATTATAAATCGATTCGCAAATATTATAAGAGTTGGAGGACCAAAGTAAAATAAAAATGATAAGATCAAATAAGCGGATAGCATCAAAAGAAATATCTTATTTGGTCTTCGAGAAAGAGAGAGCAACACGACAAGAGAGTAAGAGAAGGTTACAAGACATGGTGCATAATTACTAAATTTGAATATTGGTATGGAATTTGAGTAATGGGTACGATACATGTCTTCGTAGGCTGGAACTACAAGATTTGGTATGTAAAAGTATGGAACTATGATTTTGTATCGAAAAGTATGGAAATATGGGTATCGTATGGAATTAAGGATTTGGTATAGAAAAGTATGGAACCATGAATAAAGTGTATGTAAACTATGGGAGTATGGAAGTCTGCTTGACTATAAAGTTTAGATACGGTTAAGAACCCTTCATTTTGTGGTATGGTTTGGGTTTAGGAACCTAAACTCCTTTCTTGTAGGGTTGAGTTAAGAAGAGCTTTAAGGCTCCTAAATATGGGCTCGAAGGGTCTAGTTGGGTGTTGAACCTTAAAATTCCCTATTGTCGATCATATGCAGTATCCGGATCTTAGAACGGATTGTTGGGTCAGAAATACAGGGAATTCCGAAGTGAGTCCTTCTAGTAAATTGAGCCACATCAATGAACTTGATGTTAGGCTTTTGAATTCACCTGATTCTGACCTCCTGTAGACCAAGCAGTCCTTTATCGAGGTCACCCGCCAAACTGCGGGTCACTTCGCCACCGGTCAACTTAGCCGGACCTTAGAACGAGCTTTTGAACCAGAAATAAAGAGAATTTGGCAGTAAGTTCTTCTGTGAAATTGTAGCCACATCAATGAAATTGATGTTAGTTTTAAATTTTTGATCTGACTCCTGTGAGACCAAGTTATGGTCTTTTTACTTTGAAATTAAATGGGTGAGAGTCGCCAACGGGCCGCCAAACAAGGGGTCGTCGCTGAACAAAGGGTCGCCCAAATGCTGGTCGCCCAATGTGGGTCGCCAAACAAGGGGTCAATATGAATAAAGGGTCGCCCAACAAGTGGGTCGCCCAACAAGTGGGTCGCTGCATCAAAGTGGTCGCCCAACAAGCGGGTCGCCATGGAACAAAGTGGTCGCCCAAATGCTGGTCGCCCAACAAGGGTCGCCAAGGAACAAAGGGTCGCCCAACAGCATCGCCCAACAAGGGGTCACAAACCCGTAGAGGTCGCCCATAGAGGTCGCCCCAGAAGCAAGGTGACCATGCAGCGAGGTCGCTGCACCATGCACCGCAGGTCAGCAGACTCTCATCCCCAGGTCAGCAGAGGACACTGGCCCCGAAGAGCTCAAACATTCCAGCTCACTCGTCATGTAGAGCTCACAGCCGCCAATTCAGTCACTGTCAAGATCGATCACAAGAGATGACTCCAACTTCTAAGGTCATAACCTTCCTTCAACTCCGGATTGGTGTTCTCGACTCTATGGAAAGCCCATTGAGTCAAGAATTCATCAAGAGACTGATAAGATTGGAACTCATATTAGTTCCAAAAACATGGAAAACAGTAGGCAGTACAGTAACCTTTTAGTGTTTGTATTATGAACGCCGACATAATTCATAAATACCACAAGATAAACAAAGATAGTTATTTAGCGCATATAATGAAGTATGAAAAATGTAAAGATATGAATAATCGTATCGTATATATATCCTATATGATTACCGAATGACAATAATTATTCGGAATATGAAATATATACCGAACATAAAATACATATTGATCGTCCCGTTTAGAACCCGGCAGTGGATACGGGCATGCCGATAGAAGAATAAAACCGCGATATCGCTTATATTCGAAATCTGACCCCGCTTCGGTCATCGACATAGATCCCGCTTGGATCGTGGCCCCGAAGGGTCACCACAACATTCCGGCCCTCATGGAATAGGTCACCGCTCTACGGATGGATACCTTCGTATAATATATTATAAAATAGCCACGTTCTCATCGATCAATCGCTTCCATACGCTGAATATAGCACCTTCTGGGTCCTCATGGATTATGAAGTATTCCTGTATCCACTCCTAAGGTTTATGCGCATATGAAACATAAAAGAAATGATGTGTATATAAAAGGAAATGAAGAGAATATAAAGCATAGTACCATATGTGATGATAGCATATGCCTACAGGAATAAGAAGTAAAAGTACAAGATTACATGAAAAGTATCCGAAGACAGATATAAAATGAAACTGGTTATGATAAGTATATATATGAGAAATGACAAGAATCAGATCGTTATATGTGTTATATGCATTTGTATAAAAGCGTGGTGACTCTAATAGAAGTCATATTCCCACCTGCCGCAGCCAGCACCCGCAACCAACCGCAGCAATGTGTAAGAGGCAGAGACAGACAATCCACATCAGCAGTCAAAGGCCACACATCAATAGGTGCTCACTGGGGCCATCTGTGGTCTATTTTGTATAGAAATTTTGTAAAACCATCAAACACAAAACGTTGAACATTTGTTATTTGGAGCTTGTATATATATTTTGTAATCCGCTACTGCACGTAACATGTTAATTGTTTAATATATGATTATAAGTAAAGGTTATATGATAAAAAGAGTGATCACTATTATCCTATGCCGAAGTTGGGGCGCTACGCTTAGTGGTATCGTGAGTATCCCTTGATTGAATTTTATCTCCAACTGGCTGGATCGAGAAAGTGGTGTTACAGCTTAGTGGTATCGTAGCCTAGGTTTAGGGGCGTTTCGAAAAGTCGTTTAGTGGCTCGAATAGAGTATATAAACAGAAAAGCCCGTGGTTAGCAATGTGGCCGATGTGGATGTCCCGTGTTTTGTATAGATGGATCATTCCGGCAGTTTCGCCAGGAGGTCAACCCAATGTTATGGTTATCACCTTCCCAACCTTCAGAAAGTACGTACCTAATGAGCCTATAGAAGCTCTCATTGAGAATATCAAGACATGGCCTCGGTTTTGGATAGATCGACCCTCTCCTAAAGCTCCAATAGACACGCAGTAAGAATATTATGAGTGAGGAATTCCATGGCCTGAGTATGGAAGCAGCCGAAAGTCGGTTCCCAGTTAGAAAAGCCAGATGTGAGTATTACAAAGAGTTAGACGGTCCCTCCAACGAGAAAGATCATGTGTGAGTTCTCAATGGCTGGTGTAGTGAGGTACTATGATTTATGGAAACCAGTACTCAAAAGTCTCGCGATCTGCGTCCCCTCTCGACACGGGAATTCTTGTCCAAGAGTTCAAAGACAAAGTATGTTACTCGAGATGTATAGATTCCAAGTGGAAACAAATTCTAAATTTGAAGCAAAGGAGCTACCCCGCAGCTGAATATGAAAGAATCAGCCATCTTAGTAAATATGCAATCGGAATCGTCCTCACCGAGGCATTTTGGCAGTAGGCAATTTGAGGATGGACCGTGACATTCACCAAGAGGTATCGCAACCCGCGACTTCTCCGCTGGATTTTTATCAAATAATCGCTTTAATGAAAGAGACTAGAAACGAAAGCAACAAAAGCAGAAAGGCTCAAAAGAAGTAGTTTCAGAGGTTTCACACCTCCTTATTAGTGAAAAAGAGCTAGAGAGTCTCCAAATTTTTAATCGAATATAGTTCCACTAATGGCGTAGAAGGCAAAGGTCCAAAATGCAACACGAGTACGTAGAGGTGCTTCGCTGATTGTGTGGAGAAATTCCGACGCCCCCATTGCTAAAAAGGCATTCCTGGGGAGTTTGCGTGATATCGACAGAGGGTGTTTTCTGTGGAAGCCTCGAGCATTTGAAAGCACAAGGTCCCCCGAGAGCTAGTGATAATGGCTCAACAAGGAAGGGCAGAAGGATCCGCACACTCCGACTCCTCCGTGGATCGTGGTAGGGTCGTGAAAGGCCCATCTCAAACATGTAGGACGAGAGCAGGCTCAAAATGTGATCGCCCTGGTGTCTGATGCAGCATCAAAGAGACGAGCATATGCTATGAAAGGCTCGTGGAGGACCAGAATGCCCCCGGTTATAAATGGGTATATTTTCTTTATATGATATAGAGATGCATGCGCTGATCAATCCCGATCTACTCATTCATACGCTACCGGAGCATGTATTCGACAAAGTACCAAAGAATGGGCAAATTAGCATGGCGACATGCATGTAACTAGTCCGCTGGGGGCACAACGCGGGGTGTGAATGGGCCATATATAGAAACCGGGTTCTTACTGTTATGGCAAAACTGTAGAGTTTCTCGCGATTTGATATACCTTACCATTCCGAGAGTTTGACTTGATTCTAGAATGGATCAAGTTGTCTAAGCACCAGCTATCGTGGATCGTGGACAAAAGAATGTAGTGTTGAAATGCTATGACCAAACTCGAGGTAATAGTACAAGGTATCGATCATGTAATGTCTAATGTCATCTCCACTATGCAAGCTTGTGAGAAATCATGAGAGGAAAGGATGTAGACGTTCGTTGCTTCGATATCACTCAAGAGAGAATGTTGGTTGATGTAGAAAAGATCTCGCAGTAAGGAATTTCATGTATTCCTCGAAGAGTTACCGTGCATTCCACATGAGAGAGGTGGACTTAGCCATAGAAATCAGATCAGCAAGAACAAATTCCTATGTCAAGGGCACCAGATGATGGCTCCAACCCGAGCCGAGCTAAAGAGTCATCAAAGAACTTTTGAGATAGTTGATTTATCCGACCAAAGGTGTCCCCTCGGGGAGCACCTGCTTTATTTGTGAAAAAGAAAGATGGCACTCACGGATGTGCATCGACATCGGCAGACACAAGGTGACAAAGGAAAACAAGTACCCATTGCCGAATTGAAGATCTTTTTGATCGCCTGAAAGGAGCGGTGTCTTTCAAGATAGACCAGCGATCGTGGTATTATCGCTTGAGGGTAAATGAAGGAGATGTGTCAAGATCGCATTAGAACCGATATGGTCACGGCGAGTTTTCAAATATGCCATTCGTCGACTAATGCACCGACAAAGATTCATGGATTTGAATAAATAGGTGTTCCCGAATTCTATGTGGATCAATTTACTGTGGTTTTTATCGACATATCCAAGTATTCTAAGGATGCACAGAACAATGAACAACACCTGGTAATAGTCTTAGGACGTAAGAGAAAAGAAGTTATATGCTAAACTCGCAAATGTGATTTTCGCTAAAGGAAGTCTCATTCCTAGGCCACATTGTGTCTGCTGAGGGTATAAGAGTTGATCCTCCTAAGATGGGGTTTATTATGGACTGAAATCAATTTCAAAATGTAACCGAGGTAGAAGCTCGGGGCCTAGCCTTCTGCTATTATAGAAGACGGTAGAGGGCTTTTCACCATGCTTCTCCGTCACCGCCACTCAGAAAGGAATAAAGTTTGAGGATGACAAATGCCTCTAATAGTTTTGAACACGGAGCGGACGCCTGGTCAAGATTATCGACGCTACAACCTACTCCGAAAGAGTATACCTGTATGCTGATGCTCGCCATCGTTTAGGACGCTGCAATTTAAAGATAAGTAGTAATATTACTCCTACGCTTGAAGCCACATGAACAAAATTATCCCCACCGGCGAATTAGAGTTAGTCATGTAGTGTCGGCTTTAAAATATGGCGGTTAATTACTTATACTGGGAAAAAGTGTAGAATTTACACCGATCATAAGAGTCTCAAGTACTCCTGCTAACGCTGCAAAGAGTTAAATTTGAGACAAATGGAGGTGGTTATTAAAGGATTATGATCGCATCATAGATTACTATCCCGAAAGGCTAATATAGTAGCCGGCGTTTTGCCGAAAGACAAAGGGTAGCAATGTCACTACAAGACAGTTGATCGAGATTAGGTGATGATGGAGTATGTTAGGTCAATTGCGCAACCCGCTTTAAAGCAAATGATTATATAAAACGATTTAAGAGTTACGTAAAATTTACGTATGGTTAGAGATGGTGACAAGACCGTAGTTTTTAGAGAAAGAATGAGGTTTGTATCTGCATTAGATTATGTGTGCCAGATGATAAAGAGCTAAAGAAAAAAGTTGCTATTTGAGGCTCATAATACGATATTTACCATGCATCCTGGAGGTAATAAGATGTACCATGACTTGAAACAGTTTTATTGGTGGAAAGGAATGAAAAGAGATGTGACCGAATACGTGTCTAAGGTTTGACGGTCGCTGAAGTCAAAGCCGAACACCAAGTGCCAATGTGTTTGTTAAACTTCCCTTCCAATTCCTCAATGGAAGTGGATAACATTGCTTCATGGATTTTGTGTTTCCGCTTTCTCACACAACAAAACACACTCGTTTGGGTGATTGTAGATAGAAGCCCACTGTGCCGCCCATTTTATACCAAGCCAGATTGACTATTCTAAGTGGATCGATCAAGAGCGGCATGTGGGATGAGATTGTGCGATTGCATGGTGTGCCATTGTTTCATTGTGGCCTGGAGTAGAGATCCGTGATTTACGTCAAGGTTCTGAAGGAATTACAAATAGCTTGTGCACTGCTTAATTTTGGTACTACATTCCATCCGCAAAACGTATGGACAAATGAGAGATTGATCCAAAGTTCTCGAAGATATGCTTCGAGGTCAGGTCATGGAATTTTCGGGAAGTCGATAGGTATGTCCATTGATGGAATTTGGCCTATAACAATAGTTTTCACACATTGGTATGGCACCATATGAAGCTTTGTATGGTCTGGAATAGAACTCCTGCAGGTTTAATATGTAATTGAATGAGCGTAAACCGATAGGTCCGTACATAGTAAAAAAGATACGTAAGAGAAAGTACAAGTTATTCTACAGGTTAAAGGCGGCAGTGATCGACAAAAGTCGTATGCCAACCCCAAAGAGGAGAGATATTGAATATAAAGTGGGGGACAAGTGTCTTCGAAGGTATCACCATGGAGGAAAATTTAGGTTTGGTCGAAGGCAAGCCGAGTCCAAGGTTCATAGAGCCATATGAGATTTTGGAACGTATTGGCCCCGTATTTATCGATCGTACCCTTGGCCGTAGTCACTAAATTACACGATGTGTTTTTATGTGTCGATGCTTCCGATATCATTTGATGAGTCGGACATACTGGTCAAAGGTAAGAAATACAAGTACAAGAAGATTTGTCATATGGATGAGGGAGCCAAAGACCATTTCGCTCGAGAGGTGAAACAACTTAAGTGAACAAACAAGTACCATTAAGGAAAGTTCTCCGCAACACCAGCGAGAGAAGAAGCTACTTTGGAGCCAGAAGCAACTATGAGAGCACAATATCCACAACTCTTCGATGCAGATATGAATTTCGAGGACGAAATTCTTTTTAAGGGGGAGAGTTAACATTTCCCAAATTATACTCCTAACGCTTTATAACATGTTTGGGTATAATAAACGTAAAGGTATATTTATTCGAATAAAATAAAGATAAAAACAAAAGTAGGAATATGCATAAGCAAATTATAAATAATAAAGAAGATTTGAGGCTATTGTAAAAATATTATAAATTGATTTTGGTAAATATTATAAGAGTTGAGGACCAAAGTAAAATAAAAATGGGATAAGATCAAATAAGGATAAGACTAAAAGAAATATCTTATTTTGGTCTTGGAGAAAGAGAGAGCAAATACGGACAAGAGAGAAGAGAGAAGAAGAAGAAGAAGATTACAGGTATGGAATTACTAAATTTGAATATTGGTATGGAATTTGAGTATGGGTACGGATACATGTCTTGGGTGGTATGGAACTATGATTTGGTATAAAAAAGTATGGAACTATGATTTTGTATCGAAAAGTAAAATATGGGTATTGGTATGGAATTATGATTTGTATAGAAAAGTATGGAACCATGAATAAGTGTATGTAAACTATGGAGTATGGAAGTCTAGTTTTGACTATAAAGCGGATACATGGTTAAGCAGAACCCTCTATCTTGTGTATGGTTTGGGTTTAGAACCCTAAACTCCTTCTTGTAAAGGTTGAGTTAAGAAGAGCTTTAAGGCTCCTAAATATGGGCTTGAGAAGGGTCTAGCTGCAAGTTGAACCCGTAAAATTCCCTATTGTCGATCATATGCAAGATCCCATCTTAGAACGGATTGCTGGGTCAGAAATACAGGAATCTGAAGTGAGTCCTTCTAGTAATTGAGCCACATCAATGAACTTTGATGTTAGGCTTTTTGAATTACCTGATTTGGACCTCTGTAGACCAAGTTATAGTCCTTTATCGAGGTCACCAAATAAATCCGTAGGGGCCAGTTCCCGCTAATTCGGTCAACTAGCCGGACCTTAGAACGAGTTGTCCTTGTAAATAAAGAGAGAATTTGGCAGTAAGTTCTTCTTAGAATCAGAGCTACATCAATAAACTTGATGTTAGGCTTTCAATTTCTTAATTGACTCTCAGACCAAGTTATGTCTTTTACTTTGAACAACAAATGGGTGAGAGGTCACAACAGGTCGCCAAACAAGGTCGCCATGAACAACGCCGTCCAACAAAGGTCGCCCAATGTGGGTCACAAACAAGGTCATCAAGGAATGTGCGGGTCGCCCAACAAGGGTCGTCCAACAAGGTCGCTGCGAATAAAGTGGTCGCCCAACAAGGGGTCAGTTGTTGAATGCGGGTCGCCCAACAAAGGGTCGCCCAACAAGGGGTCGCTGCGAATGCTGGTCGCCCAACAAAGGGTCGCCCAACGCGGGTCGTCAAAGTCTCAGAGGTCGCCCTATAGAGGTCAGCCCCGTAGTTAGCGTGACTCATGCAAGCAGGTCGCTGCACTTTGCAACAGAGGTCGCCACCATCCCGTAGAGGTCGCTAGACCTCCCGTAAGAGCTCACCAGCCCCGAGCCTCAAATCCATGTAGAGCCTCGCTAGCTCACAATCTAGGCCGCCTCGTCAAGATCGGGATCGCAAGATGACCTCCAACTTCTAAGGTCATATCTCCTTCCTTTGAACCTGATTCGGTGTTCTTGACCTATGGAAAGCCCATTGAGTCAGCAATCTATCAAGAGACAAATTTTGATAATATTGGAACTCATATTAGTTCCAAAACATGGAAAATTAAAGAGGCAAGATAAAACCTTAGTTATTCAGATATGAACGCCGATTATGAATTCAAAATAGCTCATAAGTATACAAAGCAAGCATATTATTTATGCATATAATGAAGTATGAAAATGTAAAGATATGAATAATCGATTGTATATATATCCTTATATGACATCAATGACAATAATTATTCTGAATATGAAATATATAATCGAACATAAAATACATATTGATTGTCTCCGCTAACCCGGTAGGGATGATGGGCATGCCTATTAGAAGAATAAGTTCCGTATATATCGCTATATTCGAAATCGGACCCCGCTTGTCAATGACATAGATCCCGTTTGATCGTGGCCCCGAAAGGTCACCACAAATACCCGCCCTCATGACAGTCACCGTTCCTGACAAGACATACCTTTCGTGGTATAATATATTACAGCACTTACTGCCTCATGGATCAACGCTTCATACGTTGAATATAGCACCTTCTGGGTCCTCATGGATTATAGTATTCCTCAGATTCAATTCCTAAGGTTTATGCATATGAAACATAAAGTTAAAATGATGTGTATATGCAAAGGAAATGAAGAGAATATGGGAAGCATAGCACTGCTATGTGATGATAGTATACAGTTACAAGAACAAGAAGTAAAAGTACAAGATTACATGAAAAGTATCTGGAAGATGATATAAAATGAAACTGCTATGACAGTATATATATGAGAAATGACAAGAATCAGATCGTTATATGTGTTATATGCATTTGTATAAAAGTGGGCGTGGGACTCTTAATAGAAGTTTGATATTCCCACTAAGCGTGAGTTTAGCACGTGTTCAACTGGTGTGGGTACGTAAGATAGAAACAGAGTAGACTGCGATAAATCCATTAATGCGCCTCAAAGGTCCACACATCAATGGTGCTCACCGAAGACCTTTAGGTCTATTTTGTATATGAAATTTGTAAACCAATGTAAATATTGTAAATGTCAACATTTCCATATTTGGAGCTTTATATATATGTAATCCGCTGCTACAGAATGTAATACAAGTTAATTGTTTAACATTATAAGGATTAGTAAGTGTAAAGTTATAAGTATTGATAAAAAGAGTGACTCTACTTGTCATCCTATGCCGAAAGAAGGCCATAGCTTAGTGGTATCAGAGCATCCCGGATTTGGTTCGGACCCTCCAATCGGGTCGGATCGGAGAAAGGGTGTTACAAATCACCCAAATCGAGTTATCCAAACTCAAAGATATCGCCCGAAATAATCCGGACTAATTTAGGATCAAAACCGGGGCGTAAATTGGCCAGAATATGCCCCACTTTGAGGAATTTTTCGTGTCACTAGAGTTAGAATTCGAGATGTCTATTTCTACGTCGGTTTTCCTGAGCCCTAGTTTAATTATCCACTCTTGAATCACTCAATTCAGATAAGAAATGAGCAAGTTATGGCTACAATACGAAAACCGGTCAAAAACAGAGTAGGTGGACCCAGCCGTGTCCGACTGCGACCGATACAGTTGGCAAAACGACCGAACTCCAAATCGTACTCAGACAGTCCACTCCACTATATCTTTAACAATGACAAAGTTCCATTTCATAGATTTTTCACCCAATTCTTCCACTGAATTTATCTTACATATAAAACTCCATCATGAATTCTCCTTCCAAAAAATAATTATAATTAGTGGGTTATAAACTAAGATAAAACCAACATAAGTATTTAGGTCTATCTCAAAACCAACTCAAGCTCCATTGAAGAACCCTCCTCAATATATCCACACCATCGAAGTATTTAGAATTTTACCAACCCTACTTTCAAGAAAAAACTTGTTTTAGACGAAACCCTTAACAACCCCAGGTTTGGGGTAAGCTCCTAACCATGCACTGCATGACATTCACATAACTTCGAGAATTCCATTCAAAATAGTTCCATATGACTTTGCTTCTCCTTCTTCCTCTTCTTCTCCTTCCTCTTCCTCTCCTTCACGTAGGCTTCTTGTTTGGAGACCAAAATAATGCATTTTTGGTCTCCCATCTATTGTAATGAAACTTTATATTTATTTAGTTTTAGTCCTCCAAACTCTTGATCATTTGTATTTCCAATTTCCTTTTATTGTATTTTGGCCTCCCCAATCTTTTAATCCGTATCTTTTATGCCCCTTTTGGACAATTTACACTTTGCCCTTTACTCTTGTAAAATTTAGGTTTTATAAATCTACATATTTAAATGATTACTTCTGAAAATTTCATTTTATGCCGAAAAAATACCCTAACATGTTGAAAACAACTAGGGTATATTTCAGGGTGTTACAAGTTCGATGTTGGCAAACTAAATGCCCCTATGATATGATAGTAAGTTCCTAAACACATATAAATGTAGCACTACCTAAGACTGGATATGGAATGACGTGACACATACGTATGTGGCTGAACACGTATAGTGCTGATACTCGGCAGAATTGCCCGGCTGTTGTCGCCGGTACTCACGATTGGTGCTTCGGCACATTTAGTTGCCGATACTCTTTGATTGAATTAGCGGCACAATTAGTACTGGTACTCTTTGATTGGTGCAGCGACACTCTTTGTCGGTGCTTGACCTCTGCTTTATGCCGGCACCTCGGTATTATGCGGAGTACCTTGAGGTACTGTGTCTTGTGTCTACTCATTTCTTAATATCGGTCTAGGTAGTCGAACAATTATATGATGCAGTCTGGAATAAATAAAGTAAAAGTAATGTACATCGTTCTCACTCACGAATGTACCTCAGGGTACCTCTATACAAGTATAAGCTGCAGCTAGTACTTCACGGTACCTGCAGGTACAAGTATAAGCTTTGTAAGCTTCTACGGAGATACGAGCAAGTATGATGCGCTATAAGTACAAGTATGTGTATAAGTTTGTTATATGAATTCATGAATAGATACGATATACGCTCTTGTATATCTTGTTTACGTTATATGCTTCTTTGTAAATGGTATTAGTGCATGTGTATATGTATAAGTCAAAATTTTCCCTTTCGCGTTAAACGCGAGGGGTTTTAATACGTGGGTACGGAGGAGGACCGTCGCGATCTTCAGCATCTTGTTGAGCGACCTGCCTGTAGGTGTCCACTCACACATGGGTTTCTTGCTCGATTATGTAAATGTAAATGTACGAGTTTTTGTATATGTATATGTAAATAGGACGGGCGTATGTATTATTCTTGTAAACACCACTACGATGGTAGTTTTATTTTGTATCTTGGTATATGATATTTTGATTCAGTTATAAGACTTAGCCCCACCAATGTCTGAAAAAGCAAGTAAAGAGTCTCAGTATTGTCTCGCGTCCGGGGGTTGGGGGTGTGACATAACATATATGACCACATGAAGTGGTCCTCAATCCTGATAACCACATATAACATGAATTTGCATATCGAGAATACTCGATCTCAATGGCCGGTATAACAAATCTTGTCTGGTGCCGTAGGTACACTACCTCTTTATAATCGATTACTTGTGATTTCTTATAATTATTTCCATATATCATATTATTAAGATTCTTATCATATAAATGTTTGTATGTATAGACTGGAAATAATACATGAGAGGGACACAACACAATAGGTACTCGAAGGTGCGATGCCGGTCTTAGTGAAGTGCAGAAGCACGATGCGTCTTTGCCCACGTAACGGATGGTCTTTGCGCAATGCGGGAGTGCCATTGCCTTTAATCAGTGTCGATCACTAATCAAGAGTGCCGGCACTAAATAGAGAGTGCCAAAGTACTAAACAGAGAGTTTCGTCTCACTAATCAGAGGTGCCTATTCATTCATTATTCGGTCTTAAGCAGACATATAATTATATGTGTTTTAGAGCATTCTATTCATTCACATTCTTGTGCTCCCTCATTCTAGAATTAGCAGAGGCAGGAATGCAGGACTACGGGGTTTGCCTAGGCGAAGGGACCTTCTCAAGGTGAGCGAGCGCAATTTGGGGCTTGAGTTCCTACAGTAAATAGGCCTTCACTAGGAGAGACGGATCGAGCTTGTGTAGAAGTGGGGCTTTCTCTCTTTCCTTTGGAAAACTTCCTTCCAAAACAAAAATCCATTAAAACAAACCACAAAGCGACTTAAGTGGCAAAACCACCTTTATAATAATGACTTAGGGTTTTCCTAACACAAACATCACCAAAGAAAGAGTTAGGAAAGTTTCCTAACAAAAGTTCCATACAAGAGTTTCATATCTTGATTTCTTCTCTTCCAACTAGCTTCCTTTTCTTCACTTTCTTACTTAAACAAGGAGAACCCAAGACAAAGGCGAGAAAGCAAACCAAAATTGGCTTATTCTTTCAAACATTAGCCCTAACTCCTTCTAAAGCCAAAATGAGAATTTGTCTCATTCCAAGACCAGTTTTGGTCTTATCCCTCATTTGGCTTAATTTTTTATCCCTTTCCTTTTAGTCCTTATTCTTTATCCCATTTGCAAATCAAGTTATCCAAATTCCTACAATAACATATAATCTTCTTACATAATGTCCTTTGGGTCCTTAATTGGTAATTTACTAGATTACCCATTTTTACTTCTTTAGTATTTCCGGTTATATCCTTTCTCACACTTAGCACTTAAATTTTCGAAAAATACAATTTTGTCTTTTATTATACCATTAAACTATAATAAACTACTAGGGTATAATTTGGGGTGTTACATGTGGTGCTAGCAAATGTGATATAGATAAATTCTGAACATTTGATCCATATAAAGGTAAAATGCGAGCATGATATGCGAGAAGAGATGAAGTACGAGATCTCTAGCGTGATCTTGTGAAATGTGATATAGATGAAGTTTAGACATTTGATCCATATGAAGCGAGAGTCGAAACGATATGGAAGAGCTGAAGTCTAAGCGTCCCAGCTCCGATCTTTAGAAAATGTGATACAGATGAAGTCTAAACATCTTATCCATATGAAGGCGAAGTCTAAACGCTTGATCTGTAGAAGACGAAGTCTGAACGTCTCAACTGCGGTGCTAGCACATGTGATGTAGATGAAGTCTAAACATCTAATCCATATGAAGGTGAAGTTTGAACACCTAATTTGTAGAAGACGATGTCTGAACGTCTCAACTGCGGTGCTAGCAAATGTGATGTAGATGAAGTCTAAACATTTGATCCATATGAAGGTGAAGTCTGAACGCTTGATATGTAGAAGACGAAGTCGAAACGTCTAACTGCGGTGCTAGCAAATGTGATGTAGATGAAGTCTGAACACCTTATCTATATGAAGGCGAAGTCTGAACTCCCGAAATCTAAAATGAAGATGGCAAGGCGAAGTCTGAACACCTAAAGCCCAAAACTGAAGACATAAAAGGCAAAGTTTGAAAGCCTGAAATCTAAAATGAAGATGGCAAGCAGAAATTTGAACCCTTGAAGCCCAAAACTGAAGACATAAAAGGCGGAGTCTGAACGCCCGAAATCTAAAATGAAGATAGCAAGGCGAAGTATAAGAACTCACGAGCATACAAGAATCTATGAGAGCGAGCATGGCCCTAGTGTCTTTGAGTCCTCGAACCTGAACAATCACATTGAAAAACCTCATCTTAGTATAAGCTTATATGTAAAGTAGGAATAATATATGCATGGATCTACGTATCTCAAGAACACTTTGCTCCTGATAAAGGATCCATCAATCAAATAGGGCGCGAATAAGCGAATCATTAGACGAATCATCTCGTGATAAAATAAGGGGATATGCCCCAGTATAGCAAGCGGAACATCACATCGAGTGGATATTTGAAGTGACTCTGGGCAGTCAACACTGTTATTAAAAGTCGAACCAACCGTATCATCAGAAATAGTACGAGCATGTGTATCTATCATGAAGGACTAATAAGAACTTAATGTCTAAAATGAATAACTCCTCTCATCGGTTTAAGAAGCCATGCTAGAAACATATGAGGAATTTGACTCTAAAATCTTGAGACACCAAAGACAGAATGTCCTAAAACAATGCCAACGATGGATGAAAAAAATAAGCCTGAGAAATGTCTGCCAACGCTTATGGCCTAACAAAGATCCACTATATAAATAATACTGGAGCAAAAATGTCACAATGAAGCTCATCCTCTGCAAATACCTTCTACACATCTCCAAATACCGTGTAATCTAAAAAAAAAGAGGGGGAAATATGCTCTAGAATGACATTTGCCTGAAATGTTATAATGAGGCTCATCCTCTCAATGAAAACTATTTGCACAAACCAACCACCTCCAGATGGTCCTGATAACTATAGGGTATGCCCCAATATGGCATCCAATAGAAACATGAAGAAATAAAAGAGAATATCATAACAAGACTCATCCTCTCGATAGGGACTGTCTGCTCAAACTGACAAACTCCAAATGATCTTTCTAACCAGGGGGGGTATGCCCTAGTATGACATCTAACAAAAACATGATGAAGTCCAAAAATCTCATAACTATGGCTCATGTCCTTGATAAGAACTGCATGCATAAACCAACCACCTCCAAATGATCCCAAAAGATAGGGGGTTTGCCCTAGTGTGGCATTTAACAAAAACATGATGAAATCCTAAAGATGTCATAACAAGACTTATCCTCTCGATAAAATTTGCATGCCTGAAATAAACAAATTCTCTTGGAGTCTCGCGAATAAGAGGATATGCCAGTATGACATGTATGTCATCCAATAGAGATGTGATGAAACTGACATGAAACATAGCTCAACATCTCGAGGTAGAATATGCTACTATGACTAACAACTCGGATGATCCCAGAGCAAATGGGGACATGTCCTAGTTTGACATCTAATGCTCCATTGTGTCGAAAAAAATCAATTGAAATCCATGCATCCACCAGTAACGAAAGGCAACCTCGGATTATCCAGAACCGCAACTAGAAATGAATCCATGCACTAGTAAGGCATCTCCTAGAAAAAGCCACATGATAATGTCCAAATATCAACCAAGTCTCAAATACCTATCCAAGTAGATGCGTTAAAGAAAATGTCAAATCTCATGGTCTCAGGGTGGTCTTACGACACAGACCATAATGTAGGTTCAGGGTGATAAGGTAAAAAAAATGAAGGGAAACTAGGCTCAAATACCAAATGATCAAACCCGTGCCATTGTGTGTGGAATGCCATATGCATAAGAAGTCTCATGAGCCATGGACACTAAGACATCAAATAGAAGTGCCGGTGATAATGATGTGAGCTAGGTAAGAGCGCAAGGATGTAGAGTGAAACATCAAACTTAAATCAATGAACATATGAGGGTGATAAATGTGAAAATGAGAGGTGTGAAGTCAAGCAGATGTGAAGTCAAGCTGATAAATAATAGTAAGGGAAAAAAAACTAATGATGATATGATGAATCTACCTAAATCACTGCATGGGCAAGACATGTTGTCGACAAATGGGATGATGAATATGACACTGACTCGGAAGCCCCTAGGAGAGGATCAATCATCTCACATACCACTAATAAAATCTCAAAGTAAGCACATGATACTTTGGGATCTTGGGAACCTCACATACGAACTCCCACAAGTAATACATACACTCAAAACAATGATCCTCATAAATCCATATACGTACTCAAGGAATACTGATACTGATACCTAATATATACATGTGCGTATTTATTTATTCCTTCTTTTTTTCTTTGCTCTAGGATGAATAAAACAGATGAGAAACAAACTGATATGACAATGAACAAATATCTCTAGCCTTGATACGATAAACCTGACTCGATGAAATGACCTGAGAGCCTCTCCAAGCTAAAGGTCTGAGATAAATATCGATGGAATAAGTGAAGGGGTGACACGAAAAACCCCTATGCAGTAAAATGAATAGATCATCAATCTAAGTGGGAAAGAATGAGATAGAACAAGAAGTCAGATAGAAAGAAAGTGGTAAAAAAAATAGAAACTATGAAATGGAGCGGATACAATGAAGTGAATGTGGTAAGGCGATGTAAATAATATGTTAATGTGTCTATAACTCATAAGATCCCTAAACTAAAGCATCCACACTCTAGAGGGCCCCTATCGGGTATGAAAAGGTGTAGCTATAAGAAAGATAGGCTAAAATGCGCAAGTGAGGGCTCAATGGGATAACAATGGCAAAAATGTGAGTAATATGTGATAAGGTATATGGCTAACCGAAATAATGGCCACCCATCCTACGACCATGGTCTCAAAAGTAAAACTTTAGTTGATTCACATTGGTTGTATGAGTTTGTTTCCATCTAAGTCCATCAACCATGCGACTCCCTCTAGGTCGGCTCTACAATAATGTAGATTAAGTTTCAATTGGCGGCTATTTGTCTCAAACTCTCTTGTCCTTGGGTCGTCGCGGCCTCGGGGTATGTGTGCCTTATCTAAGAAATTGATAAATATCCTTGATACCACGACCAGACCATCATCAAACTCCCGACCTATCAATTAGGCGGCAATGGCGGGAGCAGCTCTAGTCTCAATGCAGGGCGAATTCTACCCGCCCTTTGGAATGTCAATCTGTGGAAGCAGTAAGCTAGAGCATCGACCAAGCCCCGGTCCTAGCGCTCTGAGCGGTGAGAGTATAGCTCAAGTCTTCAAATCTCCCGACTAGCAACTCTAAATAAGCATGATATGGCCTAAGCTTCGCATCTTTGGTCTTTCGTTCACCTTGAATTTGTCTAATCACTAGATTAGAATCACCGAATATCTCCATCCCTCTAATCTTGAGCTCAAGTCCAGTCTCTAACCCAAGGATGCATGCCTCATACTCAACAATGTTGTTCGTAGTTGGATAACAATTTGAAAAGACCAAACGAATTGATCTTGGGATATGATCACCATGCAGAGAAATCAATAGAACACCTATCCCATATCCAGAATGGTTGGCTGCACCATCAAAGTACATGCACCAACCAGACAAACCAGTCACCCCTGCAATCTCCTCATCTGGAAAATCATCAATAATCACTCTATAACCGGAAGTGAGGCTAAGTGATCTGCTAAGACACTTCCTTTTATACACTTTTGAGTGACATGAATATCAAAATGCATCCAATCCTGACCATCGTAAAGTACGCTCATCAAAGCGGTTGTCAAGCGGATATCTTAAAGGATCTAGACGAGAAACAAGCTACACGGAATACTCTGTCATGTAATGTCTCAATCTCTGAGTAGCCCAAACTAAAGCTAAGCAGAAGCACTCAATCATGATGTACCTCGTCTCATACTCCAACATCCTCTTATTCAGATAATAGATAGCTACCTATCATAATCATCAAGCTAGGCTAGCATACACCCCCAAACAATATCTAAAACTAACAAATATAAAAAGAGAGGTCGTCCAGGCATGGAAGGTACCAAAACAGGAAGGAAAAGAAAATACTCTCTAATCTGATCAAACACCTGCTGACATTAATCATCCCAAACCTTAGGTTGTTTCTTTCTTAGAAGTCGGAAGATAGGCTCACAAGTATCTGTTAGTCTAATAATAAACCTGCCGATATACTACAATCTACCCAAGAAACCCCGGATCTCAGTCTCGGTCTATGGTGAAGACATGTCAAGGATAGCTATGATCTTATCGGGAATTGCTTTAATACCTCCCTCACTAACCATGTAGCCCAAAAGCTTCCTAGAAGTCACTCCAAAAGTGCATTTCTTGGGATTCATTCTCAATCTAAAGCATCTGATCCTCTAGAATAAGCACTCTAAAGCTGCCTAGTGGTCTACCATATCACGAGACTTCACAATCATATCATCCACATAGACCTCAACATCCCTATGCATCATGTCCTTGAAACGGTGTAGTATTTGCTCTCTCGATGGGTAGCACACTGCATTCTTCAACCCAAGCGGCATGATATAACAATAGGTGCCCCCTTTCGGTGATAAAGATGTCTTCTCCTTGTATAAGGAGCCGTAGTCTGGTTATAACAAGAGAACCCATCCATAAAAGACAACATTGCATGCCCTGTAGTACTATCAAACAACATGTCAATATGTGGGAGAGGAAAATCATCCTTGGGGCTGGCCTTGTTGAGATTTCTAAAGTTCACACAAACTCTAACCTTGCTAGTCCTTTTGAGCAGGGGATGACGTGCTTGACGATTGGGATCTTGAACCCGCGATATGAAGCCAAACTAAGTTTGCCTGAATCATCTTTGACTTGCAAACCCTATCGAGGGTGTAATCGCCTCAATTTACCTTGCTTAGGTCCTAGCATGTGGCACAAGTGGTGAGTGATGCTGAACTATAGAGAATTGAGCACGGCATGTCCTCATATGACCCTTGTAAAAACATCGAGTATGGATTTGAGTAACACAGGCAAACTATCTCATTATGATTAAAGTGGTATCGATCCTCAACTCTCTAAGTTGGTCCGTTGTACCAATGTCAACTGTCTCAAGGTCATCAAAAGGAGGTGAAACTCACTCATTAGTAAAGCTATGATCAGAGTTATACTGGTAACTGTCATCAAAATCAAAGGCTCATCATCAATATCATGAATTTGTGATGTGGGTGAATGAGACGCACATGCATCAATATCATCAATAAAAGAGACAGGGAATACTCGAAAATGCTCAAATCCATAGATGAAAAAGAAAGTACATCATCTGAACGAAAGACAAATCTCGACAAAATATCAAAAGAAAGTAGTGGGCCCATAGAATAGGACTCTCCCACAATATGTCCTATAATATCGGGAGATGCAAGATCAACAATAACATCATCCATAATCGCATCATCATCTAGAGCAGGAGGAGCATCCTCATCATCTCAAATGACACACAAAGATCATAAGTGCGGAATCGGCAGGGTGTGATGATCGTCGGAATTACCTCATCGCATAATCATCGAACTGACATAGCAATCAATACCCTCATAATTAGCTATCTCGTCGGGAAAACACATAGTGAGCACACTAGATCACCTAAGGGAAGGAGGAACGTCAGGTAGTAGAGTGTCGAGCCATCGTGCGACTAAAGATTTGTGAAAAAGCGATGTAGCTCAGCATCTTTGGATATCGATAGGCTCGTATTCGATCCATCGGGATGCAATAATGGCTCTGAAGCCCTCATAAAATATTCAATCAACCTCAAACTATAAGGATGAATAAGATAGTCAAATGGAATGTGATGAAGTCGAGATCTGACCCTCTCCTGGCGTAGCTGTGCCATGCATCGAAAATCTGCCTCTACGAGTACAAATCCTAAGCCAAAGGGTGGGCCATGGTCCAAAGCTGTGATAAACTCACTACGACCATGCTGGCGATGCCCTAAATCCAAACCAGGCATGTACGACATGCTCCTCATCATGTCCAAAACGATTGGGCTGCTATGCTAATTAAATGACATGTAGATGCGAATCTCACAACAAAATCCCTTGGCCGCGATTAGGTACCTTATCAAAGTGAATACGGTCGAAGCAAATCGTTATCCCATGGCTAATCTCAATCTTGGCTCCGGAAGTCAAATGCCCATGCAGTAGATGGGGAAAATAGTGATCTTTCGACCATCGTGAATAAACTTCACCTTCAAATGAAGGGAAGATAAGATAACGCAGTCTTGTGAATTCATGGGTGGCTAGAGTAGGTTAAAGGATCTGAGGATCCTCGAAAACCTAAAACATAACTTTGAAAAACGATTGGCAATCATAGGCGAAATTAAGTGCCCGTCACCTCTGCAGTATTGTCACCAAGCTCTCAGCAATACATGTAGATGGCTCAAAATATGTGGGTCCATATCCTAGAGCGATAGTAGTGGAAAAAGGACATACATTTAGGGTAGATCCATTGTCCAAGAGGATGGATGGAACACGGCGACCCAAACAACCAATTGATATATGCAAAGGTCGAGTGTGGTCTGAACCCTCTTAAGGTAAGTCATCCTCAGAGAAAACAATGCAATTGGCTCCACCAACTGTGAGCATATGTATTAGGCCCTTTAGTGACGTGGTCGTGTCAACTCGAATCCGACTCGAGGCCCTAATCAAAGTCTCTCTATGGGTGGTAGAAGAAGCTAACAAACTCCAAATAAAGATACGCGCCTATGTACTCTATAGCTACTTGAGGATCTAATTATCCTCTCTCACCATCTCGTCTCTAGCAATATCAGGGTCTATGGGCCGAGATGGGCTGGAAACTTCTTGTCGACCACCTCCTCGATAACATACTAAATCTCCTGGTGTATCCAGCTGTCCTCGGTGGGTGCGGACAAGTCGAACACTATAACGGCAAAGTCAACGGCCTCGTGAGATCAGCTGGAGTGATGCTCGGTGTCGAGGCTTCATGTGCATGAATCTCACGACCGGAAGCACCTCATGAACCATAAATGCATACATAGCATCATCAAATACTATGGATTTTGACCCCTGATCATCCCATGACAACATATGGATGCGATCATCATACTCGAAAAAATCAATAGAATGAATACCTCCCACTGGAGGAGGAACTGGATGTGTAGAATATGTCGAAAAGGGGTTATAACTAACGCTAAGTTGTCCCAACTGCACAATACCCTGATCAATCAAGTCTTGAATAGCATGTCTCAAAGCAATACATTGATCTATAGTATGTCTAGGGCCTTGATGATATGTACAATGTAGGTCCATCCGAAAATGAGGGTGAACAACCTGCGGTAATGGCCTCGATACTAAAAGGCTGACGATCAGCAGTCATCAATCTTCACATAAAACCTCGCTGAGCATGCCTTGTGGTGTAAAGTGCAGTTGTCTAGTTTGTTGTGTGGAGCGTAGGTGCTTTCGAGGTCTAAGATGAGCGTGGAGTGGTCTTCTCACAACCTATCTCGACATAAACTAGGTGTGGTAGAGTCTATGGAGCTGGTAACCTAAGCGGCTGAATTGGTGGGGAAGGTTTATACTGAACTGGACTTTATGCGTAGGAGGCCCTCTGGCCCAGGGTATGCATGCGGGGCTGGTATTTGTCTAAATGAACTAATAGGCTCTACCTCGGTGCATATGATCAGTGGCTTCTTCCCCTTACTATCGGAGATAGGAAGAATTCAGCCACAAGCGGAGTCACGCCTTCATTACCATTCTCGATACCATCTGATGCTTAACAAAGCTGTAATCCATGTGTCGATGTGCCTATAAGATTAATACATCATAACTAGGCTATAAACTCCTCATGATCATGCTAATCTGCTCTCTCTCTGACGGATGGTCAATCATCTGAATAACCTTTTCCCTTCAACAGGAGATGAATGATGTAGCAGTCTCATGAACTCCCTGCCTCATAGCCTCAAGCTCTCTCCTAGTGACGACTATGACAATGTTGAAAGAGAACTATCGAATAAACTCATGGGCGAGATACTCCCATGTCCGCTTACGCGAAGCATCCAAGGTGGCAAACCAGCTCTGTGCCACACTACTCAATGAAAAAGGGAACAACATGATCAATTGAGCCTTATCCAAACCCATGCTCGTCATCAATTGACTATATATCCTCAAATGAGTACGTGGGCATCCTCTGCCTATATACCTCTCCATGTCAGGCATCTGAAATTTTGGCGACAATGGGGTCACAGGTGCACTATCAAATCCATCCCACACATCCATACCCTTTGCAACTCTCAATGTCTAAGCATTTGCTCTACCCTCTGTAGCGATCATTAGAAGCACGAGTAGTTTGACTTGGAATAATCGCATTTGGCAAGATCACCTTTGTAGGCCTCTGGATGACAAAAGAAGTGCCTAGAGGGATAAACGGCAGTGCCATCTGAGCCATCGATGGAGGTGGTGCCCCCATGTCAAATTGAGTATCCTCTTGTGCTGAAATCTGTGGGGTCTATTGTCTATAAATCCTCTGATTGAGGCCATGTACTATATCCTGGAGCGCAGTGATAGCTGTAGCAATCTGCTCAATAGTCGATGCATGTGGATTCATATATGTCTGATTTGATGTACGTACTAATCTACCCTCAACTCTAACCCACAAAGATGGTCCCAGCCTGAGTCATAAATCCTAGAAGTGGAACTTAAACAAACAAGGTGGAGTCCAAGTCGAATCGAAAAGAATGCTGCTTTAATGAAACTGAAATAAGCAATCCATCTTTATGCACAAAAATGCCCCATTGAAACCCAATACTTTGATCAATCTCTGTATACCCTCAAGAGGAAACCAAACTGGAGAGCTTTGGATCCATAACATGACTAAACCGGCCCTGAAGGCTCACATATACACCCACATGTAGGATGAGAGTCCTAATCGGAAGGATCTAAGCTCAACCTACAAGGTCATGGTGGCTCTAAAAAACACGAGGATGGGTGGGTCTTTAAAAGGGTCCCTAGTAGAAACGATCGTACCCTCCAATGGTACACAACCTCCTACACGTCTCCGAAGAGACGGGCCGCTTCCATGCAAGGTGGTCATCAACTCTACACATACACTTCCTCGACATCCCAAGGGGCGGCCTATGGTAAAGGCTCTCACTACTCTCAACACTCAGAAATAAACTAAGTGTAGAGTGAATATGTCGGTGCATCCAAAAAAAACCTAATAAATCTAACACAAAGAAGAGCACACTAGACATACAAATATCCTGAAATCTAGCTTTGGGCTATACAAGACTTCAAAGATCAGACTCCTCAGCATTAATATGTTGACCACCTCTGGAATGCTCCCAAACATAAATATAACCCATCGTTTGACCTTCTTTCTGTCATTAACTTGGTCGAAGAAGCGAAGCAGATAAGCAAGTCTTCAATCAAACATCAAACACAACAACAAAAGAGATAAAGTCGTCCGAGATTAAGGAGTCGGAGATAAGGGAAAAATGTGTCACATAGGCAATGTGACATGTAGTCAAGCAAGAGAGGGGTAATTAAATGCTGACAAGCAATCATGCGAAACACAAGGGAAACACAAATATCTATACACAAACAATATATCAAAATGAAAAAAATATACAATAAGAATACATCATGATGAAGCAATTTAATTAATAATAAAAACAAACAAACAAACAAACACTCAATGTGTTATTAGCACAAAGAGTAGATATCAAGCAATCAATCAATCAATTGCCACATTTTCTCAAATTATATTGACCCACTAAAATCCCTAGTGGAGTCGCCATTTTATGGACCCGCATTTTTCACGTGCGTCCCTACTCGATGGTGAAGCTCGTTTTTTTTTTTATTTCTTTGAAAAACCATTTTAAAAAAATGGTTTTGGAGTCGTCACTTATTTTAGTTTATTTTTTTAAGGGAAAACAAAATAAGAAATAAAAACCCTTGTGTGACTCCTTGTTTAGAAAAGACATGTCTACTAAACCAAGTCCAAATTTGGAGGTCATGTTACCTATTGGGAAGATACGGTAGTGTGCCGTAACACCCCTCTAAGCCCCTAAAGTCGGGTCTTTACTAATTCGATTATGAAAACTATGGTCATTGATTGATTAACTAATATATATACCAAAAACCATCTCTCATAATTACACAAGTGTACATCAAAACATCAATAAATAAATAAATAAATAAAATAAACAAGTAAAGTCAAATAGGAAAGAATATGTACCTTATTGATAAATCATAAAGTATTATCGATAGAAAACAATGTTAGTGCAATAACAAATATGAAATTTTTCATGATCGAATTATGAAAACAAATTGTACATCCAGTGTCAAAGTTATTTAATAAAGGATACATGAGATGTCGGGTCTTACCCAAGCCCATTTATATGTTACGTAAATTAACTCCACAAGATTCCATTTTATAGGAACTATAGAATTAAGCATATGTTTGAAATTTTTGAAATTGAGGTTTGAGAAAATTGAAAGTTTGAAATTTTTGAATTTTTAAATTAAGAACTTGAATTTTATAAATTTAAGATTTGGAATTTAGAAATTTGAAATTAGAAATTGAGAGATTTGAATTTTTAAATTATGAAACTTTGAAATTTGGAATTGGGAATTTGTAAATTTGAAATTGGAAACTTTAAAATTTAAAATTGGAAATTAGTAGACTTTGAATTTTTAGATTATGATACTTAAATTTTGAAATTTAGAATTTTGTAAATTGGAAAAAGTGAAAACTTGGAAAATAATGAAATTGAAAATTAGGGGATTGAATTTTAAAATTCAAAATTTGAATTTTAGAAAATGAGAAAATAGGAATTTGAATTTTTGAAAATTGGACATTTAAATAAATAAAAAAAAAAGAAAAAAGAAAAAAAAGAGGAACGAAAATTTAGTACTTGAATTATTTGAAGACTTGAATTTTAAAATTTAAAAAAAAAATTGAATTTTAGAAAATGAGAAATTGGGAAATTGAATAAATTAAGGGTGAAAATTTGACGAGGTAAAAAACTTATCAGAATGTGTGACCAAAGGCTTGGTCAAATGACCTAATGAGTCGACAAACTAACCTAATGGGTTGGGTCTAAGTTAGTGAGTTGTAATAGATTGGACCTAAGTATGTTGGACCTAATGGATTGAGCTTAAGTATGCTGAACTTAAATTAATGGGTTAGGCTATTGGGCCTTAATCCTATTGGGTTTAAGCAAATGGGTTTTGTTTAATGGGTTAAACTATTGGGTTTAAGCAAAGAGATTACACAATTTTCTAAATAGAGACATACATCAAGCATATGTCAAATCTAACAAATTTTCATAAAAAAAAAAGAAAAAAAAGATTTCCTGTCGTGAATCCAACGTTACCGGTGAAAATAGCGAGTTAAGAACCTCTCCTCAAATTTTTAGGTTGATGTCGGACCCCTGAGATGAAGTGGGGCCCCGGACCTTTGATTAAATTTGGACAGTGAAGAGAAAAACATCGATTTTCTCTCTTAAAATCCGGAAATAAAAACACTGTTTTCAGACTGAAAGATGACTTTCTGGAACTCCAAATCCGATCTTCACCGTTTATATTTAAGATCAATGAGTCCTGAACTTCTCCTCCAAATTTCAAGTTAATCAAACCACTGACGATGCAGGATCGGACTTTTGATGAAATCTAGACAGTGAAGAGAAAAAACATCGATTTTCTCTCTTAAAATCGACTTGAGGCATTACCGGAGCGAAGACAAGCGTCGAGGACTCCAATTGATCTTCACCGTTCATGTTGAAGATCTATATCTTATCTCAAACATATCTAAAATTCAAAACAATCCAACGGTAGAATAAAAAGATTGAAATCTTACACTGAAGCAACTACTGGTTCAAACTAACATAACTATCAAATGAGATCTTATTCCATCGATGGAATAAGAAGAACAAAAGCTTACACTAAAATCGTTTGAAACTAAAACCGATTTTCAAATCTTCGAAAATGACTTTCGATATACGAAAATCTAACCATTGAAATTTTTATCAGAAACCATGGGGAAGTTTCTAGTGTTGAGTAGAACAAGATATCTAAATTTGATGTCCATCAGATTTTGTTTGATGCTCCGATCAATATCAAATTTCTCTCATCCTCTCATCTTCTCCTCCCCTTTTCTTCTCTCCCTTTTCTCTCTTTCTTTCTGGAGCTCTCGCTTTTTTTTTTCTCCTCCTTTTTATCCCTTAAAAAAAAAAGATAAAAAAAATAAAAATAAAAAAGAATAATAAATAAATAAGAATAAAATAAAATCACCTCCTAAAACCCTATTTCAAGTCAACAGAATGTTTTGAAAATCTTGGATTTCTTTCTTATTAATTTTATTATTAAATGCTATAGGAAGATTTGATATTATTAAATATTAAAAGTAATTTTAAAATGTTTTGAAAATTTTGGATTTCTTTCTTATTAATTTTATTATTAAATTCTATAGGAAGATTTGATATTATTAAATATTAAAAGTAATTTTAAAATGTTTTGAAAATTTTGGATTTCTTTCTTATTAATTTTATTATTAAATTCTATAGGAAGATTTGATGTAGTAAATATTAAAAGTAATTTTAAAATGTTTTGAAAATTTTGGATTTCTTTCTTATTAATTTTATTATTAAATTCTATAGGAAGAATTTGATATTATTAAATATTAAAAGTAATTTTAAAATGTTTTGAAAATTTTGGATTTCTTTCTTATTAATTTTATTATTAAATTCTATAGGAAGATTTGATATTATTAAATATTAAAAGTAATTTTAAAATGTTTTGAAAATTTTGGATTTCTTTCTTATTAATTTTATTATTAAATAATGCAGTAGATTTGATATTATTAAATATTAGTAATTTTTAACTATATTATTAAAGAATAAAAATGATATAATGTTGATATTATATATATAAATATGTTTGTATGATTTTTTTTTTTCCTTAGATTAACACTATTTGAGTTTTCAATTTTTACGATTTTCCTGTTCTGGTGATTTTCTTAGATAATGACCTAGCTTATTGTCTTCTAGTGGAATTGCAAATCTATTTAGAGATTTAAATTAAAAAGAGTTCATAAAAACCCAATACCTTTAATTTAACCGGTGAAACGATTAGTTCCTTCATCATCTTATTCTTGTATTTTCTTTTGTTTTCTCATATTTTTTAACTCTTTCATTTTTATTTACTGTAATTTGTTTGAAAGCGAGATGTAGAAATTGAATCTTTATTTTCTTCTTATTTTGACTGTAATTAAAGACATTTTGTAGATCGTTAAATTGATAAAACACAAGAATATAATAATTAAGTAGAAGGAAAAGAAACATATATTAATGTAGCGATTACCGGTAAACGGATCTACATAATAACATATTGCAGCTACCCTAAACTTTTGTTATGACTACTGCCTTGAAAAGGTTTTTTTTTAATATAAACTATATAATATATACATTATTACTCTAAACTACACTAATATATCCGGTTTCTCTCTATATATGATTCATCAAATGGAATTCTCAGTATCAATAATGGTGTCCTGAATAGACGATAGCCTCTCCAAGAAGAGGTTGAACGTCTCTTCATCTCCCAGCATGCTGACTCTAACATGCTTTGGATTAGAACCAAAGAGACTCCCACCTCTCGCCATTATCTTGTATCCTCTCAGGAAAATCTCCAAGTCTTCAATGTCTGCGGCGGCATCGTTACTCTTCAACCATGCAAAGGCTGTTTGTTCACATACCAGGAAAAGACAAGCTATCAGAATTCAGAATATATATATATCCTATTTGTGTACATAAATTATGAAGTGGCCGGGTATATAATTTAACCACTTAAGTACCAGGATGTGGTTCAGTATCTTCACAGCTGAATCGGCAATACTCTTCTATATACTTTGGCAGACTGAACGCTTTGCTATGACTGATAACCTCTTTCAACTTTGTCCATCTTTCATCCATCATTCCTTTTCCATATCGGAAGAAGTTATCCCCAATGCTTTGGCTGCTGTCAGATACTGCGCCCAGAATTACAGCGGCTCGGTGCTGGGATTCTCTTGATACGCCAATTGAGTTAAGCTCAATGAATTTAGTCATCTTTATAGCCACCTCCCTATCCTTCACCACAGCCCATCTTGAAAAGGAAACCAAAACAAAATGGGAAAAAAGACTAGTTAAACGTCTGATGTATATATATACATATATTTTAAAACTAAGAAAGAAAAAACAAAACCGATTCCTTCAATTAGAAAAATACTTACCCGATTCGGGATCCTGCATGTCCCATACTTTTGGAGAATGTAAAGAGCATAAGATCATAGTCTGCCTGAGAAGTAATAGGTGTATATTGTGGCCAATAATAGGCAAGGTCATGAATGAGCTTTCCCTCATATCGGTTCACCACAGGGTCTCGAACTTGACCATCCGGATTGTTGGGCATTGTCACCAGCTCTATGTAAGGCCCTTCCTTACCAAATGTGTATGCATCACCTCCCCATTTGTACAAACCTGAACGCAAGAAATTAGCCCCTTCTGCGTATGCCTGCATACAATCCATAAATATCCCAAAATCCAACCATGTAAACAGACACAGACAAAGTATTTATTTGATTTCCTTAAAACACCAAATAAAAGCCAAGTTCGTCTGCCTCACCGAATAGTATGGAACAGCAGACACCACATCGACGGGTTCCAGGATTTGGAGAGAGGTGAGAGCGTAGGCACTTGGCCTGGAAGAGCTGAGTCGAACCAGTCCCTACCACGATATACCGATCTTCCGTTACTGCATTCCCAACCGTACGATGTAACTGCCTGATTGCGTCCTCCAGATCCTTCTCCAGAAACCAGCACACATTTCCAACATCAGTCAGGTAACTCATATAATCACAGCTGTCGAACGTCACCTTACATTGGTCACCCACGCTTCGCCAGAAAGGTTTAAACCCCGTTGGATCTCCTCTGTTTCAAATCCAACAGTCACTCACACACCAAATTAATTAATTAATTATATTGGACAGTAAGAGTTTAATTTTAATGTTTGTTGGGAAGGAAGCAAACTTACGTAGAGAGAGGGAGAAAAGGAGCGGAGCAGAGATTGGATTTTGTGCCATTCTCATATCTGCTAGTATGAGGCACCGCCGGCTCATCTCTAATCATCTTCATGGTCATGCTCGTCATCTTCTCTGTTTCTCTCCTTTATGTTTTTGAGTTTGGTTGAAGTACTCTCCCCTCCTACACTTGGCCTATTTATTACTAGAGGGAATCCTATTGGATTTTTTCCTTTTTTGAGTAAAATCTTGTTGGATTTCTTTCACCACAATTTGATATCAATCAAATTCACTAAAAAAATCCCATACTTAAAAGTAATATCTGTTATAGCTATATATACCACAAGTCATTTTATTGTTATGAATGCTTATTTTATTTTAATAAAATTATGTTATTTCATTTAATTGAGAATCTATATGAGGTATATTTACATTTAAATATCATGCATGTGTGTCTTTTATTCTACATAGTAGATGATTTGGTGTGTAGAATTCGGCTTACGTACAAAAGATCAAATCATCGGTTAACTGTGGAATATAAGGCCTGATTGCTTGATCTAATGGAATTTGTGTAGAATTTGATAAGATTGTAGAATGGAAACTTGATGGAGTACATGCTGGCTACAGAGGAATGACTTAGTTACGGCTTGCTTTGTCTTGAAATGCGCTCGTGTGTATTGAGCGGGACAACTTAGAGTGATTATTTTATCTTGACACGTAAAATAATTATCTGCTCATGGATTTATTATGAATAATATTACTCTTAATCTCGAGAATTAATAAACACGTGCATTTATTATTGGTTATTTTTATTCATAAAGAGTGAGATCTTTATAGATCAATAATCTCGGTGAGTTGGATAACTACATTAATTATATAGTGGATATTAATTATTAACGGAACCACGTTTTGTTAATTGGATTGATGATATCCCTTTAAGGATACTTATAAGTTTTGATTATATCAAACCCTACATGTGGATTTTTAATGCAACATATCAAATAAGTTAAGTGGAAGGTCTCAAGGTGATTATCAGATGTTGATTAAATGAAACTGTCAATAATTTAATTTAATCAACAAGTATCTGTAATCTTAACGTTGAGAGATTAATAAGTATTTAATAACAAATGACTCGAATTGTACTGAATAAGTGAGAATACGATTATGATTAACAGTGAAGTGAATTATAATTAATATAAATAAGTTCATATATTTATATTGGGAGCTCGAAATCTTATTTGTCTTTAGGTCTCGTAACCTATTTATATGTCATATTGGGCAGCCTTTAAGGGGAAAGAAAAATCATATCAATCATTAAAAAAAAACTCAAGAGACAATAGTCCAAAAAAGAGTACGAAAAAAGTCACTCCCTCTTCTCGTTATGTTCACAGAGAATTCCAAAACCCATCAATATCCACATTCCATGATTTTATTTTTTTCTTCACACTCCCAGGATTTCCATTTATATAGTAGATGTGGATTTATTTCATGGTGGGTGAAAGGAAACAAGTGAACTATTCTTTTACCCAACATTATTGGAGGATGTTTTTTTTTTCCTTCTTCTATATATTTTTTTATTCTCACGGAATCAATGATACTTACCCAAACATAGACCATTGCACATATAATAAAAAATTTAGTATGTATGTAGTCATGGACAAAATATAAATTTCAAAAAACTAATCATCAAATACGAGGATTTTAAATTATTTTTAAAATTTTAATGGATATTGTTTGATGTTTCGATACCTGTCACTACGCAAGGAACAAGCAATCCTATCCGACGTATATTCTTAAGGTCATGTTTGGTACACAGGATTGAGGGGGATTAGACTAATTTTTAGATAAAATTAGTGAAGTCCAGCGTTTGGTAGATGCTGGGACTGACTAAATTGGGGACAAAATTAGTGAAGGTGGGTTATTTTTGTCTTGGTTTTTAACCCCCTGAATCATTAGGTTTCGCACAGACTAAATTGGGGATAAAATATTTTATAGTTTTATAAAAAAAATAATTAACATAACTAAAAAATTTGAACAAAAATTGTCAACTAATATATTATCAAATAACTAATACTAAATAGATGAAATAAAAAAATAGCTTAATATATTATATATGATATAATATATTATAAAATATAAATTTAACAATATATAAATATTTTCATACAAATAAAAATATTATGAATTTTTTATAAATTATTTATTAAAACATTATAATAATAATTATTATTTATATTAAGTATAAAAATAAAATAATAAAAAATTATTTTAAATATAATCGGGACGGGGCTTATTATTATTATTTTGGATACATGATTTCATATTGCTTCATTTAGGGTCTAGTTTCTACCCAGAAGCAAATTTATTTCTTTTCAGTTCACTTTATTTTAAATGAACTTAGCCCCAGTCATTTCCTAACTTTCGAGATTTTAAGTAAAAATCTAGATCCTGGAAGATCATTGACAACATCGCGAGAAAATCGGAAGAATTTCGGCTTGTCTCATAATTAAAACTTTCTAAGTCACTAGATTTCGCTAGAGCGAATTTAGCAGTGTATTTCGTTTCGTCATCCAAGATCTAGAGAATTTTCTAGGTTTCTCTGAACCCTTATGACAATTTATTATTTTATTAACATTTGCCATTTTGAAAATTTCCTAATTTTTCGGGTTTCTGATATGATACACGAGCCGTGCTCGGATTTGAGAAAAATAAACAAGCACTATTAAAACCCGATTAAAATTAAATTAAACCCATGCAATTAGAATGAGAATTTGGACGGGGCGAAATAGTCGTCCGTTCTTAAATCACACTTCATTCTTTTTGTGTTAAAACAAACGACTTAATACTTAATGCTGTAAGTACAATTGATGTTAAGCAAAAATTCTATTCGACATTAAGTAAAAAAACAAACGTCTTGGTCAGGTATATGCCACGACGATGGGATAAAAGTCCCCGTAATTTTGTCTGAGGCAAATATAAAATGCGGACGATATTAAATTTGATAAAGGTCTGGTCGGTAGGTTAATTAAGGTCAGAGTACAAATTAATTCTACTTAATCTGTGTACGAAACATGGCCTAGCTATTAGAGAGGACTTTTTTAAACAACTTCTTAAGACGACCTGTTATAGGCTTAGGGGCCAAATGATCCCCAAAAAAATTGTTTACCTTAGGATTTGAAACATATTGTTACGGCTCATGGCTCCACCACCATCCTATAGGGGAAGAATCCTTTCATGGGTATATGTGACCCCTCAAGGTCATATATAAGAGGATCAAATGTTCTAGAAATTTGTGGATCTTTCTTGAACAAGAATTGTGTGAAAGGCTTTAAAAGATCCTAGAGAAATCCATACATATGTATGCCAGAGAAATCCATATATATGTAAAAGATGTTGAAGAAGTCCACACGTGTAAAAGGATGTGAAAGACTATGAAATATGGGAGAATGATTTAGAGTATTTTATAGTAATATTGTAAATATTTGTACATACTAAGATCTTCTAGAATATTCTTGAAGTGTAAGGAAACATCTTAGGTTCTAAAGAATTTATAGGATGCCTATAAATAGAGAAAGCCCCCATTTGGTCAAGGCATCGCCCAATCAACCAAGAGTTGAGAGCTTGCAAAGCATTTTAAAGAGTTATTTCACTAATAAAGTTTCTTTTCTTTCAAGTGTTATTTTAGCATCCACATCGTGGTTAAGCTTAGCAAGGCTAGCTAGACAACGGGAAGGTTGACTTAGCAACAGGCGGGGAAGGGTTATCTAAGTGTGTCTGGGACTTAGTGAAAAAGTTGGGGCCAGGATTTGACAATGTTTCTTAGAAATGTTTTTAGAAGTATTTTTAGGAAAAAAAAAACAGTATTTGGTAATATTTTCAAAAACGCTTTTGAAAATTAAAAAAAAAACACTTTAGTGTTTGAAACAAGGACATGTTTTATTTTTTATTTTTATTTATTTGTAAAGAACACTTTAAAAAGTTTTAATATTCCTAAAATACTATCCTTAAATATCTATTATTTTTTCCTTAAAACATATGTTTATTTATTTTAAAAATCAAGATAATATCATATACTTTTAAAAATTCAAATATTTTAAAAAAAAATCTATAATCATAAAAAACCAAAAAAATTATTTTAAGTATTTGTGCTTCATTACATACGTTTATTAACTAATCAAATCTTTTTGTTAATATTTTATAATCATATGGATAATTATTTGAGGTTTTATTAATACAAATGTTTATGTATGTTTATTCATTAGTTCAAATATTTTAGAAATATTTTAAATATTTAGAATCATAAAATAATTATTTTAGGCTTTTATTAATACAAGTTATATGTATTTATTCATTAATTCACTTATTTATGTAAATATTTTTAAAAAATTTTATAATCATAAAATAGTTGATTTAGATTTTTATTAATATAAATTTTTATATGTATTAATATACTTTTGTAATAATTTTATTTATTTATTATGATATCCTATTTTTATAATTAAATATTAAATGTCATTTTTGGTAATTTTAATGATATAAAAGCGTTTTTATAGGGATGCAACATATTACAAAAACTTTTGTAGGATCATTTTTTCGAATTCTTATAAAAACATTTTTAATAGAAGCGCTGTTAGAAAAACCATTTTAGCTAGAAGCATTACAATGCCAAACTAGCTTTAAGTCCGTGACAATATATGCTTTTCAAAGGAAAATCTAATTATCATTAAACAATTTAAGTGATTTGTTCTTTAATTTGCCCCAATTGAAATTAAAGCCAGTTTGACATAGTTTTTTAAAGTATTTCTAGGCCTAAAAACACTTTTAAGCGTTTTTATGACAAAAAAAAAGTGTTTGGTAATATTTTGGCACTTTTATGAAAAAACACTTTTGAAACTTTAAAAAAACACTTTGAGCTTTCTGACACTTAGAAGATGTTTTTTTTTAAAACACACTTTAAAAGTTTTTGGATATAACTAAAATGCCTATTTATCTATCCTTAAATATCTACTTTTTTTTTTTTTAAATATCCATTTATTTTATTTAAAAAATTGAATAATATGATATACTTTTAAAAATTCAAATCTTTTTGTTAATTATTTTTATATTCATAAATATAATTATTTTAAGTTTCTGTGTACAAATATTTATATATGTTTATTCATTAATTCAAATATTTTTATAAGTATTTTTTATAATCATACAAATAATTATTTTAGGTTTTATTAATACAAATGTTTATGTATGTTCATTTATTAATTCAAATATTTTTTGTATATTTTAAAAATATTTATGAACATAAAAATAATTATTTATATTTTGTTATACAAATATTTATTTATGTTTATTCATTAACTCAAATACTTTTGGTAATAGTTTTAAATTTTTTATAATCATAAAAATAATTATTTTAGGTTTTAATAATAGAAAATTTATATGTAATTATATATAATATTATATGTCCTTTTTTATAATTTTAATGATATAAAAACGTTTTTATACCTATGTGACATGTTATAAAAATCTTAGTAAAATAACTTTTCGTTCTGTAGCGTTTTTAATAAATCTTTGCTAAAGCTTTTTGACTGATGTTATTTAAAAATAGTGCCAAACTGGTGAGATATAGGGCCAATTTGGCACTATTTTCTTCTTTGCCTTTTAATAGCGTTTTTACGGCGAACTATAAAAAGCAGTTTTTATAGGAATCCAAAAAAATAATTATACAAAAATTTTTTGTAACATGTTGCATACCTATAAAAACACTTTTATATTATTAAAATTACCAAAAATGATATTTAATATTTAATTATAAAAATAGAATATCATAATTAATAAATAAATTTATTGCAAAAGTATATAAATACATATAAAAATTTATATTAATAAAATCTAAATCAACTATTTTTATGATTATAAAAAATTGAAAAATATTTACACAAATAATTTATTAATGAATAAACATATATAAATATTTATATTAATAAAAAAACCTAAAATAATTATTTTTTCAATTATAAAATATTTATAAAGATTTGAACTAATGAATAAATAGATATAAACATTTGTATAAATAAAGCCTAAAGTAATTATTTATATGATTATAAAAATATTGCAGATTTGAATTCATTAAACCTATGAAACAATTTGTATTAATAAAAATTTAAAATAATTATTTTATAATTATTTTTATGATTATGAATTATTTTAAATATTTACACAAGAATTTGAATTATTAGAATTTTAAAACTATATTATATTGTCAGTTTTCGTAAATAAATAGATGTTTACAAGGAAAATAAATAGACATTTAAGGATAAATGATAGGAATATTAAAAACTTTTGATGTTTTTTAAAAAAACACCTTCACAGTGTAAAAACACTAGGTGTTTTTAACTTAAAAGCAGCTTTTGAAAATGTGCAAATACCTTTTTATTCCTCAAAACACTTTAAAAATGTTTTTAGGTCTAAGAAAACTACTGTAAGCACTGTCAAATTTGGCCCTTAACTCTATTATTTTCTTCTTTTTCTCCCTTTTCCTTCCTTTTCTTTCTCTTGCATTTTTAGTATTTTTGGGGAACAAAACATAGCTAATTTAGGGCCAGTTTAGCTACTTCTTGTAACTCTTCTAGCAATGATTTCAGTGGTGTGCTTCTATCATAAATATTTTTATAGGAATCTTAAAACGTTATTATACTAGCTAGTGTTTCTTGTAACATGTCGTATATATAAAACGCTTTTATATCATTAAAATTATAAGAAAGGACATTTAATATTTAATTACAAAAAATTAGGATATCATAATAAATAAAAATTTTATTACAAGTATATAAATACATATAAAATTTATAATAATAAAACCTAAATCAACTAATTTGTGATTATAAAATTTTAAAATATTTACATAAATAAGTGAATTAATAAATATTTGTATTAATAAAAACCATGATGTCATTATAACTCCTCAACACACCTTGATGTCTCCTCAAGAGAGGATTGGAGAATAATGGTAGTTCAAGTGTGATATAGAATATATCATTATACCTCCCAACACCTTGATATCTCTTCAAGATAGAATGAAAATAAGCATAATGCTATTTAGAGGGGAAGAGGGGGTGGGATGATGATATCTTAAAGGATGGTCTCGGTGAAGCGGCTTGGTTAGGGAAGGATGCATGAGTTGCGGCATGCATGGGGTGCGTCCTCTTGCAGGTGTTGTGCAGGGCGCTCAATGTCAGTACACATCAATGGGGTGTTATAGGCGCGATAATGGCGATCTGGATAGGCGGTGCATAGTAGTGCCTTAGCCGCGGCATGACATGACAGTGCATGGTCTCAGTGAGCGATTGCATGGTAGTGCATGGCAACGTATGGAAGTGCATGCCAATGCGTGACATGGCAGTGCATGGTTGGAAGAAAAACCAGGGAATTGACAATGGCTAAGGCAAGGAATCACTCCAGGTGTTCGATGCAATGCTTAAATGAAGGGTGTTCTTAAGAACCAGTGACTGATGGAAGGAATTGGCTAGGGAAGGAGTTCATAATTGTTGTGAGCAAGCACTTGTTCCAGACATGTAGCAGTTGGGGTAGAGCATAGGCTCTAATGCTTGACCCAGGCTGCAACCCATGAGAGCCAAAATTAGAATTCAAACATTGAAAGAAGGCAACTGTTGGGAGGGGTACCTCTGGTCTATTTAATATTACAAAGGAACTCCTTCCTTATCTCTTCTCTAACCTTCCCCACAATGGAGACATGGTCTTTAAATAGACCAAAGGTACCCCTTCCCAATAGTTGCCTTCATTCAATGTTTGAATTCGAATTTTGGCTCTCATGGGTTGTAGCCTGGGTCAAGCTTTGGTAAAGTGGCTAGCCCGTACTGCACTTTTTAACTACACTGTTTGGAGTAGGTGCTTGCTCATAACAATCAATAACTCCTTCCCTAGCCAATTCCCTCCATCAGTCATTGGTTCTAAGGACCTTTGTTGACATTTATAGAACACCTGAGTGGATTCCATTGCCTTAGCCATTGTCAATTCACACGAGAGGGACAGCTGACCATGCGCATTTCCATGCTGCACCTTTGTGCCCATTTGTTGCCATGCACTACCATGCAATCACTCATCCAGACCATGGCATTGTGCCCATGGTCACTCACCGGTGTGCACGAGCATTGAGTGCCCCTGTGCTAGCACCAAGAGGAATCCTACCCCATGCATGTCGCGGCTCATGCATGATGGAAAAAAAACTTATGTAGATACGCAATATAGCATGATCATACACACATATCTGAGTGGGACTCAAACATATGCTGACAAAGTAGGATGTGGTTTCTCAGGAAAGTGGCTGGCGTTGGCGAGAGAGAGAGAGAGAGAGAGAGAGAGAGAGAGAGAGAGAGAGAGAGAGAGGATGATGCTATCATACGATATGCAGTGAAACTGTCTATTGGATGGAAGTCGGAGAGAACGTATCGGATGAGGTAGGGACACTCTCATAAATAGGTACTCATGGATAGTCCGATACATCATAGTCTATCAATACGTCAGTTACATATTAATTGGTCAAGTGCTATATCAGTTACATAATATAATAATAATACATAATTGATATTATTTGTATAATCAAATAAGCAGTCTTAATAATTGATTAATACTAATCCATAAAATTAAATACAACATTCTCCCACTTGGATAGCATTAGTCGATTATTAGGAATAGAATTATTATAACTATGATAAACTCTCAATTATAGTAAAAGCACACTACCTTAATAATAAAATATATATATATATATATATATATATATATATATATATATATATATATACTATATATATATATATATATATATATATATATATATATATAAAAGAAGCCTTCAACGTGCAGAACATCTTATCGATAGGGAAAAATGTAAATACTGTAATCCAATAAACTTCATATTTAATGTAAAGAGATTATGAATAGGGAGCTACATGAGTGAATAAACAAAATGTATTTCTAGAACAAATGGTCCAAGAATCTACGATCTTTGTCGGAGGTATGATGATATTATTGACATGTATTGATACATACCTCGAGCAATTACAAAGCAAATAAATGCATAAATTAGGACTCCTTCGCTTGAAAATATCAAAGACTTAGCAGGGCCATATGAGTTACATGGCGTTGATAAACTCCTATGGTAGCCTTTGGTTAGTGGATGCACGCTGTATATAATCTGTGGCCGGTATATTCAATCCCAGGAGTGCGAAATTCCCGAACTTCTCTCGACAAACGGGTATTTTACTATCAAAATTCTTTGGCGAGTAGCACTCTGTTGTTTTGAGAGAAATGCAGCATTTAATATTGTCACAATATATAGTGGCTTGGATATGCTCTCAACAATATGAAAGCCAAAAATCAATTTCTTTAGCCACATGGCTTGACAAGTAGCCTCATAACAAGCGACATACTCTGCTTCCATAGTTGAGGTAGCTGTAAGTGTTTGTTTAACACTTTTTCAACGACTCCTCGCCATCATAAAAATAAGGCAAAAGTAGATTTTACGTCATCGGGCAACTGCGAAACCTTCTGCAGAGTGGACATGGCCGGGGAAACCTCGTTGTTTTTTCCTTCGATCTACATTACAGGTGATATTTCGTAAATTTAAACCTTAAATCATATCGTCGAAAATGGTGGAGAAATGAGGTTGACTTCAGGGTTTGGCCCGGTCGGCGACCGAATTGCAAGGAGCCCAGGAGCGAGGAGATGAAATCCGGGATTTGAATTCTTGTACTCTCGGTTTAAGACTGATATTTTTGGATAAATTGATGTATTTTGTGGATTATGCAATTGTATATTAATACGTACCCGGCCAACTATGATATTATTGTGCATAATTGTGATCTTACTTCTCATTGAGCATAATTATACAAAACATTGTAAGTAAATAATTTAAATTCTTTTAGAATTTTAATTGAATTCATATGAATGTTTACTTTTAAAAATAATTATACCATCGGTATGTTGTTATTAGTGTAATTTGTTATTAATACGTGTACTATTCTTTCCTAAACTTATGTCAAATTATGTTTCGAGTACCCTATCGGTATTAGAATTTTGGTGACATGAGATCATGTACATTGTATACTTATATTTCTTTTATTGTGATTCGTGACCCTTAGGCAGGATCATGATAAATAAGAAATCTGTTTAATAGGCATGTTTGGCTGTACGTAAGGAATCATTTATTTGTGACCGCATGGTAATATTATATTACATGCATATTAAATGTTTACCTCTCTACTACAGTGCCCAGCCTCATTGCCTATCTGATTGACCTGTCAAAACTGAATGAGACGATTATGAGGATTGGAAAGAGTCTCTGGATCTATATTTGGCTGTCACCAATTATGGGATCTATATTTGGGATCTAGTGGAGTTACCAAAAGGCTGTAAACCAGTTGGGTGTAAATGGGTCTTTAAGACCAAGTGATTCGAGATAGTGCAGGTTGAGAGATACAAAAGCAGTTAATTGGCTAAAGGCTACTTATAGTGAGGGGTATTGATTATAAGGAGACCTTCTCACCAGTTTCCACTAAGGACTCTTTTCGAGTCGTTAAGGCTTTGGTTGCTCACTTTAATTTAGAACTTCACCAAATGGATGTGAAAACAACTTTCTTAAATGGAGATTTATCTGAAGATGAGTGGGAGCAACTTCATAGTCCTTGTTTTATATGTCGATGATATGCTCCTTGCTAGTAGTTGTGTTAAACTTTTTGGAGAGATGAAGGACAAAGCGGATGTTGAATGCTCATTGATATATGAAAGACCTTGGTGATGCCTTAACGTCACAGGCATCCCGGATTCATCGTGATGGAGTGCAAGGCATTCTTAAGTTGTCTCCAAAGAGGATATATTGAAAAAAAGTCCTCAAACGGTTTAACATGCATTCTTGATTCCTCATGTCTTTTGCACCCATTCGAAAGGGTGATAAGCTCTAAATCTGATGTCCTCGGAATGAAAAGGAGAAATTTGAAATGGAAAAGGTCATATGCTTCCCTTTGTTGGCGGCTGATGTATGCTCAAGTTTGTACTCGTCAGATATTGCTTTTCTTGTTAATGCTTTAGGGATCTTGAGCAATCCAGGTTGAATCATTGGAAAGCGGGAAAAGGTAATGAGGTATACTGAGTGCAAGGACTATGTTGACCTATAAAAGCTCATTACCAATTGATGGAAAAAACTTATGTAGATACGCAATATAGCATGTTCCTTACACATATAAAAATTGGGACTCAAACCATGTACACAGCGCAAAGTAGGATCCATAGTTTCTCCGAGAGAAAGTGGCTAGCACATTGGCCCGAGAGAGAGAGGATGACTGCTCTTTATATGATATGCCAAATGAAAACCTAATCTCCACTGGATGGGGAAGTCAAAGAGGCTCATATAAGATGAGAGTAGGGACCTCTCATAAATAGGTACTCATGGATAGTCCAGCCCATCATAGACTATCAATACGTCAGTTACGTATTAATTGGTCAAGTGCTATATCAGTTACATAATATAATAATAATACATAATTGATATTATTTAATAATCCAATAAACAGATCTTAATAATTGATTAATACTAATCCATAAAATTAAAATACAACAATGCATTCTTCCTTGAACGAGTCAAGTCAAGCATGATCCTTCAAGACATTATGCTGGGGTGGTATAATGATATATTTTATATCATTAATTGAACTACCATTATGCCCCTCAATTCTCCCTTGGCTTCTCTATTACATCCTGCAGGATTCCGAGGCTTCATTCAACCTAATCTCGTCTCTGGCTTGCTTTTGTTTAGGTCTTCTCATGGGTGTAAGGTGATGAAATACACATTGGAGTGATAATTATAGTAGAATTTGCTTTATCTAAGTCCTGATTTACCAGCATTTAGTATAAGAATAGAGTACTTAATTTCTTCTATGTTTTTAGACTTGTGCAGGTCTTTCAGGTTTAAAACGTAAATGCACAAGGATGTATGCCCGGGAAGCCAATATGAAGCACTGTGGATGTGGGTGAACAATTGACGAAGTCTCGGGAACTCCAGTAAAGCAAGGAAAGCACCAGTGGACATATTGTAGAGTCTGACCCAAACTTGTCTTAGGTACAACATGAAAATCATCGGTGGTGAAATTTATGCCCAGAATTTTAGCAAACATGTCTTAGGTACAAGCGCATAGAAGTGCGGGATTTGTCAAGAACTTCGATCGTCTGTGAGGGCCACTCTTGTCAACGAACCAAAATGGGAAAATCACATTGGAGGGGGATATAAAAGCAAGAGGACACAAGTAAAAGGCAACTTTGACTTCTAGGGTTTAGGTTTTGAAAGGAGAAGAGTTTTCTCTCCATTTTTGAGTGGGAACTTGTAGATCCAGATTTAAGATTTCTTTTCTATTGGAAGTTTTAGATTCAAGCGTTTGTAATCTTTCAGCAGAAATACTTATCTTGCTTTAAATCCTAATATCTCTTGACCTTCATCCTTCTCGGTTACAAGTGGTCGATTTCCAAAGGTCTTGTTTTATGATTAATCGCTCTTTGGTATAATTGTTGCATAAGTTTTATGGAGTTCTAAGCCCCTGCTATTTAAGGAATCACGAAACTCACCTGATTGGGTATAGTCCCTCAATTCCTCTTTTGATCTTGATGGATTGTGTAATATTAATCACTTGTCGCCAGAAGAGTTGTAAATCATAGTTGGGCATATTCTTGACAACGTGTTGAGATATCTCGGTACACGTTGTGCGATCATGAATGCAAGCTAATGGTTCATATTAATTGAAACGAGTGTTTAGTATTACTCGATCATCTTTATTTTCCAAAGAGCATTTAAGGTAAATCCTCCATCTCAAAAATAGTTTATCAATGGTTCTTAGATGAGTTTATAAAATAAGAGG
This sequence comes from Tetrastigma voinierianum, assembly GCA_016808115.1. Classification (NCBI taxonomy): domain Eukaryota; kingdom Viridiplantae; phylum Streptophyta; class Magnoliopsida; order Vitales; family Vitaceae; genus Tetrastigma; species Tetrastigma voinierianum. The sequence goes on along the minus strand of JAEQBH010006756.1, from coordinate 98,108 downwards.
TGGAACACATGATCGGGAGTGAGTGGAAGCCTAAAATCCCAGCAATTGTCTTTCTATTTAAAACATTCAAACCCAAATCAACCATTCGGTCAATCAACATGACCTTACAATTATCTTTTAAATCGTACCCTTATTGGAGAATAGCTCTGTTGGTCGATAAAATTAGACCCTCCCCTGCTGGAGATGATTTTATTAGTTCCACAGTATTACAATGCTAGACAACTGTAATTCCTACGCTTGGGAATAGAATTAGGCACACGAATAAGGACGAAGCATAAGGCAACCCATGAGGCCCTCCGTAATGCTAGATCCACAGACTTAGTTCTCAAAGGGGGTCACACTTATGGCCTAAAAAAAGGAAAAAGCTAAAAAAGCAAGCTCCTAGCTTGAGAGAGAAAGAAAACATCTTAGGGTTGAGAGCTTAGGGCGACAAGGCTCAAGGCCTAAAAGCGAAAAAAAATTGAAAAGGGAAAAAAAAAAAACGAAAAAGGCGAAAAGGTGAAAAGGCTAAAGAAGCAAAAAAAGAAAAAAGCGAGAAAAGAGAAAAAAAAATTAAAAAAGCTAGCCTCAAACTCGAAAATGAAAGAAAACAGCTCATGGTTGAGAGCTAAGGGAGAGATAAGGCTCAGGACCTAAAAAATGAAAAAGCGAAAAAATTGAGCTTTAGGCTCGAAAAGGAAATAAAAGCGAGAATTTGAAGGCTAGAGGCTCGAGCTCGATGAGGCCACGAGCACAAGCGAGAAGGGTTCGAGCTAGAAAATGAAAGAAAACATCTCGAGTTTGAAATTTCGAGGGCTGGAGACAAAGGCTCGAGAGGCTGCCTAAAGCGAAAAGCAAACTCAGGGCTTGAAAGAAAACAACTCATGGTTGAGGCTGAATGACAAGGCTGAGGCACAAAGAACGAGTCTCCCGGGCTCAAAAAAGGAAAGAAAGTAAGCTGTTTAAGGGTCGAGCTCAGCAGACTCGAGTCTATATAAAAGACGGATCGATAGACTCTAGGGCTCCAAAGGGCGAAGGTTATATCCTAGTACACATCTCTCATTGGTCGAAACAACCCGATTAAAGGCTATGGAACCTACTAAAGATGCGATACTTAATGAATGGAAAGGTATGCCCCTAGTATGAGATGGTGATGAAATCTTGAAATGAATATGTCCAAAACTTGATTATATAGTGAACGTACAAATCCAACCTCAAGAAGGCTAGATAGGACCATGCATCGTGGCATGTGCTTAGGATAAAACTAGCTTGCAATCAAAATCATAGTAAGCTTAACCTTCGACATGCTAAGCGCTAAAATGAGACATCATTACAAATGAGTCAATGTCTGCTAGGATTGTGCCATCATAGAAGGTGTTGAACATAAGACGATAAGAATTGAATGCTTTCATTGAAACTTAAAAGTGAACCACATCCTTTAATCAAATGAGCACATCATAAATCATGGTGAAATGGGTAGATCAAAGAAGATAAAGGATATAGTCTGTTAAGATAGGTATAAATATGAGGATATCCAAATGAAAGTGTCCGGGTATGAGATGGAAGATAGGTATCCAAGATCGACCAGGTATATCGATAAGACTAGGCTCTATGTGATGCTCGGTCTACAATCATCGAGTATCTGCATTAGATGATCATATCTCCATGATCTCTTAAAAAAAACAAGATCCCCTCTAATGGTCTCCCCTAAAAACAATATCTTCTCTCTAATAAAAAAATTCCACCCCCTCCTCTCTAATCTTTTATGATCCCTTAATATATTTTCTTATCTCTCTTCTTGAGAAGATCCCCTCCAAAGAAAATGATGATTCGTATCTTCCACATAAGAAAAACACCAAATAAGAAAGAAAAATCAAACCAAATAATTTACAAACATTATAAAATAAAATAAATCAGGCAAATAAAGTAAAATCAAATCAAATATATATAAAGGAGGAAAGAATCAAGAGTAGACCATATTTGGGGTCTGCAGATATCTTAATATGATGTTGATTTATTGGAACCGTGATTTTTTTTCTTTTTTATCTTTTCTTTGTATTGAATTTGATTTTTGGTAAAAATTTTCATCGGATTCTGTGTAGATTTACAATTGCTTCATAGTATTTTTGCTAGGGATGGATGATAGGTGTACAGGTATTCTAGTAGGAGACTTAAGGCCACATTGACAGTTCTTCTAACATAGCTTTTAACCAAAACACTTTTCAATGTTTTTATCATAAACATTCTTATAGGAATCCGAAAAAATAATTCTACAAATGTTTTTGGAACATGTCACATAAGTATAAAAATACTTTTATATTATTAAAATTAATAAAAAAAGTTATTTAATATTTAATTATAAATATAGGATATCATAATAAATAAAAAATTTTATTACAAAATATATATATTTATATAAGAGAATTTCTGTGTAAAAACTAAAATAACTATTTTTATTATTATAAGAAATTTAAAAAATTTACAAAATTTGAATTAATGAATAAATATATATAAATATTTGTATTAATAAAAACCTAAAATAATTATTTTTACAATTATAAAAATGTTTAAAAATGTTTTAAAAAAACATTTAAACTATTGAATAAGCATAAATAAATATTTGTATTAATAAAACCTTAAAATAATTCTTAATATGATTATAAAAAATATTTGTAAAAAGATTTGAATTAAAATTTTTACTATCTCATGGTAACCTATTTTGTTCAATAGTAAAAAGAACAAAAATATTCCATATAGACAAAAATAATTAGATTTGTTAACAAAATATAATTAGATTTTTTTAAAAGAGAATGTAATAAGAAGGAAAAATAATTAGATATTTAAGAAAAGTAAATTAGATTCTTAAAAGGAATATAATAGGTATTATCCAAAATATTAAAAAATTGAAGTGTTTTTTTTTAATAAACACCTCTAAGACAACACTTAAAGTGTTTTGAGGTTTCAAAGTGTTTTTAATTTTACCAAACACCTTTTTTTTTTTTTTCTCAAAAAACACATTTAAGTGCATTTTGTTTTATGTTTAGGTGCTCATTGATTTCATGAATGGCATTTAATGCTTGTCTTTTTTTGTTTGTTTTTTTTTATTAATTTCATCATGGGGACATTCCTAGATCCTCGTTTTTGCATAAATTATTTATTTATTTAATTAGGTGACTTGTAGACTTTTCAATGTTCATATTTATGATTATTTTATTAATTTAATTATTACTTCTTTTTTTCCAACTAAACAATTTGTTATAATATAATAAACCTTTTCATAGGACTCGAACCCCTCCTTTTTTGGATGTCTTATATTTGTAAACTTTGAACGTTCTATAGCATGTGGACTTAATTATTACTCTTTATTTTCATTAATTAGGTGACTAGTAAAATATCATTTTGTATTCAATATCCCTGCCCATTAATCTGCCTATAATCAATAGTAATTGATGTAATTGATAATCTATAAGTAATTGATATCCTACTCCTTTAATATTCTAATTATGGTAATTACAACATTTATATTATGGTAATTCAATATTCAAAAAATTTTTACAACTAAATGTTTAATTATAATGTGATATATTGTCGATTAAATTTGGAGACACAGAAACCCTTTCTCTTCACATTCCCTAAAATGTTGAATGTTATCGCTATAAAGTTAGAATATGATGATGAGTATAGTAATTTAATATTTATATAATGGTAATTCAATATTCAATATTCTGACTATGTATAACATTTAATATTCTAATTATGTGTGATATTTAACATTTTAATTATGATAATTAACAATATCTAGAGTAGTTATGGAAATTAACAATATTCTCATTTTTTTTGAAGAGAAAATTAATTTCACTAATTCAAATTAGCAATACATAGATAGAAACAAATAATCAAAATCGCTAAAAACCATAAATAATGAAACAACATTCGATTAATAACATAATGAATCGACTCAAAACCTAAACATTTGATAGTTGAACTTACACAATATTCTCATTATTAGGGTAGTTAATATTCTAATTGTCTACTAAAATATTCCTATTAGCATTCACAAATATTCTTATTGATCAAACTCATAAGCATGTTAGAGACTCACAAATTAAATTCAACTAAGTCCAAACTCATTAGCTCATTAAGCAAAGTTGATCAAGTCCATTCAACCATTTTATTTAGACAACATTTGCTTCGTCCAAGCTTGAAGCGATTAACATAATGCTTCAAATTGTATTTATTTCTCTCCCATTACCAAGGAACAAAATATTAGTAATTACGGATATATCGGTACTTGGATTTTACGGATATATCGGAAATATCGGTAAATATCGGTGGATATTTTGACAAAAATATCATTAAGCGAAAATTAATCAGAAATGTGAAATTCGTATAAATCTTTGTTGGTATAAAAAGGCATTAAATAAATGAAATATACGCTTATTGAAAATAATATTCGTTACTAATTTATCGAAATTACATTACAATAGTATTTTAAAACCAAAATGAGAGCGGTATTAGTTCAATTCACGTTGCTATTTTATGAAGGGATCAATAACGATAGAAAGACAATATTCATAATAAGATCTTCAAAATATTGAGATAAATCACAAAGAAAAAATAATTTGAGAGTTAAATGGAGCTTGAATGTGTATGAATGAGTGTGTAAAGAGATTGTATGATTTTATGGGTATTTATAGAATTTTTTGGAGTCAAAATAGTCATTACCGATATTTACCAATATTTACCAATATTTTACCGATATTTACCGATATTTACCGATATTTACCGATATTTTTCAGAAATTCCAGCACAAGCACGTGTGCTCCACGGTGTGATTTTGATTAGAAATAGTTTCCAATTTTTTGGCGTCGGCGATTTTAGATTTTCCCGATTTTTCCTCGATTGATTTTTTCTTCTCGGTCTTGTGAAAACCAATTTTTCGATATATCGGCCGAAAAATGATTTTGTTCCCTGCCCCATTACCGAGATAAATCTCTTTTTCTGTCATACAAAGGGTATTTTCTACTAAGAGGATCTACCATGTGTTGCTTTCCTATTCGTCTTCTACCCATAACAGTAGTGAGTTCAAGATGGTGGGCTATGTGGTCTCTCGGATTCTCAGAGTCTCCGGATTGTTAGGGCATGAACCTGACAGTAAGAACTTACAAAACAAACAAGGTACCAGCGGTGGTGTGTCGATCGGCTGTTCGATGCTTAAGTTAGTTAGAGAGATCGAGAGCGTCAAAAATATCAGTCTTGCAGGCGTATATTTTCACATGCCTTTTTGTTAGCATTACCTCCCTTATTTATGAAGAAGGATGATGATCCACTTTTTATGGAAAGTGGGTGATTGGTTTCCGAAATGGAAGGAAACGACGCTTAGCTTAGCAGCGTGTAGTTTTCCTATTGGATAACCAAGTTGTCCTAGTCTTCCGCCTTAAGGATCGGTTGATCATCTTAAGGATGATTACGTACAAGATTTGTGGGAGGATATGTTCTCAAGTTGCAAGAGATCAGTTGGGAAATCACTGGCTGGCCATCTTCTTAAAGATGGCAGCCGACTAGAAGAGGGCATGCCTGAGCCTTTTATGTGATCGGATAGCCCACAAGCTGGACTTCAGGCCTGGATCCGTGTTCGTGTAGGGATGCTTGGGCCTCTTTTGGGCTTTGATCTATTTAGGCCTTCTAAGTGGAGATGCTGGGCCAAAATCTACGGTACCCACAATGCCCCCCTTTTTCTGATTGGAGTTCGATCTTCCCCGGTTGGAAAAATATCGTGTTTTTAGACTAGGTTGTCGTCGAGAACGAGGGATCATTAATGCTTGCATGTTCCAACGTGCACGTTTCCGGGGAGTTTTCTATTTTTGGTATCGCATTTAGTATGGCTTTTTGAGTTTCCCATTGGTTTGTAACCCCTATAAAAGGATGCAGGGTAACGGGTTTTTATCTTAGTAGCTAGTTTTGAGTTTTCAGTGGATATGCATAGTTGGACATTGGCGGATGCTGCTAGTGCCAGGCTTTTCTGATTGCTCCTGGGCTAAATGTGATGTTGATAGAGGTTAGCTGGTGATTAAAAGAAACGTCCTAGAGCTTGCTAATTAACCTTTGGAGGGATATTTTCGAGTCTTATATGTCCCCTTGGGTGGTTCGCGAACTCGGAAAGAGAACGTCTCCTTGAAATCGATGAAACTCTGTGTCTCCTTGAAATCGATGAAACTCTGTGTCTCCATGTTCAGCGATAAGCCCCCCTATATGCCTCTCTGCTTTGGCATTGTTGATCATCTTGCTAGGCGGCCGGGCTTTCTCTTTCTTAGCCTGCACAGCCGAGCGGTTTTCCTTTCAAACTCTGCGGCTTTCTTGAAATTTTCTTCTTGCTTTTCTTTTTCTTCCAGTTCCTCTTCTTTTTCTTCTACTTTTTCTTCTTTCTTAGGCTCAGTTTTCAGCCTGGATGGGTTATGTAATTATCTTAGGCTCAGTTTTCAGCCCGGATGGGTTATGTAATTGTCTTAGGCTCAATTTTACGTGGCATGTAGCATAAAATTATCACATAACAGTTTTTTATAAAATGTTTTGGGTATAATAAACGTAAAACTATATTTATTGAATAAAATAAAGATAAAAACAAAGTAGGAATAAATAAATTGAGAGTATAAATAATAACGAAAGATTGAGGCTATTGCTAAATATTATAAATTGATTTGCAAATATTATAAGGTTGAAGGACCAAGAAGGAAATAATAAGGGATAAGATGTGAATAGAGGATAAGACGAAGAAATATCTCATTTGGTCTTAGGGAAAAAGGAGAGCAAATACGGATAGAGAGAAGAAAGGAAAAGAAGAAGAAGAAGAAGAAGAAGATCACAGGTATGGAACTATGATTGGGTATAGAAAAGTATGGAACCATGAATATGTGTATGTAAACTAGGTGTGTATGGAACTGTGAATATTTGTACGGAAACATGTCTTGGGTTGTATGGAATTTGAGTATTGGTATGGAATATGAGTATGTGTATGTAAGTTACGGGTGTATGGAAATCTAGTTTTGGTCTAGAACGTTTAGATACATGGTTAGAACCCTCTATCTTGTGTATGGTTTGGGTTTGGGAATTCTAAACTCATTTCTTGTAGGGTTGAGTTAGAAAGGCTTTGAGCTCACAAATATGTGTTTGAGAAAGGTCACAGTTGCAAGTTGAAACAGAAAATTCCCTATTAGCCGACCATATCGTAGCGGATCTTAGACGGGTTTTTAGGTCAAGCCACAGGAATTCAGAAGTAAGTCATACGTGAAATTGTAACACATCAATGAACTTGATGTTAGGCTTTTGAATTTCTCAATTCGGACTCTGAGGCCAAGTTATGGTCTTTTACTCGAGCAGGCAAATGGATGAAATTCGTCAAGCAGTGCGTCAAGCGAGGTCGTCAAGCGGTACTCATCAGCGTACTACGTCAAGCGAGGGAATTAGATCAACGGTGCTCATCAAGCGGTACTCGTCAAGCAAATTTTCGTCAAGCGGGGATCGTCAAAGCGATTACTTTCGTCAAAAGCGAGGGGTGGAAGTCAAGCGGTACTCATCAGCGATTGCTCGTCGAAGCGTGCACGTGAACGAGGATGTCGTCGAAGCGGTGCTGCGTCAAGCGGTACTCGTCAAGCGAGTGCGATCAAGCGGTACTCATCCAAAGCGTACTGCGTCAAGCGGTACTCGTCAAAAGCGGTACTTGTCAAGCGGAGGTGGTCGAAGCGGGGGGTCCGTCAAGCGTTGCTCGTCAAGCGATTAACAAATAAGCCCCGATGCGGCTCGTCGGCTCGTCCAAGGCGTAGCGACCTCCAACGGAAGGTCATATCGCCGTTTGAACTCCGATTTGGGTGTTCTTGGGCTCTATGGAAAGCTCATTTGAGTCAGAATCCATCAATAGAAAGCTTTATAGGTTGGAACTCATCTTAGTTCAGAAAGCACGAAAAACAGTAGGCACTACAAGCATCATAGTTATTCATTGTATAAATGCCTACTATGAATTCATAATGAATAACTAGTAAGCATACATGGCAAGCATAGTTGTTATGCATATAAGGAGATATAGAAAAATACAAAGATATGAATAAATGATTGTAGATATATATATATATATATATATATATATATATATATATATATATATATATATACACTATGATTCTTAGAATAACAATAATTATTCAGGAATAAGAGATATATACTAAACAAAAATTACACATTGAGTGTCTGTGTAGAACCTGGTAGAGGGATAGATGGACATGCCTATTGGGGAAAAACAGTTGCTGTACAGATATTCCGACCAGGTTTGGGTCGATGACATAGATCCGTTTGGATCGGGTGACGAGGTCACCCACGGCTACATCTCAGGGCACTCATGAATGGTCAACGGCTCATACGGTGATGATACCTTGGGTATCCATATTACCCGAGCACACATGGATGGTCAGCTGTCTCATACGATGATGATGCAGCCGGGTATCATATTACCGGGCACTCATGGATGAAAGTCCTTTGTCTCATACGGTGATACCTTGAGGGTATCATATTCACAGAGATAGTACATTGTCTCACACAGTGATACTTGGCGCCTTCGAGGCCCTCATGGTTTCTGTATCCGCTTCTAAGGTTTATGCAGAAATGAAACATAAAGAAATGACAGGTATACCAAGGAATGTAGAAGAATATATGACATGATATGAGAAGCGCCTTGCTATGTGATGACAGTATACGATTACAAGAACAGAAGTAAATACAAGTTGACATGAAAGTATGGATGATGATAAAATGGAAGCTGGGTTATGATAAGTATATATAAGAAATGATAAGAATCATGCTTGATATATGGGTGATATGCATTTGTATAGAATTGGTGACTCTTAACGAGTCGTATTCCCCCTTGGCGTAAAGCTTAGCACGGGTGTTCAATCCGTGTAGGTACAGAAGAGGAAATCAGAGAACGGGGCAATCCACATCAGTAGTCAAAGGCCACACATCCATAGGTGCCCACTGGAAGACCTTTAGGTCTATTTTGTATATGATATTTTGTAACCAATGTAAATATTGTAGATGTTGAACATTTCCATATTTGGAGCTTGTATTTATATCTTGTAATCCGCTGCTACAGAATGTAATACAAGTTAATTGTTTAACATTATATAAATATGTGAAAGTGTAAAAAGGTTATAAGTTTAAAAAAATGACCCTCTTGACATCATATGCGAGTTGGGCGTCTTACGCCAGATTTTAAATTCGTTTTTTCATACAAGTTTAATGTACAACTCTTTTACATACCAAAATATATGAAACTATATTGTTCTAATATGTTTACAAAAAATGTTTCTCAGGCTAACCAGGCCTTCTTCATACTCACGGCACGGAAGAGGCTAGTCTTCTTTGTGTACTTGAAAGGGGGGTCCCACGACGGGGTGAGCAAAACCCAATAGTGATAATTTTCTACAAGGTTACTCCCACCTAAGTGCACATGCAGTAATTCGTCTGACAAACACACATTCAAGTAAAATGTCTACATGAATGTCATATTTGATGCATGAAATGTCATCATTAGCACTATCCCCAGTCAGCTGCAGGCTCCTCACCTGAAGCTAATGCGAAGTGTGGAAAAACAACGAATCATTTTGTTCGGCAATGACCATTTTTCAAAACAAAAGTTTTTGTTTAAAAATTTGTAACCCCGTGGAAAAACCTCAATGTTCATTTGATTTGATCAAATTTCGTGATTATGCATTTGTGGTGCAGTTTTGGGATTACACCGTGGATACGCGCACCTTTAGGCACGCAGTAAACTCACCATCGGTGATCATGTCTAAACTCAATAAATTTGGGTCTTTCACCCTAGGGGGGGATCTACCTCATCTTGCTATGCCCAACACACATATATTTATTTTCATTTCTTTCAAAACCATGCGACTCATTTTGGACGTTGTCCCATGTTACCAAGCCCACCATCGAACACCAAACATAGTGTCAATCAACCATGTACCTACGACATACTATTGAACACCAAACACAGTGTCGATCTCTATCATGCACTCACACCCATGTCATGTGATGTCCTAATTTTTGTCTTGTCTGATCATGCCATTGCCTATCCATAACATGTTATACGTATAATGAGTGCTATATGTGCATTTAACCCATGCATAATACATGCATCATTAAGGAATTTATATCAACAACATACAAATTCCAGGTATTATTTTACTCATGTAAACATACCATGCAAGCATATATCACAAGCATATAAATTCCATACATTTCATGCCAATATATATATACACCATATCAAACATATTAGCATTCATCAATCCATGACTAAACCATAATGTCATACAGCCTTTCCTTAGGCTAACTCATGGTAATTCCTACCCATTACAACAGCCTACAACATGCCATGTAATGGTCATGTTAAAACCTTACTATTCACTTTGACACACCCAAGCAACCTGCATACTAGGTGCAAAACATAAATTTCAGCAAGGTTATGATCACCTAATGCCATTCATAGGAACATGGCTGGAAGCTTGACTCAATGGTCTTTCCATAGAGTCCAAGAACACCTGAAACGGAGTTCGGACGAAGAATTTATGACCTTCCAAAGTTTGAGGTCACACGTAGTTAAACCCAGCCGAGCTGACCTGACTTGCCGAGCTGACCTGACCTTCCAGAGCTCGGCCTAACATCCACTGTCCTCCTCATGAATATGAATGGAATCTTGACTCAATGGGCTTTCCGTAGTGTCCAAGAACACCCGAAACGGAGTTCGGAAGAAGAAGTTATGACCTTCGAAGTTAGGAGTCTGCAGTAGTCAAACCGACCGAGGCGACACGGCTTGCCGAGCTGACGACGCGAGCTTCGGCCTGACCTCCTTGTCCTCCTCGGGAATATGAATGGAATCTTGACTCAATGGGATTTCCATGAGTCGAAACACCAGGACATGAGTTCGGAAGAAGAAGTTATGACCTTAGAAGTTAGAGTCTGCGTAGTCAAACCCGGCCCGAGTTGACTGAACTTCGGGCGGCCTGACATCCACTGTCCTCATCAATAATATGAATGTAATCTTGACTCAATGGTCTTTCTATAGAGGAGTCGAGAATACGGCGGAGTTCGGATGAAGTTATGACCTTCCAGGGGATTGGAGGTCTGCGCCTTGAGCCAGTAAGGCGGCGACTTGCCAAGGCGGACGACTTGTCGAACTTCGACTGACCTCCCTTGTCCTCCTCGGGAATATGAATGGGGTCTTGACTCAATAGGTTTCCATAGAGTCTAAGAACACCGAAGCGGAGTTGGGCCGAGAAGAAGTTATGACCAGAGTTGGAGGTCCTGCATTAGTCAAACCTGGCCGGCGACGACTTACCGAGCTGACCCCCAGCTTGCGAGCTCGGCCTGACCTCCCTTGTCACCCCTCACGAATATGAATGGAATCTTGACTCAATGGGCTTTCCATGGGAGTCGAGAACACCAACCGGAGTTGGAAGAAGAAGTTATGGCCTTCCAGAAGTTGGAAGTGTCATACGTGGTCGAGCCAGCCGGCGACGACTTGGTGGCGACTGAAGCTGGCCAGAAACTAAAATGACACAGCTCGTGACCCTGGCTGAGGCGACCTTTAGGCTGTGACCTCTCGGCTGACCTCTACGGTGACCTCTCGCCCATTGAATTTGTTCGAGTAAAGACCATAACTTGGTCTCTGAGAGGTCCAATTGAGAAATTGGCTTGACATCGAGTTCACTGATGTGGCTACAATTTACCAGAAAGGGAACACTGCCAAATTCCTTGTTCCCACCCAAAAAACCTGTTCAAAGTCCCGGTTCCATGCGTACTACCACAGCGTGCGACTTCTCATGGTTCAAATACAATGACCATTCCTGAAATGATGACCACCCATGTGACCCTTGGGTGAAAGTAACCAAAGTAGGAGGCCTACCTTTTGGAGTTGTCGAAACTCCCGATTCGGTCTATCTTGCGAAGTCGCTGAGTGAGGATGAACTCTTTCCTCTTGCTCCGCTTGAAACCGCCCGGTCCGTCGTTGAAATTTAGAGAAGGTGGAGTCTCTCTCTACAAACTCTCTTTCAAATACGGTTTGCTTTCCCTCTCTACCTCCTTACGGCCGGTTGGGAAGATACAAGTCAAGTGAGATGTCTCTCACTTGCCCGCTGATTCAATTCAAGTGGCTCGTTAGATTACCCTTATTACCTTGTCCATACACCTTGGATTTCCCTCAGTCATGTGTTTTCACATGTCTTACAGGTCACCGCCGAAATTTATTTGTTTGATCGACTCTCATGACACTTGTCTCATCTTGAGCCGCTCAATTCGTCAAATGTCCCACGCTACTCGATGCCTCAACGTGAAATTAGTTGTCGAATTAGCGTGGTAGCTAGATTCCTTGAACAATTCAATAATTGAAGTCAGTTTCATCATCCCGAATCTAGAAAAATTCGGATTTGTGAAATCACCATTTACCACTTTTGAAAATTAGAATTTTCTCGGGTTTTACATTTAAACCCCGATGGGTTATATGGTAATGAACGCCATTTATTGTAATTAATGAAATCGTGTTTCGAGGAAATTTTGTGTGTTTAGCCTTATTTTATTGTGTTATTTAACCCGGTCGTGCGTGAACAAACGAGGGTTATGGCGTCTGATGAATTCTAGCATGTCTTGGGAGAAGGGTTATGGCGTCTGACGCTGATGTATTCGAGGATGGATCGGCCCTTACGGTTCATGACTAAGCCCAGCTAGGTTGTTCGACCTAAGCCCGTCCATCAAGAGAGGCATAAGGGCACTAGCCTAGGGGCCCACGAACCTGACCCACACCCGTTCACTATGCCCTAGTAAGTGAAGCGTCGTCGTCAGGATTGGAATCGTTTGGAAGAGTGATAAGTCAATGGTGCATTTAATGCATCCATAGGGGCTACACGCCTTATTCTTAGGGAATAATAATTGGATTTTACCAGCTCCTATCATGTCTACACCATTTTCTTGTTTCTCTTCCGTTCAAAAGCTTCTGCAGATACTTTGCTATAAGGTTGCGTGTTTTGTAGATAGTCTTTTCAGGCATTCATTTTTCCGTACCTTCTAGGTAAGCCTTGTTTTTGTCCCGAGTACATTAGATTCCAGTTGTCGGCACGTGTCCAGCGACATGAACATAGAAGGGTGTTTTCTGGGTATGCTAGAGCTGGGGGTTTTTCCCTGGCTTGGTGGGTTCGTATGCGTTCTCCCCCTTTTACCAGTTTGGTATTCCGACATGGAACTAACTCCCCTTTCCTCAGTCCTTTTGTTGTTGTCTGCTTGCAATATGGCGAGAGGTCAAGAAAAGACTTCCACTAGTTAGGTCGGGCGTAGGAGAGGGCCTGGCAGGGATACGCCTTCTGTAGGCAGCATTATTTCTTCTCTGTCTATGGAGGGAGTTGAGGTCTTACTGCCACATTCTTGATAATATCGATTTTGAGTTATCGAATGGTCCGGTTGAATCCACTATCGGTAAGGAAGACGGTACGATGTATATTTACACTAAGGGAACAACTCACGGTCGGGCCGGCTTTCTAGTTTCTTCTCTCATCAGTGAATTTCTACTTCTCAGGAGCATGCTGCTCTTGTCCATACGAGAATATCCATTTGGATCCCTATAGGGTGTAGCATCTTTGAACCTCCTTTGCATTTGGATATTTCGTTGGTAGAGGTTTGCTATTACACGTGAAGCTAGCGCGCTGGAGGCCAGGCTATCCTGTCGGCCAGGCCCCGGGCAAGTTCTGGGCTCCTGAGCTCGCTTAAGGCCAGGGGCGAAGGGGTGATCTTAGTCACGAGGTGTGAGTGAGACCCGGTGCCGACCTCCCATTTACTTTGAGCAGAATGTCATTCCCGGTGTGTTCGAGTTATGGGGTTTGTTCGTGGTTGTACGTTTATCTGGCATTTTCTTAATGAACACTTTCGTGCGAGTAGAAAGTGGCGGTAAACTAGGTGGAGAAAGCTGGCTTCAAGAACATTAAGAAGTTACTTGAGATTTCTGAGCGGGAACGACATCACGAAATCTTTTAACCGTGAAGAATATTCATGAATTGAGTCACAATCCCTCTCCCTATATTCTTCCAGTTATTCCTCACCCCCTTCCCACAGAAATAGTGGAGGGCGAGCATTACGTTATTGCCGACCTTCTGAGTTTAGTCCCGGACAACTCCTCTCCAGCCCAGACTTTCGAGACCAAGGTTGTTGGTCGAGAATTGGTGATCAGTCTTTGGCCCGAGCAACCTTCTTTGGCTAAAGAGGATTCTAGCCCTGCCCCCCGAGCATCTAAGGAGGTTGATAGTGGCAGCCATCTTAAGCGTCTTACTTCTGGGTTCAGATCCTGCCCAAGCATCCCGAGAAGGGAAGGCGAGGTGCTGGCGAAGAGAGAGCCTAGCGCGGGGGTGGAAGATTTTGTCCCTTGGGTTGCTCTAATATTGAGCCTCCCCCCTGCTAGCGAAGAGGAAGAATAGAAGGACGAGATGGCTGACCTCGTTCATAACTTTGGCGCGCGGAAGCGCAAACATGGTGCCAGTTTCAAGCGGGCAACTAATGCTACCACCGAGGTTGTTGGTGAGTCTGATCAACACTCAACTGGCGGAGGTTCGGAAGAGCAGGCGATAGTCGTTATGGACTCGCCTGAGATGGGTGATGAGTGCCCAAAACACTCATATTATACTCGCGTCGGTCTTTCATTTTTACATTTATTCTATAGTAATTTCATAGTTTTTTTGTGGCGAGGCTCCTGATTTGGTGTCTTGTTTGGTTCTGGTCTGTCGGAGCAAAGAGTAGCTCTTGGAGAGCATTTTTGGAGCAATGGGGACGAGGCAAGAAAGTGGTACGTCACGTCGCCAGCGACGTCCCACGTCGCGACGTCCCACGTCGCGACATTAGCGTCCGCGACGTCGGCCTGTTTATCTGCCCTCATCATTAAAAAGCGAAATGGGGCTCGAATCGGGGAGAGCGGGAGCGTCTGAACAAAGGCAGAGATTCGAGACGAGAAGTGACCGCGGACTTCGAGGAAGTGCTGGGATTTGTCTTGTTCTTATTTTCGGATATTAGAATTATGTTTTAACATAACATTTTGATCTTTTCACTCGTATGTTCCTAGATTTATTTCTAGGGTTATATTGAACCACGTCATATGTTGATGGATTAAGTTTGATCTTTATATTATTCAGTTGTTTATCAATTTGTTACATCTGCTCTACATTGCATAGTTCAATTATATGATAATGTCGTAAGCATTAGCATAATCACACTAGAGATCAGAGATTCGAGATGAGGTTTTCCGGGGATGCAGGTGAAGCGACCTTGAGTTGAATCGGTAAATAGAGATATTAGATCTGAGGTGGCACTTGTGGTTAGAGCGTTTAAGCATCTCGGAATGCGGGTAGGATAGAGATATCTCAAATCTATTCACGAGAGATAAACGGATATACCTCGAGAGAGGATATCTCGTAAGTAAGATCACCTACGCCATTGACAAATTGTAAATATATTGAATAATAATATTTTTAGAAATAATCCATTAAAAATGACGGGGAGATATAACCACTGGAGCTTCAATATCGATAATTCATTAGAATCTAGCTCGATCGACTTTCGTACATTCCTGCTTCTTTCCCCAAATCATCTTTTAGGATATTATCTAAAAGCTAGAGACCTTTGTAGTCCATCTATTTGTGTCCACTGTGGATCGATATCCATACAGTACTATATTACTTGGGGCGACAGCGTGCGCTGCGCACATAGGCGTACATTTTACACCACCGCGTTTTCGACTGTCAGTTTTAGTAGTTCTTGAGTGTGAGTTTAGATTGATATAGAGAATTAAGCAAATAGATATTACCTAAAAATTTTCTTTACTTTTGTTTATTTTACAAGTCTTTGGTAATTTGGTTTTGTTGGCTCGTGTGTTATTGCAGTATAGGTTTCAGTAAGTACATGCGACATCGAGATCAAAATAACCAACACCTGTTTGATCAGAGCGAAAGACACGCGCAGTTGCGCGAAACGAGAGAGCGAACTGATTAGAAATCAATAGTCATGGAAAACAAGCGGAAAACGAAGATCTTGGCATTGAGCAATTTGAACCACGAGAGAGGCGAGAAATGGGAATCACGGAAGAATCAAGCACCCGGGCCATTTATACAGCCGGATAGTCCTTTCATGCTATTAAATGAGTTGAGTATTACCACCAAGCGTTGTTCGAGACATCTATCGAATGACCACCTATTCAAGCAGACAATTTGGTGGAAATTACGTCACTGATCACGGATGCTTGAATATCTTATTCTGGACTACCGTGAGGAACAGAGACATGCATTTGACTAACTTCCTCAGCGAGTACTATCCATCTGGCTCGGAGTTCTTGAAGAAGCTACGGTTACGGTTGTTCCCACTTTCGCGCCTCAGGATAGAGACCCAGAACAACGGCTAGCTTGGTCGGCCACGATTCAGTACTACATGGAATGATTTAGTGCAAAAAATTCGACTAAGTTCTTCCAACCTTGAAAATTGCCTGACTTATGCAGGAAATCAATACCTTTGGACGGCGGAGGAGAACTGGCGGAGGCATGGGGCCGGATTCCACGGTGTGCGGAGAGTGCCCACACCAGCGACCCGGATGGATCTGAAGTCAGGGGACGATATTCAATGATTGATGCTTGGTGGAGAACCTTTGATGAAACCCTGACCAAGCTTATGAAATCTTAGAAGATCTTGCGACCAACACTAATCATTGGCCTAGAGAGAGCTACCCGGTAGCGGTGGGTGGCAGAGATAACGAGGTCCTGACGTCGGTGAATCATGTGTAGCACAATGGCTAAGCAGATTAAATAATAAACGACAAGGAGCGCCAAACCGCAATCAAACCCTGACCCATGGGAGTTATATGAATTACGTGGTGGGCCCGCGCAATGGCCGCGGAATGTCGGTCGGGGAAACCTACGGTAGAAACGAAGCCGGTCACGTGTCGGGTTTAATCAGAATCAATCTCAGCAGTAAGGACCGTATGGGGGAAGCAGTTATCGAGTCGAATCGGGGCGAGGTGGGCGTAAGTGAGAGCGATAGTCGAACAATCGAGGATATGGGTGGCGGAATAATCGAGAACAATATGCCATGGTCGAAATAGTGAACTTGACCTTTGAAAAAGTTGGATTTAGAACAAGCTCTTGCACAGATGTTAACTTCCCCTCTGCCTTTATGAATGAAACGAAGGCTAACATGCGGCGACAAACAGCCCGAGTTGAATCAAGCGGCCTGACTCAGTTTGGAGGCACGAATGGGCGAATGGCAAATTCTTGACAAAAAAAAGACAATAGGGTTCTTTACGAAACGAATTCGGAGGTAAACCCGAAGAGATGGGAATGAGCATGTTCGCGATCATGCGAGAAGTGGGAAAAAGATTGGAAATCTTGGGTTACAACCCCGGTCATGAGGCAGTTAGGAATGGCGGTAGAAGCGCGGTGTAAAATGAATGCCTAAGTGCGCGGTTACTTGGCATTGGCCCCCAGTAATATGGTGTACTTAAAGTCGGATATAGATCCACGGGGGGAAGATGGGGTAAACTCTGAAGGTTCTTCTTTTCGAATGATATCTGAATAAGGAGTTTAGGGTAAAAATTAAGTAAGGAAGCTATGGCCAAATCTGCTGATTCTAGTGAATTAATAGTGTTGGCGCCTAGGGTTAAATCGCTATCCCGTTGATGGATTACTTTTCTAAAGATATTGTTATTGATCTATTTGTAATATGTCAATTAGCGAGTGATCTTGCCTCGAGATATCCTCTCTCGAGGTATATCGCTTTATCCGTGAATAGAATCGAGGTATATCTATCTCGACTCGGTATTAGAAATGCTTAAATGTTCTAACCTCAATTGCTACCTTCGGGGTTCGAATATCTCTATTAACCGAATCGGCTAGGCTACTCTGCAGGATCCTGGGCTTCCCTCATCTCGAATCTCGGATCTCTCAGTGCGAATATGCTAACATTGGCGGACATTAACATATAGTGGGGGAAATCTTTGAATTACTAGAGTAGATGTGACAAATTAATAACAAGCCCCGAATAACGAAGATCAAACTTTAATCCATTGGACATAGGGGTTTGATGTAACCTAGAAAGAGATCTAGAACATAATGGGAAGAAAATATAAAAGCTTGTTTTAATAAAGGCTTATTGTTCTAAAATCGAAAATATCAGAAAAATGAAAAAGCGTTACAATTCAGGGCACTTCCTCGAAGTCGATTAATCACTCTGCTCGAGCACGTACCTCTGTTGTGTGCCTCCAGTCCCCCTTGATTTCAAACCTAATTTGCTTTTAATGATGAGGGCGGATTTCGGGCTGGCGATCGCGACGTGGGGGCGTCGCGACGTGGTGAATAATCACGACGTGGGGGCGTCCACGACGTGGAGGCGTCGCGGCGTGGGGAACGCGTCGCGGCGTGGCTGGGCCATTTCATCGCCTTGTTCCCATTTGCTCGAAAATCTGCTTCCGTTCTTGCTCTTTTCACCCACGTGCTCCGCATAATTTCACTAAAGACATCAACTCGATATTCTAGTCACAAAAACTATAAAATTACTCTAAAATAGCGGGGAAAATGTAGGCTAGCTAGTATAATATGAGTGTTTAGGCACTCATCACACCCCCAAACTTAGTTTCTTTCTTGTCCTCAAGCAGAAACTAGACTCTCGACAAAGGACACACCACCCAGGTATAATGTAACTCACCTTATCTGATGATGCACATGCTGAAAGTAGGGGATCAATTTGGGTGACTCACATACCCACTGTTTTCGATGTTCGATGAGGCATACGAGATATTTGACTTTCGGTAAATTCGATTTAGCTAAGGGCAAGAAAGCCGACTAGTGCATGAATCCCATGGTGTTCGATAGCCTGAAATCCTATGTGCTTATGGTGAATGACCTCAGGGATATGCTAGGTTAGATGCCCCGAGCTTAAGCTCCAACTGCTGATAGGAAGAAGCTAACTAGGAAAGGATAGGAACCGCACCCATTTGTTCATGTCCTCATACTTAGAAATTTCCCTCACGTGCCTAAGAAGCAAAATGGAAGGAGCTGAGTGCCGAAGTTTTAGCAGGAGTGTTCTGTGCGGGATCCATTGGTGACTCCCACCCGGTTGGTTAGGGCACCGGGCATTCAATTCCTTCAAACTGCCGGAACACTCAGCAGCTCAGGCCTAGGTTTAGTAGATGGTCATCTTACGTCCCATGTAGACGGATGGTGAAGTCGATGACTCCGGCCGAGTTGGCTCGGGGCGTTGGGGCTTTGATAGGCCCCTCGGGCGTGCCGGGGATTCGATTGGATGATCGCTTATTCCTATGCATATACCTATTTTGTCATATTTCTTTCTTTTCTCTTTTCTATTGTTTTTGTATTTTCTCTTTTTGGTTGGAGGCCGATGGCGATCCTCTTTTGATTAGGTGTCCCATCGCTCAGGTTCGAATCTCCCTAGGTTGATCGAACTTTAGTAGTTGGTTCGGCACTTATGCATACTCTGAAAGTCACTAGTGTGTGAGTGTGATAGGGTTTTTGAAATGGTTTCTTGACTACCCGGGATTGATTCACTAGCCCTTTTCAATTATTCGATCTAATTACAGAGGCATCAGCCCGAATGTATGCGGTGAAACGAGTTTATAGTGAACTGATCAAATTGATCCTCAATTTTCAACATGGCACACATGTATGCAATTACTACATGCAAGAATGTCTAAATATAATCAAACAACTAACACATGACTCATGAAGTAAGTGCGATGTAAAATAAACTGAAAATAAAACACACTAATATACGGAACACACTAAAAAATACTACACACTAAAACCAAAACCTGATAAGCAAAACCTGAAACATGGTACCGATCCTTAAATCCCTCCCCACAAACAAAATATCCGGTGTCCCATTTGCGAGATAAAAATAGAGGGTAGGGAACTCCCTGAATATCCTTTGCGGTGGAGGTGGTGGTGGATGGTGAAAAGCGGATTTGTATTTGGGCTGCATAGGCTAGCTGCTGTAGAATGATGAAAGCGATTGGCGAGCTTGTCGCGTATCGGCCACATAGCAGCCTCCATTGTCTGGAGTAACGAGGACTCGGTGCTCACAGGTCTCATCCGAAGGCGTCGCGCTCGGTGTGCAGTACCTGGTCCTCAAGATGCGGTGGACTAGGAGGAGTGGCCGCTGTGGCTCTTTGGGGAGGTGGTGGGAGTGGGCTGGGATGGTGGTGGAGGTGGGTGGGACGGGAGCGGCTAAGGTCTCCCAGGGGACCGCCCGAGGATCCATAACGAGCCGATACTCATAGCTAGTCCTCGTCAGGGCTCGTGACACGAATCGTGAGCCCCCTCGGGTTGCGGGATACGGGTGTGTCACTTGGCCAGATATTGCCTTGATCGGATGAAGCCCGAGGCCTCGGTGTCGTCGAGGCACCCGACTGTTTGCACAAGCCAAATATCAGAAAGGGTGCCCTAGGTTCATCTTCGCATCCCGGTTATGGAGGATGGCATCCTCGATAACCTACCCAACATCGAATGGGATATCCTGGATGATGGCGAAGTTGAGCGAGCGTTGGGGTACGTCACCTGCACGTTCGTCGTCGAGATAAGGCCGTGGTAGTGAAATGATGCCAAACCTTAGAATGTAGGCGAATGCTTGGCCTTGGGGTGACACCGCATGGCCCGCTGCTGATGATCCTCCACTCACCACGGCCTTTGGTAATCACGCGGATGACCTCATGGTAGTGGGATGCTCGCGGAGGCGATCGAGGTCCGATTGGGACATGCTCTGGAAGCCGCCGAAACTATTGATCGACTCTGTATTTGAAGTCGAGCCAATATACCTCGCCTGACCTTTTGAGGACATGGGGCGCGAGGTTGGCGTCGTCTCGAACTACGCTCATTCTTGCCGTGGACGAGGGGTTGGCATAAGGCACGCCACCTTTAGCCTCGGTGTCTTTCTAAGAAATCATCGGGGTGATGAAACCTATCTCCTTAATGAAGGATCGGTTTTTTGCAAATTGTGCTAAACCGATCACGCGGCGCCAACGTTTATAAAACGTGAGGCATCCCGACAGGAGTCGGGTCCTCGTGGGCGGGCTCGGCTTGTGGCAACTTTGCCTCTTTGCGGATATCACTAGCCCTAGACAAAAAATGCTCAGGCTTTTTAATGTGCACCATGAAATCAACTAAATAACTACCTAAGGACTCCATGAAAACCTAAATGGGACTCGGAGATCCTAAAGGAACCTAGGGCCCGAAATGAGGACCTCTGATACCTGCAGACCAAACGAAAGCAACAAAGATACTGAACTCACGTACGAGCTAGAATCGGGCTGCAGTGGGTAGAACACACTATGACCCAAAAGCGGCCAAGGGGTGACTTACGGTGGTGTGGCGATGGGGTCTCGGCCGATTGGGATGGGAGCTCGACGGTCGGTGAAGAAATTTGAGATCTGCGGGGCTAGGGTTTGATGAGTGAAGGTGTGTGAGATGAAACCAAAATATGAACTATTCTTGAAATTTAAAAGCGAGGGCCCGCGTCATGACGTCTTGGTTCACGTCAGCGACGTGTGAAGGACATGACCAAATGACGTCGCGGCGTCGCGGGACCACGTCGCTGACGTGTATCTAAATGACGAATGGCGTCGCGGCCGTGAGAATTCCGCCGTCGCGGCGTGTGAGCAAAATGGCGTGTGGCGTGAGAATCCCGCGTCGCGGCGTGACGAAAGAGCCCGAAATGGCGTCGGCGGCGTGAGAATTCACGTCGCGGCGTGGCGGAGGGCTTCAAAAATGGCGTCGCTGACGTGAGAATTCCGTGTGCGACGTGACGAGGAAAGATGAAACGGCGTCGCGGCGTGAGAAATCCCACCTACATGACGTAGGAAGATGAAATTTGGCCTCATGGCGTGAGATCTCCGCGTGCGATGTGGCCGAAAAGTGTCTACGCAAGAAATTTTGAACACAACTCTCAGCCCACTTTTTGAACTCTCCACGTGTAAACATCATTAGGGCGTGAACAGAAAGACCTGCCTGCTTGGTCCTGATTAAACGATGGCGAAACGCACTTATCGCCAGACACAACTAGAGAGCAAGTGTGAAAATAGCCAATATAATGGAAACTACAAAATTTAGGAACACTTGGGTTGCCTCGAAGCGCTATGTTTAATGTCGTTAGCTCGGCGACCACGAAACTCAATGTGCTCAGAACTCAAACTCTTGTGATCGTTGACTATCTTAGCCTGCTTGGTATCAAGGTAGCTTGCTTGTGCGCAAACTACGCCTCCATAGTACGGCTTCAAGCGTTGGGTGTATTTGTGGATGTGCCTTTCTCGGGATGTGAAACTTACGCCCCACCATGTGAAAAGACCTTTGTTATTCTGGAGTGAAGATTAGGATATCGAGACTTGGTCCCTGAGGAAAAAGAAAGCTTTAGTCGAATTGAATAGAAGGACTTCGTTGTCATTTAGCGAGTGCTACGGTGATGTGCTTGTCGTGCCAGGCCTTGGTCTTCTCCTTATAAATAAGGGCGTTCTCATATCGCCGTTTACGAACTCATCTAGCTCAGGTTGGGTAGTCGTTTTCACCCGGCCCAGTGCGTCCGTGTTGGTTGTCGAGTGGCCCGATAGGCTCGATGCTCAATTCCAACGGAAGGTGGCGCTTTACCATAAACAAGTGCGAGCGAGGGACATTACCTAAAGGAGTTTTAAATCAGGTGCGGTACGGGCGCATAGATCTATCTTTTAGACAAAATCCTTCTTGGAGTTATTAGTATCTTCGGATGTACTTGATTTCTCGGTTGGATACTTCTGCTTGCCCGTTTGATTGTGGGTGGTATGCAAGAGATGCGATGACGTACCCCGTACTTTGAAGCCTTGTCTATTACCTTATTGCGAGAAATGCGTGCCATTATACGTGATTAAAGCTCGAGGTTCAAAAGCGTGAGAATATATTCTTAGCGTAGGGTGAGGTACAATCTTGGCATCCATTGGTTCGTGTTGAATCGCTTCTACCCACTTTGAGACATAGTCTCTGACCTTGACAAGATGTATAAATTGTTGTGATGCGGGAAATGGTCAGTAAATCGATCCCCCATAAGTCGAACAACTCTACCTCCAAGATAGGATGCATGGGTGGCTCGTCCTTTCTAGAGATGTTCCCGTTCGTTGACATTTGTCACAAGTGGAAGCGAGGAATTGATGAGCATCTTTAAATAGGAAGACGATAAAAACCCGATTGTAGAACCTTAGGCTGCTTTGTTCTCACGGCCACAAAGTGTCCACCACGATAGAGAGTGTGACAATGGTTGATCTCTGAGCATTTCATCTTCGGGCACACATCTCCTTATCACCTGATCAGCACAGTGCCTGTAAAGAATTGGCTCTTCCCAATAGTAGTGCTTAAGGTGTGCGAAAAACCTTTTCTTTACGATGGTTAAATTCAGGAGATCATGAAAGCCTCAAATAGTTCATAATCTGCAAACCAAGGCGCCTCTTGTCGAAGTAATAGCAAAGAAGTTCTCGTGCGGAATTCGTCATTCATAGGAAAATCATCTACGGCCTATTCCGATCAGCGAAAGGTGGTGCATACTTAAATTTTCGATTGCCCTTTTGATGAGTGCCTAAAACACTCTTTATATTATACTACGCGTCGATCTACATTCTCACATTTATTTTAGAGTAATTTTATAGTTTTGTTACTAGAATCTTGAGTTGATGTCTTTGTGAATGCGGGGCATTGGAAATTCGAAAAAGAAGCGACGAAGCGATTTTGGGCGAGTAGAACGAGGCGATGAAGTACCTGTCACGTCGCGACGTCCCCACGTCGTGACGTCCTCACGTCGCGACGTCCCCACGTCGTGACGTCGCCACGTCGTGACATCACCACGTCGCGACGTCGACTCGAAAATCGGCCCTCATCATTAAAAGCAAATTAGGGTTCAAAAATCAAGGAGGATCGGGAGGCACACGAGCGAGAGCCGCAGTTCGAGAAGCGGTGACCGCGACTTGATGCCGGGAATTGTAACACTTTTCATTTTTCGGATATTTTCGGATTTTAGAACAATGTTTCCTTTATTAAACAGTTTTATATTTCTTCCATTATGTTCTAGATCTCTTTCTAGGGTTACATCAAACCCTGTCATGTCGATGGATTAAATTTTGATCTTTCATGTTATTGATTGTTTTTTAATTTGTCACATCTACTCTATACGCATTTCAATTATATGTTAATGTCGGCCAATGTTAGCATATTCGCGCTGGAGATCCAGATTCGAGATGAGGAACATTCGGGGATTTGGATAAGTAGCCTTTGCCAAATGGTCGGTTAATGAGATATTAGAACTGAAGGTAGCATTTGAGGTTAGAACATTTAAGCATTTCGGAATCTTAGAGTCGAAGATAAGATATACTCGATTCTGTTACGAGATAGGCGGATATACCTCGAGAGGATCTCGTAAGCCAAAGATCACCTCGCTAATTGACATATTACAAATAGATTGAATAACGATATCTTTAGAAAAGTAATCCATTACAGGCGTGATAGGCGATTAACCACAGGCGTAACACCATTAATTCACTAGAATCAACAGCTTAGTCGCAGTTTCCTTATTTAATTTTTACCCTAAACTCCTTTTATTCGTATATCATCTCAGTGCAACTCTCGTAGTCAATTTACCTTTCCCTCAGGATCGACATCCGCATTTTTAAGCATGGCTTCATTACTTGGGCATGCCATAATTTAAGACTTAGTATCTTCGATATAATCTGCCGCTACCGCTGTTTTTTGGCGCCGTCGGGAACTATGCACTGGAGCATGTAGAAGTGAGCACATAGGATAGTATTCGAATTTTTCTTTATTTTGTTATTTTTACAAGTGTCGGTAAATTGCTTGGAGTTATTAAAGTATTTGCAGCATTGTGTTTCAGTACATGCGACAAAGAAATCGAATTAATCAATACTGTGGATCCCCGAATCAGAAGACTTTACGTATCGCGCGAGAACAGAGAATGTGAATCGTATTAGAACTGGCTAGTCATGGAAAACACCAAGAACAAGATTTTGGCGCTGAACAACCGAACTAATGTGAGGGAGTAGAAATAGGGAATCAAGCGCCTGTGCCATTTATACAACCAGACGATCCTACATGCTATTAGATGAGCTTGTTTTACTCCAACAAGAGTTCGGGACAAATACGATCGCCAATCGATTCAAGCAAACAATTTTGGAATTGAAGTCACCACAAGACAGATGTTTCAGAATATATCGTCTAATGGACTACCCCATGAGAACCCTAACATGCATTCGAACAACTTCCTCGAAGTTTGCGATATCACCAAATACAATGGAGTTACCAAGAAGCCCTAAGACTGTTGTTCCCACTTCCCACTGAGACAGAAAGCTGGCATTACTAAACTAACACCAATTGTACTCCATTACTTATATGGAACGAAGTTGGTACAGTGTTTCAACAAGTTCTTCCACCTTCAAGATTGTTGTCTGCAGGAGATCAATACGTTTGGTCAACTAGAGAGAACCGCGCAGGCAATTTTCGACAGTTCCATGAACATTGGCAAGTGTCCCCCACCACCACTAACCGGGATGGATGCAAGTCCACACCTTCTACAATGGTCCGAGAAATACAACTCGAACAATGATAGATGCCTCACTCCTGAGGATCATTGATGAAGAAACCACGCACTGTAGCGTATGAGATACTGGAAGATGTCGCAACCACTAACTGGCTCAGAGAAGGCTACACCAATACACACCCAAGGTGGTGAACTTATAATGAGGTCCTAACAACCCCGGTGAATCATGTAAGACAACTAATCTGCCAAATGAATAGACAAATGAAGGAAACGTGAACGCCATACAAACTAATCCATGGGAGTTGTGTGAATTTTGTATGACAAAGATAGTAGAAGGTGAGAATGTCAATGTGAAACCCTACAAAGGGAGCAAGCCCAAGACGTGACGAGGTTTAACTGGGACCAATCACAAAGAAGAAGGACCGTATGGGGTAACAGCCTACCGAATCAAAATCGTGACAAGGGTGGCGAACAATCGTAACTGCATCATCAAAACAATCAAGGGTATGGATGGCGTAATAACTTAACAATATGCCATCGTAAACCGAAGCCAATGAACCACCCCGAAAAGAAGTTGGATTTAGAGCAAGCTCTAGCACAGATGTTAACTTCTCATTCGCTCATGAATGAGACTACGTTTAACATGCAACAAAGAATCAACCCAAGTAAACAATCAAGCAAGACAACTAAGGAGTTTGAGGCACAAATGGGCCAAACGCGTTTTTACTTTACGTAAAGGCAACCGGTTCTCGCCGAAAGCAATTCAGAGGTAAACCCAAGAAGATGGGAATGAGCACGCTAAAGCAGTCAATGGTAGCGGAGAGAATTAAATCATGCAACCCCCACTCAGAGGAGCAAGCAGGAGATCGAGAGATCACACAAATTTTAACTGAAAGATGATGCCAAAGAACAATAATGTGGAGAAACAAATAGCCAGAGACTCCTAGAAGCAAAGGCCGCGATACCAAATCCCTTACCCACAACGTGCCTCAAGAACATGAACTGATAAGCACCACAAGCTCCATGGATGTTTTCAAAGTCGTATATAAACATCCCATTTGGCCGATGCCCTGCAGCAAATGCCCAAGAGGTAAAGTTCACAAAGACATTTTGTCTCGAAGAGAAGATTAGCAGACTTCGAGACTAGAACTTAATCCGAGGAATGCAAAGGCCATCCTTCGTAGGAAGCTACCAGAAATTCCAAAGACCAGTGGGGCTCACTATCCGTGCACAATTGAATGCTGCTTGAGAGAGCTGTAAGATTCGGGGTGCCGCATTAATCTTATGCCTTATCCATCTTTAAGCTGCTGGGATTAGGAGAAGCCCGTCCGACACAAATACTCTTCAAATTTGCATAAGATCCTTGAAGCACCCAGAGGATAATAGAAGATGTCTAGTAAAGGTCGATGTTTATCTTTCCAGTTAGACATTTCATAGTTTTTGTACATGGAGGAAGATAAAGAAATACCGATTATCTTAAAGACCTTTTCTAGCAACCTGGCAAATGATTGATGCGTAGGGGCGAACTCGAAACTAAGAGTACAAGAAGAAGTAAAATTCAATGTCTTCGAGGCGTTAGAGACACCCAGAAAGTGATACGCGGCTTTAAATTTTGGGTCGAGCATAAGAGAGGCTATAAGGTTCACCAAAGTGGTCTCACCAATCTTCTAAGATTCAAACAGTATAATGATCTGAGAACTTATTGATTTGCGCGTAAGAACAATACTAAGTGGATGGATTCCTTCAAGTAATAATAGAAGGAAAGATTTAATCGTTAAAGTACATTAAACAATGCTCATCAATCTGAGCAACCACCCAAGACGGAACAAAAACCCTTACCTAATATTTGAAATATGTGCATACCGGGGTAGAATCTACCACCTGTAATTATCTCATCAATTCCTAACCTAAATGGAGGAAGAGAAGTTATTTGAGGGTTCTTCGCGATCACAAACAAGCACTGATGGTCTCTTAGTCGACTAAAAGGGATCCGCCTATGTGTATGCACCGCATTTTATTAGAAGATGGCCACAAGCCCTCGTGAAAGCCAGAGGAGGTTGAATCCGACAAATTTAAGGAGGTAGTTCTGAAAGAAGTTCTAAATGGCTAGATACCGGGTGATTTAATTCCCATTTCATAACAGATGGATAAGCCCTGCTCGTAGTGCCAAAGAAAAGGGGATAACCAAGTATTAAGACTGAAAACAATATCTTTGGCCATCTAGAACAAAGGACTCCGTGGAGAATTTGTATTGACTATAGAAAGTCGAACAAGGCCACTGAAAGATCACTTTCACCATTTCTAGATCGATGCTCTGATCGACAGTCGTACATCGTTGATGGATATTCCTACGTATGATAACTAATTGCCATAGCTCCTAAGATCAGAGAAGACAACATTCACTTGTCCTTATGGTGACTTATTCTACTCGATTCCCTTCGGACTGCAATGCACCTGCAATCTTCGATGCATGATGGCCATATCTTCATTACGGTGGTAGAAGATCTACTGAAATCATGGACGATTTCAAGAATGGAAATTCATTTGACAATTCATCACAGCAAATTTAAGTATCGTACTAACAAGATGTGGCAGACCAATTTAGTACTAATTTGGGAAAAGTACACTTTCATGGTACAAGAGGGTATTGTCCCGGGACACTGATCTGCAAGAGGAGAGGTAGATAGGGCGAAGATCAAGCAATCGGAAGTTACCTCCACCTTCTTCGAAAGGATCCAAGTTTTCAGGGCCATGCCGGATTTTATAAAGTGCGATCAAGGATTTCTCACAGATATAAAACCATTGTCTAATTTGCTAGTCCGTGTGGATCCCATTCGAATTTGACTCAACATGTATGATGCTTTTTATCAGACATGATAAGTTGATCTCACTATTGTCAGAGTTTAAGATTGGTCTTTTCCATTGAAATATGCGCGATGCAAAGCTTTAATTATGCGATCGGGGGCAAGATTAGGCTGTAAACGAGAGAAAATCTTTCAGTGATTTACTATGCAAGCGTGACTTTAGTCCACTAACCTAATTATGCCACTAATGGTAGAATTATTGGCCATCGGTTTTTGACAAATTCAGGCCATATTTGATTGGCAACAAAGTCGGGTACACATGATCATTCTACCATTAAGTGGTTTGATTTACCAGAAAGATGTAAAACCGTATTGATTCGTGGGTCCTTCATCGCAAGAGTTCGACGTAGAAATCAAGGGTCAGCATGGCACCGAAAATTTAGCGCGCACTTCACCTTTCGCGACCGAAGCGGGGCCGTAGATGATGTTCCCGTGAATGACGAATTTCCAGACGAAACTTCTCACATTGAGGACAGAGGTTAGTTCCTCGGTTGGCAGATTATGTGAAAGATCAGAGCAAAGTGATTCCCCGAATTTAACTATCAAGAAGAAAGTTTTTACACCTTGGCACTACTATCGGGAAGAGCTAATTCTTTACGTGCACCGTGGCTGACCAGTGGATAAGGAGATGTGTGCCCGAAGATGAAATGCTCGCGATTCGAATCCATTGTCATACTCTATCGTGGTGGACACTTTGCGGCCAGAGAACAAAGAGCCAAGGTTCTACAATCGGGTTTTTACTGCCTTCCTTATTTAAAGACGTTTCATCAATTCGCTTCCACTGCGGACAAATGTCAACGAATGGGGAACATCTCTGGGAAGGACGCAGCCACCCATGCATCCTATCTTGGAGGTGAGTTGTTCGACTTATGGGGGATCGATTTCATGGACCATTTCCAGATCATACGCAACAATTTATACATCTTGTCGGGTCAGACTATGTCTCAAAGTAAGTAGAAGCGATTCCAACACGAACCAATGATGCCAAGATTGTAGCCCAATTTCTACGCAGCAATATATTCTCACGTTGAACTCAGGCTTTAATCATGATAATGGCACATTTCGCAATAAGGTAATTGACAAGGTCTTGCAAAAGTATGGGGTACGCGATCGTGACATCCTCTTGCATACCACCACAATCAAACCAAAAGGGCATCTCAATCGTAGAAATCAAGCATCCTGAGAAGACAACAACTCAGAAGGATTGGTCTAAAAGATGACGATGCGCCTGGGCATACCGCACCGCATTTAAAACTCCTTAGGTATGTCCCCGTTCGCACTTGTTTATGGTAAAGCGTGCCACCTTCCGTAGAATCGGGAGCATCGAGCCTATCGGGGCCACTCGACAACTGGGAACATGACAGATTGGGCCGGTGAAAACGACCACTCCAACCTCAAGAATAGATGAGTTCGTAACAAAGCAGCAAAAGCACAAAGGTTACATATGAGAACGCCCGTATTTATAAGGAGAAGACCAAGGCCTGGCACGACAAGCAAATCACCATAAAAGAATTCACTCGCCTGACAACAACAAGTCCTTTTATTCAATTCCGACTAAAGCTTTTTCCGAAATCAAGTTCGATGGTCCCGACCTTCTGCTGCAACAGCGTCTTTACAGCGTAAGTTTCATCCCGAGAAAGATCATGGGCCGCCACCCAACGCTTGGAAGCCATTTATGGAGGCGAAGTTTTCGCAGACAAGTAAGTCATTCCTTTGCCAAATTAAGAAGTATAGTCAACGATCACAGGAGTTTGAGTTCCTGATCACATTGAGTTTCAGGGTCGTCGAGTTAACGACATTAAACATAGCGCTTCTTGGGAGGCAACCCAAATGTTCCTAAATTTTGTAGTTTCAAGTTCTATTGGTTATTTCAATTTTTGGTTTCTAGTTGTGTTCCTCGACGCGTTTCGCCGCCGGGTTTAATCATAGACCCGGGAAGGTAAGTGTGTATTTCGGGCCATGTTCAATGTTCGGAATGATGTTTACACGCGGAGAGTTCTCGAAAAGCGGGCTGAGTCAGGTATTCAAAATTTCGCGAGACTCTCCGCCACGCCGCGACGCGGAGATCTCACGCCGCGACGCCAAAATTTCAGCTGGCCACGTCGCGACGTGATTCTCGCCGCCGCTGACGCCATTTTTAAGCTCTTGTCACGCCGCGACGCGGATTCTACGTCGCGACGTCATTTTTTGAAGCTCTCTGCCACGTCGCGACGTGGATTTACACGACGCGACGTCAAAATTTCATCCTCCGCACGCCGCGTCGCGGGATTTCTCACGCCAGATTGGTTTTAACACTTCTGTCACGTCGCGACGTATTCCCACGTCGCGACGTCAAATGGTAAAGCCCTCTGTCACGTCGCGACGTCACCCCGCACGTCGCGACGTGGCTCTGTTTTTAGCCCAAGAATAGTTCATTTTGGCTCTTCACCTCACACACCTTCACTCATCGAAACCCTAGCTCCCCTGCATCCCAGCCTTCACCGACTGCTTCAGCTCTGATCCTGACCGGGCCGAGGCCCTCCATCGCCAGCCGATCACCGTAAGCCCTCATTGGCCGGGCCAATATGGTGGCATTCCCACCCATCAGAGCCCGATTCTAGCTTGGGTACAGTAGTCTAGGGTTCATTTGTTGCTTTCGCGTATTCTGTAGGCATTGTAGCCCTCACTTGGCCAATGAATCTGAAAATTCCCGAGTAAAGATTTAGGTTTTGTGAAGTCCTTCGAAGGCTATTTAGTTGTTTTGTGGTGCACATTAGGTGTTTGATTTTTTTTTGTCTAGGTTAGTATGTCTGGCAAGAGTGCGAAGTTGCTTGTTGCCGGAGCCGGCCCATCGAGGACCCGACTCGCCCGATGCCTCACGGCTTATAACCAAGAGCGGCCGCGGACGTGCTTAGCACAATTTGCAAAACCGATCCCGCATTAAGGAGAAGGGGTTTCATCACCCCGATGATTTCTTGAAAGACAATCAAGGCTAAAGGGGTGGCTGCCTTATGCCAACCCCTCAAGCCCAAATGCAAGCAATGAGCGTAGTTCGAGAATTTACGCCAACCTCGGCCTCCCATGTCCTCAAAAAGGTCGTGCGAGGTGGTTGTCGACTTCAAATGAAATGATCAATAGTTTCCTACGGGCCCAGCATGTCCCACCGGACCTCGATCACCACAGCATCCTCGACTACCACGGAGGTCATCCGCGCATCGGCACCAAAGGCCGCAGGAGCGAGGATCAACAAAGGCGCCATACACTTCAAGGCCAAGCATTCGGGCCTACATTCATAAGGTTTGGCACCATCATCACTTCAGCGCCTTATCCCCGACGCATTTTAATGTGTGAGGTGACGCTCAAATAGTTTCTTGCTCAACTTCGCCATCATCCAGATATCCCATTCGATAGTCAAGGTGTTATCGAGGATGCCATCCTCCATAACCGATGCGTATATTATTTGAACCTAGGGCAATTTTCTCATATTTGCTTGTGCAAACAAGCCTGGTGCCTCGACGACAATGAGGCCTAGCTTCATCCGGGATCAAGGCCATATCTGGCCAAAGTGGGACACACCCGGGTGTCCCGCCACCCAGGTGGGGGTTTACGACTGCAGTCACGAGCTCCTCCGACAAGGACGAGCTTCCCGATTATCGGGCTCGCTTTGGATTCCTGGGTGACACCCAGGAGGACATTGGCCAGTCCTCGTCTCGACCACCTCCACCACCATCCCAGCCACCTCCACCACCTCCCGCCAGCTCACAAAGTGGCCACTCCTCCTAATCCTTCCCGCATCTTCAGGACCCGATGTCACACACATCGAAGCGCTTTGACGCCTTCGGGATGAGACCCAGAGCACCGAGTCCCTCGCTACTCCAGACACGGGAGACGCTGCGTGTCGACATAAAAAGTGCCTCCGCCAATCAAGCCATCATCCTACACAGCCAGCTAGCCTATGCAGCCCAAATGCCTAGCCTCTTGCTTTTCACCAGCCTCCACCACCTCCACCGCAGCGTTGATATTCAAAAATTCTCCTCTATGTTTATCTTACCATGGGGACACCGATATTTGTCAGGTGAGGGATTGGGATCTGTGGTACCGTTTTGCTTCGTGGTTTTGTGAGTGTGATTTTTAGTGTGTCTTATATTAGTTTGTTTTGTTTTCGCTTATTTTACATCGCACTTTCATGTTTATGAGTCATGTGCTAGTTATTTGATTATATGTTAGACATTCTTGCATGTAAGAATTGCATACATGCGTGCCATGTCGGGACAAATCGAGGATCAATTTTGATCGAGTTCACTATAAACTTGTTCAATTGCATACATTCGCTTGATGCTCAAGAATTAGATCAATAGTTGAAAAGGGCTAGTGAATCAATCCCCGGTAGTCAAGAAACCCGGGCCTCAAAAACCCTATCACACTCACACACCAGTGACTTCAGAGTATGCATATGCCGAACCAATCCACAGTTCGATCAACTAGGGAGATCAACCATTTGAGTGATCCCACCTAATCAAAAGAGGATTGCCATCGAGCCCCAACTCAAAAAGAGAAAAATACAAAAACAATAGAAAAAAATAAAATAAATAAAAAAATATATGACAAAAATAGGTATATGCATAGGAATGTTTCTGATCATCCAATCCAATCCCGGCACGCCCGAGGGGCCTATCAAAGCCCAATGCCCCGAGCCAACCGGCCTGGGAGTCATTGACTCTGGCACCGCTCCGCTACATGGGACGTAAGATGGATCATTCACGCAACCTAGGCCCTTTGAGTCAAGGAGTGTCAGTGAAGTTTGAAGTGAATTGAATGCCTGCAAATCTTTAACCAACCCGGTGGGAGTCACTCAATGGATCCCCGCCACAGAACACTTCTGGCAAAACTTCTGGCACTAGGCCTCATTGTGTTTTAGGTACAGGAAATTTCATATGAGAACATGAATAAATGTGTGTGTTCTATCCTTCCTAGTTAGCTTCTTCCCAAGAGCAGTCGAGCTTAAGTTTGGGGGGTATCTAACCTAGGCATATACTGGAGGTCACCATTGCAAGCACATAGGGATTTTGGGGAAAGGCTATTGAACACCATGGGATTTGATGCACTAGCCGCCCACCCCATCTCAACTCGGGACCACTGTCAAGATTCAGAGGTTCAATGAACATCGAGCAAAACAAAGGGTATGTGAGTCACCCAAATTGATCCCTATTTTTCAAAGATGTGCATCACCGCTTCAGGTTAGAGGCATTATATCGTGTGTGTGTGTGTCCTGTTTAGATTTTGGTTTGCCGAGACAAAGCAAGAAACCAGCTCAGTGCATGAGTGCCTAAAACACTCATATTATACTTCACTAGATATTCTCTCGTTTATTTTAGTAATTTTATAGTTTTGTTACTAGAATATCGAGTCGATAAGTTCTTTGCGGAATGCGTGAGCATTGGGGTGAAAAAGAGCAAAGAACGGAAACAGATTTTGGAGCAAATAAACAAGGCGGCGAAGTACTGTTACGCCGCGACGCCCTCACTTCGTGACGCCCTCACGCCGCGACGCCCCCACGCCGCGGACGCCGCCACGCCGTGATACCACCACGCCGCGACGCCAACTCAGTGTAATCGCCTCATCATTAAAAGCAAATTAGGGCTCGAAAACTATGAGGACCGGGAGGCAATACCGAACAAAAAGCGCGATTCGGTATTAGAGTGACACTGACTTCGAGGAAGTGCCCGGGAATTGTAACGCTTTTCATTTTTCGACATTTTCTGATTTTTGTAACAATGTTTCCTATTAAACAGCTTTATATTTTCTTCCATTATGTCTAGATCTCTTCTAAGGTTACATCAAACCCCGTTTCATGTCCAATGGATTAAAGTTTGATCTTTCATGTTATTCAATTGTTTTAATTGTCACATCTACTTATACCTGCATTTCAATTATATGTTAATGTCTGGCCAATGTTAGCATATTCGCACTGGAGATCCGAGATTCGAGAGATGAGGGTATGCAAGGATTTGATAGAGTAGTTCTTAAATGATTCTACACAGATATTCCTAACCCCTAAGGTAGCATTCGAGGTTAACATTTAAGCATTTCTCGAATACCGAGTCGAGATAGAGATATACTCGATTCTATTCACGAGATAAAGGGATATACTGAGAGTAGGATACCTCGTAGGCAAGATCACTCTAAGCACTGACATATTACAATAGATTTGAATAATACATCTTGAAAAGCAATCCATTGAACGTGATAGGGGCGATTTAACCCTAGCGCCTACCACCATTAATTCACTCGAATCACTTAGTCGCAGCTTTCCTTATTTAATTTTTACCTCTAAACTCCTTTATCTCAGATATCGGCTCGAAAAGCAGAACCTCTCAGAGTCAATTTACCTTCCTAGATCATATCCGCATTCTTGCCACACTATATTACTAGCTACGCAGTGGCACTTGCGCACTTAGGCATCTCATTTTATACACCGCTGCCTCAATAATTTTCTTATCCTCGCGATTTCACGTCGAACTCGCAGTCAATAGGACCCACCGAATCAATCTCGGGTTTCTGTGACCTTTTCGTCATCAAGTACTTAATGGCCGAATAGATCAGCGGTGCACCACGACTTTGTTGCCAATCAACATGGCCTCGAATTTGTCGAAGCAAAGACAATGGCCACGCTCTTTCGCAGTGGCATAATTCAACAGCTATCTGAAGTCCTGCGTGGCAGAAATTCACCAAAGATTTTCTCGCTTTCGCCCCTAAGTGATTTCACTTCAATCGCATAGTCGCCAGATTTCCGCATATCACTAAATGGAAAGACTAACTGAGTTACAACAATAGGAGCTGATCAACTTATTCTTCAATACAAGAAAGCATGTACGCATTGGGAGTCAAATTCGAATCGGATCCTCGACCAGCAAATTAGACAATGGTTTCAAATCCGTGAGAAATCCTTGATAAACCGCTCATAAAACTGAAGATATCATAGAAAACTCTGATCTCGACCGGGCAGTGGAGTAACTTCAATTGCCTAACTCTACTCTTGCCTACCTCTCATCCCTCTACGAGATCCCGATGTCCAAGGATTAATACCTCAGACCATGAAATGGCACTTTTCCCAATTGAGTGCTAAATCGGTTCCACATCTTGCTAGTACCGCTTCCTAAAATTCGTTAGATACCACAATAATTTCATTTATCGAAATCGTCCATGAAGATTTCAATCGTTCTTCCACCATGCTCTGAGAATATGGCCACCATGCATCACGAAGAGTACTTTGCATCAGACATCAGTATGGCATCCACGGAATGCTGAATGTACCATAAGGACAAGGAATGTTGTTTTCCCATCTTTAGAGTTGTGGTAATTGGTTGTAACTCTGAATATCCATCCAAAAAGTAATAATATTCATATCTGCTAATCATTCCAGCATCCGATCTAGAAATGGCAAGTGAGTGATTCTTTCGAGTGGCCCCTATTCAAATATAGTCAATACAAATTCTCCAACTTAACAACGTTCTCAGATGGCAAGAAGATATTGCTTCAAATTTTTGATAACAGCTATCCCCCTTTCGGCACTACCCGACTTGTATTGTTCAATGCCACGCCCGGCTAGTGGTAAATCACCCCAAGATTTGAGCCATTTTAACTTTTCCAACTACCTCCTTCATTGTCTATTTGGTCTTCCCCGCTCCACCGAGGGCTTCTGTGGCCATCTTCTTAATAAAATACTAAGTGCATACACATAGAAAGGGCGGATCCCTAGGCCGCCCAGAGACCATCCGAAAGCTTGTTTATGATCGAAGAACCTCAATAACTTCTCTTCCTCCATTTCAAGGATGAGATAATTACGGTAAAGTAGATTCTACCCTGCATATGCATACTTCAAATGGCTAGGTAGAGGTTTTTGTTCCATCTTGGGTGTTGCCTCAATTGATGGAACCTACTATTAGCTCCTTCGCCTAAATGACTAAGTATTTCCACGTGGCCCAAGGAATCATCCACTTAACGTATTCTTTCCGCCTCACTGTGTTCTCGATGATTCGCCACTAGCTAGTTTCCAGGAAGAGTCGTAAGGAGACCACTTTGGCTAGACACTAGCTCGCTATATCAACCATTAAGCACGTATCACTGGCCGGTGTCTCACCGCTTCAAGACATTAATTCATTCTTCTTCTTGTACTCTAGTTTCAGCTACTTCTCTACACATCAATGCTTCTCGCTACCATAGAAAAGGTCTTCCCAAATAATCGGTATTTCTTATTTCCTCCATGTCTAAAAACTATGAATTCCACGGAAAAGATAAATCTTATCACCTTACTAAGACATCTTCTATTATCCCCCTGATGTTTCAGATCCACCTGGTTTCAAGAGGATTTAGCTCCACTCATTTTCCTAATCCTAAACGCTTTAAAGATGGATAAGGGCATATTTACCGTTGGCACCCAAATCACACAAATTTCAAAATAGCATTTCCAATCAGGCACTGGAGAAGAAACTGGGCCACTGAAAGCTCGCGGTAGCTTCTCCTCAAGGATGGCACTGCATTCCTGCTGTTTACCGTCTCGGCTCAATCTTCTCTTCTCGAGACAAAATAACATGAACTTATAATCAAGCATTTGCTCTGTGTGGCATCAAAGAAATGGAATGTTTATACGCACTAAAACATCCAAGGAACCCCGTGGAATCTTGTCCAAGTGAGCTTTTAGACGCTGCGGGTAAGTGGACCTAGAGGCCGGGCCTTTGTCACGAGAGCCCTCGACCGCTTTCTCCCGTGGATCAGTTTTTCGCCGCATCATCTTTCCGCTCGCCGGGCGGGATTCTCTGCCTGAACCGCCGCACATTTGAGGGTCAGACGGATCTCAATTCTCTCCCACTTCGTGACCTTAACGTGCTCATTCCCATCTCTTCGTTTACCGAATTGCTCTAAGAGAGAACCGCTGCCTTCAGAAGTAAGCTTGCTTATTCGGGGCTCCATTTCAGGCCTCCAAACTCCTACCAGGCTGCTGGATGTTTAATCAATGATTCACGCCGATAGAGCTCACTTAATCATCCATATGAACGCTGAATTAGAAGCAGACATCTGTGCAGAGCTTGCTCTAAATCCAAATTTTCTTAGTGTCTGTATTAGTCTGCCTACTGCTGTATTGTTCCTTGACACCCGCCCATCCATACCTCTGGTTGTTTGATTATCTCCGGTTCCGATCACACGCCATCCTTGTTCCCATTCTCGACTCGTAACTGGCATCCCGCTACGGTCCTTTAAGCACAGATTTATCTCCTGACAAACCTCGACACGTACCGGGCTTGGTTTCACTGTAGGGAGCCACCGATCAGATATCTCTCGCGTTGTTTGTCGTCTTCACAAAATCTACACAACTCCCATGGATTAGCTTGTAGCGTGGCTCACTGCCTTTCTGCCGTCTATTCAACTGCTTAGTTAGCTGTGCCACATGATTCACCTGTGCTGTTAAGGACCCATGACCAGGCCACCCACCGTGCTACCTGGGTAGCCTCTAGGCCACCGACAAGGTTGGTCATGTGATCTTCCACATCTCATACGCCCGGTCCGTGGTTTTCTCTCATCAATGATCCTCCATCAGGTAATTATCATGCTCTGGTTGTATTTCTCACTATTGTAGAAGGTGTGGACTTGCATCCATCCGGTTAGCTCTGGTGAGGACACTTCTCACAATTCATGGAACCCTCGTCCCATGCCTCGCCAGTTCCTCCTAGTCGACCAAACGTACGATCTCGCACCGCTGTGCACCTTCGAAGGTGGGAAAGAACTTGGCTCGTAAACTTTCTGGTGATTTGCACTGCTCATAATAATGAGTCTCGGTGGTCGATCGTTAGCCAATGCTTGGCCTCTATCCCCCGAGTGAGATGGGAATAACCGCAATCTTAGTGGCTTCTTCAAGAACTCCTTGCCAGATGATAGACGCAAACTCGAGGTTAACAATGCATGTTCTGGGTTCTCATGGTAGTCCATGGAACAATATGTTCCGGCATTCAGATTTTGATCACTTCAATTCAAAATTGTTCGTTGAATCAGGGCCATTCGACGCTTATTCCAACCACTCGCTGAGGTAAAACAAACTCATCTAATAGCATGTAAGGATTGTCTGTCAGAGAATACCTGGCGCTTGATTCCTATTTCGCTCCTTCCAGGTCTACTTATCTAACGCCAAAATCTTGTTCTCTCAGCTTGTTTTCCATGACTATTTGTGCCTAATATGTTCTCGTCGTTTCTGCAGAATCTGTGCGTAAGTCTTTCTAGCTTCAGATCACACTAAGGTTTATTGACTTAATTTTCATTATTATACTCAATTTCAAAACCCAGACGTAAGGAAACACACAAACTAACAAAACCCAATACCAAGACTTTGTAATATAACAAAATAGTGAAAACTAGAATACTATCTATGTGTCACTTCTATATCAATTTAAACCAAGTCACAAGAACGGCGCCTGCAAAAACTTCGACAGTCGAAACGTGGGGTGAGAAACATGTTTACAAGAAGCGCATCGCAGAGTTCATGAATATAGTGTACTTAAAGTACTATATCGATCCACGTGGAAAGGTAAATCGACTCCACAGAGGTTCCGCTTCGCATAACATTCGAACAAAGGAGCTTAGGTAAAATTAAGGTAAGGAACCCAGAACTAAGAGCCAATACCAGTGAATTAATGGTATTACGCTTAGGTTAAATCCGCCTCATCAATGCCTCAAATTTGATTACTTTTCTAAAGATATCGGTTATTCAATCTATTTAATATGTCAATTAGCAAGGTGATCGTGCCTACGAGATATCCTCTCTCGAGGTATATCCACCTATCTCGTGGAATGTAATCGAGTGAGTATCTCTATCTCGACTCCTAGATTCGAAATGCTTAAATGTTCTAACTCAATTGCTACCTTCAGTTCCTGACACTTATTAAACCCGACCTACTAAAAGGCTACTCTACCCGCATCCCCGACACCTCATCTCTCGAATCTTGATTCCGAAGGCGAATATGTTAACATTGCCAGACATTAACATATAATTGAAATGCAGGTATAGAGTAGATGTGACAAATTAATAACAACCGAATAACATGAAAGATCAAACTTTAATCCATTGGACATGACAGGGTTTGATGTAACCCTAGAAAGAGATCTAGAACATAATGGAAGAAAATATAAAACTGTTTAATAAAGGAAACATTGTTCTAAAATCCGAAAATATCCGAAAAATGAAAAGCGTTACAATTCCCGGGCACTTCCTCGAAGTCAGTGTCACTCTGCTCTCGAAACTTGTGCCTCTGTTCGTGTGCCTCCCGATCCTTTGATTTCTGAACCCTAATTTGCTTTTAATGATGAGGGCAGATTTTCGAGCTGACGTCGCGACGTGGTGACGTCGCGACGTGGTGGTGTCACGACGTGGGGACGTCACGACGTGGGGACGTCGCGACGTGGGGACGTCACGACGTGGGGACGTCGCGACGGACGGCGTATTTCACGCTCTGTTCCCATTTGCTCCAAACCGCTCGTTGTCGCTTCTTTTCACCCCAATACCTCAGATTCACTAAAGACTCCTAACTCAAGATTCTAGTCACAAAACTATAAAATTACTCTTAAAATAAACAGGAAATGTAGATCGACACGAGTATAATATGAGTGTTTTAGGCACTCATCGACTCCAGGCGTCAATCGCCCGTGAGCAAAAAGATGATGCAGATAAAGAACTTCGGGGGAGAAACAACATCGTGAGAACTCTAATGGCTAAAGTGTCAAGATACCAGCCTTTACCTACGCGTCTCAAGAAGCATAAACTGATAAGCACTACCTAAATTCATGGATGTGTTCAAAAGTCAGACATCAATATCCCATTTGTCATGCCCTAGAGCAAGACGCCGCTTATAAATTCATGAAAGACATCTTTATCCCATAAGAGACGATTAATGATTTAAACAAGAATCAACTGAGAATAAAGTACATCCTTCGGGAGGAAGCTTCTCACGTAGTTTAAGGACCCAGTAGCCACTATCCCTCGTGACAATCGGGAGAAATGCTACTTTGAAAGAAGGCTATGATTTTGTGCCAAAGATTAATCTTATGCCCTTATCCATTTTCGCCGCCAGATTGAGAAGCCCGCCCGACTACAAATACTCTTCAAATGCGTACGCATCTTTGAAGCATCCGAGAGGGATAATAGAAGATGTCTTAAGCAGGGGGCCTAATAGATCTTTCCAAAGCAGATTTCACTGTTGGGATACTGAGAAGATAAAGAAATACCAATAATCTCTGGGAAGACCATTTCTCGGTGAATCGGCGGTGGCAACATGTACAAAGGGCGAACTAAACTGAGAGTACAAGAAGAGGAAGTAAAGTTCAACGTGTTTGACGCAGTGAGACACCCAGCCAGAAGTGACACTGGCCACTGTCAATGGTCAGGCTATATGGTTCAGCCAAAGTGGTCTCACCGACCCTTCGAGAGACCAAATGCGAAATGTCCCAGGAACCCGAGCGAAGAGGCGTAAGAATATGTCAAAATGGATGACCTCTTTCTGACACAATAGACGGAAATACTTCAATCTCTCGTGAAGGACTTAAAACGCCATCCCAACGATCAGCAACCACCTAAAATGGAACAAAACCCTCACCAGCCATTTGAAGTATGCACTTGGGGTAAATCTACACTACCCGTGACATCATTTCAAAGATCTTTTGACCAATAGAGGAAGAGAAGTTTATCGAGGGTCCTCCTGAGATCACAAACATGCACCTGATA
Source organism: Tetrastigma voinierianum (assembly GCA_016808115.1). NCBI lineage: Eukaryota > Viridiplantae > Streptophyta > Magnoliopsida > Vitales > Vitaceae > Tetrastigma > Tetrastigma voinierianum. The sequence goes on along the minus strand of JAEQBH010006756.1, from coordinate 56,882 downwards.
GTCTTTGAAATGATCTTAGAGGGACTGGCCCTTCTGGTACTGCACTGATTACAGAAGAGACATAGACTCTGGAAGCTACAGAGAAGGTTAAATCCGGCCAATGGCGAGGCTCGCCCCAGGAAGTGCAAATGAATAGATACCGGGTGATTCATCCATTTCTGCATAAAGCAGCAGGGTCAGCCTGTGAAGTCAAGAAGGGAGAACAACCGCCATCAGATCAAATGAAGATCTTATCAATGATCATAAATGAAGCAATGCGGAGGATTTGTATTGATTATCTATTGAATAAGGCCACTTAAAGATCACTTCTCGCCGCTGCGATCGATGCTCCTGACTGACCAGCGTGCAATATTATTGCTTTTAGATACACCCTACTACAAACCGTTCGTTATGAGTTCCCCAAGATCAGACAAAGACAACATTCACTTGTCCCGAGAACTCGCACCGCGGACGTCGACGGCAACATCATTTCACCACATGTCCCGATCGCGGCGAGTGACACGAATCACACCGAATACACTAAGAGAACTGAGATCGATTTGCAAAGACGTACGAACTTAGTAATTAACCGAAAAGTGCCAGCTTCGCGTACAAGAGGGTATCAGCTCCCAGATAATTTATCTTTATGAGGGATGGAGTAGATAGGGCTAAGATTGAAGCAATCGAAAGTTACTCCACCCTCGTCTGCAGAAAAGTGATTCAAGTTTTCTGTGCCATGTCTGATTCAAAGTGCTCATCAAAGATTTTTACATTGCAAAACCGATGTCTAATCCTGGTCCAAGGGATCGATTGAATTGACTCGCAAATGTTTATGCAGTACTGGTTGAAGGATAAGTTGTTTCACCCTATCATAGGCACCAGATTGGTCTTTTCCGTTAACTCATGTGTGACGCCAGTGACTTCGCGACTGGGGCAGAAACGAGAGAAAAATCTTTCGTAATCTATTATGCTAGTGTAGCCTTGAATGATGCTCACCGAATTATGCCACTACGTAGAAAGAGTCAGCTATCAGGCTCGCTTTTGATAGTCTGGTGCCATATTTGATTGGCAAAGAAAGTCGTGGGTGCACACCCTGATCATTTCAGCTATATTGCTACTGATGACCAAGAAAGATGCAAACCCCGACACTCGGTGGGTCCTCTGCCAAAGAATTCTGATGTGAACAGACAAGAAAGGCACCGAGAACCTAGTGGCACTACCATCTTTCACGCATCGGAAGCGGCCGTAGATGATGTCCCATTGAATGACGACTCGCATTCCAGAAACTCCTAGCTATTGGAGGAAAGAGGCAGCTCCATGGTTCGCAGACAGGAATTATTTGGTGAGCAAAGTAGTCCCTCCCACTTAACTATCGCCAGAAAGAGGTTTTGCAGACACCTTAAACACTACTACTGGGAGGAGCCAATCTTTACGCACACCGCGCCGATCAGTCATATGGAGATGTGTGCCCGCATGAAATGTGCAGAGCATTCTAAACCATCACTCTCACCGTGTGGTGGACACTTTAGTGGCCGAGAATCCAGAGCTAAGGTGCTTCAACTGCTTCTTTATCGTCTTCTCGTTTAAAGATGCTCATCAATTGCTTCCACTTCAGGACAAAATGTCAACGAATTCAGAACATCTCTAGAAAGGACTTAGCCACCCATGCATCCCATTTCGAGGTAGAATGTTTTGATTTATGTGGATAGATTTGATGGGACCATTTCATCATACAAAGAATCAGACATCTTGTTGGCGAGACTATGTCTCAAGCTGGTAGAAGCGATTCCTACACGTACCAATGATGCCAAGAATAGGGCTCACCTCAAGCAAGAAGAATATATTCTCACATTTTGAACTCAGCTCGACTACGTATAATGGTACCACTTAAATAAGGTAATTGATAAGGTTTTGCAAAAGTATAAAATGTCATCAGATACTACTGCATACCACCCACACTTCAAACGAACAAGCAGAGGTCAAATCGAAATCAAATACATTCTCGAGAAGATTCGCTAACTGGCCCAGAAGGATTGGTCTAAAGGAGGATTACGCACTCCCATATCATGATACCATTTAAAACTCCTTTCAGTGGCGCCCACCGCCCGTAATCTGCTGCAGAAAAGCGGTCATCTTCTTGAATAATTTGATGACGCCCATTTGCCACTGACTGCAGAAACATGATAGTGATTACTGGCGAACACCCAACCTCGTTGAACCTGGATGAATCTGTAAATGAAGCTATGAAAACACTGATTTATATGGTGCAAGGATTATGTCGGGCACACAAACATGATCACTAGAAGTGAGTTCACTACGGACAACAAGTTCTTTGGTCCACCCCGCCTAAAGCTTTTCCAGAAATTATACACTATGGGTCCGCGTCTTCACGAAGGACTACATCTTTCACTGTGGGCGGTTATGACATCCCGAGAAAAAGATTTACGCCAACACCCAACGACAGTTTATTATGGAGTGGAGGCTTCCGCACAAAGAAACACTCTTTGATAAAGCAGCATGATTAATGTAGTCAGATGATTATGAGTTCTGCTCTACGATGCTATAATTCACATTGTTAATTTATGATTAAATATATGCTTCAGAGGCAACCCATGTTTCTTAAACTTTTCCTTTTCTTAGTTCCAATGGGCCTATTATTAGAATATAGTGTTTAAATTTCTTCTTCTTCGTTTTTTGCTTCTTACTGTTGGTTAATTTAACCCACAATGCAATTAGTGGGGAAGATTCGCTCAAGAGGTGCACATAAGTCCTGTGAAAGTCATAAAGCACGAGCGAAGGGTTTTCCCGATCAAGAGATCATCAACGTACAGCGAGTTGATTTGATCCATAGTTTCGCTTTTCACGTCGCGACGTTGACCTCCCACGCCGTGGATCGCCAATGATCTCTTCTCTCACAACACGCCGCATTGGATCTCCACGCCGCAATATACCAGAGTCTTTCCACACTGGCGACAATCCTTGGGGCCGCGACGCCAAATCAGATTATCTCACGTCACACGTGATTTTCATTACTCTGTCACCGGTCTGACGCTGGTCTCTAGACGCTCTGCGACTGCTGGTTCCTGCTTTACCTTAAGAATAGCTTCATTTTTGCTGACTGACTTCATGATCATCAATCTAAACCCTGATTCTCCCCACATGATTTGTTTCTGACCTTGATCACTTATTCAGATTTTCATAATCTGGTTTGAGGTCCTTCTATACCTGGTTTCCCAATTCACCACATTGTGCACCTCAATAGTCATCATCTCTCCCATCTGTCTGAATATCATGGGCATTTCACCCACCCTGTGTCGCTTCGCAGTAAGATTTGCTTTCACTGAGTGGTCTGTGGGTCATAGTAGCTCCATTTATTCACACTAGGTTTATTAGGTGTCTGTTCATTAGAAAATTGAAGGCTTCGATTTCTTGTAGTGACCACTGTGTTTGTGTTTTTGTCTAGGTCACAAGTACTATCACCACTTACATTCCAACCCCGACTAATGTCTTATGAGGCAATTTGCTTTCCGCGTTGAGGTCTACCAATGGTAATCCATTCTCACCACTGATGTCGATTTGCACTGATGTCGCTGATCGCCGGTAATTATTTGTAAAACCATTCCATCATGGTGCAGCGGTTTCACCACTCGAGATGACTTCTTCCAAGACACCATAATGGAGTGATGATGCGTTTTGAGGTTAAATCACCTTAACCAAAGAATGATGAGTGGAAAGAAGCCTGAGCAATTCTATCCATGTCTTGAAGAAAGCCGGCGGGCGATTATTTACTTCAAGGCGAGTCAATCAATATTATTACAGCCGGTATATCCTTCTTGAGCGTTTCACCATCCGCGAAAGCAATCTCGACTAAATTCCCGAGATTATACGCCAGATTAATTACAATGGCCTGGCAGAGCGGAAAACTGATAGTTCGGTCATGTCAATTTCAAGGCCAAGCATTTGGCCTTCATTCCCAAGGTTGGGCACCACTGATCACGCCTGCGGCCCACCCGACCGACGAACGCGCAGTGAAGTGACCACCAAATGTCGTGCTCAACTATGCCATCTACAGCATATACCCTTCGATGTCAAAAATGATCAGTGATGCCAGATCCTCCATGAACTGATGCAAAGATAGAAACCGACACCTTCTCGACTGTCACAAGGAAGGTTTTAAAAGCCTTATTGACTCTATACTTGGCTTCACCTAACTGTGCTGAGATTCTGTGTTTTGATGACACCCTTGTGTCCCCACAACTAGGGCCTCAGATCGGTCATGAGCTCCTTTACAGGACGGCTTTATGATATTCTGCTCGTGCTGATCCTCGGCTTATCCTATGGAGACATCGCCACCTTCATTCCCTAGCCACCTCCACCACCACCCCAGAACACAAAGTATAGCCTCTCTCCACCCTTCCTCTGTACTCTGAGGAATCTATGAGCCTCATCGAGCGCTTGATTTATTTTAGATGATATCCCAGATACCATTCATCACACATGATATGAGGCCCTTCCTGCAAGATGAGCAGACAGATCAGCCACCCAGGCCACTATTTTTATAGCAAGAGGGAATCTGAGAGTGCCCAGATTCTGCCCACTCTTGCCTTTCATCAGCCTCCACCACCACCACCGCAGTGATTCTACATCAAGGAGTCCTCTAAATTCCCTCTACTATTATTTCTACTCATGTAACACCGGCCATTTTATTCTCAAAGTGTGTGGGGCAGGATCGTGTTTGGCCTTGCTTTAGCTATGTTTTGTTTTAGTGTTTATGAAGGGTTTATTTGATAGCGTTTTATTTTGTTCATATAGTTGGTGTTTCTATTGAATTATGTTTAGTCCAGCTTATTCAGGTCATGTGTGCTCACGGCGCTTGTATTAGGTCAATATTATATAATAATTAAGTATTTGTGCTATGTTAAAATCCAGGATCACTTTCTTTGGACTCGAATTCGTTAACATTAACATGAATGTTCAAATGCATACAATGTTTTGATGCTCCTGCACTAGGTCAATAGATGGAAAGGGTTGGAACCAACTCGAGTAGTCAAGACACCGCTTCTCAAGAACCCTATCACACTCACACACCAATGACCTCTCAGAGAAGATGAAGCCAGATTCAACTGCCACTCAGAGGTTCTGACTAACTTCAGGAGACTCGAAACCATTTGAAGGGATGGACACCCAATAAAGAGGATCACACTTCAGCCCCAAACAAAAGAGAAAATGATGAAACATGGCAAGGAAAGAAAAAGACAAATGACAAAAAATAGGTATCTGATAGAGAATGGTTGAGATTCATCCAATTTAATCCTGTGGCATATTCTGGTGGCCTATTTGAGTTTCAATGCTCCTATTAATCCTACTTTAACATTGACACCGCTGCTATAATGGGATTAAGAGTGGATCTGGTTCACAAACTGTACCCTCTGAGCTGGCTGATGTTCTGCAAGAAGTTTAAAAGGGAATTTAATGCCTCGGTGCCCTTAACTAACCGTGGGGAGTCACCAATGATCCCCACTACAGCAGGAACACTCATAAAAACTTCGCACTAGGTTTTCTTGGCTACTTATTTTAATAGGAAGTTTCTAGGTATTGGTCTGAATAATTGGGTGCCTCTATCCTTTCTTAGTTAGCTTTCCCAAAATGAGTGAGGCTTGAGCCAAGTCAGGTGTTCAACTCAGAGATATTTTGAGGCTATTCATTATATACAGAGCTGGGAAAAGGCTATCAGTACCAAGGATTTTCATGCACTAGTCACTTCTAATTATTTTAAAACTGAGTTTTCCCAAAGCTAATATTTGTATGCATCTCAGAACTGGTAAAATAATGAAGAAAGGTGAGTTTGCCCAATTGGACTCTACTTTTCTTGAAAGAATGTGCAATACTACTTTAGTGTTAGTCAGTTATAGCCTGACATGTCCTACCTAGAGGTTCATCTTTCGCTGCGATTAAAGAAGCAGAAACGGTTTAGTGATTATTTTTCCAAAACATCATATTATACCGTCTAATTTTTCTGATTTTACATTTATATCTTATAGTAATTTCATAGTTTTTGTAATGCCCTGACGGTGTCTTGTTTGGTTGGTGTACAATCGAAAGCAAAAAGAGTATACCTTAAAAGCATTTTTCGAGCAATGGGGACCAAGGCAAGAAGTGGTTTGTTTGACTACTGGACTTCTCAATGTTCATGACGCTCATGTCATGGGATTATTTTAAAGATTTAGATCCTGCCTTCATCATTATACAAATAGGCCTAAATCGAGGAGGAAATTGTGGAGGCGTGAGGAAATCAAAGTACCTTAATCTTATGAAATAAGGAGAAATGACACTGTGTGACTTATAAGTGCCCTGACTAAAATTGTTATTTTTCTGATATTAGAATTATGTTTTTAACACTCGAACATTTTGGATCTTTCACTTAGGTATTCTAGATTTATTTTTAGGTTATATTGAACCCTACTATATGTTACATTTGAAGTTTGTTCTTTTATATTATTCCCATTTGTTATCATCAAGATATGATCAGTTTTTATTTAGTTCACTGATATGATAATGTCCTGGCTAACATTAGCATAATCACACTAGGAGATCCAAGATTCAGAGATGAGGTTTCTCAGATTCAGAGCAGCCTTCTCGCCTGAATCGGTAAATAGAGATATTCCGATCCCGAAGGTGGTACTCGTTGACCGCTAAGCACTTTCTAATACCAATCGAGATGAGATATACTCAAATCTATTCACGAGATAGGCGGATATACCTCGAGAGCGGATATCTCGTAAGTAAGATCACCTCGCCATTGACAAATTGTAAATATATTGAATAATAATATTTTTAAGAAATAATCCATTAAAAATGACAGGGGAGATATAACCCTAGCCTTCAATAATTAATAATTCATTAGAATCTAAACCCATTGACTTATACATTCACCTTTCTTTCCTAAAATCATCTTTCATATTATCTAAAAAAGTCAACCTCAGAAATACTACACCTGTCCCTCAGGATCGGTTATCCGTACTCACGAGTACACGGTATACTGGGGGCGACGCTGCGTACTTGCGCACAGGCGTACATTTTGTCCGCGCTTACCACAATGGGCTTTCACTCACAATCGGCTATGGAGATCAAGACTTAGCGGATTTAGGAGAGGTTCCTCTAACTCATGAGGAAGTCTAGGAGGTTATTCCCTCGGAGCATACTGTTAGTCGACTAGCCAAGGCGATGTCATCTCGGGCCAGGCGCAGTAGGCCATTGCTTCCCGACCGACAGCTGCTATATTCTTATATTTCTCCACAGGGCCAAGCTCCCCTTATGGAGGAAGTATCAACTCTTTGGCCTGAAGGAGCCCAGGAAATTATCAAGCGCTGGGAGCCATTCAACCGGGCTAACCCTACGCCCATTCTGAACAACTATACCTAACAATGCTTCTATGGGCCACAGAGGGTGCGAGCCGAGGAAGGGCGAAAATATGTTGTTTCAATCCTGCCTACGCCAGAGGAAGATCTCAAGCAAAGCAGTTCATAATCAGCAGGCACTTCTATAATATCATTACCGAATTATAGGTTTATTCTAATGGTTTATTTTACGTGCTGCGGATCGCCAACCTGAATTACGAGACCTACCAAAGATCAAGAGTTTACTCAACAGGGATCGGGTAGGTTGCGACTCTACACCCAATCTACGTTCCCTAATTACTGTATTCTAAGAGCTTCCTTAGCTGAAGTGGAGTCAAGCCCCTACTGAGAACGGAGGTCGGGAGAGGAAGCTGGCGGATGGCCCATCTGAGGCAAAGAGAGATGTTGCTCGCCATGATGCCTCACGGCCCCACGTGATGTCACGAGGCGTGAGGTCAGGCGCGTGTGGAGCCCCCCGGTCCGAGCCGCTAGGGTAAAATGCCTAGCTTCAAGGTGAGGAGGAAGTAAAGTAGCGTGATGACGAGGTTAGCCGTCTCGACCGATTTAACGAGTCTCTACTTTTAATCTGGGACTTGTAAGGATGAAATGTCTGCTATCCAGGCAGAGGCCCTTAAAGAGAACGAGGCCCTGAGGGAGGCTTACAAGGAGGGCTTTGACGTGATCTTTAACTATGGGTATGGCTGCTGTGCTTTCGCACATAACATTTGTGGAAGCCAACTCGAGGTTCCAAACGGGATGCCGGACACGTCCAAGCCGTTATCTCTAGAGTTTTATTAATCCTCGATGCCCCCAGTGTTGTCTGTCCCCGCCAAGCTGCATCGATGTTCATCCTATAGCGGATGCAGTGCCCTGAGAGGGAGGCTTGTTGCGCTCTACTCGATAATAGCGCGTGAGTGACCGCCGCATTAGCTTGTCAAAAGAGCCCGCTTTCAGAGTAACCAGGGAGAGTGAGGGACATGGTGTTTCTGGGTTGCATTTCATGGTTGCTCATTAAGATTTGTTTCTTCACCTATGTTTTTTCGCCTTGGTTTTGGTTGTTGTTTTGAAACCAAGCATATGTTATCGATAATAAAGCATGTGGTGTTTACTAATCTGATGTGGGTGCTTTACTTCATAACTAAGTTAATTTAGCTGGGCAAGAAAAGATGTACCTTGAGTAGGACATAGATTAGCTTCGGATGAACATTCTAGTTAGCAAGGTTCATTGACCCTTCTTCTACCGCTTCCTTATCCGGGCATCGTGATGTACTAGCTGGGCATCAACCATACCGCCGGGCTGTAATAACCTTATTGATTTGATGAACCACCGGGCATCAACTATGTCAGCCTAGAGGACATCAACCTTACCCGGGCTTGGTAATGAACCAGCTGGGCATCAACCATAATGGGCCGGTAGGACATCATCCTTATCCAAACTTTGTAATGAACCAACTGGGCATCAACCATACTGGGCCAGTAGGACATCAACCTTATCCAGACTTTGTAATGAATCAGTTAGGCATCAACCATACTGTTCAAGACATCAACCTTACCCTATTTCAATAATGAACCACCGTTATCAACCATACCGCCTATAGGACATCAACCTTACCCTAACTTAGTAATGAACCACCAAGATCAAATTCATACGACCTGAGTGACATCAACCCCATTCCTGACTTTGTAATGAACTAGCTAGCATCAACCATAACGGGCCTTCCAGAGATATCAACCTTATCCGAACTTTGTAATGAACCAGTTGGGCATCAACCATACTGGGCCGGTAGGACATCAACCTTGCCCGAACTTAGTAATGAACCAGCTGGGCACCAACCATACTGGGCCGGTAGGACATCAACCTTATACGAACTTGTAATGAACCAGCTGGGCATCAAACATACTGGGCTGGTAGGACATCAACCTTACCCAGACTTTGTAATCAACTATAAGGGGTCAACGACCAATTGCTCTCTGTCTTCCACCTGCGCCTGAGCAACGATCTATAGTTACTATTTTGAGGCTCCCGTCTTGGGGTGGCTAGATCGGGAGCTAAGCTTTTCTCACGCCTCCCGCAGACCGGAGCACTGGTAGCACCGCGAGCCGCTAGTTGGCTACTCAAGATCAACTCGCCATCACTCGCCGTGATAATTGATCATTTGATGGTGCGGATGGCACGACTTTCATTGCATGCAAACATGCTCAACCAACAATGCATACAGACGCCCAAGTCTTCGGCTAACCGGAACATAACCCGCCGGACCACCTACCGCCGACGGAGAGTAATGTCACCCATTGTCACTGTGGTTACCCCTGGCCAAGCTAGATACAAAATTTCGCCGTACCAAACTCAACCCCGTCCATGAGATGTTCATCCGCCTTAAAGGCTGTAGCGTAACAGATCGGGCCATACGTCAAGGTCAACTGTGCACTCGTGCACATCAAAATCACACATGATAAAGTAAAGCATCATGGTGTGGAGTAATGACCTTGGATGGGTTAATAGGAGGAAAAGGTATAGGGTCACACCAGCCTGACCGCTCAGCCATTGTCGTGGTGTGGATGGTGTTTATTCGCCCTGACAGGGCTCGCTACAAGAATACCTTCTCTTCTTATGGCACCCAGGATCGGGAGGAGCGATCATCTGGTCGCCCAAGATATAATTGATGGTAGGCCGAGAACAGCTGGTGAGCTTTGCACCTGGGCCACTATTCTTCGACCGCACGCGACCAGCCACGTGGATCGTCCCGATATATCTCCTGAGGTGGCTGGCCCTTATTAGCTTTTCCACCATAAACTTCAGGATTCGACATCGGTTGGTCTTGTGCCCCGTGGTCCTTGTGGTAGTCCCACGTCAAAGACTAGTAGCAAGCAGCGGATCCGACCGAATGGTGGGCCATTTAAAGTCTCAAGGATCCCATGAGCCACAGTCCTTCATGCCAGATGTTCAGGTAGGGGCAACTGCTATGTCTCTTCCTTCATCTGTCCTGAACGTCGCTCTGTCCCATTCAAATGATCCCCTTTGCTGAACGCCATCTTTCTTGAAGAAGATCATCATAACCTGAGAAAAATCTTGAGATTATCCTTCTCGCATTGATATCTCATCCTCACGAAAGAATTTCTCCTCTATATCGTCTGAAGTGATCCACATGAGAATGGTCAAAGAATGGTGTGGCCTACCAAAGCTCCTTTGGAAATTCGAGGACCGCATCCATTATATGAATTCACTCTGACTTTACCCAAATCTCCCCGTGAAATCATGATGACTCATCTTCCGCTTATATGGTTTGTAGAACTCGGGATGTTTCCTTCAACGAAAGCACGTACCGGGAAACAAATGTCGCCATAACTCATCAACGAGTCGGGATAGATCTCAGAATTTAGAAACTGGGTTGGGCAGTCCCTTCTGTCGGTCGTGAACATTTTTGCATAATAAAGGGTTTGCTTCCGCATTAAGTATCATCGCCGATTGAAGTGCGATGTGGTCATATCTGCCTGAGGGAGCCATCATACATGAAAATGACGGTATGACAAAGCCAATGCCGACTGGGCCAGGTAAACTTAAGATGTGCTAGCCCAACGGGGAGGATAGCATGTCTTCTAGTCCCCGAACAGTGGTAGGTGCAGGCATGTACAGGGCTGGTGTAGCCCCGAAGGTAGGATACAAGAATGAAAGTGACGATGTCGCATCGATCCGCCTCGTGGCATATTTTCAGAGGCTTACTCCTAACCTCCACAATTTCTCTCGATGAATTCTCTTTATACTCGACAAGGTATGCCGTTGACGGATCGGCTAGAATCACTATAAGAAATTTGGTTTTCGCCCAAAGTTTTACGACGTTTAATGTTAGTCATTGATTCCAATTTTCTAAGATGAACTTCTTGATAATTGGTCGCTAATTTTAATAGATAAACAATTTAAATATTTTATTTATTTACGACCAATAATTATTTATAGCAAACTATCGTCACCATAGATTTATAATTTTAGACCAAATATTGATTGGTTGTAAAATGTATTAGTATTTATATTAAAATCTTATATTAATACAAAAAATACTAAGATATATAAAAAATATTAGCTCGTTTCGAAGTTTGATATTTTGTGAGGACTAATTATTTTAGTCTCAAAACATCTTATAACTGTGACCACTTATTGATTGGTCGTCAATGGTATATTAATTAAGAAGAACTTTATGTTAGTCTCAAAAAAATTATAATTTATGAGAAATATTGTAACACATCTCTAAAAGCATGATATTTTGTGAGTAGTGGTAAAAATGGTCATAAAATGTCCTATAATCTATGATCACCATTGATTGTCGAGATTTTGTATAATAATTGTGACGAAACTTATGTTAGTCTAAAAATATATAATCTATGAGAATATTATAACACATCTCTAAAAGCATGACATTCGTGAGGAGCTATGAAAGTGGCCGTGCTCACCCTCCATTCATTTATTGATTAGTCAGAAAAGTATATTAATTTGTGATGAAAACTTACAGTTAGTCTAAATAAAATATATAATAAAATGAGAAAGATTTAATATGCCTAAAAGGAGATGTGAGAAAAGTAAAATTGGTCGCAAGATACTCCTACATTTACGATCACTCATCGATCAAGTCATGGGAAAGCGACATTTTACAATACACCTGCATGTTAGTCGCAAACTTATATATTCTATGAGAAATAATTTAACTTATCCTCTAAAAAGTTTGATATATTATAAGGAACCTGAAAGATAGGCAAAATATTATATTATTTGCTATTAGTCATTGGTTGGCCTAAAAATTTTTATTATTTGCAACAACTTTTCACATCACATGAAAGACTTTAACATGTGACAAAATTCATACTGATCTACCTTTTGAAATTTTATTATTTTGAGGATTGATAATTAGAAGGTAAAATGTCTAATAATTTGGGATCAATATTTTTGTGACTTTTTCAAAATATACTTTCTAGTTTAAACAATTTTATATTATTATTAAAAGTTACCTTCTTAAAATACACACTTCATGAGGCTTTTTTAAACACATTAAAAATAGATTATTCCTCAATATAAACCAATTTGTTAAAATATTTACAAAATTATTTCTATAATTTTTCAATTAATTATATGTTTTTCCATGTACTTATATAAAATAATTACAAAAATATCTTTAAAATAATTCAATTTTTATGAGCTTTGGACTCATTGTAATAATTAAATCGATAAAATATATTACCAAATTATTTCTTTGATAAAAATCTATAAATATTTATTATTTTTAGTTAGACAAATGATATAAAATTGGGTTTTTAAAATTTTATATAAGTTTATATTAACACCTTTTAAACTATCTTTAAGCTCCTTAAATTCTAATCATAATGTTTTATTAATATTTTCCATTTATAAGATAATTTAAAATTATTCAATGATTAAGTAAAGAAACAATAGATAATGATTGGAAACCATTTATATCAGAGCAAATAATTATATATATATTACCAAATTATTTTGATAAAATTTATAAAATATTTATTACTTTTTAGTTAGACAATGATATAAAATTGGGTTTTTAAATTTTTATGAAAAGCTATATTAACACCTTTTAAACTATCTTAAACCCTTAAATCATATCCAATGTTTTATTAATATTTTTGCATTTATAAGATAATTTAAAATTATTCAATGATTAAGTAAGAATAATAGATAATGATTGGAAAACTATATTTATATTAAAATAGTTTAGTAACTATTTTTGCCACTCAGATATGTACAGAGTGCATTTAAGCTGATAAACATCAATTCTAAGTGTATTAATATAAATATTGTTGGATTTGAAAGTATTAATAAACCCAAAATATATTGGTAATTACTAATTGGATTTTAAGGATAAGTAACATGATTTTGAAGTTTTATTCACTACTCTTTTCCTAAAATTCCAATACGTGACTTGATTTTTAATGATAACAAATGACGAGAGGTATTGTAATTGGTCCTTAGATTTTATTTTATTTAAATTTTTAAATTGTAATTAGTACGTAACTCTTTTAGGAATATATATTTACTCAAAATCTTATAAAATTATTATTATCAAGAATTTTAGAATATATATTTAATTAAAATCTTATAAGATATTACATAAAGAATTCAATTTTTTTTTCAACTACAAAAATATTATACTTAATTAAAATTTTATAATAATATTCTTATCTTTTTAAATATTTAATTAAATCTTATAATAATCTTATTATTAGTAACTTTTGTTTTCAAATACAAAAAATATTATATTTAATTAATTATAATATTATTATTATCTTAAATTTAATAGTTTTCTCTTCATATTTTAAGTTAATAATAAATCATAAAAGTTTTTTTAAAACGTAAATCATGTGCTAAAAGCAAAGAAAAAAATTCAATAAAAATTACATGAAAAACAAATAACTCTTTTATTATTTATCCTAAGAATGCTTAAAATTAAAATTTTATTTTATTAAATTAAATTTAAATATAAATATTCGTAATAATGAAGGCCCTAGTTTAGATTATCTCTAAAATTAAAAATATTTAAATTATTTCACTTTTCAAAAAAGGTAAATTATCTTTAATAATTATAATATTATTATCATTAAAAGAAGAAGAAGAAACATAAGCCCTAGTTTCTTTCTCACGTTTTCCTACAAAATATGTACAAACGAGTATTGTGTTTGGTCTTAAACTAGAAGCAAGTGTAAGTCTCAGAACTTTTCGCTAGCTTTTATTTTCTAATTTTTTGTTTGGTTTCTATGATTATACTTTGTGCAAAGAAGTTTTGATTTGTAAGAAATTTTGTTTGTAGAGTAGCATGATTTAAAATGGAAATAAAGTTGTAGTGATTCGTTGAAATTCATTCGTATCAAGATAATAAATATTAATTCATCTTATTTTTTTGTTCATTCCGTTGCACTTTCGTAAACATTGTTTCATAAAGACATATGCTAGATACTTATTAAATTATCATTATTTAACATACTTATTCACGTTTTGTGATGAGCATCATTATTTATCGTCCGGTTGAAACTTTCTTTGATCTCAGATTCAAAACTTTATATACTAATAAATACTTCGCTACTTGAAATGCTATCATTATGTTTTATCTACAGGTCATTATCTCTCGGGATAGGATGAGTTCATTGTTGATTGCTTATATGGTTGTAACCACAGTCACAATGGGCTTAAAAAATGATAGTTATTATGTATGTCACTTTAGCAAACATTAGATATTCCAAAGAAGTACACTCTCTGTTGGTAAGGAAGTTCTTTAAACCAACATGTATCTTTAGATGTTATTTTACTCGATACATATAGAGTTCAAGGTGACCTATAATCGGTTTGGAATTTTAATATATTTACTCGACTTTTCCTAAAATTTGGATATTTTAACTAATTTTACTGTATCATTGAAATTTTTTAATCTATAAATAATTTAAAAGTGTAAGTTGTGCTGTCATTTTTCCACTCTAAACCATGTAAGTAGTGAAAGAAATTTTTTTGCTATTCTTATCATCTTACTTAATTTTTTCTTTCCTCCAATATAACACTCAACCAATACCTTTTGATCTCCATTGGAAGCATTTATTTGGTCATGGAATATGATTAATTGTCATTTTATCTTTTGAGTGTTAGAAAATATTTGCCTCTTTATAACAAGAAGATGTTCCTTATAGATTTTGAATATGAGACAAACTATCTTGGTAATTTTTCTTGCAAGAATAAATTTTGTAATGAGTTGTAAACCCAAAAGCATCCTTCTAAATGTATTATAAAACTAAATGTTTTTTTTTTGTTTTCATTAGGTTAAGTCTTTTATATTAAATTAATTTTTTTCCTACTACTTCAATATTATTTGAGTTATATAATAATATTATGTCCATGACTTATTCAACATTTGAAATAAATTATATGGAGTATCTCAAATCTATAATTCAAATCTAGTTGTCATATTATTGTATCATATTATATTGTAAAAGCAGACATATGGCTCCTGTGTGGTATCAATCTATCACCAACATTGTTTGTCCATTATCCAACATGATTGCACAAGGTATTATTTTTTGTAAACTATCAAAGGTAATTAAAGCATATGATAGTTTGTTTCAATCAATATAATCTCTTTGTCATTGTCATATAGGAGGTCTATCAACAACAAGAGTGTGAGGCCCATCTCGATAAAAGGATTGGGATGTGTAATGACAGAATGGAGAGAGAATTTTAAAATTATTTACTGAAGAAGAAAGGAGACGTTATATGTTTATCCTTGCAAATTGCTAGCTGAGATTAGTGTCAGTTGAGATTACTTAGACCATTTATTTTTGGCTATGGAAACAATCTATCTGTGAATTTAATTTCATCCTAGAAATATTTAAACTATGTCTAATTTTTTTCATCATGAAAAATGAAATCATGCACCATTGTTCTTCATCGCAACGTGAAAATTAAAAACTACATACATTCATCGTGAGAAACATGAAATTGTGACCACATAAATTCACGGTAGAAACACGAAATTGCGATCATGTTAATTCATCATAAAAACACGAAATTGCAACCATGAAAATTCATCGAAACTACCGAAATTATACTCATATAAATTCATCATAGAAATACGTAATCATATCATGTAAATTCATCGAAACACGAAATTGCGACTACGTAAATTCATCATATAGAAACATGAATTTGCGAGCATGTAAATTCATCATATAAACAAACAATCGTGGGACTATGTAAATTCATTGTAGAAAAATGAATTGCAACCATGTACCACTCATGAAACACCAATTCTATGACCACGTTAATTCATCATAGAAACATGAAATTGCGATCACAGAAATTCATCGTAGAACATTTCAAATAAGTATCAATGTTTTCATTGCAAAAATAAAATTTCATGACCAATTACTATCGATGGTAACGTGAAATCTGCTACCAAGACGCTGACATAAAAATTTACATTAACGACCAATATCATCCATCACACAAACAAATTATGTACGACAAAGTTAAGGAATGGTCAGAGATTACATTCCCGATCGATATACTATGACGACAGCGATCAACATTTTTTGCCGCAGATACATCGCACCGTAACTTTGTGGCTTTCGTGGATGAATAACGTAGTCGCGGAATATCATATTTCCGGGCAGTGAACGCGCGGGGCCTCTTCCTGATCTCTACTCCACGTTGTTCTTTAGGTGGTAGATCAAGAAGTAGAGAGCTACCAGAAGATAACTCATCGTCCGCCGCATTGTCAGCTGCCTCGACGATGTGCTCGCTTTATTTTGCTTTAACTAAAGGCGGTGGTCGCTTCCTCGTGCATTTTCAACCCGATCTTCTTCCGCATCGCAGCCCAAGCAGTGATCATTTTTCATCAGATGGTTAGCATCTCAAATTCTGGTGTGACCGGCTCGTATGTTTCCTGCTTGCCTATATCCCGACGCCAAGGAACTCTGGCTCAAGGGATCGTCATTGATTGCCGCTATAGCAACAGGATCCGACTAAACCGGATGAATGAGTTAAAAACTACTAAAACTTCGGTGCGTAGGGATCGCTTGATAGTCAACGGTGCTTCCTCGCGACGTTAGTCGGCGTGATTTTTTACGGTCGCCTTATAGACGACGCCAATTGTGGTCTCTCAGATTCTCGTGAGTCTCCTGGACGTTTGCATGAAACCTATGTGAACTTGCAAAACAAACAGTATCGGGCGGTGGCAGGTCGACCGCTCCGACATGCTTGGGTTAGAGAGATCGAGAACATCAAAAATATCAGTCTTACAGACGTATATTTTCACATACCTTTGTTGATTATATCCTGTTTTCTACGAAGAAGGATCGATGATTATCCACTTTGGCAAAGCGGTGATCGGGTTTCCTCGAAATCAAGGAGGCAGTGTGGTCACGTGCTCTGCCAATCTGCTTTACGTGATAACCGTTGTTTGGGTCTTCCGCCTCAAGGATCTGGCTGATCATCTTAAGGGCTAAGCATGCATTTGTGGCTCAGGGAGGATATGTTCTCGCTTGCGCGGATCGGCCTAGAAATCACTGGCTACCATCTTCTTAAAGATGGCAGCCGGCAAGAGGCGCACTGGCCTTTTTATGTGATCTGATAGCCCATGTCGGGACTTCGTGCTCGATCCTGTTCGGTAGGATGTTCGGGGCCTCTTTGGGCTTTGATCCATTCGGGGCCTTCTAAGCCACGCCGCCAAATCTACAGCGACTCACAGGTGTTATAGGGTCATTGTGCAACATTATGTCCCCTATGTCGTGTGAGTATTAATGGAGGGCTCACTCATCCGTTTGACTGTTTCCATCCTCCTTAGCGGTGAGTTAGTCTAAGTTTCACCCAGACGGCGAGTAGAGGTCGATAAGTCCGAAAATCACCGAGCCCCCGAGCAAAGGTTGATGGTAAAACCGGTAACAAGTTCGCTACTCTACGATTTTGCTTGGGGATAAGACGGGTAGATTCGGTATTCCTCATGTACGGATCTGCCAGCCTTCTGCTATTAGGCTCAAGAGTTGCATTTTGGGCTCCACAGATCCCTTACTCCCATAGCTCATTTCCTTAAACCTAATCCATTGGGGGTCCAACCCATTTGTTAGATTTCCAACTCATTTGCTGAACCAATCCATATATTGTGGGAATCCAACTTATCGGCTAACACTAACCCCATTTGCTTGCATTCGCCCACTTCCTGTATCTGTGCTCTAACGCGTCAAATCCATTTGGCTAGATCAAACCCATCGCCATCATTACATCACCACCACCACGCCACAAAACTATTCTCATATATGGCCCATCACACATCATACCATCTTATATGGGTGCAATTCACTACTATGTCATCTAGGACCCATTGCCACATCACTACTATCTCATATAAGACCAATTGCCACATCACTGTCACCTCATATAGGGCATCCTATCACGTCATTGTCACATCACTTAGGGCACACACCCTCAAAAATAAGATCCATGTTGTAAGTAAGGTCCTTAACCGCTTTATCATCCACGAATTTGTGACATGCTCTTATTTTTTTTTAACTATATTACCAATTTCAACACATTTAAAATAAATCTTAAAATCTAAAATTGTTTTACAAATTTTAAATTTATATTTATATTATTTTCTCAATTTCATTAATTCAACTAATATCACAAAATTTCATATTTCTGTTTTCCTAAATTCTTTTTCAAAACCTTAATTTCTAAAATTAAGATCCTAATTTTCATAATTTAAGTCTCTTTCTTCAAAAATTCAATTTCAAATTCTCAATCCCTTTAAATTCCCAAATTTTCAAATTCTCAATTTCTAAAATTTTAAATATTAATTTTCGAAATTCAAATACCTAATTTTCAAAATTTTCAAATCTTAATTTACAAAACCCAAATTTCCAGTTTCCAAAATTCAAGTCCTAGATTTCAAATTTCAAATTTCCAAGTTCATAATTTTCCAAATTCAATTCCCTAATTTCAAATTTCAAAATTCAAATTCTCAATTCTTAAAAAAATCAATTTTCCAAATGTTCCAAATCAAAACTCAATTTTCAAAATTTCTTTTAAAAATAGTTTTTAAAAGTTCAAATCATATGATTAATCTTATAACTCTAATAAAAACGGAGTCTTATTGAAGGATCATGGACAACAAGGGCTTTGGTGGGACTCAAAGATCCCATGTATCATTTATGAATAATCCAACACATCAAGCCTACCTCATGTAGAGCGTTGAACGCTTAAATTCGGCAAGTACACAAAGGAAAGGCCTGCCCGAGTCCTGAGCGAGGACAAGCTTTACTACGCATTGTAACCTAAGTGTTTAGTTGTCAAAAAATTCAAGACTTGATTTATGATCTGAATTTTTCAAATTTAATTATTAATATTCTAGATCGCTTGAACTAACATGATTTTCTATCGATAAGACTCTCAATTCACTACCAAGGTACTCATTTCTTTCCCCTTGATTTTGTTTTTATTTACTATCTCGCTTCGATTACTTAAGATTTAATTAATCGATCGATTGCTACGATTTTCTAATTTTGTTTAGAAGAGACCGTTTGTACATGAGCTATGGGGTACTATGGCTCACTACCGTACATTCCCACAGTAACCTTACCTTCAATTTTTTAATTCAATTTTTCCTAGACTTATATTTTCTAAAAAATGAGTCATAGTAGGGTTTTGTTTCTTTTTTTGTTTTCCCTTTTCAAAAAACTAGTATGTGTACAAGTGCTAATGCATGTGAGATCATATAAAAAATGTATAATAAATAAATGGTAGCACATTCCGCTTCACCACCGGCGAACCCCGATCCGTCCTCAACTGATGGTCGCGCTTTGAACCTCGTGGAACTAGAAGCCCCGCTTTCTTTCCCGAACTAGAAGTTAAGACTCCGACTCTCCTTCCTCTTGCCACAATACCGCGATCTCAAGTGTCTCGAGCATCCTCGATCTCTCTCTCTATGGTTAGGGTAGTCCCAACCATAGAGTCCATGTCTCGTAGGCGAAGTCCTACGATCCTGCCCTTAATGGACAACTTTATCTCATACTCGAATCTCCTGACCTTGGTCATGTCTGTGACCACGTAGTCATCAGCAAAACGGGCTAGCTCCATGAATCTAGCCACATACTCTATCACTCAATATAGTCCCCTCGCTTCAAATTTCAGAAACTTTAAGCCTTCAGTGACGAGCAATATCCCGAAAAATACTTACCCATGAATGCCCTGAACTCACTCAAGGTCATTGTCTTTAGGTCTTCAGGAGGTCTTTGCCCGGGGCCCCACCATACTCGGGCCTCACCTCTAGTCGAATGCTTAGTATGATCTTGAAATGTGATCGTAGGCCATTTCCATGCCTCCAACACTTTCTCAACTGCACAACCAATGGTCTTCCAACACCTGACCTCCCGGTAGAATGTCGGAGGATGATGTGCTGCCCTAAACCCCGAGGTTACTCGACCTCCCGGCTACCGCTACACTAGCCCGCGGCAATAGTAGCGCCAATACCTACAAACTCTCGCCAGTGCTTCTCCGCCGATCAAACACTGGTGGTGCTTCACAGCACCTCGTGAACGACCCTTACGTCCCCGCCTCGACTAGCCATCTACATACATGTCAAAATGACAAGTTAAATTTAAATGCAGATTCTAAGGCGTAAACATGGCCTCGAGACAATATTCACATAGCGTAAAACATTTTTACACACAGACAAGGTCCGCATTCATGTAATACAAAACAATAATTCCACATTAAATCATTTAACAAAAAAAAATTTATTATTATTTTTTTTTAAAACTCATGAACAATGCCTACGAACAAGAAATTATGAACAAAGGACTCGTAACAATGCACCATCAAATCAGTTAGCGCGTACACCCAACTGACCCTCTGCCACACGCGCGACACCGCGCCATGCCGCGGCACCAGGCACTACCGCTACCGGCGCTTTGTCGCGGGCGCGTTCTACGTGGTCGGGCCGCGCCTCGACTGCAGGTGTCGTACCGCACGCAGCGTGTCACGCGCCGCCAGCCGCGGTCGCGGCGTCGATGGCCTTTGTCGCGGTTTCTCGTCTCCGCGACACAACCTAAAGAATGAAAACTTACCGTCACGATACAAACTCATCAGACGATATTCCTCAGCCGCGCCGTTCTCCCCTCGTCGGCCGATACTGTTCATCAGACGTGACACACCCACCAACTGGGGGTCAGCTCTGCCAGATGCGATCACAGATCAGGCGCATGCTCGAACATGTTGTGGCCGAGCCCTGGCGTTATCGTGGCCCATCCCCTGCGCGCCCATACCAGCTGTGGTCACGACACAGCCCATCAGATCGTGACTCAAACAAAGAAAAAAAATCTTCCGCCATATTTTTTTTCCTATGTGCTATTCACTGCTACTACAAATCACACAATCACACATCACACAACAATCATCAAAATGCACAAGGAATGTGTGATCTAACCCGTGCTCCATCAAGTCCCAGTAATCGTATGCCGTAACTTCATCGATACTAAGCCATACTTTAAGATCCGACATTGCCTCTGTGCATTTATAAACCTAAGCTCGATACCAAGCCGTGACGCCCCAAAACCCGGGAGGCCCGCTGACAACCCATCAACCCGCCGTTAGACACCGTGGACGTCGGTAACCCGACACCACTCATGAAAATCCGGCAGAGTCTCCTGCACAGTGGAGTCACCAAGGTACAAACCCGGTCCTAACACCCAGCAATGACCACACATGGTCCACATGCCATAAAATAATGGCCACTGGGCCCCCGTAGATTAATACTCACAAAATACATCAACTATATACAATAGTTCAAGAGTTACGAATTACTCTTACCAAAACATATATTAAATGTACACTTCTAATACATGTTCTACAACAATTTAAAATGCCAAAGCCACAACCCTATTTCTTCTAAACGCGACCTAGTGAGCACCGTCCTCCAGACACTCCTTGTAAATTTCGAAATAATATTCTGACAAGGTGAGCAAAGCCCAAAGAAGTGATAATTTCCTACATACTACTTCCCACCCAAGTGCACATGTTATGGCAAACAATCACATCCAAGCAATTATACGAACCCACTGAATGTCTACATAACCAATCACATGTCCCGAGTCCGCCGACTCCCTCACATATGCCTGCCGGCCGCGACAAAGGTCCGGGCTTTCAAAACAAAACTTTTCACTTCGAAAACTCACTACCAAGATCCTAAAATATTGGACTATCCCTCTAAGGCGAATCATAGATAAACGCTTCAAAACAACTCGCGGTCCTCATCCAAGTGATTTGTTGGACAACCTCCAAGGCACCGAAAAATCTTCCGTCGAAATTCCTTTCAATAAACATTTTCGTTTTCTTTTCACTTATGTCATGCACTCACTCCTATTATTCCCAGTGGTGCCCCAAATACATACTTAACGCATTTACGTCAATCCCAATGTAAACTCATGCTAATATATAAAACATGTATATACCAACATAATTAATCCACATAAATCATGGTACCACAATCAATAACACCAAAATTAACCACATCGGGCTTAATTAACAAACACAAGCAATTCATTTTGAATCACTCAACATCATAAAAATCACACCAAAAATCACGCCACATTCACGCAGTCATGGAAACCCTGGTCGCAATTGCTCACGCCAACAATGGGATGCTTCCACTTTGGCTCAAAGCTGAGACCAAACACCGCTTAATTCAAGCCTCAGAACATCCTCTAACCATTTACATGGTGGCTCTTAGCCAAAGAATAACACAAGTAGGAAAAGATCCCCACTTGAGTTGCCTAACTCCACCAACCCAGGTTCAAGCGTAGCTCCTCATTGCCAGATCGACTTTTGTTTCTAATTGGTCAAGAACCGACTGTCCGAATGGCCGCAAATCTAAAGCAGGCTGAACTCTCTCTCTCTCAAAATCAAAACCCAAGCCTCACTGGGCTGTTTTTCCAGCCCTACACATTTTGCTCTTTTTGTTTTGAGACTATTAAACTATTCAAGTTGGTTTTATTCTCATTAACAATTTCAATAATTCCTAATGTGTCCATTTTCGATTTTTGATACTTAAGACATCTCTAAATATTCATTTCCATCATCTCTCTAATCATGCGAATATGCGTCACACGAAGACACGTAGCAGCTTTACTTTTGTCACATCACATGTTTCACGAGCCGCTTACAAGACCCGCGCCCTCGAAAACGTGAAATTCGACCCGGTCTCGAATCCAAACGAAATTCGACGCCATACTCGTATTTCGCGGTGACACCTGCAACGATGAACCGCTTTCACATCCGGGAGATCTGTAAAATTTCGGATTTTTTACCGAAATTACCATTTTACCTTTTTTCATAAATCGAATTTTCTGCTTACACTAAAAGTATCTCAAATAACTCAAAATTTGTAAAGTTAACTTTCTTCATGTTTTTTTCAGAATGACTGATAATGGACAAAATGCCCTTATCATTTCAAGTATTTACATATATATCGTTCAAAATAAAGGGTTATTTTTACAATAATACAATGAGGGTATTTTTATCAAAATAAGGTAAAAAATTATTAAAGGATTAGATTTCCAAAATTTTGTTTTTAAAAGGTCTTTTTAATCAAATCACTTTTATTATTATGATAAAATAATAAATTTTTGTATAATATATGTGTCTCATATTAACATATTTACAAAAAAAAAATTAAAATGATAAAATTATTATGATAAGTAATTAATTATTATCATTCTCACAAAAAAAATATATTTCTTTTACAAAACTAAAATATATATATATATATATATAGAGAGAGGAGAGAGAGTATATATATATATATATATATATATATATATATATATATATATATATATATATATATATATATAAAATTAATTAATTAATTAATTAATAATTTTTTTAATATATTATGAAAACCGAATTAAAAATATTTCATGTTTTTAAAATATTATGTGTGGATTTTTAAAGAGTTTAAAATATTTTATAGTGATTCTAAAATATGGTTTTTCTATTTAAAAGAAAATTCAAAAAATTCAAAAATAAGTTATACGAAAATGAAAAAAACAAACAATCTAAGTCCGAAAACAATTTACTTTTAGAAAAAAAGCCAAAAAAAAAAGCGCCCCAATTTTTGTATGAGTATTTGTTCTCCTAATTTCCTTAGAGCCACTATATATAATATTATACTTATAAAATATCATGTGGTGATTTTTTTTTAATCTCACACCTAAACATCAAAATGCTATAAACGTATAAGCATGCTAAAAATTAAAGTATTTCAAAGTAGAATGACCAGAACTCAAACTTCTTAATCAAAGCATGTGAGTTTTTCGCTTCCTTTGATGTGGGCCTCATAATCAAAGTAGAAAACACTTAATAGACAATGCATGAATTAATTATCAAGAAAATTGTTAGATTTCTTATGAATGAACGTAATAACATAATGTTGAGTTGAGATTTGAAAGTGTTTGCAACCATAATGCCGAATTGTTGGAAGCGAAATATCAATTTCACCGCAAAACAATATCGCTTAAAATCGATAAAAACTGAATATGACTCTGCAAATCAAACCTAGAATTGCCGTGAGAAAATATTTGATCGCACTACGAATGAATGAATAATATCGCTGAAATTCTTTCTGTGAAATTTTTGCCAACACTAGAATTAATACTTAAATTGTCGGGTTTCGTTGAAAAACTGTGACTTGTTGAAGTAGATTTGATATTTTAATCGATCAAGTTGAGTTGTCGATTGATCCTCGATTGCTGTCCTTCAATCCCTTTACACGAAGTACTACTGGTCGCAGATATTTCTCCACTTTCTCCACTTTCCAAGAATCGCTTCACGCCTTCATTTAGAAAGTTTTATTCTCTTCAAGAACTCCTTCACGTCTCCATTGTGGAGTCTTATCCTCAAGAATTCTTCCACATCTTCATCATGGAGACTTGTTCCCTAAGAATATTTCACATTAACACATAACTGCCCTCATTTCTCTACCACCTTTGATAATACTTTCTTTGACTTCCAAAAATTTTAAAATTTTCATAAATACCCCTAGACTTCTTCTATGAGTTTGTACAAATGGATCTAGGTCCCTTTCTTTTGGAATTTTATTCATGAGTTTCAGCCAGCTCAACCCATTACTGTGATTAGGCCAAATTTAATTTTAAGCAAACAAATACAAAATTTGTTTTTCTTTTATATATCTATTATATAATTTTTCTTGATTTTTTATGTATGCTGGAAAATGGAAAATCTATTAACTTAAAATTATATTTGAAATTATGTTTGATAAACTTTTGGTATTTTTTTTCACAGCATACGTTGTTGAGAGTACATTTAAGGTATATTAAGTGGTTTTCTTTAAAGCTTTTTTTTTTTTTATTAAATGATCATAGAATGTTTTATTAAGTTATTCTCTTTGTGAAGATAAAAAGGAAAGTAAAGGGTACAAACTTTTGATTTAAATGTATTATTAATTTATTTTGTATCAAATTTACGAGATTATTTATTTAATTCTTCTATATATAGTATAGTCTAAACATTTTTTAGTTAATTGCTAAATTAATGTATGAACAACATCAATCATCCAAAGTAATTTTCTGATTTCGAAACAAGCATAAATCTTTCCATATATTATATTAGAACATACCAAAATTCAAAGATAATAATAAGAAGGACATAATACATGCCTTGAACTTGTAGGGCTAATCTTGAAGCAATCCAAGTTTTGTATCTCGAGGGATTTCAAAAAAGTGGTCAACAATGAACTCTTCCCCATTCAATAAGGGATTTCACCAAAGAGGTTAATAATAAACTATTCCCCTTTCAATGGAGGAAAAGACCCAACAAACCCTAGAGAGAGCCCTAATCTCATCTCCCTTCATATATATATATATATATATATATATATATATATATATATATATATATATATATATATATATATATATATATATATATATTATGTATTTATTTGTGTGTGTGTGTGGAGACCACTTGACTTAATGAGCTAGCTAGTCAAGTCCAATTGTGTGTGTGTGTGTGTGGACCACTTGACTTAATGGTAAGTCAAGTCCAATTGGAGTGAGCCCATAAGCTTTAATATATATGGTCCAGCATATTATGAACCATAAATCACATGATTATGCTGTTCACAGATGAATCAACCAATCCAATATTCTCACTGACGCATAATCATAACTCAAACGATTAGCTTAGAGTTTAAGAGGCCATAACCCAATTTTATACAACACAATCAAACGACATAAATCATAGCTACAATCGTGCTACTAATTAAAACCAAGGCTTCAAATCGCCACAAATGTCAAGCAACACTATTAGTCATAACCAATTATATACAATTAATACACCGAGATGATGCATAAATCGTACATAATAAGATGCTTTTGATCAAAATCATAACTCAAAAGCTTCCACAAGATATTTACATAATCATAACCAAGTATATACAATAAAAAGAGCCAAAATGATGTATAAATCGTACATAATCAAAACGTCATTAATCAAAAAATCATAACTCGAATGCTTCCATAAGAGATTTATATGACCATAATCAATTGGTATATAATTAACATAAATGAGGATGCATAAATCATTACATAATCAAGACATTAATCAAAATCATAGTTCAAATGTTTCACAAGATATTTACATAGTCATAACCACTATATACACAATTAACACAATGAGATGTTGCATAAATTGTGCGTAATGAAACGTTACTAATCAAGAAACATTACAATAACAAAAGTATTAATCCAATGGAAAGAAGTAACATAATTTTGTCATATCAAACATAATGGCAAATTCTCTTTTATATGTGGATTTAGATATGATTAATGATCAAATATTTCCAGAAAAACGACATATCGGTAATCGATTTATGGGATATATGGAAATATCAGTGGTAATATCGATGAATATTTTTACAAAAATATATAGAAAGGATAAAATTATAAAAAATTATGAAACATCAAAATTTTTAAATTGACAAAATAAGTAAAATATATATATTAGAGTTATTTAATATTACTAAATTAAATTTATAATTAAAAAATTAAATATGTAATTTAATATTATTTGAGTAATTATTTTAATTCATACACTTATAATTATTAATATGAATATTATTTATATAGATAATGAGAATTTATTCATATCTTAATTATATACATCTAAAAATGGATTTAATAAATATTTAATTATTAAATGAATGAGGAATATTATTTTATATTATTCGATATTATAATATTAAGATATTGTTTATTTATTTCTTATTATTAAGGATAATGAAAATTTTAAAATATTGGATATTATAATACAGATATATATTTAATAGCTATAAGAAATAAATTTTTAAATATAGGTTAAGATTATATTTATATTTATTTATTAACAAATAAAAAAAAATTGTGAAACATATTTAATCACATTTAAAACAATAAATAAATTATTTTTATGATTTATACAAATATTTTTTATATAAAATGATCATTTCGAAATTTAATTGTTGTAGATAATATTTTGATATCGAATATTAATTATAATAATATTTTAATTTAAAAGTTGTAAATTTATTAATTTTTAAATTTTTAAAATGCAAAGCACCAATATGAAAAAATTGATGATGCTTTTTTCAACGAACTACGGAGCTGTATCGCTGGAAATGACCTCGGGTCGGCTAAGCCGGATCGGAGGACTTGGCGGATTCTTCGTCTCGGGTTCTTCGATCGAGGACTCTTATTCGACATGGTCCGCAGCCGCAAGGCCGTTTCGCCCGGGAAGCGGATGCTACTGATCGGCAGGCTCTGATGCTGACTCTCCTGCAAGTAGTTGAACCCCATGGAAGAAGGGCTTCGCGGTTGCTTTCATCAGGCCGCTCCGATGTTTAAGTTTGTATTCTTCGAGAGGAAAGAGAGAATACTGTATCGCTTAAGATTTAGACGCACCTTC
Source organism: Tetrastigma voinierianum (assembly GCA_016808115.1). Lineage (NCBI taxonomy): Eukaryota > Viridiplantae > Streptophyta > Magnoliopsida > Vitales > Vitaceae > Tetrastigma > Tetrastigma voinierianum. Next base: position 28,994 of record JAEQBH010006756.1, on the reverse strand, counting down.
TTGCATGGAGCGCTTTGTATTTATAATGGATATTCATCCATCGGACGATGACGCAGGTTCTTCCATCGGGGGTATGTTTCTCATATAGTTAGCCTTAGACTTATGACGGATTTAATGTAAAAGAGTTTATTCGGAATAATCCTCCCTTTATCGAGAAATGTCCAACTGATGGCCTTCATCGCTTTTCTTTCCTTTATAATAGATATCTTTAGTGAATATTTTATCTTCTCGTTATCGGCGATATTTTGGCCGACCTACCGAAAATGTCTTCCTCGTTTTCGAATCCATAAGCTTGGGCCAATGAGCCGCCGTTTGGGCCGCTGCGGAGGACCACCCAAGGCACTGACCCCATCGCTTCCTCTCATCGGGCGATTGAAACGCCACCCATTTCTCATATCCTACGCTTCGGCTCTGTACTCGCGGCATCGATCATGCAAGGCGGCTGTGATTAGTCCCGCGACGGTTGTTAATTTTCCCGTGTCTCCGCCGGATGGATTACTCCAACCCATCCGCCGTCATAGTTACCGATTCGGTCGAAGCCTCGCGGCTTGTTTTTCGGGACTTCCCTTTGTTTTCCTCGCTTTCATTTTATCTTTCTAGTTCGACTTCAATTTCAACTCCCTTTGCCTTTAAAGTATATTTCGCGCTCTTGCATTTCGCTCGATTTTGCTCTATCTGCCTGTCGGGGTCCCTTTTGCGTCTTTTTTCTTTCCCCGGGCCCGCGCAGATCCGTCCCGTCAGGTTTCTTTCTTGAATGATACGATTTAGGCCCTAGGGTTCGGGGCTGTTCCGATTTCATTGTTATGCCATGTCCTAAACGTTTTTTCCTCTTGCGATCAACGATGATTCCTTCGTTGATGCCATTCCGGCAGGCCGGGGGTGTCTCCGCTTGTTTGATGCAGCCAGCTGGGCCTCAAATTTACCTGTGAGGCGCCTCCCTTCCCTTAGGTAAGGGAAAAAGGAAGATAAACTTGATCAAATATCCTAGGGGTTCGGACTATCTCGCATCGCCGTGCGACACTACAGGAAAGTGGCCCCAAAGCAAAGGTTGGCCTATATGAGTCTACTTTTGTTGAACGACACCGCCCCTTCCCTTGTGTTCGTGATATGGTCTCCCTGATTTTTTGACTCTGCATTACCTCCGGTGTCTTAATGGTATGTTTTTTTCGAGGCCGCTTGATAACGGCCTCCGCTTCATTGCACCCTTCATCAAACAAAATTCAAAGATTTTCATATCTCGCCTTCCTCCGCCCCAAATGGTTGGGGGCATTTTAGTGGCCTGGCCGTCTTTTTAGAGATAGGGCTTCAAGGTCCCTAGTGTGGCTGCCTCCGGCATCTTTAATCCGAGTGCTACCGCCGAGGGGTTTATTTATTTCAAAGGCCCCGGGGCCCCTTTGGTGATTTCTGATCTTCCTTCTTCACTCCGACATGGAAAATCCGACATTTCTTTGGTGTTAGTGGCTCCAATCGGGAGTACAATTCTTTAGGACAGTAGCACACCCTAGCGCACCCGCAACGTGTGCCCCGATAACCTTCGTGAGTATCATCCTACTCTGGTTTAATTGATTTAAAGTCGATTGGATATCCCTGACCTTAAGTTTCCCTTATATTTTTCAGATGCTCGTCTTGGGCTTAGTGACGAAGATACCGTGCCTTGCTCGATCGGTGTTCGTCGTCCCACGTTAACTACTGTTGTTCCGATGTCCCCAAATTATCCGGTCTCAAGTCCATAAAATCTTCCGCTTTTAGGCCTTCATCTCCTCTACCTCGGGTGTTTTCTTTCAGCCCAGCCAGGGTCAAGCCCTACTCGAGGGAGATTTTAGTCTATCCGGGAGGGATATCTCGAAACCTCGAGTGCGAAGAGGAGGAAAGTAGATTCCCCTAAGAGGATCAAACACCAAATCCAGAACAAAGTTCTGAGATTAAGCACCTTCAAGTCCCCTTGTCTAAAGGCCCGTTCGGGCTCTCATCCCCATCGCCGAGGTTCCCGGGTTCTTCTGCTCACTTCCCTCTCTTCCGAGCCCATCGCAGGTGGGGAACCCTCAAACGAGGTCGGCGACCAACCGCTGGCGGCGCTTTGCCCATAACCATCCGGGAATGTTCCTATTGCACTCAAGCCATCTCCTGAGAAGGTGATAGAGTCGAGGAGGAAGAAAACAAAATCAAAGGTTGATGAAATCAAGGATTCTTTGCTGTCTAATGCGGAACTTTCGGCCGGTGCCGTTTCATCCATCCTCAAAGATTCTGACGTTGAGAGATCAGCGGTTCACGGCTGATAAGGCCTCGGCCTTTGTCTTCTTTTCTGGGACTTACTCTTTAGTTTCTATAATTATGCTAACTTTCCTTAGTCGGGTTCAAAGGTTGACTTCTACTTCGTGTTTGTCCCTAAGAAGCCGCCACTCATCTAGCTGGCTCGCCGAAAAGCCCAACCGAATGAGAAGCATGTAAGTGATCGCCGAATTTATAAGGCGAGCGACTACTTTAACTTCGAGCTGGACGAGCCGCAGGGCGGTGCAAATATGTCCTGGAGAAATAGAAAGACTTACGTCAGATCTGAAGCACACTTCATCGGCTCGTGATCGGGCCGAAAGTAGGGAAGGCGAGGTCCGGAGTAGCTTGGCGACACGAGGGAGAGCCCGAAAGTTCGACGAAGCTCAGCTCTGCATGATCTTCGTTGAGACTGGAGGAGCCGCGATCTACCTTAAGATATTTCAATGTTAGAGGAACTCGCTGCTTTCCCCGGACGAACAACAACGGATCTCAGAAGTGGGAGTTGTGGGGCGCGATCACCGGCAATTGACTAATGGAGAAACGCCGAGATTGCTCATGATTTTCGAGGCAAGGTGTTTCGAGACCGCCCGACGTGAGTCCTCAAGCCGTGGACTTGTCAGACGCTAAGCTAAGAGTGCCGTGGATTACGCGACCGAACTTCATCCGCGCCACGATTTGCTGTTCAGAGGACGAGGTCATCAATCATGGACCAAAGCTGGTGCCTGTCGGGCTTCGCGGCTTTGTTTTTCGCCAGAAAAGCCGCCTGTGTACCTCGACCGATTTTGACTTCACCGAGCGATGGGGAGGCGGAGGAATCTTCCAAGACAAATGAACCCCAGAGCCCACTCATGTCATACTCTTCTCGCTCTTCTTCGCTCCGATACTTGAGATCCGCTTCCGCTCGCTGATTTTGTTTTTCTTTTCTTTTGTCGGCCCCGAGGCCTACTATCTATGTCAATTTCTTTTTAATGGATACTTGCTCCTCGGGAATTTTGATTTTACTTATTTATCTATCTTTGCTTTTCTTTCAATCGAGGATCGTAGAAATTTAGTCCTTTGTCTCTACACTTTGCAAAACCGCTCGTTCCACTCCGTACGGTGCGATGAAACTTTGCTGCTCGTCTCAGCCTCGCCGTTTGGCTTGCGGGTATTGATCCGTCCTTTCGTTCACGTGCCCTGTTGGAGTGTATCAAGGCGAGGGTTTGCCAGCGTGCGTGGTTGATTAAGGCTTGATTACACGCATCGGGAGGAGAGTGTCTCAAGAGTCTGGCCAATGTGATAGTGGAGGAGCCCGTCTGCTTCAAGTGCGCCTGGCGGGGGCCTGCTCGATAAGCAGAGGGAGCCTGGTCCCGGCCCGTATCAAGTGGGAGAGCTTGTCAATGAGACTTGGTAGGAGGAGCCCGTCTGCTCGGGAGCTACGCGGGAAGGCCTGGGCCCCGATAAGTAGAAGGAGCCTGGCTTGGCCCGTGCTGAAGGGAGAGTCACACGAGACTTCAGGAGGAGCCCGTCTCGTCGAGCACAAAGAAGGGCCTGCCCCGATAAGTAGAGGGAGCTCGCTTCGGCCTCGTGGTTGAAGGGAGAGCTCACACGAGACTTCAGGAGGGAGGAGCCCGTCCCGCTTGGCAGCACGTTGAAGGGCTCATCCCGATAAGTAGAGGGAGCCTCAGCCTGGCCAGGTCGGGGCGGGAGAGCTCACAATGACTCAGAGGAGGAGCCCGTCCAGGTGGGAGTACGTTGAAGGGCCTGCCTGATAAGCAGAGGGAGCCCATTTCTACCGTGCTGAAGGGAGAGCCTGCCAATGAGACTTGTAGTGAGCCCGTCTCGTTTGGAGCACAAAGTGAAGGCTCGTCCCGATAAGTGTAGGAGCTCGTCTACCAGGCCAAGGGAGAGCTCGCCAATGAGACTTACAGGAAAAGAGTCTGCCTCGTGTGGAGGCCAAGCAAGGGCCTGGGCCCTGAAGGCAGAGGGAGCTCTGCCGGTCCAGGTCAAGGGAGAGCTCACAATGAGATCAGGAGAGCCTACCGCTGGAGCACGCGGGAAGTGGCCTGGCCCCGATAGCAGAGGGAGCCTGGGCCTACCAGGTCAAGGAGAGCTCACACGATTCTGTAGGGAAGAGCCCGCCCGTGTGGGAGGCCAAGGAAGGGCTCGCCCGGAGCAAGCAGAGGAGCCTGCCGCCCTCGTGTTTAAGGGAGAGCTCGTGGCAATGAGACTCAGGAGGAGCCCGCTTTAATTGGAGCACAGCCGGGGCGGCTCGCCCCGATATAGGGAGCTCGCTTCTACCGCGGTTGAAGGGAGAGCTCGTCAATGAGACTTGTAGGGAGGAGCCCGTCTGCTTGGAGCACAAGCAGCTGGGCCTCAGCCCTGATAAGTGTAGGAGCTCATTTCACCGCGGCCGGCGGGATAGCTCAACGAGATCTCGTAGGGAGGAGCCCGTCTGCTTCGAGCACACATGGAAGGGCCTCGGTCCCGATAAGTAGAGGGAGCCGCCGGCTCCCGGTGGTTGAAGGGAGAGCTCACAATGACTTGTAGGGAAGAGCCCGTCTCAGGAGTACAAAGAAGGGCCTGGCCCCGATAGCAGAGGGAGCTCGCTTCTACCAGGTCAAGGGAGAGCTCAAGCCAATGAGACTCATAGGAGGAGCCCGCCTGTTCGGGAGTACGCTGAAGGGCCTGCCCCGATAAGTAGAGGGAGCCTGGCTACCAGGCCGAAGGGGGAGAGCTCGCCAATGAGACTCCAGGGAAGAGCCCGTCCAGGTGGAGTACAGTGAAGCGGCTCGGCCCCGAGCAGAGGAGCCTGCCGGCCTCGGGCCAAGTGGGAGAGCTCGCCACGAGACTGGTAGGAGGAGCCCGCCCGTGGCGCGTGAAGGGGCTCAGCCCCGGAGCAGGAGGGAGCCTGGCTCCATTCTCGGGAAGCCGAGGGACGAGTATGATAGGGAAGGAGCCCGTCCTGGTCTGAGTGCGCCGAGGGGCTCACAATGTAAATCGCCAGTTGAGCTCGCCCATGCCGAGTGATGGGATGAGCTCGCTTAATTAAAGTAGTTCTCGTCCATGCCGAGTGATGGACGAGCTTCGTCGTAATGAGTAACACGCAGAGCCTGCTCATGCTCAGGCGATGGGAAGAGCTCGCCAAAGTGAGTGCTGCATTCGGCGCCGAGGCCGAGGGCGATGTAAATGAGGGGGCCGGTTCGACCCGAGGCGGCGGGCCTGCGGCGAGTAGGTGAGCTCGTCGTAGGAGCAGCGTGGCCCGGCGCCGAGGCCGAGTGGCGATGTAGCCTCGAAGGGTCTCGACTCGAGCGCTGCGGCCGTATGGTAGGTGAGCTCTGGCCGAGTGAGCAAAGCCGTGGCTCCCGCCAGCCGAAACGGCGGCTTATGTAGCCTGAGCTGGTCTGACTCCCCAGGCGCGGCTCAGGCGGAGTAGGTGAGCCTGCCGAGTGAGCGCCGTGGCTCCGGCAAACAGCCGAGGCCGAGGCGGCGTAGCCCGGAAATGTTCCGACCCGAGGCGCGCGTGGCCTCAGGCGGAGTAGGTGAGCTCGTCAAAGTGAGCAGTGTGGCTCCGGGCGCTGAGGCCGAGTGGCGATGTAGCCTGAGCTGGTCTCGACTTCGAGGCCCTGGAGTGGGCTCGTCGAGTGACGACCCCGTGGCTCCCGGCGACCCAGCCGTGGCGATGTGCTGAGCTGGTCTGACTCACGGCGGCGTGGCACGTGGAGTAGGTGAGGCTCGTCGGAGTGAAGCGGCGTGGCTCCGGCGGCCAAGTGGCGATGTGGCCTTTGGTAATTCGACTCTGGCGGCGTGGCTTTGTCTTGAGTAGGTGAGCTCGTCAGTGGCGTGGCTCCGGCGAGAGGCCGTGTGATGTAACTGGTGGTCGACTCCCCGAGGCGGCGTGGCTGTGCGGAGTAGGTGGCTCGTCGAGTGACCGGCGTGGCTCGGCGGTAGGAGTGGCGATGTGGCTGGTGGTCGACTCTGACGGCGTGGCACCGTGCGAGGAGTAGGTGAGCTCGTCAGTGAGCGTGGCTCCGGCCGGCGAGGGGCCCGGGGTGGCGATGTAGCTGAGGCGGTCGACTCCTGAGGGGCGGCGTGGCACAGTGCGGAGTGGAGTGGCTTTCGTCGGAGTGAAGCGGCGTGGCTCCGGCGGTAGGTGGCGATGTGGCTGGTGGTCGACTCTGGGCGGCGTGCTTTGTCTGCGGAGTAGAGTGAGCTCGTCGAGTGACGGCGTGGCTCGGTAGGCCAGAGTGGCGATGTAGCTGGCCCGGTCGATCTGGCGGCGTGGCTGTGCGGAGTAGGTGGGCTCGTCCCGAGTGGCGGCGCGTGGCTCCGGGCGCTAAGGCGGGGAGTGGCCCGATGTGGCTGGTTGGTCGACTCGGCGGCGTGGCTGTGCGGGTAGGTGAGGCTCGTCCCGAGTGAGGGCGAGCGTGGGTCCGAGGCGGCGGGAGCCCCCAGTGGCGTGTAGCTTTGGTGGTCGACTCCTGACGGCGTGAACTGTCGCGAATGGTGACTCGTCAGTGAAGCGTGGGCTCGGCGGCGAGGCCGTGGCGATGTAACTGGTGGTCGATCTGAGGCGGCGTGGCTGTCGCGGATGGAGGTGAGGCTCGTCCAGTGAGCGGCGTGGCTCCCGGTGAGCCCGAGTCGGCCGATGTAGCTGGTAGTCCCGATCTGAGCGTGGCTGTGCGAGATGGAGTGAGCGCTCGTCCCAGTGTGTGGCCGTGGTGGCGGGAGTGGCGTCTGCTTGTTTGGTCGACTCTGAGACGGCGTGGCACGTGCGGAGTAGGTGGGCTCGTCGGAGTGAGCGGCGCGTGGCTCGGCGGCGAGGCGAGTGGCGATGGCGGTGGTGGCTCTGGGGCGGCGTGGCACCGTGTGGGTAGGTGAGGCTCGTCCGGTGGCGATTGGGTTCATGGGCGTTGCGGACCGACGTGGTGTGAAGGGCGTTTACCGTGTGAGGATCCATCTTGTGGGAAAAGGCGCCGTATGAAGGCGCTTTATGAGGAAACGTTTCGCGTATCGCTACGCGTATCCCTTAGTTATTGAAAAGGTGTGACTGCATTTAATGCTTGATTGATGAAATTTGGAGCAGTTGTGTTTGCCTTGACGACTCTCATAATAGGAGCTGTTGCCTCTGTGCCTTGGCCTCTTTGGTCTCTTCTTTCCATGCGGGCGGATGAAGTTTGCGAGAAGATGGATGCTTGATGTTCGGTTGCCGTTGGGGGGTTTTCTTTGACGCCTCTGGCGTACTTTCTGAATTTCTCAGGTGTTGGGAGTTGTGTTTTCCTAGTTTCCCTTTATGGGGTCATGTTATTCCACCCCAGCTCTTGGGTGGGAATGCGCCTTAGGAGTGGGGGATGGTGCCTCCGCACCTCCTCCTCATTCTTTTCTTCTTTCCTCTCTTTACGCTATACCTCTCCTCTTTTCTTCTCTTTTAAACTCCTGACTTTCTCTATGCCTTCCTTCTTTCTCCTCTGTCCCATCTTTTTCTCCTCTTCCTCCTCATTCTTGTCTCTTTTTTTTTTTTTTTTTTTTTTTTAGGGTATTGCTTGTGCGAGTGCATGGAGGAGCGCATGCGTATGCTTTCTATGATGTAATCGAGGACACCATTGATTGTATCAACCATGACTTGAAATAAAGATGCACTTTTATTTCCTGTAAATTTCTCACATTGTGTATATATATTTATTTTATGCAGGCACATTTGAGGCAGTCGAAATAAACAACGGTCTTTCGCCCTTGTCACCCAGGGAATCGTAAGGCCTTCTTGCGAGGCCAGAATTTCTTGATAAAAGCGCTTAAGATGTTCCCGCATTCATGTATCTTCTGTAAAATTTTTCCTTCCTACATTTGGAGCTCATAATTGCCCGGTCGACGACAGGGAATCTGATATAAAGGGCCCTCAGTGGGGCCTAGCTTCCCGTATCTTGGATTTTTCCTTGCGGGTGTGCTTTTTCAAGACCAAAATCCACTGCGCGTATACAGGCGACTCTCTTGTTGCCCCAGTGCTGCGGTCTTTCTTTGGTATTCCTGCTGTCTATTTGTTGAACTTGCTCACGCTTCTGTCCGAGGGCTCTGGTTCGGGCGGGAGCCTCCATCGTTTTTGTTCTTAGAGGCTAGCTCGGTCTGGGAGACTTGCCTAGCCGACGGGGGCTGCGCTACGTGCCAAAAGCTAAGTGAATGGGTTTACCACCGGGTCTTGACTTAATGTGTGACAGGCCCATGAATCTTGCAGGGAGGTATTCGGCCAACTCCCCTTCGACTCTTGGCTTGGTTTTCAAAGCGGTCTTGAGGTTCGATGGTAACCGGCTTGTCCGTTGGCGTAGGTGGTAGCGAAGAATAAGTAATTTTAATTAGAGCTTCGGCACAAAAGTCCCCAATTTTGCGTTGTCGGCTGTTTTTGGATTATACGAGATCAGGCCCTTGGACCTTCGTCGCATATGATTGCTTTCGCCCGTACGAGAAGATTGTATCTTACGCTACTGTGATTGTGGCTAAGGAGCCGACCTCACGACCGCTGGTGAAATAGTCTCACAGCCCGCGATTATAAATTTACGTGGCCTTTGCCCGTGGGCAGAGGCCACTGTATATGTCGACCCCCCTTTGCTTTGGGAAGGGCCGGTGCAGTGATTGATGTCAGAGGCTCTGCTGGGAGGCGTGATATTTTAGCGTGTTCCTGGCAGATTCTGCATCTTTTGACCAGGTTGGTTGCATCTTTGAGCATTGTGGCGATCCGTATCACGCCTCAAAATTTTAGAGCCAGCGTTCGAGACTGATATGGTTTCGCATATGCCTTCATACCTTTCTCTTGCCTTTTATATTGAGTGTCTTCTCTGTGATACATTTTAGGAAGAGGTTGTGAAGAATCCTCGTTTAATAGAGCTCCTTGTGATTAGTAAGCACGGAGGATCCTCACTCTCTTATCTTCTTGCCAGCCCAGGGTCGATGCGGTAAGGTTCGTCATTAACAATCCCGAATAGGGTCCGTCAGTTTGAGTACGGACGTGTGGCGACTATTATCTTTTAGTAAGGGATTCGACGGAGGGCTCTGAGGTATTCGATGGGCGTCGATCTGATGTCTTCTGAGGCCGTCGCCCGGGTTTTGCCCGAGCGTCGCGGGGTGTCTCCGGGTTCGGGGGCGTCTTGGATGCGAGCGTCTGAGCTTTTAATAAATCGCCGGACTTTGCGAAGATCTGAGAATCATTTCTCACTTTTGGCCTGCGTATGGCCAATGTGATAAATACCGACCACCGGTTGGAATCCATTATAGACCTGCAGCGTCGACCTCACAATGGAATGGCGAGGTTGAGGCTGCCCATTACGGCCTCGTACTCGGCCCCACCGTTGTTGGAGCGTGGAACTGAGCTGACGCATACTCAATGTCTATACCTTACGGTGGTGGAGGTCGCACTGCTCCGCCTTGTGCATTTGAGGGCTCCATCCACGAGAGGTTTCCATATGGGGAGGTCGTCCCTTGATTGGGTGGGCTCGGCGAGAGCTCTGCGGGGCGAGCTCCATGAAATCGGCTAGAATACGTCCTTTATGGCTGTTTTGGTTTATCTAGAATGTGAGATTCACTCGCTCTATGGCCCATTTCATCGACCTCCCGGAGACCTCTGGCTTATGTAAATCCTGCTTGTGGGGTGTTCGGTCGGGACTTATGGTGTGAGCACACGGAAATAAGGACGAGTCTCAGTATGAGTCAGGCTAATATTAATTTTTCCATTTTGGATACCTCTCCTCGACTCCTGGGGGCTCATTTGCATTGAATGAACTAGGTCTTTGTGCAGTTCCTTGTCTCTTGAGTCTTTGGCCCAGTTGAGAAATCGTCTTGCGAATACAATGTAAGGATTTCTCCTTCTCACGAGACTTACTAGAATGGGTGTGAGCTGAAGTATAATTTTCAAGGCTACAAGCGCTTCTTCACATTTCGTCAGATTGAAGGCACTGAGACTTGGAAAGGTTAGCACTTGTCACTTGCCTGGATTACGAATCGGCCGTGCGATCCTCCACAGTGGCCGTTGTACTTCCTTTGTCGGACGGTGATGGCATGTCAGTGATGCTTTATCGGGTTGCATGATTCCATGGTTGACTATGAAGCCCCATAAATTTTCGGTATTACCTTAGAAGCTGTTTCGCCAGTTCGACTTCATGTTATAATCCCATAGGATGCGGAATGTCTCGGAAGAGGTGAGGGCGATGTGGGCGAATTTGGGTTTACCGACATGTATGCGTCTATGTATACCTCCATTGTTGTACCTATGCCTTTTGAAACATCAGGTTCACTAACCTGCAGTAGGTTGCCCAGCATTCTTAAGCTGACGGCATTACCCAGATATGATGGAATTTTGTCTTTGTGATGAATGGCGTCTTCTCACAGTCATAGGGTCCTGTGCTGATCGATTATAGCGGGAGAAACGCCTCCATGAAGCTAAGGAGCTCATGGCTGCTGTTGCATCTCTGATAAAGGTCGATCTACGGGTAGGGAAGGCGTCGCTGGGCATGCTTTGTTTATATCAGTGAGGAAATCAATCTGAGTAGCCATTTTGCCATTTGCTTTCTTGGCGAGAACAACGTTGGCCAGCCATTCAGGAATTATTCTACCTCCACGATTTGCTACAGGGAGCTTGGGCCTCGCCGTTGATGGCCTTTTGTCTCTCTGGTGCGAAACTTCTGCGCTTTTGCTTGATCGGCTTGTGAGATGGGTTGGTGTTCAACTTATGAGTGATGACTGTGGGGTCGATGCCACTCATGTCGGCCTGCTTCCATGCGAAGATGTCCACTGATACATCTTAGGAGCTGGCGTGAGGGGCGCTGAGGCTATACGCTAATTTGGAGCCGATATAGGCAAGATCTTTCGGTGGTAAATCAGCGTTCACGGGCTCGACTCTTCAGGGCTCGGGCAGTGAACCTTCATCACGCATATCAAGCTCTACCCATTGCTCACATTGTCGGCCCAGTTTTACATTTCATAGGCGGTATAGCATTCTCGTGCCACTCATTGATTCCTCGAACCGTCAGCCTTCCGTTTATTGTTGGGAATTTAATTACCAGTGGTATCTTTGAGATGGCTTTATCGGTCTGAAGTGCCCGGTGACGTGTTATAGAATTTGAATGAGCGTCAACATGAGAAACCTTCAGCTGTCGTCTCGTTGCTTGAGGGCTCCCCCAAGGTTAGCACTAGTTGGATCAATCAGCGGCAACACCTTTTCTCCACGAGAACCCAGGAGATGAGTCATTCAGCGGGTTCACAGCTTTTCTCTTCCGAATTCCCATTTGTCGAAGGCGATGCAAAAGCAATGTGGCAGGGAAACACAGTGTCACTAGGACGATGAATGATTGTATTTGCCACAGTGCGCGGATTACGGTGGGGTGATCATGAAGTCTTGACACCCTTCAAGTCGAATCGAGAGAATGTGATAGTGGTGTCGACTCGCGGGTATTTTAAATCTTGATGTGCCTCCCAGTGCAGATCTTATCTTTGCGTAGTGGGCGCCCCGATGAGACTAGATTCTCCTCCTCCGACCAAATCCTCACGAGATCCGTGGTTTCCCCGGGGTTCTTGATGCGGGGTCGGCGTCGGCGAGGTGGCTGGCGGAGAGGCGGGGGACGATGCAGTTGGGTCGGTCTTGACAGTTCCCAGGGGATATGAAGCGTGGAGTGAATGTCACGTATTTTGTGCTCCCGAGATACTCATCTCTCTTCTCCAAGCGTATCTGGGTTGTCAGGTGCGATAACCATAGTCCTTGTGGAACTCACGGTGTTGGAGTTATCTACGGTAGCGGGATTGTTTCATCTGTCTTTAGCCACCTTAAGATTGCTCGTTTAGGTACTTCATACGAGAACTACTGTCTTGATCTTTGTCGAGGAGTGAAGTCTTGGCGAATAAGCGTCGTGTCTTGCTTCCCGGAATTTGCGGCGGGCCCCGAGCGATCCCTAGATTTCCTCGTCTTTTAGGAATCGCTCTTGCCACGCCCCGGAGGAGAATTTCTGCAGTCGCCGCCTTGCCTGCGGGACTCCGAGTCCCCGTCGACACTCGGTTTATCTTTTGCTAGCGGAAGAACTTTCCTTTTTGACCAGGAAGGGCTCTTCTCCGTTTATGTATTTTCGGCTTTAGGCGAGAACCTCGGCCATGTTAAGCCCGAGGGATTCTTTGAGATAGAGAACATCGGGTCTTTGGTATGCTCCCTGACCCCCGTATGAAGGCGTGACGTGAACTTTCGTCAGTACATCTATCTTGAGACTCGGCATTAGCGGATTGTACATATGACTTTAAATTCTCCTGTGTTTCTACGCGATGCTCAGCGGATGGTAGCTCGGCTTCTGTGTCCTGTAGATGGGAGAGTGGGGGCGAGCGATTGATAATTCTCACGAGCAGTCGTTGAAGAGGGGATTACGGTAGACAGGCCATGGCCCGGGCCTTTTGAGTGGTGGCGAATGCACCGCCACCAGAAGCAGTCTGGATACCGGCGTAACCCATCCTCGATTCTTGTGGTATTGAGATGACCCATCGATCTTTGACGCCATCGGAGATCCATCACCACTCGAGGCATCCCACTCGCCGGAGCGGTAGTTTAGCACCCCGTGGGTAGAAAGGTGATTCTTCCTGTTTGGTTTAATTAAGGTATCCATGGTGTCCGCTTCTCTAACTATCACCTTCCTTACATGGCTTACTCTTGTCGGAGGTCCTCAATCTTTGCCCTACGCCCCGCTTCCTCGTGTGTCCGCTGGGATGTTGTGGTTCCGCTTCGCCACCCGTGCACCGCCGGCCGCCTTCACTTACCAAAGAAGAATGTGGCCTTCGTGGCTTTCTGGACGACTCCGGGCCGCTTCGTATTTCAATGTGCTATAGCCAGCCGCCCTCGCGTGGAGGAACGCCGGATTCCGTGAGTCTGCCGCCTTCTCGGGGTACCGGGATGGTTCGTGAGTTGTTCTATCTTTCTACCAAGCTGGTTAACAAGGCGGAGCGCTTTCCACTTCGCTTTGTGCACCGACCGCTTTACCGCCCCGGGCGGCCGCCCAGATCTCCCCGGTAACTGCATCTCTGCATTAGCGCTGCTTCCCGCCAGGTTCCTAGTTGCTACCTACCGTGAATCAGAAATTAAAGGCGTTTGTAAGAATAGTCGCTCGCTGCACGCGCAACTGGCGATGCTTTTTTCAACCGGAATCGGCCGGAGCGTAGGGGTCGCCGACCGGCTGCCGGGCGTGGCTGGACTGAGGACGGCGACGCCCGGGTTCTCGGATCCGAGGACTTTATCTCCGATGGTCCGCAGGCCGCCGTCGGGCCCGGGGGAAGTGGATGCAACGACCTGTGTTCCGGGATGTTGCACCTCCCGCAAAGAAGAACCTGAAGGAAGAAGGGCCGGAAGTAAGGCTTCGCCTCAGGGCCGCTCCGATGCCTGCTTTTCCCGATTTCTTTCTCGAGGAAAAGAGAGGTACTTAGATTGCCTAGTATTGGACGCACTTTCGTGGTGGAGCTGCTTTGTATTTATAATGGATATTCATCCATCGACGCATGACGAGGTGAGTCCTTCCCACGGGGGTATGTTTCAGCAGTTAATGGGGACTTAGTGATGATTAGTCAAAGAGTTTATTCGAATAATCCTCCTCTTTACTGAGAAATGTCCAACCGATGGTCTTCTATTGCTTTTTCTTTCCTTTATAAGATATAATTTGATCGAGTACATCTTTTAATATTTTATCTTCTCATATTGGAGGATATGGGGTCAGACCGGCCGAGCATGGGTCTCCCCGTTTCTTTCGAACTACGTTGTGTTCTTAATGAATGCAAATTGCTTGGGTCGTGGAGGACACGTGGCGGCACGGACCCCATTGCTCTCTGTCGCTACTAAAACATTGGACCCATTTCTATATCCTTATCAAAAATAAAGTGACAATGTTAAATTGAAAATGTAAAAATAACGTAAAATGGAAAATATTCATAAATAATAAAAGAGAATATTAAAAACATTTGCAACTTATATAATAATCAAGAACCTGTGGAGGTGCAATTTCAACACCCTACTTTAGCCAAGGTTCGAAACCATAAACGTAGTCTAAACACGCAAGGCTTCATCGTTCCGTTGAAGTATAGATGAAATTAACGATAACTACCTAAAATTTCCTACTATCGGTAGAAGATATCATGTCATTCTCCACCAATATCCAAAATATCTAGACGGCCATATCACAAATTACCAACATTTCCTGGCCCTGATATGATTAGAACCCATGTTATAACCTCACATCTTTATGTATATTATTTCATCATGTATTTTTCTGTTAATTGATAATATATGCATTGTTTCCGCATTCATAGCATGGTCGTAATAAATGTTGGATTTATGCTCTATAAACAATCTAAGTCATTGATAAAGAGCCCAAATTAATAATGGATCGTTGAATCCCCATGCTAGCTAATTAGTGACAAAGCCCATTAATAATTTCTTAAGAGGTAAGAGAAACCCAATAAGGCACCAGTTTGGTTACTTGATAAGCAAGAAACTCTATAAGGCATGGATTGATTGCTTGTTAAACATATAAGATTAGGATTTCAGTCTATAAATGTATTCTTCCTGTGACCTCACACATTCTCCCTTTACACACACATACACGAGTGTTCGCCTCAGCCCCAAGTACTAGGGCGGGCCCACACGTAGATTTTTCAGACTAGAATAAAGTTTGAAGGTCCTGCCAAGAGGTTGGTAAACTCTAAGGATATGATATATTAGTTTATCACATATTTTATTCAATCAAGGATCCGTTTCGTTTATACATAGATGTGTGACAATTTAAGTCCAAAATTTAGGTGAATAGTCAAATTTTACCCATGTAAATTAGGGCTCTGGGTCAAGACTTATTAATCAAAAATCGTTAAATTTGTCCCGACCCGATTTCACTCCAAACAGTTGTTCGCCCAGCTTCACTCCCTCCCACTATTAGTTGGTGTTGACCTGTACCGCTTGATTTAGAAATGGGCCAAAGTTGCTATATTTTTTGCCTAGAAAAACCTGCCAAATTTGGCCCTGCCACATCATCCCCTATCAAAACTCTATCTCATATGCCTAATTGCCAATTTAGCTATAAATTGATACCAACAATTGGGTATGAGAGCCTCATTGAATCGTGGGTAACCAAATCCTTCTATTTTTCAAGTATATTTAATGCAAATGGATATACCGCACCTAGGTTCATAGGTTTTATAAGTTTATATTGCGATGAATTAAATGTTTCTATCACTGAACTATGGTAGAAGTTTGATTGCACTTCTTTTTTTTTTTTTTTTTGATGTAACTTGAAAGATAATCATAAGATTAAGTATTCCTCATTGATTTATTTATTTGGATAATTTTATATAAATTCATATTTATTGGATAATTATGTAATAAGTACCAAAAGAAAAACTGTTGCATGTTACTATTCACTATTTTCATGTCGATCAAAGCCCCGTTTTTGAAGGTCCAATCATAATCAAGTAGGGGAATAATAAAGGAGGGTCAAGAGAGGAAGAGGGTCGTTTAGTGATCTCAGACTCGCCTCTGCTGTTGTCAGCCTAAAGCGATGAGACTATGATTCATCACTGAAGCCCAATGGTGTGTGGGGCTCAGGCTAACTTGTATCAGCCATCCAAAATTTTTCTACGATCTCTCGTGATTTACCTCCCTTAAAATTCTCTCGTGGTAATTCGAGAAATGATTGGCTGCAATCTTAATGCTTTGTCCAGACGTTGTTTAGATATGCAAAATTTCGACGACGCAAATTTGACCAAGATCTTCCTTATGTGGTGTTCTACCCTATAAAATTTTATGAGACCGAGCTTATTGCAAAGATCATCGGTGATTTTGGTTTTTGACAAGCGTGTGGGCGAATGCAACGTAGTATTTGGACAAATTTTGGTCAGTTGGTTCCTCATGGGGTGATCTACCTTCTTGAAAAATTTTGTGATGATCTGAGTTGTGTACAATGATTGACAATGATTTTGATGCTCGGCTTATGAGAGAGACTAGTTAGAGTTTTGTGTTTTTGAACTTAAAAGCCTTATAAACCAATTCTAACTTGCCCACAATTCAAAGAATTTCAAGACTTGATGGAAAGATGGATAACGGGTCATATATCAAGTTAGGCTCTCGGCCCAATGACTGCAATTTTCTTCTAAGTTAAATCATGATTTAAGGGTCCATTATTTATTCTTTATTACAATTGTTTTCTAGAGATATACCATGCATGTATGCTTGTCATGCTATTTAGAATAGGTGGTGTTATATAATTTCATCATGTGATATATACATGTGCATAATGTATATTTATTTGTTTTAAATAATATTATAAACATTTAGTCGAATTGAATAATAATATATTAACAAAAAATAAAATTAATTTAATTAATTTGAAACCCATGACTCATTAAGGATCCAAGAAACAGACAGGATGTCTGATCTAAAAATAATTTCAAATTTTTAATGATATTGTAATGCCCACCGACAATACTCGTATATTAAAGATAATTTTGAAATTAACATATTATCACATTCAATTTTAGTAACATTAATGTCTAGATAATATAATTATGGAAAACCTAATAAATTAATGTAAATTATTGAATGAGTGAAGGATAAAATTAATTTGAAACCTAAGGGCTTCATTAAGGGTCCAATAAAAAATGGTTATGTGATGCCCCAACGAATAAACATGATCGATTTTATCGATTAGATCTAATTATTTTCAAAATGAATGAGGTTGTAGTATACTTTTATATCGACAACACTTGATATTAAAGATAATTTTGAATTAAATTAATAGGGGTTAGTACATTCAATTTTAGTAACATTAATAACCTCCCAAATGCTCAAGTAAGGTTATTGAAAGCCAGTTGAAACAAAGTTTTGATTTATACATGTCTGTGTTAGCCTGGAGTGCTGGCATCAATTCTCTCATGTATAGGACTGCTAGTATATGTCTAAGAAAGTCTTGTCATAAGGCGATAAGAGCCTACAGAGTTTTCGTAGGGACCGATAACCCCACACTTACCTATTAGATTAACATAGAAACTCACTAATGTCATGGGTTACTAGTTACGTCTGAGTCGATCAAAGCACACCATATCAATATGTTCATACATATTAGTTTGTTATAAACATTTCATTTCAACTGAGTGTTTATAATGGAAACTAAGATAGCGTTGCAAATAAATAAACCTACTTATTGGTATATTTGTTGATTACGTTTTTTTTTTTTTTTTTTTTTTTTAGAAAATGACATTCTACAATCCTCTAGTTACAATTTTGAGTCAAAAGTCATTGGTTAGAAACACTTACATCAAGGTCGTGAGGAAAGATAGGTAGTTTAAATGTTCTTAAGGTTTGTTTAGTAGAGAATTACAATGATAAATGGATCAATGATTCAAGAGCCAACAACCAATGTTTGCCACTATTTGGAGTGGTTCAAACAAAGTACTCCATTCAATAAAGGACAAAGGAGCTTTGAAATTGAAACTGTTAATATGTCTCCAGAGCGGCAATAGACCTGTGGAGTTATGTTATGATAATAAAACTTTATGTTTATCAAGCTATTTTTTTGTTCCATATTTTAAGAGGAATTTGGTTCCTGTTAATTGTTTAGCTGAACGTGGTTTAACAGTGCAGTTTAATTCCTCAATTTCAATTAAGAGTAATAATACTTTATTTCCGTCTTAATATTGATGAATGGTTTATTTAACTCCTTCGTTTTATAGTATTAATGGGTCATTGAACATATTGATGATGAGCAACTTCCCTTATTTAAGAAAAGGAAGGTTTCAAATGAAACCTATTATGGCATTTGAGATTAAGTCATATTAACCCTAACATAATTCACGGTTTGCTTAAAAGTGGAATTTTAAATTCCTTGATCTTTGAACCTATACCCGTATGAGAATCATGTTTGGAAAGTAAAATGACAAAGAGGTCCTTCACAACCAAAGGAAATCGTGCTACTAAGTAATTGGGATTTTTGCATACTGATGTGTGGACCAGCTGGGTTATCCAACTGAGGCGATATGAGTATTTCATCACTTTTATCGATGATTACTCAGGATATGGATATGTTTACCTAATGCGACATAAGTCTAAAGCTTTTGAAAAGTCTCGAGAATATAAGGCTAAGGCAAAAAAGCAATTAGGCATCCATATCAAGCAGCCTTCCGATTCAAACTGGAGGCGTTGAATACCTATCCGAGTTCAAGTCTTACTACAAAAGAGGGATAATTTTTCAATTATCATCTCTTGGAACACCCCAAAAAAATTGAGCTCTAAAAGGAGAAGCATAACCCTTTTAGATATGGTGAAGATGTCAGTTACTTCATCATCATTCTAGGATATGCATTATAAATATCCATTTTCACACTATGCTTGGTTCCATCTAAATCTGCTTCTCTGTGAAGAACCAGCAGTTGTTGAAATGGCGGGTGCCCGACATGATGTCTTATACCAAATCACAAAAGAATCTCATACAATAACGTGTATGTTTATTGGTAAGGGAATGAGAGGCGAAATATTTTATAATCCAAAGAAAAAGAAAGTAATAGTGAGCACTCACGCCACTTTCTTAGAAGAGGATTATGTGAACAATTTTAAACCTATGAGCAAAGCGGTTCTTGAAAAGCTTGACTTAGTTCGAGATTCATAAGAAACTCTTAATTTTTCACCCCTGTTTCTTAGAAGGTACAACATGTACCCAAAAGTGAATAAACATAGGAAACCACTCAAGACCAAATTCAAGAAACTCGTGAACAAAAATAATGAAAGATTGAAATCCACCTTCACCATTGTAACTGAATCCTTTCTTTGTAAGATGTACAACAACCAATGCAGAAACTTTGTAGCATGTGGATAATACATAAATTAACCTGCATGGCATGTCTTATATGAAAGATGTACTGCCACCACATACGAAGAAGCACAGAGGATGTTGATGTAATAAGAGTGGAAAAGGGTAATGGACTGTGAGATGGAATCTGTGGGTTCAAACTCATTATAATCTCTAAGAGAAGCTCGAGTGGATAAAAAACCCATCGAAGCAAGATCTACAAGAAAAAGGCTCGTAAAACCATGTGCATGAAAGATTCTAGTGTAGTGTAGTCTTCCATATTCCACGATGACATCCCTAACAAGAGACAATGAATGTGCTTGCCAGACGTTAGTTACTTGAAATTACATTTGATATGAGAGACTTGAGGTGGTTAACTAGTGGTTCTAGAATCAACTGGTGAGACTCAAAGAATAAGGTGTTAGCTCTGTCTCAAGCTTCCTAGTGGTTGTTTAATATTGAGAATTCCAAGAGGGAATTATATGAATCTACTTCTAAGGGACAATCACATAAACCTCCAAGAGAAAGAACCCGTGAGTAAGAAACCTTGGCTCGATCAGGGAGGGCTTCACACGCATGCCATACAGTGACTCAGGTGAGATATTTACTATGGAATCTTAAGTCGATACAACCGGACCTGAGAAGAACATTGGACTGCAGTGAAAACTTATACTCGAGTATCTAAAGAGAACAAGAGATTACTTATATGTCGTGTATTTAAAGGAGTCTGAATACTTACCACTCTAATCGCCTATGATATCGAATTTAGCAAAATTGCATATGAGGAAACCTAATATATCCCTTTACTAAGTCCTTCTAAACATGTGTTTATAGCATGTAAATTGTATGGGTCTTAGGAGTGTCTCAAACTTACCTTAGAGTAAGTGGGAGTTCGTTACATTTATGCTCTAGGAACAAGAATATTTTGTAATTTCATTTTCTGATTTAATGGTATAAATTTCTTAAATTCTTATACATATGTTATTTCACATATAAGGTCTGAAGTAATATGCTAAGATATGATCATATGGATACGTCCATAGAAGACATTGTCATAGGTTCTCATAATTAATTAATCATCTCACAGTTGATAAATAAAGTTGGACACTTTACTTAGACTGTAATATTTTATGAAATAATTTGTCTTGGTTATTGTAGAACATTAGAGTGAGTTATGTTGTACTCACTTTGAGATGGTCAAGAGATATTTAATTAAATGTAATATTCTATAAAAAGGAATTAAATCTCAAGCAATATTAGTTATGCTATTTTTCTTAATCTTGAGTATATTATAAACATGTAGTTAAGTAATTGTCATTCTTTGAGTTATCAATAAGTCATGACTCCTTTTAAAGACCACCGTAGCTTATGATAGTAAAATGGAATTCAGAGGCAAAATATCCTCTTAATATTTTCTAATCGTATAATGAAAGACATTGGCTGCTGCATTGATCCGTTAGAGAAACTGGAGGTTAAGAAACAATTAATCGATTGATTGACAGAACCCTTTGCTTGACACTATTGATATTTTACAAAGAAAACACATTTAATATGCACATTATTGTAAACTTGGAGCACATTCGGATTTTAGTGGAATAGCACCTAATAAGATGTCAACAATTCTCGACTTGCTTTGAAAGCAAGTGATAGATTGTCGATTTTATGCTCTAGAAACAATCTCGAGCCATTGATCAAGAGTCAAAATTAATAATGGGTCATTAGATCCCTGATGAGTGTCTAAAACACTCATGTCATACTCGCTTCCTTACTACGTTTTAGTTTTATTTTATATATTAATAAGTGCATTATTGCCCGATATCTGATTTTTGGATCTTTTGTGCATTGCAATTGAACATGGTGGTTTTTAGAAGCTTTTTGGAAATGCGAAGAAGAAGAAGTGAAGACCCAGTAGCAACGTCGCGACGTTGCAACAACAGAAGTTAAAGTCAAAGAGCGGACCAACGTCGCGACGTTTCTGCGATTCCTGCATCAGAATTAGAAAAAGCACGAGACCCAATTGAGGTGTATCGAGCGACGCATGCATAGCGAAACGTATCACGGCGGTGAGCAGCCCGAGAGATCGTAAAAACTCGTGTTTTTGTTTTTCTATTCTCAAAACCATCAATGATTTATAACTATGCTTGTAATAAATTATGTTCTAGATTTATTTCGTGTGGTTTTGTTTAACTCCCCGCTTGATGTTGTATGAATTAGAGATTAATTCTATTTTGTTCACTTTATTCATGAGTTATATCAAATCGCTTATGCCTACGGTTTATTTTCATAGAGTCGTCCGCCAACATCGATACTAGACCCATGGTGATATACAGATCGAGAGATAAGGACTCCTAAGGATCTGAGTAGAGCGACACTGGGGTCAATCGATCATCAGATATCCCGGTTCCGAGTGTAAGGACAGGCTCGAGACAACTATTTCGGAGTACTGTGGTCGTGTGGCGTAGATGCACCTAACCCTACTCTAAGAAGACAGGCGAATATACGTCGAGGTAGTGACATATCTCATGTACTTCATCACCCTCGTCAATCAGAATTCATTAATAAACTGAATAATAATACCTTTAGGCAATAATCCATCAATTATGGTAGGGGGAGGCAAAACCGCTTTTCACAAAAGTAATCACAAGTTATTTAGATTTAGCTTAATTCTATACATTAATTATAAATCCATTAAGAGTTTAAGTCCGTATAATACGATGTGTGGCCACCTGCAGGGTCAACGCACTTCTCCCCCGAATCGAGCATCCGCATTTCAGTACACTATATTACTTGATACGACACACGCACTTTATTGCACTTTACCCCACAGGCATACATCACATCAATGCTGTGCCATCAACCCCCATGCTACTTACTTAGCCGACGGTTTCAGAAATTCTCCTAAACGGCCGCCCATAATCCTGCTTCGTCATGAGCCAAAACGTGGTCGAATAATCCTGCCATTTCTATTTCAGTTAGTTTTTTATCAACCCAACCCATAGTCACAAGAGTTAAACGCCAAAATCTTTAAATGCTAAAAATCAATTTTACAAATTCATTCTTCAAAACAAAAATAAATAATATATAAATATTTAAAATGATTGATTCTAAACACAATATAATAATAGTAAATAAACTTAAATAAATAAATAAGAATTATGTAAGCACTATTATAACCAAAGATCATACTAACTACAACGCAGATACTACCAAACAATAAAAATAACAACTTAATAACATATCCTAAAAACAACTTTAGTATAAAACTTCATCCCCTCATATATCCAAATAATAACATGCGATTTCACATTGTAAATATTGCACATCATCGATAAATTCGCTGATTTATCATCATCTATTAATTAAATTTTAATGTTAGTCAATGATAAATTTTATTTGTTATCTGAATAAAAAAATTTCCAAAATACATCCTTCAATTGTATAATAATGAAATTAAAATTTTAGAATGTTAATAACATAAATTTAATTTATATTTGGAATAAAAATATTTTTTCCTCCAAAAAAGGTATCTTTTGTAACTGTAGAGTAATAATGAAATTCTATTTATTTTGAAATTCATCTTGCAGAAGATATAATCATATTAGAAATAAATAAGTGTATAAATTTTTTGTTAATTATTTTAAAATAAACAATATTTTGTTACAATACTAGTTTAAGCAAAAAAAATTATTTAAAATATACTTGTTTAATTTACTTAATTTATAAATCAGTAAAATTCTCATTTTATCTACAAAACATATATGGTTTAATAAAATTTAAATAGATAAATAAAAAACAATTGTAAATATTTAAAATAGGATTAATGAGAGTAAATAAAATATATTCAATATTAAAACTATAATTTATTTAATTCAAATACATAATTTTTTTTGTATACAAAATTTTTAAATATTAAATTATCATATAAATTATATGAAAAAGATACATTAAAATTGAAAATAAAATAATTAAAAAGAACAAAGTTTAATATATTAATCATATATTATAATAATTATTATTTTTAAAACCCCTATGCTATAAAAGCAAATATTTAAAATATCGAATTTTACAAATGAATAGTTCAAAATCTCAATTACTAAACTATTTACTTAAAAAAATTTAATAAAATTAAGACCTGACTAATCTAAGAACTCAAACAAAACTATATTAAGCCACTGCCAAATGAACAGGCCAAGTTGACCCGATTTTATTCGTGTCTTAAATTTTACAATCCAACCTTTCAAAACTTAGTTAGTTTTAAACAATATCAAAATAACCCATAAGTGACAAACTCTACCCATTAATAATTGCTTAAGAAGTAAGAAATCTAATAAAGCAGAAGTTTGGTTACTCGATCCTCTAAAGATTGATTGCTTGTCACACAACAACCCTATAGCTGCAGACTTGAACTGCAAACATAATTTCTCCCTGTAATCTGCACACACATTTTCCTCTTATGACCTTTACAATATATACACGGTATTTATCGCGACTGTAATAACTAAAGATCCTATACTAAAAGCGTTAGTAAACCCTAAAGAACGACAGCATTAGCTTTATCACATTCAATCATTATCTAAGTTTCTGTCAGACATTTATCCCAATAATGATTAAGGGAAAAACTCTTTCCTGATACTAACCATGCAACATCACTTCCTGCAACACTATTGCATTCTGTCAACACAAACCCTTGAAATTGAAGGCTGCTAAAACTTACATTTTGATACTGGGCAGCGATAAACATTATTTACCAGTACAATCATATGCAGGATAAAACATTCATTTCAACATCATCTAGGTGTGACTCAAAAGTAAAGTAACAAAATAGCAGGTGATTCAAGATGTAAAACAGTTGGAAAGTACTAAATAGACCCAATTTGTTTTGATTCCAAAAACAACATAGTTATACACAAAATCTGGGATATCCATTTATAAGCATGTCATTGATACTGCATATGGTATATGCCTTATTATGTGCTCCTAATTCCCTAACTTTCCGTTACTACTATTTTCTCATTTAAGAGTGTGTTTGGCTGAGCTGATTGGACAGAGCTCGGATAGCTATAAGCACTCGCAGCGTCAGAATTTACATCGATAATGATTAACCCGACAGCCTACTAAGTCTTCAATTGTAAAAACTATAAATCTTAGTTTTTTCGAAAAGATCTCTGAATATATCCTTATTGCTTATATTTACTTTTATTTGTTTTGATTTTTTCGTATGTGCATAAGGGAAAAGTAAGAATAAACAATTCAAAATTACGATTTATAAAAATAAAACAAAATTATCTATTAAAAATGAATAATAATTTTTTAAGTAAAAATATTCTTTTATCAACTTTAATTTCTTTAGGTTTACATCTTAAATTATATTTCAATCAATAAAACAAAAAAAAAAAGAAAATCAAATAAAATATTTTAAAATATTAGCATTTACATAAAAAATAACTATATAAATAGAATATTTGAAGTAAAATTTTAAATTATTTTTACTTGCTCAATTTATTTTTGTTATGAGTTCAAAAATATTATCCTTATTTTTAGAATTAAAGATTATCATTTTGAAATGAAGAATATTATGATTTAAAAAAAATGTAACTTAATACCTCAAAAAATATATATATATATATATATATATATATATATATAGTATATATATATATATATATATATATATATATTGATGTCTTTTTCAATCTGGACGCAATGACCGCTGTACTGTAATTTGAGATGTGATTTGCCATCATTGGCCGGATCATGCGCCTGATGCCAAGACTGCTGAATCCGCAGTCTTGACAAGCAAGACCTCCGCAAAGACAAGAAAGAAGGTCGGCTGGGCTCGCCCACACTGCCCGGTCGTTCGCTCTCTCACAAGTAAAGATGTGACTCAGAAATGAATCGTGCTGCGTACCTTTGACCAATGAAATTTCAGATTACGGCAAGATACGCTTCCCAACTGAATGTTGACAGTGATTATTTCTATCGGACGCAGAGATTTCTACTTTTACTCCAGACGATCTGGCATGATATTAAAAGTTAGCCATTTGCACTATATTTTCCTTATCGCGGATCCGATTCATAGGATACAAGTATATCGAATTATCTTACTTTCCTCATTTCACGAGATGCACGGAGCCTGCATGATAACATGTTATTTCGGGGATTATTCTATTTTTATCGATGATTTATTGATTACATGCTTTCTCAATTACTCCATAACCTACGTCGAGCTGATCGAGCCTTCATTCTGCAGCCATACAAAAAGGCCTGAAGGTTTAATGTGCGCGCTTCTTCGTGGGCTTCATGAATAACTGATTGTTCTGATTTTTTCCAGCAAACTCCTATCAATATATATTATTTTACTCTTATAAATTCAATTATTCGGTATATTTTAGAATTATTTTTTTATTTTTATGATTATATTTATTTATAGAGCTTTATATATATATATATATATATATATATATATATATATATATATATATATATATATATATATATTATTTATATCTTTACAAAATAATAATCAGCAACTACCTGAACCAAACACGGCCTTAAGTTTCGCTCTTTCACAAGTCACAATACTACAAGCCACAAACTATGGTAACTTCTTTTCCCCTTTTTTTTTTTTTTTTTTTTTCTCGCCTTGTTTCCTGGTATCCAAACAGTACTACAGTGCCCAAAAGAAGGTGCGTCTAGAATCACATGGGTGATGATATTCTGAAAGTCAATTCAACCCATTGACAAACCCTTCCATGTGCATTCACATGGCTAACAATTCCCTCAGTCTCAATCCCCAATCATACCCCCTTAATAATGGAATCACCCAACCCATAACAACCCCTCCATCTCCCCACCCTCCTCTTCTTCCCCACCATTTCAACCCTAAATCAGACCCACTTATGAATCACACCCACAAACAAACAACCATGGGGTCTCTACCATCTTCTTCCTGACATCAAATTCTTATCTGCCATGTCCCTCACCACGCCCAACTCGTGGGGTTGTTCTTGTGTGTGACAGTACTGGTGGTTGTCGTCATGGCACGCGCCGCCATGGTCACGTGGATCACCGTCCTGTGCGTTCTCACCTTCGCCGAAAACGCCGCCGGGTTCTTGTCCATGGTGCGGGAAAATAATCATGACGTTGCAGGGCAGTTGTTGAAGGTGCCGTGGCCGCCGGTCATGGCGTCTGCAACTGTTAGCAGCAGAGTATACTTTGTGTATCTATATATTACATCATTTATCTTATTATTATCACTGAACGTCAGATTTTCCTTTTGATTTTTCCTAAATTTCCTTTAGTAGGACTTTTCTGTTTTGTTTCGTAAATATTATAATAGGTTGTAGAGCAGAAATTAATGAATGAGATTGAAAACTCAATGATTACGGAAATATCAGACTTTCCAGATTTGATATGAGCGCTCCACACCCAAAAAATTATTTGGGGTTCGGTTTGAATCGTTGAATTAATGTAGGTGATAAATTAATTTTATTATTTATTTATTAATTATTTAAATTATTTTGAATTTTAATTAAAAACATAATTTGTCGTATTATAACTAAACATAATTTGCTGTATCATAACTAAATTATTTAATTGATAAAAAAAACACAAAAGTAAATTGAATGATTTTTTTTGAAAAGATAAATTAAATTAGGCACACTATTTTTAATTTTCTTTTCTTCATGGTTTATCTAGATGGACATGGATCCATAATGAATTAAAAGAATGAGACTACAGAATCTAATCATCAATATTAATCATATATTGAAGGTTTGGTTAATCATAATAAAATAAATAAATTTGTAATCATATAATAAAATTATAATATAATTTATTCATTTATAATTTCATGAAATTAGATAATTTAATATTTTAATTTTCTTTGGCTTCGATTAGTTAACTCAAACCACCATTTTGAATTCGATAAATAGAAAATGGAACCAAATAGAAAACAAAAACCAAAATCGGAACCTACATTAACATATATTTTGGCTATTGATTTACATTTCTTTTTGTTTTTTTTGTCCAATTCTGACTTTTTATCTCTATTTTCTTTCAATTTTTTCCAAACTAATCATTAGCCAATTCTCAACATTCCCATGGAACGAGTAATTTAAAATGATAATGAATGAGATAAATTAAATTAATTCTTTACACTGCACAAAAGTTAGGTTTCGTTCTCTTTTTACAAGCCCTTTCACAATAAAAAGGAGGTGGATTAATTTTTGCCATATTTACCTTAAAAATCAACACTTTCATTAATTTTTTTTCATTAATCTTAGGTTTGTCTTTTATTTTTTTGCCGCTTTGTCATCAATTTATAATCACTGATCAAACCACACTCGCCATTTATATTCGTTATTTTTCTCTACTAACTTTGATGCCAGCCTACAAGTTTATCGCTTAATATGTGTTTTTATTTATTGTATTGATAAATATGAATGATGATTTATCTCTTAAAAAAAGTTTTTAAGGTGGATTACATCTAAAATATTCAAACAAAATTTACTTATATTAATAAATTATTATAGTTTATCCCTGAAAATAATGCCTAACT
Source organism: Tetrastigma voinierianum (assembly GCA_016808115.1). Lineage (NCBI taxonomy): Eukaryota > Viridiplantae > Streptophyta > Magnoliopsida > Vitales > Vitaceae > Tetrastigma > Tetrastigma voinierianum. The sequence continues at coordinate 1,349 of JAEQBH010006756.1, read as the reverse complement.
AATGTCTGTCTTGGAATATAAGGTAATATTTCATCTTGTGAAAACAAAAGGAGTTTTTTTTTTTTAATCAAATGAAAACAAAAGGAGTTGAATTTGTAAACAGATCTTTTCGTAAATAATACTTCTATCTAACTAGAAGATAATAAAATATAATATTATGATGTCTTTTCTACCTTTTTTTTTCTTACGGTTTTTATATACATTGACCAAACTTTGTAGTATTTGGGAGATAAATAATGAACTTTTTTTTTTTCAAAATTATAAATTTTCCATCATTTTATTTGATTATATAATCTCTCCCCTTTGATATTTTGTTTTTCATTATTTTCTTATCCGATTTTTTAAGGAAATTATTTTAATTAAAAGGCAATATAAATTGATGTAATCAGAAAAAAAAAGTACTTAAATTGTTTTTTCCAAACTAAAGTTTCCTCTAATATTTTTCTGATAACTAAGAAGTATATGTACACTATTTATGGTTATTGTAATATCATGCTACGTCGTACTTCTGGTTGACAACATTTTTATATTGTTCATTATATTTTCATAAAATCAACAGAAAATTATTGGAAATTAAGAAAAAATACTTTATATGGCATGTTGATAAAACATAATGAATCTCACAAAACATATTTGAAAGGTGATGATTTTATGGAAAAATTAGTATGTTATAAAAAAATTTAGATTTATATTGTGATTTTTGGATTTTTGTTTTATTTTTTATTTTATTGAATTGTTTATTTGAGGTCTAATTTCAAGCTAATCATATTTTTTCACTTGGATGTGTCACACCTGATTTCGGTTTTGGTTTTTGTTTTATTTTTCTAATTTTGCATTCAATTTCAGAGTAGAATACTCCGTAAAATCAATAATTATCGAACTTTTAGTAAAATGAATAATTATTCAATCGTCACTTCATAAGTTTGCTATATAACAATTACTATAAAAACTAATTAAGATTTTGTTGGCCTAAACGTATTCACTGCTTACTGAGAGAATGTTTGGTGAATTTCAAAGTTTAAATATTGTCGATTGGTTACTGGCATTTATCAGGAAGCTAATAAAATAGCAAAATGGTAAATCAGACATCGATTCAAATATTTGGAGTGTTAAATTTCCATAAAGACAAAGAAAAGTTTCTTTTAAAATACTGTCTCTTATTAATTGTTTTTTAAATTTATTTTCCTTAGTCTTTTGAGTCAAAACAAGAAAAAAGGAAAAACTTATTCATACTTTTCTCTCTTTGCATTCATCTTTGTTTTAAATAAAATAAAATAAAAATGATTCTCTAATTTCAAATAAAAGTGATCAAACAGAATAATTATATTTGAAATATCTTAAATCATCTA